>JALPQD010000466.1:995210-1680725 GCA_023101885.1 Typhlomys cinereus | reverse complement strand
ACCCTGTTAAAGTATCCCTCACTGCATTGCTTTTAGGAAGGTCTTTTCCTTCAGTAATTGCAGGTATTGAGCTAGGGAATGAGATAGTGACCCTCTGATCCCTCTGATCATGGTAGGCACCAGGAAGATACCTACATACTGAAGAATAGGAAAGCATGAAGGATGATTGTCAGAAGTTAATTCATCACTTGGCAATCAGCATTTCCTAAAGGGCTGATATTCTAAACCGACCATGAAAACCCTTACAGTGCGTTGTCCCTTGTTGATGACATACTCACTGGCCAGTGCTTGTGTATGAATGCAACCTCAGGCACCAGTGGACTCTTCCTTGTGTTGAAGGTTTACTATTTGGCATGGATATTGGGAGGAGGATGAATAAGCATGCATGACATAACCGTTTGTGCCAAAGTCCTATTTTAAACACATAAGCATGGTGCATTGAGAGAACTGAACAGAGGTCAGTTTGAGCCAAGACCGTGGCTCAAGTTCAAGGCAGAGATGAAGTAAAATTGGAATAGAGAGGTGTTGGCAGAGATGGAGATAAAGTCAACAGTACTAGAAACTAGCAGAATAGATAGGTAGACAGGTAGGTAGGTAGGCAGGTAGATAGATAGATAATTAGATAGATAGATAGATAGATAGATAGATAGATAGATAGATAGATAGATAGATAGATAGATAGATAGATAGATAGACAGATAGACAGACAGACAGACAGACAGACAGACAGACAGACAGACAGACAGATAGATAGATAGACAGGAGATACTTTTCTCTTGTTAATTTGAGCTGGGTTTCTCTTTCCTATGACAGTAACATATTGTCACTCAGTGTTTGGATATTGTTTCCTCCTAACAGTCTTAGCAGTCAACCTGATACTCAGGGGGAGGCGGGTCTCTGGAACACCTATGAAGACTGATCTAGTTAAAGCGGTCATCGAGGAAAGCCTGCCGGGGGGCATCTTAATTGCTTAATTGAAAGGAGGGAAGAGCTGCTTGTCGTGGGATGGATGATGGGCGGATAGATGGATAGATAGATGATGGATGGGTGGATGAATGGATAGATGGATGATAGATGGATAGATAATAGATGAATAGATGCAGAATCTGCTAAAGGTAGGAGGCTGTGCTAGGTATGTGTTGGTATGACTCTTCCTGCCAAGCTGGACTAAGAACTGTAATCAAGAACTATAAGAAAGAATAAAACCCCCTTGTCCCCCTTGAAAAAAAAAGCAGGATAAGTTAATTGTAGCTGGACTGAAAAGCTCTCCAAAATGCTCATGTATCTGGAAAAACAGTTTCTGACTCCAAACCAAGGAAAGAGACAAGTCTGGCAATATCAGTAATAAAAACTAAAGTGAATCATGCTCTGTCAGAGGAAGTTGCAAAGATCCTGGGGAATTAGGAGGAAATCAGTAGATTGGAATAAGACAGCAGCAAAAGAAAGAGATGGTTCAAAGCAAGGATGCCTAGTGTCCAGTGCCAGTTGCTGTCAAGAGCCCATGTGAGAATGGACCTTGAACATGGCACTAAGATCTTGGTGAATAAATGCCACTGGTTACATTTCCAGGCATGGTGGGAGCTGATGCCAGACTGCGTTGGGTTGAAGAATGTGTAAATACTGGCATTGCATTTAGACAAACTCTCAGAAACACTGCTAATGTTTTGGAAAGATTTTGCTTATTTATTTATCATTGCTATTATAATGAAATTATTGCATATTATGTGGAGTGCAAAAGTACAGGCAAAATGTATAAATGTGTGGAGGTCAGAGAACAACTTTGTGGGGTTGATTCTCCCCTTCCTGTCCTACTGTCCTACTTCATAGTTTCTCCTTTCCAGTCTCCCTCCTACTTTCATGTCTTCCCAAATCCCTAAAGCTGAAAATTTTCAAGAGTGAAGCTTCAGATGAGGTGTGTATTTGGATAATTATTGCATCAATGTGAAGCACTTGCAGCAAATGAGATGGTGCAGCAAAGGGTGTTGGCCAACTGGAGTCCATATACATGGGGTGCAAGTAATACAGGATACCTATGAATCTTTCTTCTTCTTTTGTTGAGAATCTAGAATGTAAAGTTTACTTCTAAAGCAAAAATAAAATGAAATAGAATGAGAGGAGAAATATTGATAAGCTTGTCTTATGTTTGTTCTAGTGTTGGTAAAGGCTGAATGCACCATGGCTTTTGAGTCTAGACTTCACATACTCAACAATTCAAACAATATTAATGCAATAAACTTTACGTGGTACAAAAGAAATGATAACCACAAGCTTTTTGCCTTTGCTAATTTATACTTTTCTTAGGTGAGCAGAAGTAGCTGCAGTGACTGGTCTCTCTGGAAAGTCTTCCTGGCTTGTCTCTTAGCCTCAGTGTTAACAACAGCAATTGGAGTACTCATCCTAAGCCTGGTGAACAACAGAAATAATTCTCCCATCATTATCCAGCTACCCTCAAACAATGGAGACTCCACGACAACCTCAGCTACATCTCAAACCACAGTGACCACAGAATCCACAACTTCAGCGACCACTGCAGCCACAACCACTGTTTCAACTCAACCTACAAGCACAACAGTCCCCACCACTACAGCTGAGCCCACAAGTACAGCCACTTCGACCCAACCAACGACCCCTGAAGAAACTACTACGACTGCAGCCACATCAGACACTTCAGCTGAGCCTGAAACCACAGCATCCACAGCTTCAAGTGAACCCACATCTGCCAATAATGGCACAGAATCTGCCTTCGTTATACTAGCCCTCGCCTAATTGACCATGATGTGGTGTCAGTTGAATCTCCATCTATCTTCCCTCTTCAGCTGACAAGCATCATCTCTGCTGAACCGTGACTGCCACCATTTGAACAAACTCTGTAACTGAGGCAACTTCAATAATATCAAATGTGGCACAACTTAGAGTCAGCTCACAGCAGAACAACCACCTTTGCACAGAACCCTAAACCCTGTTCAACTGAGCTGAGAATAACTAATATTTCCATTTCACTTACAGTGACTGCAATTTCTGTGTAGCCTGCAATAACAGTGCTCACCATTCTCCTTTGGTATCTGCTTATGCAATTACAAATCAGAATCATTTTCCAGAAATAATGCCAATCATCACAACTATTTTCTCTGTATCGAGGTCACCTTAAGTAGCACTACTGCAAACTGTCTCCATACTAAATTTCTCCTATACTGACTTGTAACTACATCTCTCACACCAGCTGAGTCAGTATCATGATGCTTCCACGTTGTATGTACAACAAGGATGCACTTGAAGAACAGTGCTTCAGATTACAGATGTGGAAAGATTCTCCGGGTTTCAGAAAAATCCACATGGGTTTTCCTAAAACTATCAAATGACATTTTCGTGGGAATGAATATATAAATTTTAGAGTCAGTACCTAGTTTTACAGTTCAAATAATATAATTTTGTATAGGGAAAGTGATCCTGCTGGTTTTGAGGAAAGCCATAGAACTTTGCATAACACTTTACAGAACCAAGAGATTAGCCATGTTAGGTTCAGTGTTATTGGTTTCTGTTCATGATTCTGTATTTCTCTACTCACAGATCACCTGCATGATGAAAGAAATTTTTATATGTAGATATTTTGACAGATTTATTTTTCAGAATATTAGAATTTACAGTAATAATTTCATTCATGGTGAAATCTATTGTTTCTTAAAATTTTCCTCATATTGTAATTATGTTTTAATCAATAGCATTCATTATATACTGCTGTTACTGAAAGTGCATTTGGGTACTTGAATCTTCATTGCAAAAGGAAATAATTGATTTTCTGTAGTCTCTTAAATAGTCAAGTAAATGCTATTTCTTGAGTCTATATAGTGCATCATTGAAGAGATACAAAGGAAACAAATGAAGACCAATTGGCAGATTTATTAATTTAGATTATTTGTCATTATTAATGATTCTGGAACATTTAAATTTCAATTGATGTTTTCCCAGATTATCCGGATTATTGGACTGGAATTTATAATCTGGAATTGAAAGAAAACTTCATAGATGTGTTATTGTCCAGGGAAATTTGAAAATCATAATTTGAACTCAGAATTTAATAATGACATTATCTGGTGTTATATAAATTTTCATTAGGACATTGGGATTCAAAAATATGCTCTCAGCATGAAAGAAAAAAAAACAAATTAAACTATGGGGATAGAGAGATGGCTAAGGGCTTAATATTCTGTATTTCAAGCAGAAAGACCTAAATTTGGATCCCATATCCCATGTAAAAATGCCATGTGGAAAGGGCATCAGCCTGCACTTCCAGCACTAGTGGGCAGAGTCTGGGAAACTGGGTAGTACTAAAGGGAAGCAAAAATGAGGTAGAAGCAATCAAGGATAATTCCCAAAGTAACTCTTGGTTCTCCACAGGAGCACACAGTATCCTCTGACACACACACACACACACACACACACACAAAAGTATGTACAAAGACCTTACATATGAATTACATTGCATATGTAACATAATTATAATACATATGCATTATTTAACTGATAGTTGTGTGACAAGAAGGGATGTTTCATTTGTCAAATAGTAAAGTTATGTTTTAAAGAAAATTTTAGAATTTCAGTTTTATGATAAAATCAAAATATTAATATTTTAAAGCTGTATCTAAGAGGATACTTTTAATTTTACTAGATGTATTATTTTATTTATATGTACCTAGAAATAACAACATTTTAGTAACTTCTTTCATTTGGATAATCATGTACATTGGGCATCTCCAGCCTTTTTGATATTATCATTAAAGAGATATTGGAATGTCACTTATTGCATAGTTTGGTTTCTGATTTAGAGTTTTTTTTTTAAAAAAATAAGAATTTGTTTTATGTAGTAGCAAAGAGAGTCAATAATATTTTCAGGAAAGATACTATTTCATTTCCTCCCAACTTGGATTCAATGTAGATTTGATTCGCAAATGATATTGGAACCTAACCGATGGTGTAATTCAACTGTCTTGCCTGAACGAAAGTTCATCTGAAAGTTGTAGCCTTTAGAAACACAGTTCTCTATCAATTTCTGTAGAACTTAATTTCTGTATAATCTGAAGCTTCCCATTAAGTCCAATGCACCTGGTCTTAGCAAAATCTGAGTTATTAGATTGGCTCCACAGTTGATTACTTTTTTTTGTAAATTCCACCCATAGACCCCTCCATTTCCTTTGAAGCATGTTCTGCAGACAACATCAAAATTACCTTCCTTTTGCTTCCTGATGAATTCTCGAATACATTTTGGTGGTGTGAGAGATCACTATCCACAATGCTCCCATAGTTCCCCATGGCATGTACTAGTCCATCAATGTATGCAGTTCCTAGTCCTAGTTTTTTTCTCTCATGGTCATAGGAGAATTCTGTCTGACCCATAGATCTTTTCCAGTTGCTCAGCAGCTTCCCTGGTAACATCTGGACTTCCATCACCTATGATTATAATGTCATAGTCCATTGCACTTCCACTTTGAGGCAGGGTCTCTTGCGGCTGCCCTGTGTGCTCCAGGCTAGTCGGCCTCTGAGCTCTGTGTCCACTGCCCATCTTGCCTCTAGGAAAGCTGTTCACTCAGCAGCCACACGATGAGTGGCAGGTTCTTGTCCTCATTGTCCTGGTGACATACACTCTATGCTGCCCGCGAGACTGGCCAGGCCCTGACTCAACTCTGCAGAGACCCTGGGCAGAAACTGCTCGATTTGGAGTTATTTAATACTGTTTTCTAGTTTATAACTCTAAAATTTTGTAACTAAATGGAAAAAAATTATGGATTTAGATGACCTATTCAGGAGAACTTGGGAAAGAAAACTTCTTTGCAGAGAATAATTTAAAATAAAGCTGGGTGAGAAGTTGCAAAGAAGAGTATATTTGCATGAGCATCTACAGAGAAACAACTTCTAGACCTAAGGAATCAAATGCACATCTACCTTTTTATTAACTTTCATTTTCCTATTACTGTTTTATTTATAATCTTTCTTCCAGTTATTTCACTCTTTCAAACTTACCACACCTATGCATTCATGATATTCTAAAAATCCCTAGGAGGAATCTACTTATGAGAAACAATGCTATTCTAGTCACTGAACCATGTACAGCTTTTCTTGTAGTTTTTTGATTATGACATTCATCTTCTGGAACATTCTTTCATCCACACTTTCCTATGGATTCTTTATGTGCCTTGGCTGTTTTTTATATTTCTTTTTTTCTTGTGACTTATTTCCAGATTTTAGCATACACGGCTTTGATGCTTTGTGGTACATCACAGACAATGATATTTCCCCCTCCTGGGATTATTACAAGAAATAACTTTTTGTAGAAGCATTACATAGGCAAAGTGCAAATCTTCCAGATGATTAAAGCTGATCATCAAAGACTGGGAATCTGTAACCAACCTTCTCAAACTGTGCTTTTATATTTAGTGTCCATCTATTGGATGCCACAGTTTCTTTTTGCTTTAGACTCCTTGGCAGGGTGTTGCACTTTGCCAGCATAGTTGCTGTGAAAATCATGACAAAGCAGTTTAAGGGAACCAGGGATTTGTTCTTTCTCATGATTGGCTGGTAACAGTAGATCCTTGTCCAGCGTGGCAGGAGAGACCACATCAACACCAAGGGCCGAGGGAACCGGCCACACCATCTCCACATAATGGCAGGGAGAGGGACAATTCTTACTTGTCAGACCAACATGTCTTTCCAAGTATACAAAAGAATGCCAACTTTCTCAACGAGTTGCCTTCATTTTATTCACTTGCCCAGAGTCTAGCCCCAGCTAACACACACTGGACCTTCCCCATCAACTACGCCATCTCTTTCAGATTCTCTCTGGGCTTAACTCAACTACTAATGCTCTACAAATGTGCCTCAATGGTCAAGTTGACACCTATGCCTAACCATGATGCATAGTATTCTTGCCTTTTCATCTGAATTAAAGCTATGGCAACACTCTGATTTCCTTGAAGTAGCCTCCTTTTCATTTTTATCTGTAGATTTGAACTGCCTTCTACCCATTTAATCTGGGCCCATAAATTCAAACTCCTTCCTACTCACTGGACTGGGATGATTTCTCAGACATCTTCAGAACATGATAGTTTAATATCTTTCATCAGCATCTCTGCTCTCCCTTTGTGGTAAAAGAGGGACAATTTGCAGTGAAGCTAATGGCCTGCAGCATTTCCTTGAGGATTTATACTGCTTATGTAGTATCAAGTTTTTCATGATCTGAGGTTTCTCATGAGGAAATACTATTTTTTTCATTTAAACTAACATTAAAGGATACTTTGAGACAGTAGTTGCTGAATATTTGTTTGAGTGATGATGACAGTTACATTCTGGGCCAGTGCCTAAGGCTGACTTAGATCTTTTCAAATGCCATTCAGTGAAGAGAATAGGTTAAGAGGTTCATAATGTGCTTCAGCATGATTCTTCTATATATTTCTATCTACTGAACACTATTATTGACTCAGAAAAAGGAGACAAATAGGGTACTTCTAATGTTCATTTTAACTTAAGGACATTAGATTTTTTGAGTAATTGTTTACTAAAAATGTCTTCATCATAAATAATAATAATTCTATTTTTCTTAATATTTTGGGACAAAGTTTAGAAACAAAATGTACTTATTTCTGTTGAGCATTAAGAAAACAGAATCATGTGCAACTGGTGGCACTAGTGATCCACATAGATATGATGCCAGGAAAAAAAATTGGCAAAATGTATCATGAGCTTTAAATTTTCATTCCCTTTACTAGGAAGTCTTATTGTTGGAATCCATACCAAAAAGATATCGGAAATCTTGGAGAGTCTTATGGCATCATGAATTTCTTTGCAGTGATACTTACAGATATAACTTATTAATAAAAATCCAAACATTCCAAACCAGAAAGTTTCTGTGGGGAAATAAAAACCAATTTTTTCCAATATCTTGAAATTGTTGCAAAAAATGAAGATTAGAAATTGGGGAAATCACCTTGTAGGCAAAACACTTACTACAAGTGTGAAGACATACGTTTGGATCTTCCAAATTCACATAAAAGCCAGACATAGTAGCACATGCATCTGTACCCCAATGTTCCTACCATGAAATTGGAAGTACAGACAGAATAGCCCTTGGAAGTCTTTTTATCTATCTATCTATCTATCTATCTATCTATCTGTCTGTCTGTCTGTCTGTCTGTCTGTCTGTCTGTCTGTCTGTCTGTCTGTCTTTTATTTTATTTTTCCCCCAATCATACAAGTTCAATAGGCACCCCACCCTTGTCCCCGCTGCATTTTCCCCCCTCCCCCTCTTCTTACCCCCTTCCTTTCCCTTCCCTTCTCCTCAGCCCCCTATCTCCCCCTCTCCCAGTGCCTACCCTCTCCTCTTCGCACCCCGGAACATCCCCTTGTGTGAATGCCAAACCTCCCTTGGAGTCCTCCACCCTAGTGAGGTGTAAGAACTCAGTGGCATAACTTAGAACCCTTTCCTGGGCTCCCCACCAGCAGGGGAACACCACCATGACTGTTAATCCCTTGCCTCTAAGGACCCCACTACCTGTGATCCATGCTAGACCCTGGGAGGTGGTTGACATGTCAGTCACTGTGCAGGTCATGCACAGTCCGATTATGGCTACTGCAGCCCTAACTTGTGTGGAGCATCTTGCATATCATTGGTCTTCCCCATCTTTAAGCTTTTACAATCTTGCTGCCCCCTCTTTGGCAAGTTTCCCTGAGCTTCAAGATGGGGAGAGATTTGGCTGGTTTGGTTCCAGGTGATTAATGTAAGGTCTTTGGTGTTCTGAATTATGGTTTGTTGTTTCAGTTTTGCTGTTCCTGAACTGCCTCTGGCTGCATTCTGATTAGTACTGACAGTCCCTTCCTAAGGAGCAGGATTCTACCCTGGTCCAGATCCAGGGCAGAAGGGCCCTTGGAAGTCTTGTGTATGCTGTGGAGGAGAGGAGAGACTCTATCTCAAAGAGGGTGGAAAGCAAGGACTGATATCCTAGATTGTTCTCTGATGTTCATTTCTGTGCTGTGGCATGCATATGTGTGCAATCAGATGCACAAACACACCTAGACCCACACATGTATTATATACAGGTACGTATCATGCACATATACACATCATGCAAACACAAAGATTGAAGATAAAATATATTGTTATAAAATAACAAAATATATTGTTATAAAATATATTGCACTATAAAAATTATAAAATATATTGCACTATAAAAAAACAAGTTAAAAAAAGATAGCTTCCAAGAAGATTGATGTCTCTAAGTAGTGAGATCTTTCAATGATATTTTTTGGCTGATTTTGGTTTATGAAATTCCTAGAACTTCTACACTTGCATTTTTATTGTATGTTGCGGAAGAAACTTTGATGATCTTTTATGGCAATATAAGTCACCTATCTGCTACACTTTCCTCTTTTAATGATAGCTATATAAGTTTTGTATGCTTAATGTCTCATAAAGGACCTGACTGAAGTCTTGTGTTTGGGATGCAACAAAAAGGAGAGTGAATGCAAAGTATCTGGCTTAGGATGTGCATTTACCATCTATGTGGAGAAGGGAATGGGAAAAACCGATAGTAGATGACCACAGTGTATGAGGACCTCGGTCCATCCCGTCACTGCTCTGTCTCTGTCCAGACGTTACTTGGGATGCCTCACTTTCTTCCTTGGTGCCAGACCTGGCACTTGATTAATCCTTTCATTTGATTTCTGCATATTTTTCTGCCACTCGCCTTCTGTTGACATGTTTGTGTCCATCATCTCCCACTGAACTAAGCATCCCAAGTTGTATGTCATGGCCTTTCTTTTTTTTTTTTTTTTTTTTTTTTTGTTTCTCTATTTATTTATTTATTTTTATTTCTTCCACTCATACAAAGTTGATAAGTAACCCATTCCCCTCCCTCCCTCCACCTCCCTGGATCCCCTTGCTCCCTTCCCCCTTTTCCCCTTTCTTTCCCCCCTTTCCTCCCTTTCTCCCCGTGCCTCCCTCCCACTCCCATTCCTGGACCATCCTTTAGTGTGCATGTCAAACTTCCCTCTGGGTCCTTCTCTCTGATGAGGTATAAGCATTGTGTCATGGCCTTTCTAAGCTGGAAAAATGACTCATGCCAAGCTCTAGCATTATCTCATCTAACATAGAGTTTAATATTCAGTGCTGAAAATATGAACCAACTGAACCCCACAGTCCAAGAAGCATAATTACTTTGTTATGTTTTCTCACATAAGGTGCATTGGTCACAATCTCATAATTCCTGCTGTCGCGATCAATTACTTTAACCAGGGAAGAGCAAAGACTTGCTTTGAAGCACATTTTTTGAAAGAGACATCAAAACTTCCATCTACTTGTGAAATGTATAGGAGTCACATGATTTATGTAGCCGAGATTGAATGTGTCCTAATGAATAATGAACAACCTGGGTGTGAAAGAGCATTTCAGAAGCACAATGTGTGAGTCAACCACTTTCATCTTGAAAAACCTTCAGATCAATTCAATGAGGTAATTACTGAAAAGTTAAATTAAACAGATCAAGGCTATCCCAAATAAACTTTTGACCCTGCGCAAGTTGCATATACTTCAATGAAAGTCCCAGCAGCTTAAAATTTGGTACACCTTATAACTCACCTGAAGAGCCATAGTTTTCTTTGCAGGGGAACGTGCCAGTCCTGTTGAGATCCACTACAGTCACCTCGTTGGAATTCCCTGCTTTCCCCCAAGAACTTGGCTCTCCTTCCCCACCCTCTTTCTGGGAACTACATTATGCATATTATCAGTCTTATCCTTTTCCTATTTCTTAGGCAAGTCATCCTTTGGTTCCTCTTAAAGGTTGATAGTATTAATATCCCTATTTCCTAAAGTTGTAAAGGATAATTCAGAG
This sequence comes from Typhlomys cinereus, assembly GCA_023101885.1. Lineage (NCBI taxonomy): Eukaryota > Metazoa > Chordata > Mammalia > Rodentia > Platacanthomyidae > Typhlomys > Typhlomys cinereus. The sequence continues at coordinate 1,669,851 of JALPQD010000466.1, read as the reverse complement.
CAATTGAGTAAATTGTCTGAAGTACCAAAAATACTCACAAGTATACCATTGAAAAGACTATTATTTTTATTCCAAGAAAAAACAGGCAGGCTCTCCAGAGTGACTAACTTAGCAGAAAGCTGATATCACAGTGTAAGTTTCTAAGCTAAAAGGAAACATGGAAAAATGGAAGGAAAAGGTGGTGACTTTAGCAAAAGGTGGGAATCCACTTGGAAATCTTTTCCCATTGCAGAAATTCATGTGTGGACTTGGGAGTAAGGAACAACACAGCCACAGGCACAAGAGAGTTTCTGTCACAGGCAGGATATTCCCAGAAATTGACTCCGGGCGGTCATGAGAAAAGTTAAGAAACAGGAGGGGAGTTATCTATTAACTTTGTATGAGCGGAAATAAATAAATAAATTAAATAAATAAATAAATAAATAAATAATTAAAAAAAAGAAAAGTTAAGAAACAGCAAATTGATGAAACACCTTTAACTACATTTTAAAGGTGAAACATCCCCCAAACACTTGGTTTCAGCACTTGGTCCATGGCCGATACGGCTGTTTAGAAGGCTGCTAAGGCTATTTGAGCATCTTAGAAGGAGATGCAGAATCACTGGAGGAAGTGAGTTACTAGTCTGTCTCAAATCTGTAGCAGAGGAGCTACAGCCTGGCAAAGTCAACCTGTCTCAAAGCTGCAATTCTGAAGTATGACCTTGGCAAGGGCAAGCCAGAGCAAGCCAGAGCAAGACACAACTTGGACAGAGCCCTGTCTGCCTCATCTCTTCTAGAGAAGACCGCTCATACCTGGTTTTGACTTCTTTTCAGAATACATGGTATACTGCATAGAAATCCACAACCTTCTTGTTTTCCTATGTTCTTAAACCCACTGATGCAGTATTTACTTATTTTGTCTCTAAAGTAATAAACACTTGGGAAATCCAGGACTTCAAGCGCCTATCGAGATTATGCAGACAACCTGATCCCAACTTTTCATCTGTATATTGTCTTTGCCTTTTTCTTCATTCTTACATCACCCCAGCTGAGCAATGCCATGTGGGTCTTTGCATTCACGAGTTAAAATAAGAAGACAGGAGGAGAACCTTGGTGTCTGCTCAGAGAACATCTCATGCCCTTCTGTAATCTGCCTGAGAAATGGACATCTAAAAGAACAATCTGTGAAGTAGTTGTCTGGGAAAAATCTTGAGTCCTTTTTTCAAAATGTAACTTCCATAAAACACTCTGGAATCATATTTCAGAATTTCTACCCCTGGGCTAGCTGAATAATCTCCAAAGACTGGCAATGAAAGTAAAGTTCAGGGAAGCTAGCCATTCTGCTCACTGAGCGTGTTAGAACCTCAAGGCAGCTGTGCTTACAGCACTAAAGGTGAGCTGTACAAATGGCTAATCCCCAGGCTTAGGAGAGTGCCAAGCTCACAGTACCTGGTGAGGAAATGTTTATTGAACATGTTGGACTGGACTGAGATGAATCCTTTCCTGTCAGCATCTCACCATTTGGAACCCTGACACGTCGAGCCTTATCTTGTGAGTCTCTGGTGCCACTTTAAGTAGAGTGTTCCTTGAAACCTTGAGCACTGCAAGTCTACTTGGCCAGTGGCCAGAGTCAAGATTACTTACCACCATCTTTGTCCTGACTCCTTCATTTTCTCTCTCCTAGTTAACCCTTCAGTTCTTGGTCTTCCATCTAATCTTGGGCCTGGTGTGTCCCCATTACCAACTCTGCCTTCAGTATTTGCAAGCAATGGTCCCTCCATCTTTCTGAATCGTTCTTCATAGGAGGATGGCATCTGATGTTGTATCTAGTGACTATTTCTCTCTGCTTTGCTTCATTGTAGCTCATTTTGGCAGTGTCAAGGGTGGTGGTGGAGCGCAAGGAGAAGGCGAATCCTTTAGCTCCTTGCCATTGCTGGCAAGCCATTCCTCACTTTCTGTAAGCTCTAGAAAATTGACTCTCTGCCTCCTGCTCTTCCCTGTGGCAGTCACTGCTTAGCCCCTCTGGATTCTCACTTTGTATCTCTTAGTCCTTGTTCACTAAACCTGTGGATATCATTCTTCCATACACACTGACTAGCGCTTGTTTTTCCAGATATCCCGTTCACAGTTTCCACTTTGTGTCTTCTCTTGGACCCTCGTAGGATTTCCTGCCCTTTCCCTTTTTCTCCATCACTCATACCCGTTCAGGCTTTAGCATGCCCTTAACTGGTCTAGACAGTATGTCCACTGTAAGCTTGACTGATTGCTTCCTTTCCCTCCACTGATTGCCAGGAAAGTTGCAATTCAAGTTACACAAAACAATGTCTTCCTCTAGTAGGTGTTTCCAAAGAAAAACATATATGCATATTGGGGGTCGGTATAATCCATGTAGGCCTGCTCCAGCAAGTGAATACTGAGGTATCTTTGGAACATACCCCAGAAGGCCACATGTGCAGTCTCCTATCTGTCACTAGTAGGCCACCAAATAAATATTTACATTTCAACCTTGACTGCTATTATAAGCAACTATTAGGTGGTTGTTTATAACTATTGCCACAATTAAACAAGCTATACATAGATAACTGTCACTCAGGAAAGATTATGATAGTCATTAACACAACAGAGTTGGGGACAGTTACTCCCCTTACCGCATTCATTGACCAATAAACAGTGGATGCTGTGATCGGTATGTGATTTGAGTGTGTCCACCAAAAGTATCTTGGCTCCCAACATAATGTCATTGAAAAGTGTGGGTCTTTAGGAGGTGGGACACAGTGGAAGTGACTAGGTTATGAGATGCCCCTTGCGGAGATGATTAATGAGGTACTTATGGTACCTGGCTAATTATTCTTGTGAAAGTAGGTTTTTGCTAGATAAAAATACCGTCTGTGCTTGCCTTTTCTGCACCTTGTTTCTCATTGTTTCTCTGTCATGTCTTATCATATAGTCAGTGGAACTGTAACATATGAGCTTTGCACCTACTACCACTATGTGTCAAATACTTCTGTTTCTTTTCCAAAGTACAGTTTCACTTTTCTAATGTGAAGCCTCAGATATTTTGCTATACCATGCAAAGCTGTACAGCAGAACATAGCTCATTTGTCTCCTGCTTGGACCACACTACCACTGCTTTACTACCAGCTGTAGCAACCATCTCTGTGTCTGAGCATGAATGACTAGAGCCCATCATTCTTGTAAATAATGATTGCAGTTGAAGCCAAACCCATTGCCCATGCTGCTGCCAATTACAACACTGCTCTCTTCAGTTAGTCTATTTTTGACTGATAATGAACCATATATTCCCATGTCCCACTCAATGGTTTGTGAGCAGCCACAACCTTAAACTAAGTGTGGGATATGTAAATATATCAGTCACTTGGATTGATTTCATTTGGCCAATTGAAAGCTACCTTGAAAGTAATCTGATTATGAAAGCTGTAGTCACTCAAGTTTTTTTGAAGTTATTTTTTACCCATGTTTATCTGTGGTCATGAGAATATTTTCTTCATGCTCCTACTATAAAATGAATACTTGTGTCCACACATTATTGATATGTTGAATTTGACCTATGAGGTGTGATGTTAGAAAGTGAGACACTTGGGATATAATTGGGTTATAAAAGGCAGAGCATGCTTGAACAAAATTTGCACCTGGCTAAAGAAGAAAGACAAAAAAAGAAATGACCCAACCAACCACACACAGTCTCTCACTCATTCTACAAGGCAATGCCATGCTATCTATGAACAAGAAAACAGTTCGTACCAGAAACCAAAAATGCCAGAGCCCTGGTCTTGAACTCTCAGCATCCACAATGGTGAGAAATAAATGTCTTTTAGTTTACAACACCCATCTTATGATTCCATTACAGGAAATTAATTTTTTTTCTTGGTGATTAGCAACTTAGTTATTTAACAGATTGGCCTTGCTCAAGTATGCTTTTCAGTCTTAGTTCTGTTGAAAGTTCTGCTTCTCCAAAGATTTCTCAGCCATCTCTCCAGGATTTTGGTCTTCGTCATCGCCTCTTTGCCTTGCTTAGGAAACCAAGATGCATTCCAATTTGGCCCCAAACATTTCCTTGGGTCCCATAGAGTGAGTCTGAACTGTGGTGTCCTCATAAGAGATCATCTCAAATGTTTTAGCCACAGCTATTCCCCAAGATCCCCCAAACCTAGTCCCCCCACTAGAGCAGTGTGAGAAGCATGGCCCACAGAGACCACCTTGAACTCCATATTATATTCATGTCAGGGGCTGTGTGTGGGAGCCACAATTCCCACAACACAAGCTACTACTTGCTTCTCTATTCCTCCTCCATTCCCAAAATGGGCAATTCTGAAACAATTGGGTGCACTTGGGAAAATCTTTGTTATTACTGGTGGGCAAAGATGTCCATACCTGAAGATGAAGCTTTTATTGTTTGCTTGATTTTTAAAACTAGAGTGCCACATAGGTTCCTCGTGGTTGTTCTCTTTCTCTCTTTTTTTTCTCTTTCTCTCTCCCCCCTCTATTTCTGTACTTCTCCCCTCTTCTTGCCTCTTTTCACCATTCTTTCTCTTCGCCTTCCTTTCCTTATCCCTTTCTCTTTATCCCTTATTTCTATCAAGTTAGAATTATAGCTAAGTATCACACCCTTTCCTCTCCAATAGTAATCAGTTCAGTTCAGTTCAGTTCAGCTCTGTCCTTATCCCCAGCTATTTATGGACTAGCTGCTTCTCTGCTCCAACTCTTGCCTCACTTTCCTTTCCTTTACCTCTCTGTTTTCCCCCTCCTTCCTTACTTTTCTACCTTACCTTCCTCTTTCTTTACCCTTTCTCCCCTTCTCTCTTCTTGCCTCCCTCCCCTATTCCTTCCCACTTCTGTTTCCCTTCCTTGTCCTATTCTCTCTCTCTCTCTGTCTCTCTCTCTGTCTCTACCCTTCTTCTTTCTCTCCCTCTTTTCATCCCCCCGCCTCTTTTCTCTCCCTTTTCTTTCTCTCCTCTAGCATATCTCATTTGGTGGGGAGTGTGTGTTTCTCCAAATGTGTTAGAAAGAAGACAAGGAATCCCATGCGTGAGAAGAGGTAGGAGGAGAAGGAATAGTGGTTGTGCAGAAACAAAAGGAGGAGAGTGTCACTAAAGGTGACGTTGTCAGGAAGGAGACATCAGAAAAGAGATGTCCTCAACAGTGCCAAGGTATCAGAGTGGATAAGTACTGGTATGTAAAAATCAATGAGGAAGTTACTATGAAAACAACAACACTTTGGAGGTACATTAGGTAGAGACAATGCTAGGATGGCAGAAGAAAGGAAGTAGGAGCACAGCATGCCCAGTTCTTTCTGCATCATTCTAAGATGAGAAGAATGAAGAATATTTTTAAAGAATGACTCAGGGCTACTGCAAAACCTGTTTTTGTTTCTTTATCTTCAGATACCAAAAGCTTGAATATACTTTTTGTGGTTGACAGGCAGGAGCCATCTAGGACATTCTTGAACCTGTGCAATATTTATGAAATGACTGCTACTGAATTCTTTGTGCATATGGTATTGAGTCAAAGAAAAGTATGCTTAAAAGAAATAGTTTGAGCCAGGATGGAAGCAGTGGGTCATGCAAAATGTTAGGGCTGGTTTGTCTGGCAATAGGGCTCCAAAAATTTGTTTGCATGAATGGTGGGATGTGGGGGAGATAGGGTGACATCACACATTTTATGTTTGCCTTGTTCAGTTGCAAAGGGTAGTATTACAAGGATTAAATCAAAGGGGTATCAAGTTTGGAGCTATAATCTGGAGGTTAATTTATTTTAGGATGCTGCACTGTGGACATAGTCCTTCTGGTCCACACCTGACTACTTAAGAAGTCCGGCTGTGCTCTTTTTCAGCAGCAGTTGGATCTTTAAGCTGCTGTACTGGAAGCTTGCACAGACAAATTGTACATGCAGGTCCACTCTGTAATCACAATAAAGCTAACACCTCTCTCCATGATCTCTCTGGTCTCTTCTAAACATCCCTTTAATGCTTCTCTACTCCCTATAGAAGATCTGTTTATTTGAGCCATAAATCACTTCATGTCCTCATGACGTTTTGCGCGGCATTATCAGTCACAGCAGCCATGTCAAATTTGGGGTGTGGGGTATCTACAGCAGAAACCAATCACTATGGGTATGGAGGATTTTGAAAGAAGGAGTGAGGAACTCATCTACAGGCTTCCATAAGTGTGAGGCTGCTTGGTAGCAAATCAGAGTGAATTCACAGGATATACAAACATAGGTACCTAAAGATTTAACACAACTCCAGCTTCAGATGTAAATTTAAGAGTTATTGGAATGAGGTTGGTGGTCCACACCATAGCACCTGTGATTAGACCTGGAAGGGGCAGCCAACTTGCATTGCCTTAATTAAAGGGAGGGAGATGAATCAGCAACAATAAAAAGGTGTCTCTTATGTCACAGAAGAACCAAGGAAGTAGTGTCCTGGGAAGCAAAGTGAACACATAGCAAGGAGAAAGAGAAAGGTGTCGATGGACACTACCACTAGGATTATGTGCCCTCTTCCCAGATTTATGCCTTAAGCAATTAGAAAGAGTCTGAATCATGGGGAAAAAAGCTGACCAGGAATACATTTAGAACAACCAGCTACAAAGGTTTGGGAGGATTTCAACTGTCATTTAATTATCGTCCCTGACTTTACCAAAGCTATTGACATATTTGTTGATTTCCACCTAACTGCCTTGACTGTAAATTCCTAATCTTGTCATTTGCTTGTTTCGATGATAAGACGCTAAGAGCATCCCCAGCTGGAATAACAGCAGCAGTTGGAAGTGTCTGCCTGAAGACTGCGTGCTTGCTGCTGCACAGAATCACCCATGTCGCCCACATTCAGGCTTTAGGACCTCTGACTTCTGATGCTTCAGGATTATTCTACCAGACAAGGTGTGAGGGTTTAAGGGTCTGGCTATTTCCATCACTTTTTTTGTGTGGTGAGTGGTTATATACAATCCCTCAAAATTGTCCTTTGGCACAGGATATGAGGGTACATCTGTGATTGTGATCTAAGTGGTGGGTGGGGCAGAAGATAACTGTGTTCTTCAATCAGTCAGGAGTCGGAAGCAAAATAACTCCTCTGGGTGAATCTATCAAAAAAGAGTCCTTAGCAACCCTGCCTAGACTCTCTCTCTCTCTGTCTCTATCTCTTTGTCTATCTCTGTTTCTCTGTCTCTCTGTCTGTGTGTGTGTGTGTCTCTCTCCCTCTCTGTCTCTATCTCTTTGTCTATCTCTGTTTCTCTGTCTCTCTGTCTGTGTGTGTGTCTCTCTCTCTCTGTGTCTCTATCTCTTTGTCTATCTCTGTTTCTCTGTCTCTGTCTCTGTCTCTGTCTCTGTCTCTCTCTCTCTCTCTCTATCTCTCTCCACATGAGACAGTATTTGACAGTGTATGCCTATGGAAACCCAAATGTGACATCATGGATCATCTTGGATTGCTCTACTTCTTTAGGGTTTTTGCTTTGGTGTTTCCCAGGATCTGACTTCTGGCCAGAACTGCAGACTTCAGCCATTTCTACCCAACATTTTTATGTGGTATTTTTCCATAAAATCTGAACTGAGATCCTTTTGCTTGCTTGAGAAGCAAGGACTTTAACCTCTGAGCCACCCCTCCTGGGTTATCTGCTCCTTTCTCTCCAGAGAGTTGGGCACCATTGCTGTCTGTCCCAAGCTTTGGGTTGCCAGACCTTTTTTTTTTTTCATTTAGAAGAAGCTGCTGTTTCTCATCTAGCATGACAGAGGGCTAGAGGAGCATCTTTGGGCCTCAGGTGAGGCAGACATCTGTGACACCACCTGCAAGGCAGAGGGGAAAGCTGAAGAATGTGGAGTCAGCTCCGTTCTTTCCCAGGCTCACCTCATTCTTTTTCCCTACTTCGCCGAATGCCTAAAGGTGAAACTTGCCTCTACAAATGAAGGAACTGAGAAGAGGTAGTTACAGTGACTGCAGTCCCCTGGAGAGACAAAGTCATGGACCCATGGATATCCCAACAAATGTCACAATTCCAGATGCAGGCATCCATTGCAAATGGGGAAACCAAGGCTGTTTCTGGGGCATAAAACTGAGGTCTAGTAGCACTTGCATTGTGACCTCCATGTAAAATGGTGGCAATGGCTGTGTCTCTGTTAAGTATTGTATGAAAGTCTGGAACCTTGAGCAAGTGCTTTGAAGACACACAAAGTACACAAGAGAAATTTGTGGTGTCTGGCCATGCAGATTCAGACTTGTGTGGCCAGAGCTACCAAGTAAATGGAGATGGATTTGGAAAAGAAGCAGCAGCTACACTACATGAAACTTGGTAGATTAAATTTTCAGTGAAATGGAAATGGCAAAGGGCTTAATTAAGAGTTTGTTTTTCATTGTCAAAGGATACAACCACTTTCCTTATGAAGATACCTATAGGATTAAGGAGATGGCTCAGTGATTAAAGCTCTTGACGTGCAAATGAAAAGACTAATCTGGAATCTTAGATCCTATATAAAATACTGAGGTGGCCTGCCTATAATTTCAGCCTGGAATTTCTTTTTTTCTCTCAGAGATTTTATTTTACACATCTCAAAGAAAAATATTATAACACATTCAAATCATCTTCACCATACCAGCTTGGAATTTTGAAAGTAAACTTACTAGTGAGACCAACCCTCCGGCTAGCTCTGAGTTCAGAGATCCAGTTCAAAATAATAAATTGGGATAGTAATGGAGGATGATTCCCAATACCACCCAAGAAAAATCAGGCTGAATGTGAATAATGTACATAGGAAATTAAGCTTTACTAACTGGTAACTGTAAAATTCTTATGGCCTAGTTTTAAGTCATGTCAGTTTGTTTGGTTCTTTGACATCATTAATTGGCTAAAAATTCAAACATGAATCTTTGAAAAGTGACCTTTCAGTATAATTTATTTTAGTGTATCTAATTAGGCTCTTAATTCTAATTAGACATTTTCTAACTATGCAGATTTTATTTTGCCAAAGACAATAAACTCTTAGGTACATTTGGGTTGGTAGTAAATTACCCATAATAATCATAAAATTAAGATAATATGTTATAGGTATTTAGAAACCATTAAGAGAGAGATATGTATTTAACATTTATCCAGGTTTTACATAAACAGTTTTTTTACCCTCAAAAAGAATCTTGGGTTTTCTGGCTAATCAGATCAACCATCAAGCACTCATCAAATACTAATATCACCCAAGAGTTGTGTTTGGTATTATCTTTTAATGTGAAATTTTTAAATTTTTTACTTTATTCCATCACAGTGAGTTAGGTATTCCATATGTGCCTAACCTTGTTCTAATCATTAATGAATGGTGTGGAAAATGCAACATGGTAAACAGACTATCTCAAAGCAGAGTCATGAAGACTGTGTTAAGAATGACAAGACAAAGAAGAGGTACCTATACAACAGTGGAATTTCATTTGACCACAAAGAATGAATGATGTCATTTCCAGGAAAATGAATGGAACTGGAAATCATGATGCAGTCTTACAGAGAAGTGTCATATGGACTCTCATGTGGAATGGGGGGGAATGTGGAAAATGAGAGGGGTGGGATAAGGAAGGACAATGAAAAGTACAAACATGATCGAAGCACATAGGCACATCACAACAAAGTTCTCTCCCTTCTACAGTTGATATGCCTAATGTAAAAACTAAGGATCCTCTAAAGAAGATTAGTTTGAATTGCACCATGGGCAAAATGTTATCATCGAGAGGGAGGAAGAAGAATAAGTAGTTGGCATTATAACAGAAGTAGAGATAAAGTAATGTGACAAAGAACTTCAACCCAAGAAATCAATGTGGACTATGGAAGCTAGAGATGGCAAGAAAATGTCAACTTAGAAAGACCTTTAGAGGGAAAGCACATACTCTAGCATCCTGCCATTAGCAACCTGAGATTACCTTTGGACTTCTGATTTCCATCGCTCACAACAATGGTGTCTGTACATACAGTAATTGCAAAGATTGTAAGCAGAGAGGTAAGGAGAAGGAGGACCCTGCCAAAATCAAGGAGAGAGGGGATCATGCTACAGCAGAGAAAATAGGCCACCATCAAGGACTGCAAGTAAGTAATGAGACATCTGGTTGGGCTCGCAGACTCTCCTTCCTGGTCACTTGGCGTCTGATGGAGGATGATCTCACCAGAAAGGGAGGGGATAGGTCTGGCAGATAGAAGGTAACCATCCTGCAAATGGGAGACTGACCCCCACTCACAGCAGTCTACTACTCTTATTCCATCTACCTTTGAATCTACTCTTATAATAAGACTCTATTTTAACAGCATTTTATCTCTGGCCAGGGGGTGACATGCAATACTTATCAGGATGGAGCCAAAGGCTGTGCAGTAGCAGCAAAACTGAAAAAAAAATCAAGAAACCATAGTTCAGAAAATCAGAGACTCTACATCAACCACCTGGAACCAGGCCAGCCTAATCTCTCCCCATCCTAAAGTTCAGGGAAATTTGTGGAAGAGGGGGAGGTAAGATTGTAAGAGCCTAAAGATGGGGAGAAGCAATGATATGCAAGATACTCCACACAAGTTAGGGCTGAAGCAATCATAATAGGACTTTACATGACCTGCACTATGTCCAGCACATTATTGACCCCACAAAGTCTAGCATGGACTAAAGGCACTAGGATCTTTGGAGGCTAGGGGCTGACAGTCACAGTAGTGTTCCTAAACTTAAGGGGATCACAGAAAAGGGTTCTGGGAGATGCCCCTGGGTCTTTGCACCTCATAGGAGAGGAGGACCCAGAGGAGAGCTTGGCATGCACATTAAAGGATGCTCCGGAGATTGGGGGGGAGGCACTGGGGGATGAGGAGGCAGGGGGGAGGGGAAGGGGGAGTAGGGGACTAAAAATTAAAAAATAAAGATTATTAAAAAAATATCAAAAATACCATCCACGGGGATCAAGTAGGCTTTATCCCAGGCACACAAGATTAGTTCAACATATGCAAATCAATAAATGTAATTCACCACATAAACCAGTCCAAAATCCAAGACCACATGATACTCTCAAGAGATGCAGAAAAAGCTTTTGATAAGATCCAACAGCCCTTTATAATCAAAACCCTAGAGACAGCTGGAATGGAAGGAACTTTTATCAATATAATAAAAGCTGTATACAACAAGCCCACAGCAAGGATTATACTCAATGAGGAAAAACTTGAAGCATTCCCGCTTCGATCAGGAAATAGACAAGGCCGTCCACTCTCACTACTTCTATTCAATATTGTACTTGAAGTCTTAGCTGAGGCCGTAAGACAGGAAAGGGAAGTAAAAGGAATTCAAATCAGCAAGGAAAAAGTCAAGTTATCTCTATTTGCAGATGACGTGATCTTATACCTGAGTGATCCCAAAAACTCCACCAGGAAACTCCTGGAACTAATACAGAAGTTCAGCAGGGTGGTGGATACAAAATAAACGTACAAAAATCAGTGGCCTTCCTATATGCCCAGAATGAAAGAAAGGAGAAAACCCTGAGAGAAACAATCCCGTTTACTATAGCCCCTAAAAAAATGAAATACCTTGGTATAAACCTAACCAAGGAAGTAAGAGACCTTTACAATGAAAACTTTAAAACCCTAAAGAAAGAAATTGCAGAAGACACCAGAAGGTGGAAAGACCTCCCATGTTCCTCCTGGATTGGCAGAATCAACACCATAAAAATGACCATTCTACCAAAGGCAATATACAAATTCAATGCTATACCAATTAAAATCCCAAAGCAATTCTTCAAAGAAGTTGACCAAACAATCTCAAAATTCATATGGAGGCACAAAAGACCCAGGATAGCAAAGACAATCCTGAGTAACAAAAACACTGCTGGAGGTATCACCATACCAAACCTTAGTCTATACTACAAATCCATAGTTATAAAAACATCCTGGTACTGGCTCCAAAATAGACACACAGATCAATGGATAAGGGTTGAAGACCCAGATATAAGCCCACACAACTACAGCAATTTGATCTTTGACAAAGGGGCCCAAAAACTCCAATGTAAAAAGAACAGCATCTTCAACAAATTGTGCTGGCAAAAGTGGATATCCACATGCAGAAGATTAAAACTGGACCCATACTTGTCACCATGTACAAGACTTAATTCCAAATGGATGAAGGACCTCAATATAAGGCTAGAGACTCTAAAACCTTAGTTGATAGGGTAGAGAACTCTCTCGAGCTGATTGGACTAGGCCAACAGTTCCTAAACGGGAATCCAATAACTCAGTCAATATAACTAACACTCAACAGATGGGTTCTTGTGAAATTAAAGAGCTTCTGTTCAGATAAAGGGATTGTAACTCGAGCACAAAAGACAATCCACGGAATGGGAGAAAATCTTCACTAACCACATATCTGATAGAGCTCTATTATCCAGAGTGCACAAAGAACTTAGAAAGCTAAACACCAAGGAAACAAATGGCCCAATATTAAAAAATGGGCCTTGGAACTTAAAAGAAACTTTAGCAGGGATGAAATTGAAATGTGTAACAAATATTTTAAAAAATGCTCTGCATCCTCAGCCATCAGGGAAATGCCAATCAAAACCTTCCTGTGATATCATCTCATCCAGGTCAGGATGGCAAAAATCCACAAAACAAACCACACCAAATGCTGGAGAGAAGGGAACTCTCCTACATTGCTGGTGGGAATGCAGGCTTATACAGCCACTCTGGCTAGCTGTCTGGTGATTCTTAAAAAATTAAAGATTGAAATGCCATACGACTCTGCTATTACACTTTTGGAAATAATCCCCCATACAACGAAAATTCACCTTGATAACACAAGCACAGCACTGTTTACAATAGCAAAGTCATGGAATCAACCCAAATGCCCAACAGTGGATGAGTGGATAAGGAAAATGTGGTACATTTATATAATGCAATACTACTCAGTCATCAAAACTGATGAATTAATGAGTTTTGCCAGGAAATATATGGAATTAGAAAAAAATTATTTTGAAAACCTTTTTTAAAAAATTTTTTAATTATTATTTATTCAACTATGCGCATGTGCGTATGTATGTGCGCATGCGCGCGTGTGTGTGTCTGTGTGCGTGTGTGTAGAACCACGGACGAATTCGGGAATCACCATGGACGCCTCCACCTCCTTCTACCCTGGGATTCACAGGCTCCGCCCTACCAGGACCAGAAACGCAGGCAGCCCGGGCTTCCACCCGGCGTCTATACGTGGGGTCTAGGATCCGAACTCAGGACTTTCCACCTGCAAGGCAGAGGCTTAATCCCTGAGCCACCTCTCCAGCCCCACCTATTAAATTTGTATGAGTGGAAAAAATAAATTAATTAATTAAAAAAAGAACTGCCATCATTGTATTCCATAGATTTTGGCATATTGTGTTTTTATTTTCATTCACTGTAGGAATATTTTGATTTCTTCATTTACCCATATATAACTTGATATTAAAACCCATTTATTTGAATAGGTTCTGCCAGGTGATAAAAATGCAAATGTATCATCGAGTCTTCTCTCAAGGATTCTAAATATCAAGTGGAAACTATACCTATTCATAATCAGGTTTGATGGAAAGTGATAAATTGAGCAGGGAGGAGAAGACAGGAAGTAGCTAATGGAGGAATTTGATCTCTTATTTGGTATTGGGAGGTCTCTCAGTGTTTTAAAAATCTCCTTTTTATAGCCATTATCCTAGAGACAGTTTGCAAAATAGAAAGGTGAACAGAAAGAGAAGATGGAAAAGGTGGTTCGAAAATCTTTTGGTGGTATAAATGTGGAGGAGAAAATACATAGAGTCAAAGCAAAATAATTTATTCAGGAAACTTACTATCAAAAGAAAGATCATATCCTTTGATTGATTTTGGCTTGAGCTTCAAAACTATGTTTGTAATAACTAGTGTCCAAAACAAAACAACTATGAGATGAAAAATACAATAATGTTTGCTAACAAAAGAAAAAAGGATTACAATCAAAGAAATTTTACCTGTTAATCTAGATGTTTCACATGAAAAAGTGATAAAAAAGGGAAGGTAGAGTTGAGGGGATTAGTAATGAAAACTAATGTGACTCTGACTTTATACATGATGTTTGGGACAGATCTAAATCACTTCACTTTAAATCTTTTAGGAAGTGTGCTTCCTAATGCATTAATAAGGCATCAAGTCATGAATTTTATCTGCTACTTTATTCTCACTTCATTTCCAAAGTTCATTATATCATTGGCATGTCTACTTTACTCCTGTTGGGATATTTTGTGCATTTTTATGGTTGTTTTTATAGCATTTCTCATTCCTTCTCCTGTTATTTCTTGTGATCGGTTTCTTTCTATTTTTTTATGACCTCTGAACCAAGCATGTACAATGTTGCTTTATCTTGATTTGAGGAAATCTATCTCTAACTCCAAAGCATTGAACTAAGAAAGGACTCTCAAGCTGGGAAACAATTACTGGGGTTGCAAACAAGTAAATGACCAAGTTATACAGAATGTGGTAATTCGTTGAATGTCATGACACTTCCAGATGTCTCTCAGGAACTTGAAGAATTCTAGTCTAGATCATTTCTCAGAGCTCTTGGCCATTCAGGATTCCTGCCTCATATCTTAAGGAGCTATTAATAGTGAAGGGACATCTCTCATCCTAAGATGTTTTATGAGGGATATTCGAATGTCTCAACATATGGAAATAATTTATAATCACTACTGGGAATTATTTTTAAAGTCTGAAATTATGAAATATTAGCAGTGTTCTAGAGCCATGCTTATTCTCAGGCACTGTTCAAAAGAATGCATAAACAGGAAGCTACCCTGTAATTTTCCATCAGATTTAAAACATGTATGATTCATAACACAGATGCTGAATCCCTAAATATATGTCTCAGAAAGTGTCAAGAACCATATGTCTGATGTTCACAAATGTATTGTTTTAGCAGCAACAAAATCTTTTACAAAGTATGTGCAACTCTAGAAGTGTATATTTGATATGTTTTTCCTTTATTTTTCCAATGCTACTCAAATATGAAGTTTAATTATGAAGAAAATTGTGAAACTGTACTCTGGGACTTCAACTCTATTCATAATTTTTATTTGTTAGAATGAGCATTAGCCACAAATGGTTTTGTTATTTGGTATATTTTTATTAAATGCTTTTATGAATACCTAGGAAAATCAGTAATCGAAAAATAAAATTATTTTCTTTCACTTATACTACTCTACGGAGTGATACTAGTCTGAAAATGCAATGTGTGAAGCATGTTGAATAGAAGACATTCAGATGTAGGTGTAACTTTTGCAGCACTGGTCACAGTACTTCTTTTATTTTAATTTTTCTACTATTTATTCAGTTGTGCGTGTATGCGTGCGTGTGTGGGTATGTGTGTAGAACCACAGGCGAATTCGGGAACCACCATGGACGCCTCCACCTCTTCCTGGTTTACTCTGCCCAGGGATTCACAGGCTCCGCCCTACCAGGACCGGAAACGCAGGCCACCCTCGCTTCAGCCCGGCGTCTATACGTGGGATCTAGGATCCAAACTCAGGACCTTCCGCCTGCAAGGCAGAGGCTTAACCCCTGAGCCACCTCTCCTGCCCCTCTCTGGTCACAGTACTTCTAAGTTTCATTTCTATGAGGACTTTGGCTTCTGGATGCTGCCAACTAGTCCAGCGTAGTTAGAGCCATGCAACAGCATGAAGGGTTGAGCACTGGAGGGACAACAGAAGACGTGAAACCTTCGTTGCGATGGAACTTTTTACAGCATGGGTCAAAGTTGATGTGTTAAAAAAAATCATACCCAATGCATATAAGCAGTAATGATCTTGTCTTCTCTAAGACATGAATTTTCGAATAGTTAAGAGACTCTTCATAATTATCACAAACTGCATGTTTATGGAACTTGCTAACTCCAAACCAGTGATTTACCATTTAGTAATCCCATATTAATTACATTCTTATAAATTATGAAGTTGGGCATTAGCCATTCAGGACATTCATTTCAAATAATAGACTTGATATCCACTTTTGAAGAACTAATATACAATATTTTAAATTATAGTTACTTATGTTCAGTCCTATTACAGAGTTAACTTAGTAATAGAGTGTCTGTAGAGAATTTAAGAGTCATGAGACAAAAATGCAGAAATGCAGATGGTAATTAAAGTGATGAAACTACTTCAGAAAAAAGAAATGTCAATATAAAGGACACCTGTCAAAACTCAAGTGCCAATATTACTTGGCACGGATGTGGGGCATTATTGTGAAGAATAAATTGCAGTGTTAATCCATGTGTCAACCAGATGTATTATCATTTAGTAAATGCATAAGATGCAGCTTATACAGAGGAATTTCCTGAAGCTCAGTGTATAAAGTTTGCACGTTCATGAAATATTTGCAAAATATGAATTTCCTGTACATGGTAGCCAGTGTCCAAAAACAACTTATCTTGGGCTCTTGATTAAATAATTAAATTGACTTGTATAAAAATAAATTATTAATAATAATTAGAGCAAAACAATGAACAATGGAAAAATAGTCATGAATTGACAAGGATGATAGAAATATATAGCCATATTATGATAAATATCAGAAGATAAGCACAAATTTATTTAAAATGTGCTAGTCTTAATTTATGAAAATAAAAGATTAGTATAGACATAATTATTTTAAATATTTACAACATAAGTTTAAAATATGTTTTGATAAAAATACAAGAAATAAATTACTGTAAAATATTTAGAGCATATAGGTAACAAAATCCTTGGTTTCTTACTGCATGAAATGCTAATTAGGAAAAATATCAAGGTGCAAGACAGTAAACTTAAATATTGACATGAACAATGAAATAAAAATACAAATAAGTAAGTGTGAATTCATTATAAATTGGATGATATGCTATAAAAATACATTTATTCTCAGAGTTAGACAAAGAAAATGATTCTCCAATGCATATATACACACATGCATATGCACACACTCATTTTTTTGTTGTTGTTTACATGATTTGACTAGTGAAGACGACAAAACCATTTACAGGAAGAACTCAATGACCATTAGTTCTTAGGTTTTTAATTAACAGCGTTACCTAGTATATTGTCTTCAATTTGAACACATTAACCAGTAGTTTCTAATCTAATTAATGTTGTCTTCAGAACATCTGATTCTTTTTTTAACATTTTTTATTATTATTTCCGCTCATACAAACTTAATAGGTACACCGGTTCCCTCCCTCTCTCCTCCTCCCCCAGACCCCCCTGCTCCCCCTCCCCTCACCTCTCCCTCCCCATCCCCCAGTGCCCCCCCCCAATCCCCGGAGAATCCTTTAATGTGCATGCCAGACTCTCCTCTGGGCCCTCCTCTCCAATGACATACAAGGACCCAGCGGCATTTCCCTGAACCATTTCCTGTGTTCCCCTTAAGCATAGGAACACTACTGTGGCTGTAAATCCCTTGCCTCCAAGGATCTTGATGCCTTTAGCAAATGCTAGACTTTGTGGGGTCAACAGTGTGTTGGACATTGCGCAGGGCATGCTTCGGCCCTAACCTGTATGAAGTATCTTGCATATCATTGCTCCTCCCATCCTTGTGCTCTTACACTCTTACCGCCCCCCTCTTCTGCAAATGTCCCTGAGCTTCAGGATGGGGAGAGATTAGTCTGGCCTAGTTCTAGGTGGTTGATATAGAGTCTCTGAAGTTCTGGATTAAGAACATCTGATTCTTAAATATTTAAGAATGGTTTAACAAATGATGATAATTTTATATAATATTATTGTACAAAATTCACAAGAACAAACAAATAAAAAGAACCACTACTTCTAAGTATATAAATTAAAAAATCTGGAAGGAATGAGGCAAATTTTTGCAGTAGACCTGCAGGTACTTTCTTTAGTTTTTTTTTTTTTTTTTTGAGGAGATATTTTTTTATTCACCCAAACACTTGACCATCTAAAAAATTATTAAAGGAATAGAAGAATAGTAGAAATGGATCTTGTATATCAGCTCTGACCCCATTAACTATGAGATGAGAGAGATGAGGATTGGAAGGCACAGTATGTATATGTCTCCCCAATGCTGTCAACAGAAATGGGGACATGGTCTAGACTGGTCATTTGCCACCTCTTTCCAGTCATACTGGAATGGGTCCCCCTTTTCTTCAAGAGTGAGGGTCCTCCAGCTTCTCTCCAATCACCCTCTGATACTCACCATGCTGAATAAACTTTTTATTGAGCTTTTTTTCTTATACAAGCAAAATGAGTTTCTGTCCATAACTCTTCCCTACCTGCACCCACACTGCTCTTCTCTCACCGTCCTTTTCAGCAAACCAACCCTCATGTTCCCTCTCCGAGTGAGAACCACAAAACTCCCTTCGAAATACTTAGTGTACAGTAAGGGATCGACCTCTGTGGGAGTATAAGTGGCCCTACAGTGGGCAAACAAACCCACAGGTGCGGAAGCTCCTCTTCTCTTTTCCAGCACCTGCCCCAGAGATTCTTTCTGAGTCTTGTTGATTCTCTGAGATCCTCACTGGTCCATGAGGGAATGTTGACATGTCAGTCATTGTGTAGAACTGGTGGCAGTAGATCTCACTGCAGTGAACTCGTGGATGCAGCCTCCTGTCGTGACTGGAGGGTCCTAGCCAGCAGTACAGCTGCTCACCTTTAAGCTCTTACAATCTTACTACTCCCTATTCTGTGAGGTTCCCAGAGCCTTGGGATAGGGAAAGATTTTAATGGTCTGATTTGGCCTGCGCATTCCAGCGTCACTGATAATCTGCACTTTGGCCGGTTATGGTATTTGCCTCACTAATCTTCCATTGCAAAGGAACTGGTTGAGTGCAAAGAACTTTTTTTATTTAAGGGTACAATAAAGGGTTTAAATATTTTACTTTCCAGTATTTGTAGCTGAGGCTTAAAATCTGTTCCTATCTAGTGTCTATTTTCTCCCCTGCTTCTGGTATTTGAACAGGCTTACAGTACCAGGTGTCTATTCCCTGACAATAGGTGTGTGTGTGGGGGCATGACATGAAGTCAACCTGAGCTGTTGTAGTTTATAGCATTCACAGCTATCTGAAACAGTCAATCACTCTCCCTCCATAGCCACTCATCTTTTTTGGTTTCCCCACCCATTACTGAGTCCTATCCCTGTTCTTCCCTCCCCTTTAAAACTTTTCTTCCATGGCTGCCTTATTCTTCTATTTGCCTCATTCTTTCGGCCCCACTTTTTTGGGATCTTTTTTCATCCCCCTTGACTTATGTTCCTTTTTAGTTTGTATGTGTTATAGAAGTTTCTATTTGATTATATCATTGTAAAGGTTCAATGCAAGGAACCACTTATAAAGAAAAATATGTGGCATCTGTCTTTCTGTGTCTGGTATACTATGTTCTGTGTAATTTCTTCCAGCTCTATCCATTTACCAGCAGATTTCATTAATTCATTTTTTCTTAACAACTGAATAGAACTCCGTTGTGTGCATGCCCCACATTTTTATACATTTTTAATTATTATTTCAGCTCATACAAACTTAATAGGTACAACAGTTCCCTCCCTCCCTCCTCCCCCCCACCCCCCTGCTCCCCCTCCCCTCACCTCTCCCTCCCCATCCTCCAGTGCCTCCCGCCCCAATTCCCAGAGAGTCCTTTCTTGTGCATGCCTGACTCTCCTCTGGGCCCTCCTCTCCGATGACGTACAAGGACCCAGTGGCATTTCCCTGAACCCTTTCCTGTGTTCCCCTTAAGCATAGGAACACTACTGTGGCTGCCAATCCCTTGCCTCCAAGGATCTTGGTGCCTTAGCAGATGCTAGACCTTGTGAGGTCAATAGTGTGTTGGACATTGCGCAGGGCATGCAAAGTCCAATTATGATTGCTTCGGCCCTAACTAGTGTGGAGTATCTTGCAAATCATTGCTCCTCCCATCCTTTTGCTCTTACACTCTTACCGCCCTCTCTTCTGCAAATTTCCCTGAGCTTCAGGATGGGGAGAGATTAGTCTGGCTTAGTTCTAGGTGGTTGATATAGAGTCTCTGAAGTTCTGGATTGTGGTTTGTTGATTTTCTTTTGCAGTTTTGCTGCCACATTTTTATTATTTATTCATTGACTGTTAGACATCTAAGCTGATTCTATTACAGACTGCATTGCTTTTCTAAGTGTGAAAAGGTACATGAAGTCAGATTTTTAATTACCTAATAGAAATTTTATAAGGCTCATGGCAGTAAATTGGAGCCAGTATCTAAGGAAACTGAAGTTCATGGATTCAAAGTAAGATGGTGAATCTTCCCTGGCTCATGGAGGCACACAGTGGCTGGGATACTTTCTTTTAAAGTTGCTATGTGAAAGAAACTCCCTAAGGCTTATGTTACTTCATGTTCTGTTTATATACCACTAAGTGATTTGCTGATTGCTCGTGTAAAATGAAGCAGTTTTTACATTTTCCACAAGTGCTTTATATAGAGATCAGTGAATTTCTTCTTTGCATCAACCATTTATTTTGTAACCTGAAGAATCCTGAAATTCTTTAAGAGTTAGTTTCTTTATCTATAATGTGGTTATAATATGTTTTCAGTAGCTTGTGTATTCATCACAGTTCCTGACATATATGTGTTTGTTCTTACTAGTTTAAGTGCCAAATATTTTCATAGAGAAGCAATAAATTGGGTAATGAATTTCTCAAAATACAGAGTGCTTATTTCCTGACCAATGCAAGTCAAAGATACTGTCAAGTGAAGAATACATTTGAAGTGCACGTGCGCACGTGCACACACACACACACACGCAGACACACGTGTGTACTGCACATATACATGCACCTTAACACAAAATATACACATACCCACAATTAAAGAGAAGAATCAATTTATTATGTGTAGCCTAGTGATTACCACAGCTAAGACTAAACTTCAAAATACCACACTGTATGTAGAATGTCAAGTCACACCCCCCCACACACACACTCTCTCATGATCATACGGTTGACTGGAAACTGAAGCTTACTGTCCAAGCTCCAATTCTTCACTAACCTAGGATGAATATATATAGATTTCACACCTGTTTACAATTTGAAAATCCTAAATTGAGCTACTGTAATAAAGGGACTGTGTTATTATATTATTTCACTATAAATATACCTAAAAATTAATAAGATGGGCATTCTAGTCAATACCAGAATGAAGTCATACTTTAATATGTGAGTAGCATAATGTTATTTATTCTGGGATGTTTAAGTTTAGTTATTTGTTTTGTCAAATTTTTTTCTTATTACACAGGCTTCGAGACATTTTTCTATTTCCATATTAGGAACTCTGCTAGCAAGGAAACACGATAGTGGAGAGACTAAATTTATGTGATTTCTGCCTAATCACCAGATCAAAAAGTGAAAATGATCCTCAAACCCAACAGTATACCCCTTTTTGTATAGAATTATTATTAACTGCCTTCAATAGCTGATCTGAGACTTGGCGTTGGCTCCATAATTGTGACTTACCTATGAAATTGTAATAGATATTTACTGTGGAATTTAGAAGCAATCACTTGATCTTCCTTGAGGATTTAAATAATGGATTATACCTTTTGTGAGTAAGCAAACTAAACCCAAGAAATGTCACAAGAAAATCAAATTGCAGATTGCATGACTGAATGGCTCAGGCCATGACTGATGTCAATGAATAATCTGTAATCAGGAAAAAAGAAATATCTCTACTTTATTGTCTTTTTTCCTGAGAGGCAGCTCTTCTGTCTCTGATGCCATGATGGAGATCAAGCCTGATGGACATTGAGGAAATGGTTTAATGCATAAGAGCTTAGGATGGACCACAAAGCTGAAAGTTCAAGTTCAGATTAAAGGATTAACAATAGTTGATGAATCAGCAAACATGGAAAAAGTTCCCCCATAAACTCCAGAGTTCACATCCTCAAAATCTTTCATAAAATGAACTGCTTTCATGAAATGATGCTGCTCAGAATGCTAGAGGTAGAGGAGACAGTCACAAAGCACAAATGCTATCTCAACTTTCTCACACTAAAGTTTTATGAGTTTATTTCATATTGTATAATTTTATTATCTCACCAAGCTTTGGAAATTGAAGTTTCAGGCCATTAAGCCCTGTCATAAGTAAACAGACACACAAGTATACACAAGTGAAAAGAGACAATATTCATGGGTTGGAATAAAATAACATTGTTATAAATTTATGTTATAAAAGTGATCTACAAATTCAACACGAACTCTATCAAAATTTCAATGTCATTGGCTGGAGTGATAGCTATGCAAGGACCTAAAAAGGATGCTCAGTACTCACAGAAAAAGCTGGACCTAGTGGACAGCATCTGCAACCTCAGTGCTGGAAGTCAGACATGAGTAGAATCTGGATATTTGCTGATCAGCTAAGCTAGTGAGCCTCAGGTTCAGTCACAGACCTTGTTTTAAGAAAGTAAGGTAGAGAGCTGAAGGATGCATCCATCCTGATATTCTTCTTTGCCTTCTGTACAAGTCTATATGGGTGATCAGACCACACCACACACATACAGACACACAAACACCCACATACATAGACACACACATCATCAACCCAACACCCATAAAAACTACACATACATAGCACCAACTTGACACACACAACACAATATATACAATACACACATACACAAACTTGACATACCCTTACCTCCACACACAATACAATATACATACATGGTATACATACAACATGCAGCATACACAATACACACATACACATACAGAGAACACACGCAATGCTAATGTATCCACACAATATACACAGGACTCATAAATCACATATACTTACAACATTCACATTACCCTAACAAAACATACATATAACTTATACACACAAGTTCAGTGTAATTTAAAGAGGAACCATACAATTTATATGGAACCAATAAAAAGAACAGAAAGAAGAAACAAAAATGTAAGAGCCAAATAAATCCCAAGTACAACAAATACTACCTTGATTTCAAAATCATTACAAAGTTATTTTAATAAAAAATGCAAGCAAAAAAGCATATATTGATTAACAAGTGGATTACGGAAAACACAAAAATTCACAGTCAAACCTATGTATTCATTGTTTACTGATTTTTATCAAGATGCCAAGAACATGTAATGGGGAAAGATCAGCTTCTTGAATGAATGGTGTGGGAACACAGGTACTATATGCAAAGATATGTCTACAAGGCGACCACATCACATCCAGTATACATTATTCAGTTAAAAGTGGCCAAAGGCTTAAAATGTAAGATAAGAAACTGTAAAACTACTGTAAGAAAATGTAGGGAAACAGCTCCAGAGTATTGGGTAGTAAAATTACTTCTCAGATATGGACCAAAGCCTAGGCAACAAATGCAAGAATTAGACAAACAAGAGTCTGTTCACTATTCGTGTAGTGCACAAATAGTAAAACATGCAAGAAGGTGAACAGAAAACCATTCAGGGAAAATATTCACAAGTTACATATTGATGAGGATTAATTTCTCATATATAAGACCTAAAGTAATTCTATGAGAAAAAAGCAATATCCCTTTTTTACACATGGGCAAAAGAGTAAAGATTTCTTAAAATATGTAGAAATTACTAGCAGGTATATAAAGAATGCTCAGAATCACTAGGGGAATTAAAATCACAATGGGTTATCGACCTCAGATCTGTTGGAATAACTATCATTTAAAAAAGAAAAAGATTGGCCTGGAGAGGTGGCTCAGGGGTTAAGCTTCCGCCTTGCAGGCGGAAGGTCCTGAATTTGATCCCAGATCCCACGTATAGACGCCAGGCGGAAGCGGGGGGTGGGGGGGCGGCCTGGGGGGGGGCGGCCTGCGTTTCTGGTCCTGGTAGGGCGGAGCCTGTGAATCCCGGGGCAGAAGGAGGTGGAGGCGTCCATGGTTCGCGAGTTCGTCCGTGGTTCTACACATACACAAACACACACAGACACACACGCGAGCACACATACACGCGCACATGCACACAGTTGAATAAAATAATTAAAAAAAAGTTAAAAAAAAAAGGACAATGAAGGTTGGTGAGAGCAGTAAAAAGGGAGCCATTGGCATTGTGAGAATGCCCATTAATGGAGACACTTTGGGAAGGTTTTGTGTAGACATGGAGGTTCCAGAACACAGACTCTGCATGTGGTCTAGCCATCCCCTAGGTCACTCTCCAGGTGCTGAAGTAAGTACTCCTGAGAAGACACGTTTACTCTTTTTTTTTTTAAACATTTTTTATTATTATTTCCCCTCATACAAACTTAGTAGGTACACCGGTTCCCTCCCTCCCTCCTCCTCCCCTCCCCGACCCCCTGCTCCTCCTCCCCTCACCCATCCCTCCCCATCCCTCAGTGCCTTCTCCCCCCAATCCCCGGAGAATCCTTTAATGTGCATGCCAGACTCTCCTCTGGGCCCTCCTCTCCAATGACATACAAGGACCCAGCGGCATTTCCCTGACCCTTTCCTGTGTTCCCCTTAAGCATAGGAACACTACTGTGGCTGTCAATGCCTTGCCTCCAAGGATCTTGGTGCCTTTAGCAGATGCTAGACTTTGTGGGGCAATAGTGTGTTGGACATTGTGCAGGGCATGCAAAGTCCAAATATGATTGCTTCGCCCCTAACTTGTGTGGAGTATCTTGCATATCATTACTCTTCCCATCCTTTTGCTCTTACACTCTTACCGCCCCCTCTTCCGCAAATTTCCCTGAGCTTCAGGATGGGGAGAGATTAGGCTGGCCTAGTTCTAGGTGGTTGATATAGAGTCTCTGAAGTTCTGGATTGTGGTTCGTTGATTTTCTTTTGCAGTTTTGCTGCTCCTGCAATGCCCTTCACTCCATCCTGATGGGCATTGTATGTTGCCCCCTGGCCAGAGACAAAAAGTTGTTAAACTGGAGTCTTGTTACAAGAGCATATTCAAAGGTAGATGTAATAAAATCAGGAACGAAAGTCTGTGAACTTAACCAGGTGTCTCATTACTTACTTGAAGTCCTTGATGGAAGCCTATTTTCTCTAAACCTACCCAGCCCACCTTGAGACACTCAAAGATAAATCTCTATAATACCTACAATAATTGCAAGGATTATGAACAGGAGGGATGGGGTAGGACGGCCACACCAGAAACAAGGAGAGAAGGGACCACATTTACTCTTGAATGAGGAATGATTCCAAATCTATTGATTCCTTAACAATCCATATAGCCTCCACTAAAGTGATTAGTCTCTAAGAAATGTATATTAATAATGGCCTTTAGAGTTCTAACAAAAGTCTTTTTTTCTTATTTTCTTCTACAATTTCACCCCGTGAAAGAGAGAGGGAACTGAAATTCTGAAATTATCGCAGTGTCACCTTATTATTGTGTGTTTTGTGTGTGCCATGTCCCCTTTCCTTTGAAGAACTGGAAAACTATCACAGATACTACATTTTTTATACTTCTTGTTATTCTAAAAATATTCATGACAGTCAGAAAATCCTTGTATAGCTTTAAGTAAGATATAATGTCCTTAGAAAAGACAAGATTTACTGTGAATAATTCTCAATACATGTAATGAAAAGTCAATGAATTGTTCATTTTCTCTGATTTTTATCTTTAGTTAAAATCATCTTAAAAACTTATTTTCTAAAAGAACTTATTTTGTTTGTCTGCCTCGGTGTAGGCACTGATGTCAGTCATAAAGTGGATGTTTTCACTATTCACGAATATTTATTGTAATCCAGTAATTTCAATATTGTTCTGTCGATGGACAGTTTGAAGTCAGTCAACACCATAATCCTCTCTGCTTAGCTATAGAGTTTTGCAATATGAATAATTAGGGAGTGGCATTTTGAATTGCTTCAGAAGCAACATGGAATTCCTAACCTATGAAACATGTCAGTGATTTCAAATAAGTTGCATGAGATAAAGACAGCAAGACCTTATATTTTTCTGAATCCCCAGTCCGACAGTCATTTACAGATGAGATCCTATTCTGTGTGCTATTTCTGAAAGAAGCAAGTATTTCTATTTTTCTTCATCTAATAGAAATTGTGCTGTATCATGTCAAGAAGATAAATAACTACCAGTTTATATGCTCCATATCGAGTAAATATAAAATTATTAATTAAGTAGAAACACAGCATTTTCTCCCTTCAAATCACAAAGTATTACAGGAGTTTTTGGAGTTTCAGTTGGGACCAGGACTCTCAGAATGGTGAGAAAGCAACAGTATAATTTGAATATTGAGCAAAACACAGAAGGACAGGTGAGTAATGCCAATAACTTTTATTATCTTCCATCTCTGAAATTGCTTTTGAAATTAATGCTGTCAAGAAAATTAAGTGGTATATTTTGGATGTTACTAATCCAGAATGAATGGAACCTGGATGTGATTATCATGGACCTGTGATTTCAAATTCCTAAGAAATTAGGAATAACGCTCTTTGCCTATATTTCGGTGTTTATATCTCAACATATAATAAGGTATCAAAAATGGTATATCTATAAAAAAGATGATTTCAAATTACATGTTAACTTCAAAGACTCACAATATTATTTTTGTTTCCATATATTTTAGTCTATTGAAAACATACTGTTAATATTTCTTTCCATCTAAATGTGGGCTACTTGGAAAGAAAGTAATAATGATGGAAATGTCTCATTGGGGAAGCCCACACAGAAATCTTGTATTTCTTAGAGCCATATATAAGAAAACCTGGAAAGGTCTCAATCATCAGTCAACAAAGAAAAATTGAATTCTATGATTAACTAGAAATCATAGGAAAAATAAAGGTAAAAATAGGATGTAATATGCAAATGTTTGATAACTTGAATTTTTTCAGTGAGACCAGTTTGGGTTTAAAAAACTAGATGAGAGACAATTTATGTGAGATTCCCAGCAAGGTGGATAATGTCATTTTAAATTCATATGAATATTATTTCATTTCTTTTCTGTAATATTCTGAATAGGACTTATAAAATTTCATAACAAAAACAATTAATGAAATTTAGTTCATTAAGTTAAATAATTGGTAAATTATTGTAAGAAAACAATAACACAAATTTATGAGATTATAAATAAAAGGAAGGCATGATTAAAACCTCCGGTTTTTTTCAGTATTTTTTGACAACTCTCTTATAAGTTTGAAACCAGAGGTAGAAGAGCCTTGTTTTGGACAATTTTACATATTACTTATTTATTTTATAAAAACAGTCATACTATCCAGACCAAATTACTATTAGTATTTTCTCATTTTCTCATATTCTCTATTTATTTATTTTATTATCATTTAATTCTAATTCATTGATTTTGCCACATGACATGCTTATCAAGTAACCTAAGCATTTCCTTCAAAAATTCTGTAAAAATTATTAATTGAAATTCATGGAATTGACAGGTTGTATTACTACTGAAACTTTTTATGGGAAGGCATTTATCAAAGCTGCATTTTTGTTCCTTAGTAAAATTAAGATTGTCTGTACGTAAACTCTGTTGTATTTTACATGTTGAGGTATTTTCACGATTTTATAATCAGTAGACTTAATGAGATTATGTTGATACACTATATAGTTGATTCCTTGGTATTTTGTTTGTAGACTATCTGGCAAATAGGTAATTTTGCTTTTCCATTTTCATTATTTGTGTGAACTACCAGAATTATCAGAAAAACATTCTCTACTATTCTCCTGTAATGGTAAAATACTTCTGTTTCACTGCTGAACTGTACTTGTCATTACTTTTTTTTTAATATTTTTTATTTCATTTTTGTTCAATTATGCGTGTGCGTGTGTGTGTATGTATGTGTATGTATGTGTGTGTAGAACCACGGACAAATTCGCGAACCACCATGGACTCCTCCACCTCCTTCTGCCCCGGGATTCACAGGCTCCGCCCTACCAGGACCAGAAGCGCAGGCCGCCCCCGCTTCTGCCGGGCGTCTATATGTGGGATCTAGGATGCGAACCAGGACCTTCCGCCTGCAAGGCGGAGGCTTAACCTCTGAGCCACCTCTCCAGCCCCTGTACTTGTCATTATTACTTTAACATTAACATTCCTTGCCATATTTAGAAATTATTTTTATTTTACTTTTGGTTTCTTAAGACTTGTTTTGCTTCTTCTGTCAAGATTTCGGAATAATGCATGGGCCTCAGGGTTTGTTTATCTGCTTAATTCCTCATTTTTCTGACTTTTTCTGTATAGTTACTAAGAAATCCATACTGCTCAAATGAAGGAGCACACTGTGGCTGTCGTTTTCACCATGTGACGTGCCAGGTGCATCAGGTAAGGTTTAGGGGAGCAAGTGAAATGTACCAATTGTCCCATGGAACAGTGTCACCTAAGAAGGTAGGTTCTTTTCCCCCAACCCATCCATGCAGCTCCAGCTGTCTTCCCAACAATATTTGGGCTTGAGGAAGAGTTCCTCACAGATTGCCCATGCTGAATGTTTTGTCTTTAAAATCCGCAGCAGAGATGCATTGCATGAGTGTGTGTGTGTGTGTGTGTGTGTGTGTGTGTGTGTGTGTGTGTGTGTGTGATGCATGGACATGTAGAGGACATTCTGTAGATGGTATTCCTTGTCCTTATACCATTATTCAAGGCTTGGTATCTTCGCTGCTTCTGTGTAAACTAGTCTGGTTGGCTCTGAAGTTTCTGGATAGTCTCAGTGGTCTGTCTCCCAAATTCCTGTAGGTGTAGGGATTAGAAATGCATCTCCCATTGGTGTCTGTGTGGGGTCTGGGGATGCAAACTCCAGAGCTCACACACTCTCATGTGCAAGCACTTTACCTGTCTAGACAGCCTCTCAATCCTGCTCAGTTTCTGTTTGCATTCCAGGTGTGGAATTCATTTTATTTATGTTTGGCAGGAAAAATACATTTAAGAACAATGCTCACTATAAAATATCAATATGAAAATTAGAGGTAATGAACAATGAGCAAAAGCAAACAAAAAAATCCTTCCATTTTTTCACTGCCCTAAGGTATCCTACCTGAATGTCTCAATGTGTCTTTTCAAGAATAATTAGATAATTTTATTTATACTGCGATGTTAGTTCCTGATAGTGGTATGATAGATTTTTAAGGCAACCAACTTATTTGCATTTAGATGGAGGTTTATTACTTTAATTCAAAGAGATAACTAAATGACTATTTTGTCTCATCCACTTTTTTATATATATATTCTGTGATATTTATTTAAGCGAAACTTTGTTCAGAATCCCAATGAGTAAGAGAGAAGGAAATGACTTGTCTGAAGCAGGATAAATCTTAGCTGCAATTGTGTGTGTGTGTGTGTGTGTGTGTGTGTGTGTGTGTGTGTGTGTAGGGCACTTGAATGTGTGTGCCTGTAGAGGCACCTTACTGTTTTACCCTGTGATTTCCAGGCTCCACCTTCCAGGGCTGGAACTACTGGTGACTGCCATGTCTGTGGGGTATTTTTTTTAAAGTGGGACATGGGGATCATAACTCAGTCCTTTTGCTTGGGAAGCAATGTCTCATCCACTTTTGTATATGATGAGAGACAGAGACAGAGAGAGAGAAACATTTGTATTTTCTCAAAAGCCTTTGAATAGATAACAAAAACACATTAGTCTTATTTTAACTGAAATCTGTTACCCGTCCCCATTATGTAATTTGATGAAAAAATCTCTCTTACTCTCATTTCAGGCTACAGGAACTACATGGTCACTCTGGAAAACATTTCTAGTGTGTCTGTTGGCCTGTCTAGTGGCCACAGCCATTACAGCCCTGGTTTTTTATTTTGGGCCCTTTGGTAACCCCACCAACAATACCACCATTGTCATTCACACGGACTGCAAGTCCAGCCAGGATCTCTGCAACACTCCTTCTACCCCATCTCCTACCTCATCACCTGGAACTGAATTACAGACCACTCCTCCTCCTACAACGACCACTCTGAGTGTGCCTACCAGCGTTTCCACCTCTGCTGCGCAGACAACTGGAACCACAACTGAACATGAAGCTATAATTGAATATGATGGAGATTTCTGAGCTCCTGACTCTCCGCAAGCCCTATCAGCACCTTTACCCAACAGAAGGCATTCCTATGTCCTCTTGCCATAATATCACCAAACACATGGTATTATGAATGTGGCACCTCTTGCTCAGTCTTTTCTGCCTTCTCTATGGGGGTGGCTTGGGCTTGGACTCATTGTAGGATACTTAAAGGCAATCAAGCATCAGCAATGACTGTCATGATCTTGAAATACTTTCACCCTGAGACTTCTAACATGTCGGGAGACAATGAAGGGGAACTTCAATCAGGACATTTAGATAAGAGCTCTTTGTAGGGTTATCAGCTTCCACTCACACATACTGGAACCTGAAGGAAACTTGTGTCTGCTTCCTACCTGCTCTGTGGGTCAGCTGCTTCTCCACAGGCTGTTCTCACATGGACAAAGCAAGCAAAGTTAATCATGTCATTGCTTATGTAGCGTAAGCTTTCTTCTAAAGGGAAATTGGGGTGTGTTAAATGGTAACATGAAGGGGATGAAGGCTTTGGGTCCAGCTGATGACTACAGGACCTCCAGGGAGGATAGCACGGAGGAAAGGAAATGACTCTGGGACACAGGGAGGGACATAGGTGCTTCTTGTCCTACCTCTCAGCGCTTGGATCTTAACAGTTCTGTGGAGTGGACCCTGCTTAGTCCTTTACTATGATAGTTTATGTTAGTGAGTCAATAAACCTTACACAGGCTACTTCTAAGTGCTTTCTACGGGGTCTCAACAACCTGATATGATACGTGATAAACGCTCCATATTCTAATTCTTGAAAAACTTCAGTGGACCCTGCATCATTCATGCAGAACCGGACAAAAAGGTCTTTTTACATCTATTGTCTTATCAATCTTATGTATTACAATGAGGGCTGCTAGTGAGACCTGTTCAACTGAGGTTTCTGCCTGCTGGTTCTGAAGCCATTATCTCCCATCTAGCCACTGAGAATTCTTTCCTAATCTCTTATGTGCAACACAGAGTTTCTGGCATTTCTATGCCAGTAGAGAAAGAAGCAAATGTTCAGTTAAAGCGATTAAACAACACAGCATCTTAGATACTTGTGAATTTTTACAGAAGTACTTTTCATACTAGGAAATTCAGAAAAGAGTGGCAATTAGTGAGAAATACATGAGGAATGTTTCAGAGAAGGTGTGAACATGGCCCAAGGGGGAAGGTTTGGTTTACAACACCAACCAAGATTGGAACAGAAAAAAAGTGAGAATACCAGGAAAGTACAATAAAATTAAAAACAAAGGTACATCTAGGAAGAGGTGAGATGCAAACATACTTGTATGTTCCTAACAGTTTTCTTGAACACTATGGATACTATTCCACAAGTCTGACATGTTGCTTGATGTCATGGTTTGAAATGTGTCCCCACAGTCTCATGTGTTTGGCAAGGTCATGGCACCTTGAGAGGT
Source organism: Typhlomys cinereus (assembly GCA_023101885.1). NCBI lineage: Eukaryota > Metazoa > Chordata > Mammalia > Rodentia > Platacanthomyidae > Typhlomys > Typhlomys cinereus. The sequence continues at coordinate 1,638,503 of JALPQD010000466.1, read as the reverse complement.
GGAGCCTTGCTGGAGGAAGGCAGTCACAAGGGATGGGCCTTGAGGTGGATTAGTCCCACCCTACCTCCAGGAGAAGTCTGCCTTTGCTGCAAGCAGTCTGCAGCTCTCAGCTTCCAAGATGTCTGTGGTGACATCGCCTCCTCCAGCTTTGGCCAGCCAGCCATGCTACCCCTGCTTTGAGAGACTGTACCTTCCCTCTGGAACCGTAAGCTGAATAAACCTCCCTTTCTCCCTTAAGTTGATTGATTTTGAGTGTTCTCTCACAGCAATACTTAAGAGTTAACTGTTACACTTGATCTCTAAGCTATTGTAAGCTGCTACCTAAAAAAGGTATAACTATGGGCTGGAGAGATGGTTCAGGGGTAAAGACTCTGTCTCAGAAGCAGAGGGTTCTGAGTTCAGATACCAAGTCTATGCAGAAAAGGCAACAAACCTATACTTCTGACCCTGGCAGACAGATCCTGGGAGATCCCAGAGTGAAGCAAGGACATAGAAGCAATCCAGGATGATTCCCCAAGTCACACTCGGTCCTCCACAGGGTCACACAGTGTCTCTCACACACACACGCACACACACACACATGCACGCACACACACATTAATTTTTTAAAAAAAAATAGGTTGAATTGTTTCTTTTTTATTTATTTTTTATTTTAATACAATTTTATTATTATTTCAGCTCATACAAACTTAATAGGTACACCAGTTCCTTCCCTCCATCTTCCTCCCCCCGAACCCCCTGCTCTCCCTGCCCTCACCCCTCCCGCCCCATCCCCCCCGTGCCTCCCGTCCCAATTCCCAGAGTCCTTTCTTGTGCATGCCTCAATCTCCTCTGGGCCCTCCTCTCCGATGACGTACAAGGACCCAGTGGCATTTCCCTGAACCCTTTCCTGTGTTCCCCTAAGTATAGGAACACTACTGTGGTCAATCCCTTGCCTCCAAGAATCTTGGTGCCTTTAGCAGATGCTAGACTTTGTGAGGTCAATAGTGTGTTGGACATTGCGCCGGGCATGCAATGTCCAATTATGATTGCTTCGGCCCTAACTTGTGTGGAGTATCTTGCAAACCATTGCTCCTCCCATCCTTTTGCTCTTACACTCTTACCGCCCCCTCTTCCGCAAATGTCCCTGAGCTTCAGGATGGGGAGAGATTAGTCTGGCCTAGTTCTAGGTGGTTGATATAGAGTCTCTGAAGTTTGGGATAGTAGTTCGTTGATTTTCTTTTGCGGTTTTGTTGCTCCTACAATGCCCTTCACTCCATTGTGATGGGCACTATATGTCACCCCCTGGCCAGAGACAGAAAGCTGTTAAACTGGAGTCTTATTATAAGAGCTCATTAAAGGGTAGATGTAATACTTATACCAAAAGTGGAATCACAGGGTCATATGACATTTGGCAATGGGAGGGGCCAATCACCCATTTGCAAAATGGTTACTTTTTAATCTGCCAGACTATATGCCCTCCCCTTCTGGTGAGTTCATACCCCCTTAGTTGTAAATGATCAGGAATGAATTGTGAACTTAACTAGGTGTCACATTACTTTCTTGCAGTCCTTGATGGAGGCCTATTTTCTCTACTGTAACATGGTCAATTCTCTCCTTGTTTCTGGTATGGCCCTCCAACCCCATCCCTCTTGTTCATAATCCTTGCAATTACTGTAGGTAATACATAGATTTACCTATGTGTGTCTCAAGATGGGCTGGGTGGGTTTGGCATTAGGAGCCACCTATTAGGGAGTACATACGGTGCTTAATTTTCTGGGATTGGGATACTTCACTTAATATAATTGTTTCTAATGACATCCATTTCCCGACAAATTCCAGTAATTCATCATTTTTGATGGCTGAGTAGTACTCCATTGTATAGATGTACCACAGTTTCCTTATCCACTCGTCAACTGTTGGACATTTGGGCTGATTCCATGTCTTTGCTATTGTAAACAGTGCTGCTATGAACATGGTCGTGCTTGTGCTATCGAGGTGAACCTCTGCTGTATGGGCGGTTATACCCAAAAGTGGAATCGCAGGGTCATATGGCATTTCAATCTTTAATTTCTTTAAGAATCTCCAGACGGCTCGCCAGAGTGGCTGTATGAGCCTGCATTCCCACCAGCAATGTAGGAGAGTTCCCCTCTCTCCACATCCTCTCCAGCATTTGTTGTTGTTTGTATTGTGGATTTTTGCTATGCTGACCGGGGTGAGATGATATCTCAGGGAAGTTTTGATTTGCATTTCCCTGACGGCTAAAGAAGTGGAGCATTTTTTAAGATATTTGTTAGACATTTTAATTTCATCCCTGGTAAAAATTTCTTTTAAGTTCCAGGGCCCATTTTTTAATTGGGACATTGGTTTCCTTGATGTTTAGTTTTTTTGTTCTTTGTGTACTCTGGACAGTAGAGCTCTATCAGATATGTGGTTAGTGAAGATTTTCTCCCATTCTGTGGGTTGCCTTTGACTCGTGTTACAATCTCTTTATCTGAACAGAAGCTCTTTAATTTCACAAGATCCCAACTGTTGAGAGTTGGTAGCAGTGACTGTGCCATTGGATGTCTGTTTAGGAAATGTTGGCCTAGCCCAATCAGCTCGAGGGAGTTCCCTATCCTTTCAATTATGGTTTTTATAGTCTCTGGCCTTACATCAAGGTCCTTGATCCATTTGGAATTAAGTCTTGTACATGGTGACAAGTACAGGGCCAGTTTTAATCTTTTGCATGTGGGCATCCAGTTTTGCCAGCACCATTTCTTGAAGATACTGTTCTTTTTCCATTGGATTTGGGCTCCTTTGTCAAAGACCAAATGGCTGTAACTTTGTGGGCTTATATCTGGGTCTTCAATCCTTATCCATTGATCTGTGTGTCTATTTTCGAGCCAGTACCAGGCTGTTTTTATAACTATGGATTTGTAATATAGACTAAGGTTCGGTATGGTAATACCTCCAACCGTGTTTTTGTTACTCAGGATTGTCTTTGCTATCCTGGGTCTTTTGTGCCTCCATATGAATTTTGAGATTGTTTGGTCAACTTCTTTAAAGAATTGCTTTGGGATTTTAATTGGTATAGCATTGAATTTGTATATTGCCTTTGGTAGGATGGTCATTTTTATGGTGTTGATTCTGCCAATCCAGGAACATGGGTGGTCTTTCCACCTTCTGGTGTCTTCTGCTATTTCTTTCTTTAGGGTTTTAAAGTTTTCATTGTAAAGGTCTTTTACCTCCTTGGTTAGGTTTATACCAAGGTATTTCATTTTTTTAGGGGCTATAGTAAATGGGATTGTTTCTCTCAAGGCTTTTTCACTTCTTTCATTCTGGGCATATAGGAAGGCCACTGATTTTTGCACATTTATTTTGTATCCTGCCACCCTGCTGAACTTCTCAATTAGTTCCAGGAGCTTCCTGGTGGAGTTTTTGGGATCACTCAGGTATAAGATCATGTCATCTGCAAATAGGGATAGCTTGACTTCTTCCTTGCCGATTTGAATCCCTCTTATGTCCCTTTCTTGTCTTATGGCTTCAGCTAAGACTACAAGTACAATATTGAATAGAAGTGGTGAGAGTGGACAGCCTTGTCTAGTTCCTGATCGAAGTGGGAATGCTTCCAATTGTTCCCCATTGAGTATAATCCTTGCTGTTGGTTTGTTGTATACAGCTTTCATTATATTGATAAAGGATCCTTCCATTCCTACTGTCTCTAGCGTTTTGATCATAAAAGGCTGTTGGATCTTGTCAAAGGCTTTTTCTGCATCTATCGAGAGTATCATGTGGTCTTGGACTTTGGACTGCTTTACATGATGAATTACATTTATTGATTTTCGTATGTTGAACCAACCTTGTGTGCCAGGGATGAAGCCTACTTGGTCCCCATGAATAATCTTTTTAATATGCGTTTGAATCTGATTTGCTAAAACTTTGTTGAGAATCTTTGCGTCTGTGTTCATCAGAGAGATCGGCCTATAGTTTTCTTTTTTAAGTGAATCTTTATTAGGTTTTGGGATTAAAACGATATTAGCGTCATAGGAGGAATTTGGTAGTGTTCCTTCCTTTGCTATTTGATGGAACAGTTTAAGGAGTATTGGTGTTATTAACTCCTTAAATGTCTGGTAGAACTCTGTGCTGAATCCATCTGGTCCAGGACATTTTTTGGTGGGAAGATTCGAGACTACTTCCTCAATTTCCTTATATGTTATAGGACTATTTAAATAATTCACAACTTCCTGATTCAATTTAGGTAAGTTGTGTTTACTTAGAAATTCATCCATCTCTTTTGTGTTGTCAAACTTCACAGAGTATAATTTTTTGAAATATGATGTTATAATTCTCTGGATTTCTTTGGTATCAGTAGTGATAACTTCATGTTCATTTCTGATTTTGTTAATTTGGGTTTTCTCTCTCCTGCTTTTGGTTAATTTAGCTAGGGGTGTATCAATCTTATTGATTTTTTCAAAGATCCAGCTTTTTGACTGGTTGATTTTTTCTATCGTTTTCTTAATCTCGATTTCAGATATTTCTCCCCTTATTTTGCTAATCTCCTCTCTTCTACTACTTTTGGGATCAGATTGCTCCAGTTTCTCTAAAGCTTTAAGCTGCATTGTTAAGTTGTTGATTTCTGATGTTTCCATTTTTTTTGACGTAGGCATTAAGAGCTATGAACTTACCTCTTAGAACAGCTTTCATCGTGTCCCAGAAATTTTGGTAAGTTGTATTTTCATTATCATTCACTTTCAGGAAATCTTGAATTTCCTTTTTAATTTCTTCCTGAATCCAGTTCTCATTCAGCATTATATTGTTAAGTTTCCAGGAGTTAGTGTATTTTCTCTTGTTTGATGTGTTGTGGATGTCCAGCTTTAGGCTGTGGTGGTCTGATAGGGCACAGGTTAGAATTTCAACTTTTTTGTATATGTGTAGATTCGTTTTGTGGCCCAATATGTCATCTACTTTGGAGAAAGTTCCGTGTGCTGCTGAGAAAAATGTGTATTCTTTTGTGCGTGGGTAAAAAGTTCGATAGAGATCTGTAAGGTCCATTTCTTTCAGGGTTTGATTAAGTTCCAAAGTGTCTCTGTTAAGCTTTTGACCTGTTGATCTATCCCATGTTGAGAGGGCGGTGTTGAAGTCCCCAAGAATTATCGTTTGGGGTTAATTTCTTGCTTTAGATGCTGTAGGGTTTTCTTAATGAATGTGGAGGGGCCCGTATTGGGTGCATATATGTTCAGTATTGTGAAGTCTTCCTGGTGAATTGTACCTTTGACTGAAATGTAGTATCCATCCGTGTCTCTTATAATTTTCTTTGGTTTGAAGTCCACTTTGTCTGATAGCATAATGGCTACCCCTGCCTGTTTTCTGCTTCCATTTGCTTGTAGAATTGTTGACCAGCCTTTTATTTTTAGAGCGTGCCTATCTTTTGTGGTGAGATGGGTTTCCTGCAGGCAGCAGATTGATGGATTGTGATTTTTAATCCAAGTTTGTAATCTGTGTCTCTTGATCGGTGAATTAATTCCATTAACATTTAGTGTTATAATGGAGAAACTATTAATTCCAGACATTCATTATGTTTAGTAGTTTTTATAAGTATATTGCTTCACTTTTAATGTTGTTATACTTGCCTTCTGTTCTCCTGAATATGCCTGTTTTTTTCTTCACACTTGAGTATCTTTTCTAGCATTTTTTGAAGGCCTGGTTTGGTGGACATGTATCCCTTCACGTTGTCTTTGTGCTGGAAGATTTTTCTTTCTCCCTCAATCATGACTGATAGTTTTGCAGGGTAAATCAGCCTGGGTTGACATTTTTGCTCATCCAATACTTGAAGTATGTCTCTCCAAGCTCTTCTTGCTTTTACTGTTTCGACTGAGAAGTCATTTGTTATTTTAATAGGTTTACCTTTAAAAGTGACTTGTTTTTTCTCCCTTGAAGCTCTCAGCACCAGTTCTTTATCTTGAATGTGGAGTGTTTTAACTATTATTTGCCGTGGTGAGCTTCTGTTTTGGTCGTATCTGTTTGGGCTGCGGAATGCCTCTTGTATATGGATGGGCCTCTCTTTTTTTAGATGAGGAAAGTTTTCCTTGATGATCGTTTGAAAAATTTCCTCAGGGGTGGTATTTTGAGATTCTTGCTCTGGTATTCCATGAATACGCATGTTAGTCTTCTTCAGGGTGTCCCATATCTCTTGGATATTTCTCTCAAGTATCTTTTTGGCTTTAACAACCTCTTCCATTGAGCTGGTTAGTACTCCCACTTTATCTTCAAGGTCTGAAATTCTGTTTTCTGCTTCCTTAGTTCTGTTGATAAGACTCTCTGTGGAGTTCTGGGTTGAAGATAACTTGTCTTGTAGCTCAGTTTTAAACTCTGCTTGAGTCTGTTTTAACTGCTCTATGCCAGTTTTTGTTTCTTGCACTGGTTTTCTCAACTCCTCCAAGTGTCTGTTGTGTTCCTCTTCAAAGCGATTGATTTGATTATGTAATTCCTCCCGGATTTCCTCTTTCATAGTATTGAACATGGTAATGATCATATTTTGAAAGTCGTTATCCTGGGTCAGGCTTTCGTGGCCTTTTTCCGTGGTTTGTTCTGGTTGGAGTCTAACATTATGGGATTAATTTCTTCAGTGGGAAATTTGTTTACTTGAGTGTTGCTTCTTATGGATTCGCACTTTGACTTTGGCATTGTCGTTTTAACTCTTAAGATCTTTCAATTTCACTAAACTGAATTATTTGGCCTGGGGGTGGGCAGGGACGGAGCTTACCTAGGTTGCGGATGAGGCCCGGCTGGACCTTGAGCGTGTCCCGGCAGGGGGAGCTGAGTGGGGAAGGGAGGATGGGCGCGTCGGAGTGGAGCTATTTAACCTGAGGGTAGCTGGGGCGGGTCCCGAGCGCAGGGGGAGGTCCTCCTCGTCCCTCGGCTGGATGGTGGGGTAGGAGCTGGGTTCCTTTGGGCTGACCTGGGGTTCTGGTGGGCGGGCGCGGGCAGAGCTTACCTAGGTCGCGGGTGAGGCCCGGCTGGACTGCGCGCGCACGTCCCGACTGGCGGAGCGGGGTGGGGAAAGAGAGAATTGTTAAGTTTCTTAATACTTCATACTCACAATTTGGAGGGCTCATTGCTCATCATTTGTTGCTATACACAAGACTTGTTCAATGTTGCTTGTGTTGTGATTAATACTAATTTGGAACACGTACTTTTCAGTCTGGAAAGATTTTAGAGCTAAGGAAACCTGTCTGTTTACCCCCAGCCTCCTAATTCTACATAAAGGAGAAGAGTCTTCTGAGAAGAGAAACTGTATTCTGTATAATTCTAAGATTGTTTGCTTTAGCCAATAGGTTACATAAATTAGAGTAATCCTTAAGCCCTTGTGGGCTTTAGAAAATAAAGCTTATGGTTGACTTCATTCTTTAGATATTTGTTAATTATATACTGCTTATTTATTTCTCATATAGTGGTAATATAAAAATTATATCCTTTGAGAAGTTGCTGTATATGTTATAAACATTGTCCAGTTCAAATTAACATCATTAAGTTCTATATAAGAGTTAATAAGGTATAAGGGAATAAGCATGCATGTCTTTTTCCTCAAGATAGTCCTAAAACAACTTATTTCTACTGCAGTTTGATTAATAAATTCATAAAGAAAACGATTTCTATTTCCTAGGTGCAAATATAGTTCCTTATGTCGTTTAAACATTACTATGTTACAAAAGTGAAAAAATTTCAGTCTTCAAACATTTTATTAATAAAGAGTAATCCATGCTGTGTGTTCTGGAAGCTTTCCTCAGTCACTGGATACTGTGAGAAAAGTTGTTCCCACCTCCTAGTGAAAACACAGGAGATAGCAATATGGACGCATAGTTTCTGTGGGTTGAAGTGTGTTCAGCAGTCACAGTCTTTAATATTGGAGTGCTGATTATGGTTATTTGAAATGATCAGACGTCCGTGCTTCATAAAATGGCGATAGGAGGGAATGAGTTCTTAGCTGCCTTTTTTTCTTATGGTTTTGCTTTTTGTAGTTTAATAAAATGAAAAGTAGTCAACAGAATCATGGGAACTATTTCTTATGTTACAGTCTGACAAAGTTTTAAAAATATTACAAAACACTAAGTGTGCATATTCAATACATAAATGACCACCCAGCTTCACTATTTCATTTAGTAAATATTAAGACCATGGTATACTTTAGTATTTTTTTTAACCTCAAAAGATCTTTAATGACAATGATGTGTTTTAAATTATTTAAATAAGGATTTCTATTTAAAATGGCTCACAAAACCCTTAGGAATTCATTACTCAATCTTAAATCCAAAGGCATTTACATTGGACTGTCATTGTTAATCTTCATTGTCTAGAGGTAAGTAAAGCCCATTGACTGTGCCTTTGAAGTGTTTTTCAGATGCAATTTGGTTGTGAGGGCTCTGACCTCATCAATTGCTTGATCAATTGATGGATCAAAGTTTGAATGGACAGTGATGGAACTGTGGAAGATAGGACATAGTCAAAGGCAATACATCACTGGAGACTTGATTTGGAAGGGTGGATCTTGTCCCTGGCCCCTTTGTGTTAGTTGTCTTTGTTTAGTGGTTGCCCTGTGGTAAATCACTTTCCTTCTCTATGCCCTTTCTCCATGTACTTGTTACCATGAAGCAAAACACAATAAAGCAAGTAGAATGAAACTCTGAAATCATGAGTGGAGATACATTTTCCCTCTTTTATATTGTTTCTCTCTGGCATTTGTCACAACAATTCTAATTGTCACAAAATTCTAACACAGACTAAGACATTCAGGTTTTAAATACTCTTGCACAAATCAGGGTATGTTGATCTCTGATAAATATATTGTGAATCAAAAGGTTCTGTCAATCACTTTGTTCCTCAACTAGGCCTCAGCAATGTACTCTAATACTCTATTGTAACAAGTGGCTCTGGGTCATGATAACCGTACACAAGTATTGGGGGAAAGTTTTTCAGATAGGATACTATTTAAGTCACTTACTTTGATATTATGTAGTTCCCTAAACTTCTTGGACTATCTATAGTTCATAATGTATTAAAACCTGCTTAGCTTAAGTCTGTTCAGTGGCTTCCTATGAATCTTGTATGTGCTATGATCAAATCAAGCATGCTTCTATTTTACCATGTCTTTTGCTGACCTTACTGACTGGTTCTTTTGAACATGTCAAGCTGCAGAAGTCCTCAATATAAGCCATTAAACAACTACTTCATTTTTTTATTTCTTCCACTCATACAAAGTTGATAAGTATCCCATTCCCCTCCCTCCCCCCTTTTCCACTTCCTTTCCCCCCTCCCTCCCTTTCTCCCAGTGCCCTCTCCCCCCACCCCACCTCCATTCCTGGAGCATCTTTTAGTGTGCATGTCAAACTTCCCTTTGGGTCCTCCTTTCTGATGGTCTTGCCTAGAGCTCTTTTTTGTGTTCCCCTTTAGTATAGGAACACTATTATGACTCTTAATCCCTTGCCTCTAAGGATCCTAGCACCTGTGATCCATGCTAGACTATGGGGGGTTCAATGATATGAATGACTACTTCTTAAAGTCACATGCAGCATTTCCCATGTTCCCACCCTGCTGAATACTTTATTATTTTCGACTTTCATTGACTTCCCAAGAGTTTGCTTCCTCACATTGCTTTTATGCTAATCGTACAAGTGTCTATGTATTCCTCAAGGCAAAGCACAATCAAAACAAGCATGCGACAGATTAACAAAACAAAGAAGAAGCTAAATGGTTTTTTCACAACGCAGCTCATCTCATGTGAGGATGTAGGCTTGCTCTGAAGCACAATTTGGCTTATAAAAGGAATTGGAAGTACAAGCTTTTCTCAATCAGGTGCTTCTGCTTCTGCATTTGTCTCTGATCCAAATGGATGCTTTTATGAACGAAGGAAAAAGAAACTCCAAATCATTGCTTCTTGCTGTCTACCGCAAAACAGCTATATTAGTTAAGGTAACACTGCAACTTGATAAATGTTTCAAATAGTAGGAAATTACAGGCATAATATTAAAACAATAAACATAAAATTCTTTCTCATGAACAATAAAAGACTCAGGTAACTGGTCCAGAGTTGAACAAAGTTATATCATGGCCATCAGAAACTTTACTTATTGCTAATATCCTTGGTATTTTCCCTTGATAGATCAAAATAGTTTTCCTTAAGCTCCAGTCATTATTTCAACAGTCCAAACATCAGAATGAAATAGGATCAAAAGCTAATTCTTTTTGAGAATATTTCTCAGAGGTTCACTACTTTGCATAGGTTTATTGCTATACTTTTTAATTTTTAGTCTTTGATAATTTTGTGCATATATATACTGTATCTTGATCATATTCATCTCCTACCATAACTTGCCCCCACCCTTTCTTTCTTCTTCTCTTCTTTTTTTTATTCTCGTTCTTTCTTTATCTCTTCTTTGTTTCTTCTTTCTTTCTTTCTTTTCTGTTTTCTCTTGTCTCTCTCTCTCTCTCTTTCTCTTCTTTCTTTCTTTCGTCTTGCTTCTTGCTTTCGTTTCTTTTCTTTCTCAATGTATTCTGTCCTTCCTTCTCCTTTTCTTCCTTTCCTTCTTCATTCCTTCCTTCCTTCCTTCCTTCCTTCTCCTTCTCCTTCTCTCTCCTTCTCTCTCTCTCTCTCCCTCTCTTTCTCTCTCTCCTGACTTCTTTCTTTCTTACTGAGTGTAACTAGTGCTGCCCACATGTGTGGGGCCATCCTCTGGAGCATGGATCACCTGCCATAGGCACTGCTGTCTTTTCTCAGGCAGCCACTAACTGCTTGCTGCTCCTCAGTTGGGGGTGGGACCTCCCCTATTCATGCTGGAAGACTAACTAACTTCCTCTTATGTAGGATTTCTGCAGGTGACTGCATCTGCTTTGAATTCAAGAGTGAAACGTCCATGTCATGGCCAGGAGACAGTTTCCCACTCTTCTTTCAGCTTCTATATCTTATATCCGCTCTTCTCCCATGATGCTCCCTGAGCTTTAGAGGTGGTGGTGTAAATGTACTACTTAGGGCTGAGCACTTATTCTCAGCAACTCCAGACATTTGTGATTTCAGCACTATCCATTGCAAAGAGAAGCAGCTCTAATCATGGCTGTCATTGTGTGTGTGTGTGTGTGTGTGTGTGTGTGAGTGTGTGTGTGTAAGCACCTGAAATTAATGTCAGTTGTTTTCACATTTACTGTTTCTGCTATTGTGAGACAGCTGAAGCAACTTAAGGGGAGAGAGGGAAATTCATTCGGCTTGTTTCCAGAGAGAGATATAGTCTTTATGGCAGACAGCAGAAGGTAGAGGTGGTTTAAGTTACATCTGTCATGGAGGGTGGAAGAAGCTTGTTTTTGTTGATGGCAGGAGGGAAGATGAGTTTCTCCGCACAGGGTAAGAAAGTCCTAGAGCTCTTCTGTCTTGTGATTCCTTTTATCTGGTCTGATAATGAGAGGTTCCATCCAGATTTAGGGTTGGTCTTTGGGTTAAAAATATTTTATTCCAGATACTCACTCTCTCCAGGTAGTCTGACAGCTAATCTGTTAGTTAATCACAGGTATAGTCAAGTTGACAACCAAGATTAATTATCACAGGTATCTTCCTTGACTACTACCATTTTCATTGAGAAAAGGTCTTTCTATTGAGCACGAACTTTTCTGTTAGGCTAGTGTGACAACCCAAATTTCTGAAGATCCTTTGTCTCTGCCTTCTGAGTGTTAGAATTACATGAGAGATGCCACACTCACTTGGTTTTTTATATATGCATTCTGGGGATCGGAACTTCAGTTCTCATAGTTACTATAGCAAGTGAATCATCTCCCTTAGCCCTATTATAGTTCAGTATTTTTGAAAATAGTTCCGTGCTGCAGTTAACAAACTAAAAATTAAAATTGGCAAGTTTGTTATTGCCTTGTGTAAAAACTGCTGATTTTTGTATGCCGGTTGTGTATCTTACAACTTTAATATGAATATTTATTAAATCAATGTTTTTCGATAGAATCTAGAGGTGTGTAAAATATGGAATCTAAGAGTAAGGGATCATTTGAGCTGCTTTTTTCCTGTTTGTATCCCTTTTTGTTCTTTGTCTTGCTAGAATTGTACACAATGCTTGCCATACTCCATTTTCAGAAAATGGTCCTATAGCCAGGTTAGTTGCTAAAAATGGAATGAGGGGTAGTATAGATGTGGTTGGCTAAAAACGAGGGCACTTTTTATGGAGGAAACAAGATGAATGGATCTTGGGGACAACCAAGAGGTGCTGCCACAGTGATTGCATTTTTAAAAATTTATAGGAAGATGGGAGCCTCTTCCTCCAAGTTTCTAATCCTTTCATGGATCCCTTGTTCTTTTTTTTTTAAAACCTGGCACTTGCAAACTTGTCAGGATGTCTAAAGCTTGTGAGTCATTCACAGAGTTCAAATGAGCTGGCCCCCAGATGGAGCCTTATTGGCTGTGGACTCCTGACTCCCGGAGATTCACTTGCATAGTCAAGCATCATGAGCCCCTCCCAGAAAGAAGGCTCAGACCTTCTGTTTCCCACAAGCCCATGGATCCCAGCTCTGTGTTGGCATGGAGAAAAACAACGTGGGGGTGTTCATATTTATCCAAACACTAGCCACAGCACAGAGACATCACACATGCAGGGTATCCCCCATCGAAGCTCTCCATCTGGGAAGGGGTTGAAGCTGGAACACCCTTTGGAGCATTCTGGGTGTGTTCAGGCAGGCAAAGGGCAAAGCACCTAGTTCTTCTACCTCACTGATACTGATGGTGCAATAGTGGAAAAGCTGAGATTAGAGCTAAAACCTCAGGACTCTGAGCTAACGCGAAACCTTCTTACTAAACTTCCTGATTTGTATTTTGGCTGACTTTGTATTATTATTCATGCTCAAGTTTTTTTTTTTTAAATTAATTTCAACTTGTACACACTATATTCCTATTGGAAAGAAAATCAGATTGTGTAGTCAAGTTTTTTCCTTGATGCTTTCTGTCTTGTTTCTTCACTTTTATAGCTCTTTATCCCTGACATCCTGGATTTCTTCTTTCTAGGCCTTTCTGTAGAATGATCAGAAGGTTAAAAGCATAAACTTTAAAACTGGGTAGTCACGATTAGAAAACCAGCATCTCTGGTGACTGTGTGACCTTTTGAATATTAATCTTTGACTCAAGGTTTTCATACAGAATGTGGGGGTAGATTCAGCAAGAGGGTCAGTGGGCAGAAGCACTTGCTGCATAATTTTGATGGTCTGAGTTCAATCAGTGGTAAAGTTGGAAGGAATGAAACAATGTCACAGGGCTGTCCTCTGATCTCCATTGATGTGCTGTAGTACACGGATGAGCACACACACACACACACATGCGCGCACACACGCGCACACACGCGCGCAAGAATAAAGTTGACATATTACTAGCATAGGATGTTCCTTTGTAGTTGCTTCCTACCATCTTCAGGTTTTTAAATAAGTCTCTCTTTCCCTCCTGTCTCCCATCCCCTCATTCCCAACTATGTATTTTCCTCATTTATTCCCTCCCTCATCCTTGTCTTGAGATCCCCAATCTCCTTTTTAAAAGGTTTCACCCTAACCATCCTTTCCTACCTTCCTACTCTTTTTCGAGTTTTCTGGCTCTTACAGTGCTTCCAATTCAAGCACAAGGACAAGGATATCAGCTCAATCATCTGCGTATTATTGAGAACATGTGCTGTTCAACTTTCTGTGTCTGTGATAGGGAAGACGGCCATTACATCTATAGATAGGAAGACAATATATCAAACTGCTCTGTAGGCAGCAGTTGTTATACTCACAGAATGGGAACTTAGAGTGGAAACCTTTGGGTCTAAAGCTGGATGAGTGAAGGGAAATGCACTTACCAGTGGGGTGGCCTGAAGAGAGGAAACTTGTTATACTACAGAGGCCTGAACCCCCAAAGAAGTAGACAAGCCAGAGTGAACCCAAAGTCCATAGAAGCATATAGGCAGAAGAATGGGATGGAATGATGAAAGAAAGGGAGGGAATGGGAGGGATGGAGGAAGGAAGGAAGCTGGGACGAATATTCAATATGCTAGTAAAAGTAGGAAAAATTAATAAAAAAGAATAAAATTGAAAGCATGTATACACTTTAAGAAAAAAAAATAGAAGAAAAATAGGGTTTAAAAGGCCACCTGCTTTTTTCATTTTATTGCGAAGAGTAAATTGTGATAGTGTTTTAGAATGTGGCAATCATTAGATAAATAAGTGTTATTAATCAATATGAGATTAACAGTGGATTTTTAAGTTGAGAACAGATTTCTTATTGCCGCTTGGTCCCTGTATGGTCAGTTCTTCTTCTTCAATTAGAAGCTGAAGAATAATTCAATCAGGAACAGTATTGAAGCCTTTGAGGAGTTTTACTCTCTGATTAGCTCAAAGCTTAATACAGGTTAGAAGTGGATGTAACTTAAAATGCATGCAGATGTTTCTTGAAACAATTTAAAGGAAATTTTGGTGAAAGATTGAAGAGTTGGCCTTCCTGCATGCAAGGGCCATACAGACAGCATGCACTATATCATGCAAAAACTTAGCAAGAGGGTCTCCATCAATGCACCTCCTCAAGCAAAATCACTTAAAAAAAAATTCAGTGACTTGCTTTTCCTGTACTGGCCACTGTAGTTCAGAGACTGATTTTGATTTTTATGTTTTCGATGTCTATAGTACTAGGTATTTTCACTGGTTCTTTGCCCAAGGACATCTTAGTAACCTATACAGTTAAATCAATGATTCACAACAAATAACTTAGATTACAATGGTCTGGACATGGGTCAGTGCAAGAGAATAAGCTCGAACATTTCTTCAAGTCTTCAGGCTGCTCCTGTTCCCACCAAAGTATTCTTTTTTAAATATTTATTTATTTTTTCCACTCATGCAAGCTTGATAAGTACCCCATTCTCCTCCCTCCCTCCACCCCTCCTTGGATCCCCTTACCGCCTCCCCCTTTTCCCTTTCCTTTCCCCCCTCCTTTATTCCCATTGCCCTGCCCATCCCTAGAGCATTTTTTAGTGTGCATGTCAAACTTCTCTCTGGGTCCTTCCTACTCTCTGATGATGTATAAGGACTCAGCAGCATTGCCTAGAGTACTTTTCTGTGTTCCCCTTTAATATGGGAACACAATTGTGGCTGTTAATCCCTTGCCTTTAAGGATCCTAGTGCCTGTGATCCATGCTAGACTTTGAGGGTTCAATGATATGTTGGTCATTGCTCAGGTCATGCAAAGTCTGATTATGATTACTTCGGCCCTAACTTGTGTGGAGTATCTTGCATATCATTACTCCTCCCCATCTTTAGACTTTTACAATCTTACTGTCCCCTCTTCTGCAAATTTCCCTGAGCTTTAGGATGGGGAGAGATTAGGCTGGCCTGGTTCCAGTTGGTTGATATAGAGTCTCTGATGTTCTGAATTGTAGTTTGTTGATTTTTTTTTTCAGTTTTGCTGCTCCTGCACCGCTCTTAGCTCCATCCTGATGGGTATTGGATGTCACCCTCTGGCCAGAGATAAAAGGCTGTAAAAATAGTGTTTTATTATAAGAGTAGATTCAAAGGTAGATGGAATAAGAGTAGGAGACCGCGGTGAGTGGGGGGGGGTCAGTCTCCCATTTGCAAAATGGTTACCTTCTATCTGCCATATTCTATGCCCTCCCTTTCTGGTGAGATCACACCCCAACAGTTGCAAGTGACCAGGAAGGAAAGTCTGGGAGCTTAAGATATCTACCAGAGTATTCTTAGCAGACCAGAATTTCTCCTGAGAAAATCAGACTCTCACAAAGACTATAATCTGCTTCCACGATCTTCCTACAATGCAGGCATAAACTCTGGCTCCTCCATTGCTGGGCATGAAATTTCTAACAAAAGACAGAAGTCATTTTTAGCATATACCAGTAGTATGGCCTTAGGAGGCACCTCCAACTTTATCACCCACCACTTCCTTCATATATTCTGTAGGAACTTCAAAGCTTGTTTCTAAAGTTGCTCTGAGATAACTGGTTATCATGGACCTGAGGGCATTTTGCATTCCTAAAGGACTCACAATGAAAGGTGGAGTTACTATTTATTATTTTTACTTTTTATGCAGCAAAAAAATACCAGAAGTTTCAGTTCTGGTTCCATACAATTCTTTTATTCTAGAACAGTGAACCTTGATTCACTTTATTTAGAAACACCTCTGTTTTGAGTTTCAATCCATTTTCCATGTGTGACCTGTGACCTTTTTGAGATTTAATCTGGACTGCTTTTTTATTTTTGTAAAAGGGGAGTGATGGTATGTATAACTTACAGAGTTATAAGGATTAGATTCTAATACTGTAGAGTTAAGCAGATTACACAGATTATAGTCTGCTAATAGAATAATGATACCACACACTGAGGGGTTACCATGTGTTACCACTTGTTAAATAATTACGGTTTTCATTTCTAGTATTACT
Source organism: Typhlomys cinereus (assembly GCA_023101885.1). Taxonomy (NCBI): domain Eukaryota; kingdom Metazoa; phylum Chordata; class Mammalia; order Rodentia; family Platacanthomyidae; genus Typhlomys; species Typhlomys cinereus. The sequence continues at coordinate 1,622,094 of JALPQD010000466.1, read as the reverse complement.
CATAATTTTTTTCAGAGCTCCTCTAATCTGAAAATTATGGGACTAGTGATGCCTCTTTTCAGTGAGCCTTACCTTCTTTTAGAATAATTTTTCTGTTTTGATTCCCCCTGTTAGGGTGCAAGCTAACACACTATAGTCTTCCCCTAGTGTTTCTCCATGGGTTCTTTTTGGGCATCAACCCACTGCAGACCTCCCTATCACCAACATTGAATAACCCATTGTGTTTGGTCTTATGAACAGACTAGAAACAACCCAGTACATTTGTATTTCAAAGGGGACTTAGATGCTTTAGCTCCAGTTATCTATGCAGGGAAAGTGTAGGTATATGGAAATGTCTATAAATTATTTTTCCAGCAGAACATTAATCTATCTCTGTACTTATATGTGGTCTTCTCTCTATATCACTATTCAGTTGTCTCCTTGCGAAGATTCTCATTTTTTCATGTTTCTCTCTGAAACTCACAGTGACTCAAACTTTTGGTGGCTATTTTTCAATGCTGTATACCCCATATTAATCTCCCTTCCTCATGATTCTTAACTAGGTTAACCTGGCTTTTGAATTTGTGGGGTGTCTTTCTCTTCCTAGTTTGTCGGTTACAGGCAAGTTGTTAATCCTAACTTTATTCATCTGTATGAATAAGTAATCTCAAAAGAATTGTCTTCTAAGCCATGGATGGTTTATGGATTATTAGCAACCTCAAAAAAAAAAACCCTCCAAAATTGTTGAATGAACTGAAATTGTTACCAATGAAAATATCCTAAAATTCTGGTACAATGAATGGAACTTCATCTGCTGCTCCAATCCTGGGTTACAGTTTGATAAAACTACCAAGCATTCTCCAAAGCAGTAAGAATTCAGGAGAATAATGAGTATATTTGGATTGGTAGACTATTTCCTATACTCTGGTGGTTGGCAAAACCTCAAAACAGTTATTGGAGATTAAAACACAATGGAATCCTGAGGGAATGGATCAACACTAATAACTTATAGAGAAGTGTGGTTAGATTTCCAAGCAAGTTCTGCTAGGACTGAATCTCTGGAATTTCCAGAGATTCTTGCTTGTCAAAGCGAGGCAGAGAGCCCTTCTTCTGAACCCTGATTATTCTGGCTCTTTCGTGTAATCTTTTCTATGAAATGACTCAACCTACCACAGTTTGGCACATTGCACGTGACTTCCAGGGCCCTTTCATATCTTCTCATCCATCCATACCCCGTGGTTCACTGGCTGGACTGCTCACTACATTTCCTATAGATTTGCATCAATAGGCCCAGGATCCTTTGAATCAGGGAGGATTAGCTGAGGCATAAAGATATTCTTGTTCACCAGACTCCTTGTTGCTAATGATATATGTTTAGGGAAAGAGTGACATTTTTGTAGGGGTTTATGTAACAAAGATTCTCTTGGTCTTATATCATGAAGTCTGTGGATTAGACTGTAGGAACTTTTCACAGAGGAAGAATTTTAAATCTAGTTGACCTAAATGTCTCCTAATACTTCTTCTTTTATAGAATTAGCTGAACATCTCAAAAGAATCTTTCATACATTCATTCTAGTTCCATTTCACCATTCACTTATATTGAAATAATGAAGGCACACATGGGTTGAGTGGTGTTCTATACAGTGTCATTTAAGACATGCTATACACCATAAAGTAGTCCCAACAAAAGCAACTTATTTTAATGAAGGTATTGCTTATGAAAATCTGGCCATTACAATTGGTTTCTAATTCAGTGCACCAGGATGATAATAACCAGCAAATAGCTGAGAGCTGTATGAGCAGCAGCTGCTGAGAGAAGTTGCTTAGCTCACTGGTGAGCAGGCATAGTCTGGAGACTCCAAGTAGAGAGAAGAGGACCTCCAAATGTCAGGTGAGATATCTGAGTAGAAGAAAAAAGGTAGTTCCCGTCAAATCAGGAACAGGCTAGGTCTGTGGAAAAGGCAATATAAGGCAGAAAGCCAACTTAGAATACAGGACGCAAGTAAAGAAGTCCAAATACTATACTAAGAGTTGTTCGACCGTGTAGATTGGTGGTGTCCAGATTAAGCATCTCCTCTTCCTCGGCATCCCAACTGTGTGAGAAATATACAGTATCAGGAATCATGCCCAGATCTACCGAGTCAGAAATGCTGGATGGGCAACCCAGACTTCTGTCTTACAAAGCTTACTGCACCATTCTGCCAGTCCCAGATTCACTTGAAGTGTCAGTAGTAGCTAATTCATATACTCTGGTTCGAGTCTTCTTACTGCAAAAAGTGTAGATGGTAAGAATGTAATAAGATGTAAATGAGATGAGAATGTAAAAGATGGGGAGAAGGGAGATGAAAGCCCATAACTTAGGAAAGATCAGCCATTGAGATCATGAGCTGGAAGCATCTGCAGATGCCTGTGTGTGGCTGCATGGATGCTGATACATTCATGACAAAATAGCTTAAGAAAACAAGATGGGTTTATTTTCTCTTACAATAGTCCAGTTACAGTTGCTTGTCCAGCTTAGCAAGAGAGCCCACACCAATACCAAGGGTCAAGGGAACTGGCCACATCATACCCACATAACATCTGAGAGAGGAACAATTCTCACTTGCTAGACTAGCATGTCTGGCCAAATATACAGGAGAATGCCAGTTTCCTCTAACAAGTCCCTTCATCTTACTCAGCTGCCCAGGGACCAGTCCTACCCACCAGAGGTTTGGGTCTTCCCCATCAACTAGACAATATCCTTCAGGTTCCCTCTGGGCTTGACTTACCTACTGATTCTCTACAAATGTGCCCAGAGCTCAAACCCTCAACTTGCCCTCAACCATCAAGTTGAGGTTTCTCTCTATCCAAGTATGATAGTCATAGATGCAGGAAGGATGCAGGGAACTGTCCCTTCTCTGCTGATCTAGGTGCTGAGGAATTACAGGAGGACAGAAGTCATTGCTGTTCCCAAGCTCACTGGTGACCTCACCAGGTTTCCGTAGATTGTTCCAACCCAATGGTCACATAGATGTCTCTGGTCACAAAACCAAACCAAAAGTAATGGATCTGGGAAAGGGATTGTGAGGGAAGGAGATGACAGAGATAGGAAAGAGATGAGAGAGAAAGAGTAAGAGAGACGTATGCGAGGGAGAAAGAGAGAGGAAGTGAGAGGGGAGAGAGAAAGAATAACTTAAATGTTTTATATACACATATGAAATGTCAGAAAACAACATCAAAAACATTTTTAAGTGTCCTTCATCCTTAAAGTAGAACATAGCTTGTCTCTTTATCTTCTTTCCAGATGCTCAGCACCAAAATATTAGAAATAAAGTTTGTGAAAGGGGAGGATTCTTAGTGTCTGGGTTTCCATTAACTACTTAGTTGCAGCTGATACTGTCCATTGGTTATTCCTATGAAGGAGCCTTAGGATTCCAAAAAACATAAAGAGGAATATTAAATTTTCAATGGACAGAGAAAAGGACGTGAAGATGATGATACTTGGTTAATTACTGGTCAGGGATGGACAGGAGAAACATCACCTTGTGATAACATGGCTGGGGGCCTTCCCAGTGTCGAACACTTGAGAAACACATAAACCATTCCTCATTATTTGTTCCAATTTTTTCCAAAAGCAATTTTCATTCATTGTGCAGTCGGGAGAGTACAGAAGCCTAAGCACAGTGAGATCACGCTATGGTTAATACATAGCTCAGCGCACACAAGAATTCTCTGCCTTGGCTCTCTCAAGGAAGATGTGATCAGAACTGAAAAAAGACAATGAGACAAAGATGACTCAGCTGTTCCCACAATGACAGCCTGATGTCAGCAGCTCAGATTCATGAAGCCCTTAAGCCATCTACTCTTTCAGGATGCTTACTGGAATGGATGGGCATGAAGATTGACTCTCACCAGGCATAAAAGTAAACAGGCAGTAGCTGGCCGAGCTAATCCACTGGTGAGTGAATTACCTTCTGGGCAACACGCTGTGCAGAATCCAGGAAGTAAAGTCTTCTCCTGGCTTGGAGCATCTGCCAATGCATCTGTTCTTTTCCGACCTCAGGGCCCAAGCACTAGATTCCCCCTGCTCTAACAGGAGACTCTGCTCTCTCTACCTATACCAGCTACTTCCTACTTATTATTTTATTTTATTATTCATTTCCGCTCATACAAACTTAACAGGTACACTGATCCCCTCCCTCGCTCCACCCTCCCCCGGACCCTCCTGCTCCTCCATCACTTTCTCCCTCCCTCCCCATCCCCCAGTGCCTCCCCCCATCCCCAGAGTATCCTTTAATGTGCATGCCAAACTCTCCTCTGGGTCCTCCTTTCTGATGAGGTGCAAGGACCCAGTGGCATTTCCCAGAACCCTTTCCTGTGTTCCCCTTAAGCATAGGAACACTACTGTGGCTGTCAATCCCTAGCCTCCAACGATTCTAGTGCCTTTAGTCCATGCTAGATGTTGTGGGGTCAATAATGTGTTGGACATTGCACAGGTCATGCAAAGTCCTATTGTGATTGCTTTGGCCCTAACTTGTGTGGAGTATCTTGCATATCATGACTCCTCCCATCCTTGTGCTCTTACAAATCTTACTGCCCCCTATTCTGCAAATTTCCCTGAGCTTCAGGATGGGGAGAGATTAGGTTGGCCTAGGTCCAGGTGGTTTATATAAAGTCTCTGATGTTCTGAATTATGGTTTGTTGATTTTTTTTTTCAGTTTTGCTACTCTTGCAATGCCCTTGGCTCCATCCTAATGGGTATTGGATGTCACCCCCTGGCCAGAGATAAAAATCTGTTAAATTAGAGTTTTGTCATAAGAGTATATTCAAAGGTAGATAGAATAAAAGTAAGAGACCACGGTAAGAGAGGGGTAAATCACCTATTTGCAAAATGGATTACTTTCTATCTGCCAGACTATATGCCCCTGTTTATAATCTTTGCAATTACTGTAGGTATTAGAGAGATTTATCTTTGAGTGTCTCTAAGTGGGTTTGGTACTAGGATCCACCTATTAGGGAGTACATACTATGCTTAATTTTCTGTGTCTGGGATACTTCACTCAATATAATTGTTTCTAATTCCATTCATTTCTCAGCAAATTGCATTAATTCATCATTTTTGATAGCTGAGTAGTATTCCATTGTGTAAATGTACCACATTTTCCTTATACACTCGTCAACTGTTAGACATTTGGGTTGATTCCATGACTTTGCTATTGTAAACAGTTCTGCTAAGAACATGGTCGTGCTTGTGCTATCGAGGAGAATTTTTGCTATATGGAGGGTTATTCCCAAAAGTGGAATAGCAGGGTCATATGACATTTCAATCTTTAATTTCTTTAAGAATCACCAGACAGCTCACCAGAGTGGCTGTATGAGCCTGCATTCCCACCAGCAATGTAGGAGAGTTCCCCTCTTTCCACATTCTCTCCAACATTTGTTGTTGTTTGTATTGTGGATTTTTGCCATCCTGACTGGGGTGAGATGATATCTCAGGGAAGTTTTGATTTGCATTTCCCTGATGGCTAAGGATGTGGAGCATTTTTTAAGATATTTGTTGGGCATTTTAATTTCATCCCTGGTAAAGTTTCTTTTAAGTTCCAGGCCCATTTTTCAATTGGCCCATTTGTTTCCTTGGTGTTTAGTTTTCTAAGTTCTTTGTGCACTCTGGATAACAGAGCTCTATCAGACATGTGGTTAGTGAAGATTTTTCTCCCATTCTGTGGGTTGCCTTTGTGCTGGAGTTACAATCTCTTTATCTGAACAGAAGCTCTTTAATTTCACAAGATCCCATCTGTTTGAGTGTTGGATGTAGTGACTGTGCTATTGGATGTCCATTTAGGAACTGTTGGCCTAACGCAATCAGCTCAAAGGAGTTTCCTACTCTGTCAACTATGGTTTTTATAGTCTCTGGCCTTATATCAAGGTCTTTGATCCATTTGGAATTAATTCTTATACATCGTGACAAGTACGGGTCTAGTTTTAATCTTCTGCATGTGGATATCCAGTTTTGCCAGCACCATTTGTTGAAGATGCTGTTCTTTTTCCATTGGATTTTTTGGGCCCCTTTGTTAAAGATCAAATGGCTGTAGTTGTGTGGGCTTATGTCTGGGTCTTCAACCCTTATCCATTAATCTGTGTGTCCATTTTGGATCCAATACCAGGATGTTTTTACAACCATGGATTTGTAGTGTAGACTAAGGTTTGGTATGGTGATACCTTCAGCAGTGTTTTTGTTACTCAGGATTGTTTTTGCTCTCCTGGGTCTTTTGTGCCTTCATATGAATTTTGAGATTGTTTGGTCAATTTCTTTAAATAATTGCTTTGGGATTTTAATTGGTATAACATTGAATCTGTATATTGCCTTTGGTAGGATGGTCATTTTTACGATATTGATTCTACCAATCCAGGAACAAGGGAGGTCTTTCCACCTTCTGGTGTCTTCTGAAATTTCTTTCTTTAGGGTTTTAAAGTTTTCATTATAAAGATCTCATGTCCTTGGTTAGGTTTATACCAAGGTATTTCATTTTTTTAGGGGCTATAGTAAATGGGATTGTTTCTCTCAAGGCTTTTTCACTTCTTTCATTCTGGGCATATAGGAAGGCCTCTGATTTTTGCACATTTATTTTGTATCTTGCCACCCTGCTGAACTTCTCAATTAGTTCCAGGAGTTTCCTGGTGGAGTTTTTGGGATCACTCAGGTATAAGATCATGTCATCTGCAAATACGGATAGCTTGACTTCTTCCTTGCCTATTTGAATCCTTTTTATGTCCCTTTTTTGCCTTATAGCTTCAGCTAAGACTTCAAATACAATATGGAATAGAAGTGGTGAGGGTGGTCAGCCTTGTCTAGTTCCTGATCGAAGCGGGAATGCTTCAAGTTTTTCTCCGTTGAGTATAATCCTTGCTGTTGGCTTATTGTATACAGCTTTATTATGTTGATAAAGGTTCCTTCCATTCCAACTGTCTCTAGCGTTTTGATCATAAAAGGCTGTTGGATCTTGTCAAATGCTTTTTCTGCATCTATTGAGAGTATCATGTGGTCTTGGACTTTGGACTGGTTTATATGGTGAATTACATTTATTGACTTGCGTATGTTAAACCAACCTTCTGTGCCTGGGATAAAGCCTTCTTGATCCCTGTGAATGATCTTTTTGATATGTTTTTGAATCCGATTTGCTAAGACTTTGTTGAGAATCTTTTCATCTGTGTTCATCAGAGAGATTGGCCTATAGATTTCTTTTTTAAGTGTATCATTATTCGGTTTTGGGATTAAGACGATATTAGCTTCATAGAAGGAATTTGGTAGTGTTCCTTTCTTTGCTATTTGATGGAACAGTTTAAGGAGTATTGGTATCATTAGCTCCTTAAATGTCTGGTAGAACTCTGTGCTGAATCTATGTGGTCCAGGACATTTTTTGGCGGGAAGATTTGAGATTACTTCATCGATTTCCTCATATGTTATAGGAGTATTTAAATAATTCACAACTTCCTGATTCAATTTAGGTAAGTTACTTTGGAATTCATCCATCTCTTTTGTGTTGTCAAATTTCACAGAGTATAAGTTTTTGAAATATGACATTATAATTCTCTGGATTTCTTGGGTATCAGTAGTGATAACTCCATTTTCATTTCTAATTTTGTTAATTCGGGTTTTCTCTCTCCTGCTTTTGGTTAATTTAGCTAGGGTGTATCAATCTTATTGATTTTTTCAAAAAACCAGCTTTTTGACTGGTTGATTTTCTGTATCCTTTCCCTAATCTCAATTTCGGATATTTCTCCCCTTATTTTGCTAATCTCCTCTCTTCTACTGCTTTTGGGATTGGATTGCTCTAGTGTGTCTAAAGCTTTAAGCTGATTGTTAAGTTATTTATTTGTGATGTTTCCATTTTTTTTTTGATGTAGGCATCAAGAGATATGAGCAATTAAAACAGACTCAAGCAGAGTTTAAAACTTAACTAAAAGAAAAGTTATCTTCAACCCTGTTTGGGGTGCAGAATACCTCTTGTATATGGATGGGCCTCTCTTTTTTTAGATGAAGAAAGTTTTCCTTGATGATAGTTTGAAAAATTTCCTCAGGTGTGGTATTTTGGGATTCTTGCTCTGGTATTCCATGAATAAGCATGTTAGGCTTCTTCAGGGTGTCCCATAACTCTTGAATATTTCTCTCAAGTATCTTTTTGCCTTTAACAACTTCTTCCATTGAGGTGGTTAATACTCCCACTTTGTCTTCAAGGTCTGAAATTTTATTTTCTTCTTCATTAGTTCTGCTGATAAGACTCTGTTGAGTTCTAGGTTGAAGATAACTTTTCTTTTAGTTCAGTTTTAAACTCTGCTTGAGCCTGTTTTAATTGTTCTATGCCTATTTTTGTTTCTTGAACTGTTTTTCTCAACTCCTCCAAGTGTCTGTTGTGTTCCTCTTCAAAGTATTTGATGCAATTATTTAATTCCTCCTGGGTTTCCTCCTTCTTAGTATTGATCATGGTAATGATCATGTTTTGAAAGTCTTTATCTTGGGTCAGGCTTTCTTGGCTATTTTCCATGGATTTGTTCTGGGTTGGAGGCTATTATTGTGGGATTAATTCCTTCAGTGGGAGATTTGTTTTCTTGGGTTTTGTTTCTCATGGATTTGCACTTTGACTTGGGCATTGTTGTTTTAACTCTTTAGACCTTCTTTCAATTTCTGTGTGTTTTTCACTGAACTGAATTAGTTGGTCTGGGGCAGCTCCTGCTCAGGCTGGCTGGTGGGAGGAGCTGGGACTAGTGGGTTGCCTGGGGTTTGGGGGTGAGTTGGGGTGCCACGTCTTATCCGACCAATCTGGTAGAATATATCTCAGTTTGGAAAAGATGGATTCAAAGTAACATGTTTTGGGATAAGGATATGGCTTTATTTAAGAGAAATAAGGAAAAATATGGGAATTGTCAGGTCTTGGTGTTTCTTGGCCTAAAGCCTGTTCCATGGGAAGGTCACAATAACTCCATGGGCAGGATGAATTCTTCTGGGAATTAGGAGTGCTCTTTACTTTTGGGAATAGAGATAATTCAAGTTTTGCCTGGGCAGGAAGAATTCTTCTGGGAATTAGGAGTGCCTTTTACCTGCTCTTAGGGTTTTTTTTGGAACTAGCTTCCTGCTCTGTGATCTAGAGAAGAAGCCTGCTAATTTTTAGTCAAATTCTAAATAGAGATTTCATGTCTAGTCACTTACAATAAGTAGACTTGTTAGCCAGAATGTGTGCACTGATTTTAAGGAAATTAGCGAATAATTTCTAGAGTTTTAGAACATAGGTGGGTAAAATTCCCACCTATGTACTAACTCAGAAATTCCAGAAGTATAAGACTATGCTATCAGTCCATTAGAACCTTAAAAGAAACTGTGATACCCTCTTAACCTGGCTGAAGGCCAAGGAAGAGACCATCATGCCAGAAAGTCTAGATGCCAAGACTGCCCCTGGAGATGGTATTTGCAATCCAAACTGGGAGAATCCATGTCAGAAGCAAAGGGGGCCGTGTCTTTCCTATCCCAAACAGCACTTTTATGAGAAATCACAGAGATGGACCATTCAAGTGCACTCTCACCAATGATCGCCTCTGCCCTGAAAGAGACACCCATGGCAGGCTTATGGGGCCTGACAGATTTGACCCCAGGTTTGGAGAATGCATGGTGGGTCATCTAACTGATGGCAATACACTTCTGGAATTCCTCAAAGGAAGACATAATCAACCTTACAATTAAAGGAATAGAAGAATGCTATTATAGGAGGAATTATTCTTTTAATAATTATAATAATTCAGTGCATATCTCAGTAGTGCTCCATGAACAGAACCACACTCTAGGCGCTTATGGCCTTGAATATCCAAGCCTTGGCCACCCTAGAAACGTGGTTCAAGCTTGGATAGCAGAGACTGCATGAACTGCATACATCTTCCCAAGTTACAACCTGCTGCCATGCCTTGTGCTTATGTCGACCTGCCTGACTGAGAGGATCAACCTGGAAACGACAACAGCAAAAGCTCACTCTGGGACTTATGGGATGTTGGGGACTCCTATAGTTAATTGTAAAATATGTTCCTTGCTGAAATAAAAGGAGATCATTTCCCCTCTGTGTATTTTAAAAAAAAGCAGTCTCTGTTAAAATGTAGGCTCAGTCCCATGGCTATTCTGTGAAGCATTATAGATTAGATAGGAGAATGATTTCTTTAGGTGCCTTTACCTTCAGGCAATGGGTTAGGTTCTTGAAAAAATGTCCACCCTGAAAGTGATTTTGCTGATTGAAAATTATATGCAACAGTCTTTACCCCAAAATTTTCTGTATAAAAGTTGTCACAAAAGTTTCAATAAACGGGTTCAGAATTCACTCGGCCTAAAGAGAGTTGCATGTTTCTGTTCTTCACCTTGTCAGGGGGAGCCCTGATCTTGAGGCCCCGACTCTGGTCTGTGGCATTGGAGGAGCTTACCTAGGTCGCAATGTGTCCTGGCTGGACTGCACGAATCCTGGGTGGGTGGGGAAAGGGGGAAGGCAGTGGAGGGCTCAATTAACTTGGAGAGCTGGGGCGTAGGCCTAGGAGTCCTCCCTGGTCTGGGCAGTGCCTGCTCTAGCAGGCTGGTGGGAGGAGCTGGGATTAGTGGGTTGCCTGGGGTTTTGGGGTGAGCAGAAGGAGCTTACCTAGGTCGCAGTGTGCCCTGGCTGGACTGCGCGTGTCCCGGGTGGTTGGAGAAAGGGTACTTATTCTTTTTTTAAAGCCAGTCTAACTATATACACATTTTTTAATTTTATGTTTATCCTTTTAGAGTTTCCTACATGAATACAAGGACTTTATATCTTCACATCTAATTCCCAATCTATCCAACCTCTTTTTCCCAGTTGCAACCCTTCTTCTTCCCTACCCATCTCCCTCCTATTTTTCATGTCTTTTTGCATGCACAATTGGCTGAGTTTAATCTAGGTTGCATTTGATGGCATGCATTTGAGCACTTGCTGGAGCATGAATCATATATCACACTATGTACTATACTATACACATTTTTATTTATAGTTTTGTAAGCTATCTTAATATAAAAAAGAGTATTTTCTACTTGAGTCATTTTTTTCCAAAATAAAAAATCCTAAGCAATAAAAAGCATTAAGTGCAGCATATCGATACAAAAACAGACAAGTTAATTCGAGGTAGGAATATAATTATGGTGGTCCATTTTGCATAGTCCACTATTATGCATAAGAAGTCACACAAACATAGATTATTGTTTCCAATAAATTGCATGTATTCAAAGCAAAGATTTGCAATTATAAAAAAAACTACACAGGGAGAAAGGGAGGAAGGGGACGAAAGGAAGGGGAAAAGGAGAGGAAAGTGCAAGGCAACTGGGGAGAGGTGGAGGGTACCTATTAAGTTTGTATGATTGGGAAAAAAATAAATAAACATAATAAAAAACTACCAAAGAATGTACAAAATTGATGTTTATTCCACCTTTCTGTCATATTCTTAGATCCTTCATTAATGTTGCATGACAAAAAAAGAAGGCAAGCAAAACTCAAATTATAATCACTCATGTTATCAAGGAGGGTAATATATGAAATCTGGTAGCTATCAGCAAGAATATAACAAAGATAATACAGCATAAAGAAATAGTGCTAGAAAGTATCTGCATCTGACCAGCAAAACATGCTCTTGAATTTAATGGAATACAAGCAGAATCTTCTCTTGCTAAGCTATAGAAATACAAGTTTTGGTTTTGTGTTTTTAATATTGCAGATAGGAGAAGAGAAGAAGACAGTATTATGGATTTTTGTACGGTGTTCATTGCTATGGAACAAAAGGGGCCTAATTATATTCCTGAAGCTCCTGAATCTCTGAGACATTTTTAGACCCTTTAACATCCCGAAATGACAAACCTATTTTCTAGAGTTGGGGTGACTCTTAGAGGTTGTGTCGGAATGGAACTGATAACCTATTGCTAACTTTGGAGGAAGTCCTAACGCACCTGTGTGCCCTCTTAGACTTCTCCACTTGCTAGTCAGACTGCTGCCTTTATGCCCGTTAACTCTAACATCAACAGCAGTCCACATACATCCCTAGAGTGGTCATCTAAAGATTCCCCAATAAGCCATAGTCTTTACCCTACAGCATTTGGGGCAGCTTTTTTTCTGATATTTGTTTATGTAATTAGCCATTGTCCTTCCTAATCACTTTTCCCATCTTCACATATAGTCTCAATAATATTCTTAAGAAATTGAATAGTTGCAGCCACACATTAAATTCATGGGCCACTGGGTATGGTTGTATGGAAACCTTCAACAGTATCAGGTTTAGAGATTAGTCAAAGACTTGGTTGTCCACATTTTGTTTTATCATCATTTTGTTATTTTATTCATCAATTTTATTTTCTAAATAATTTTATAGATATGTATAATGTTCTGATTGGTCTCTCCTCACCTTGTCTTATATTTCTCTACTCGCACCAGCCCCTTTCCTCCTTCCAAATGTATTTCTCGTATTCACGATTTTTGTTGTGCTTTGTGTGCTACTGAATAAGAAACCAGAGCAGACATCTATTTTGTAGGGGATGTAGAGAATGTTCTGGGTTAGTGACCTTCAGATTGATCTATTTTCTCCTCTTCTGTAGTAGATTACGAGTAGGGACAGATTCTGTTTCCACAGTTGACAGTTTCCTTGCTTAATTTTCAAAAGAATTTTTTGCCCTAACAATCTTGGTCATGCCTGTAGTTCTTTTACAATGCCTGTAATTTTACATTTTTAGAATTTGAACACACTTTTTTTAACTTACAGATACGGTTTCTACTTGAAACTTTTGTACTTCTTAGATTGTTTTATTTTCTTATTCTTAGGGCCTGTGGCTTGTCATTATTGAATAGTTTATAGATAAACAGTGTGTCTGATCATAAGTCTGTGTCATCTCTGTTGTTCTGAGATCTCCTTATATGACTAAATGAACAGAATCAGCTCTACATGGAAACATCATGATTATGCTTAACAAGACTGAGCCAAGGACAGAGCTACATCACCCACCTTCTCTATCACTGGTGTTTCCATCTTTGTAGCCTCAAATAGAAGTTTCTCATTCTGAGTTGACTGTGAAGAACAACTGTGTTCATTTCCTATTGTTGATGTAAAGTTGCCATAAGCTACATGATGATGGTTTAAGACAATACGAGTTGATTCTCTCTTATCACTTTAGAGATTAGAAGTGAGTCTTACACGCCAGGCAGAAGCGGGGCGACCTGCGCTTCTGGTCCTGGTGGGGCGGAGCTTGTGAATCCCGGGGCAGAAGAAGGTAGAGGCGTCCATGGTGGTTCGCGAATTCGTCCATGGTTCTACACATACACAAACACACACACACACACACACACACACACACACACAGACATACACACACGCGCGCACATACACACGCACATGCGCACAGTTGAATAAATAATAATAATTTAAAAAAAGAAGTGAGTCTTACAGTTAATTTCAAGGTATTACATGGCTATCTCCTTGTAGAGATTCCAAGGAAGTATACTTATCTTGATAATTTCAAAGGATGTTAGTGTATGGCTTCATAAAGTCTGTGTTTTTGGAGAGTCTCACCTGTCTCCTTTCTTCTGTTTTTTCTCTCCCCCCTTTCTCTCTCTCCCTCTCTCTCTCTCCTTTCTCTCTCCTCTCTCTCTTTCTCTCTATATGTATTCCCACACATTAATAGAGTCATACACTGGGTGGTGCATCAGCAGAGGTCAAAGGTCAGACCTCAGGTGTTGGTCCTCTCTGCCTACCTTGTTAGATGTGGATCTCTTTGCTAATTCTTTTTTTTTTTTTTCTACATTCGCCAGGCTAGCTGGCTCCCAGCTTCTAGAAGTTCTTTACTCCATCTTCTGTCTCCTGTAGAAACACTGGAATTACAGATACTCAAACTACATATCTCGTTTTTACTTGACTTTCCTATTATAAGGAGTCTTGTGGCTCTACCATCCCACTTGGGAAATCCAGATTACTCCCCTATCATACTATCTTTAACATAATATCCACAAAATCCTCTACAACCAGATATGGTAGCATATTCATTGGTCCCAGAGCTTTAAGATTTACCTACCTTTGGAGGAGCATTTTCCAGCCTACTGTAGCACCCAAGGAGCAATTCATGTTCTTCAGTCTAATCAAAGCTTCATCTCTGGCTCTTGCAGAAGACTGTAACACATTTGATTAATAGAGATGAAGAAGAGGAAGACTTCTCCCTTTGTTCCCTCTCTTGTCTTATGTATTTGTGCGTGCGCATTTATTACTGAACTTTGCTTGTTTGGCATTATAACCCTAAACTTTACTTCATTCTGGTGGGGAAAAAAGCAATTACAAATAGTAGAGTCACAGGGCCCTAAAACTACATTTTATGTTTTTTTCTTTTTTTAAAAAAATCTTTCATCGTCCTGTCTAATCTTAGGCTTTATCCATTCTATTCTCATCCTCTAAACTGGGTCAACCAGATTTTTTTTTTTTTTTTTTTTTGCCTAAGGAGATGAACACCTTGCTCTGGTGGCACTTGGTACCAAAATACTGTGAACTATGGACAAGAGAAATTTCTAAACTTACATTTCTCCATCCTCAATCACACTCTCATCCTTCAAAGGGAAAATCCAGGAAGTCTGTATGTCCTTATCTATCGTTAGGCGGATGAACAGTATCATTTATGACTAGTCTATGAGGTCAATTAAAAACTACCCAAAATATACTCAGCACAAATATTATAGGACAATAATCTGCCAGTGATGGCAGTAAAAATGAAATGTGAATACACTCATAAAATCTGTTGTGATTCCTTGTGTTTACAAGTTATGGTAGATGGAGTCTAAGACTAATAAAATTAAATATTTTTCAAGAAAAAGTAAGATGCTGGCAGATGGCTCAGTATTTAAAGTGCTTGCCACACAAGCAAATGACCTGAGTTCAGATCCCCATGTAAAAATGCTGGTGGGCATGGTGCTGCCTATAATTCCAGCTCAGGATGGTAGGACCAGGGAATTCCCAGAGCAAGCTCTAATGGTATGTTTTGGGTTTAATTAGATACTTTGGCTAAAAGAATAGGATCAAAGAGCAATTGATAGCAACTTCAGCCTCTACATATATATACACTCAGTTACTCACATGCAAACACACATATGCATCCCAAACACACATGCACATAAAAATGAAAAAAAGGAAAACGGTATGAAGAAATGTTGCTGTGAATTTGTAGTTTTATTTATTTTTAAAATTTCAAAAATGAATATTCACTTAGAGCAAAACACTACCCTGAAATTTGTTATTTGTATCAGTGAATAAGCTATCCAGCTTGGCTGGGGTGGGGACACATGATGAACTGTGCATGTGTGTTTTCTGTTTTCTGTATTCCTTTTTCTCATGGAGTATGATAATTATGAGTAAAGACAGAGGTAAAAGACGTCAATAAATTTTGGCATGAAATGGTTAGAAAATGATAAAGTTCTATATGTATGAGCATTACTTTGACAGTTTCAAAACTTTGCATAAGAACTTCACTGAGATTTTAGTATGTATGAATACTTTTCAGGCCCTCCTATCACTTTGGGGCTTGGAATTAATCCCAAATGCAGGAGTCCCCAAAGAATCTTTGTTGTGATCACAGTAACAAAGGTAAGCACTTGAGAAAGAAAGCAGAAATCTACCCACCTCTAATAAAAAGAATTCCCCTTCTGAAAACATAGACAATAAAATCCCGGAATCTTGAATAGAACTTGATCTTCCTAAATATTGAAAACACAATACTAATACATATTTGGTAATAGAGTGTACTTTATATTTTTAAATTCAGAGAGTATGTTACTTACAAGATCTGGTCAAATCAGGAAACTATGCAGATTTACTGAGCTGTTAATTTTAAACCTTAAATCTAAGCTACCAAATAAATGCTGGAAAATTTGAAGAAATGTATTTACTAACTTTTTCTGGAGAAAATTTCTAGTCACTTTTCAATTTCTATATTATTTTGATAAAACTTTAATTGCATATTGGCAAACCTACAGATTTCTACCTTTGAGAAATTTACACTAATTGATTTTAAACTACTGATTTGGGTGACATGTGATGGCATGTGATTCCTTCATAACTCTGGATTATAGTTAAAAGACAATCAATTGCCTTGTGTCTTTCAACATTAAAAGCATTTTGTTAAAACTAAGACATGGTACCAAAGAACATCTGTAACAGCCTGACATCATCAAAGACTAGGTTTTAGGGAAGTCATGAAAAAGAAGGCACTCATGTGACTCAGAGATGGAATCTTAAAGACCATGGAGACCTCCCAGGTCAGCCCTTCCCAAGGTACTCCCCACTGAAACTTCTCAGCAGTTTCAGGATGACAGGTGCTCTTTCTGGGGACCCTCCTGTCTTTTCAGTACCCACCCTTGCCAGAAGTCCTCAGAGCTTCAAATAAACAGAAAATAACTCTTGCTAAATGATATAATACCCTGATGTCTCAATCACTATCTTTAGCAAACCTGAATTACTAGAGATGATTAGAGCAATTTCTTCTTCAAAGATGAGTATCAGTGTGCAGCAGTCATCTTAGAACAAAGTTTCAAAGAAACACGTTTTGACCTGAAGATGAAAAGAACTATTCTCTAATCTCCACTGTTGTATAAGCCTACATTGTTGCTGATAAAACCAAAACCAAAAGGCTTACGGAAACAAGGGGTTATATTCTGGTGTATAATTGTCCCATTATAGTTCCTAATCCGTCTTGGCAGGAGAATCTATACCAACACTAGGAGTCGAGGAACTATCCACAGGACTGCTAAGAGGGACAGTCTTTACTTGCCAGACCACCACGTCTGGCCAAAGGATGCCGGATTTCTTAACCAGTTGCCTCCATCTTATTCATCATATTAGACAGTGCTGTGTGTGTGTGGGGGGGGGAGGTCAGCAAGAAACCACAGGCAAAAAGGCAACTGAAGGACTTCAAGACATGATGTGTATAATTGTCACTGGAAAACTATCACCACGACAGGGAAAAGAACAATTAAGCATCCTTACAGTGGTTGATGAGCTAGAATAAGTAGGTTACCTACTGTATGGGGGAAAATGCCACTAGATAAGACCTAATTGAACCAAAGGACAGAATAGCCATTAAAAAGACAAAATTCTATTGTGCTTGTTATAACACAACGGAGAAATTTTAAAAATTCTTTGTTTATATTTGGCACACACATCCTATAATTTTTAAGAAGTAAAAAATTTTTTAAGAAGTAGAATTTCTTTTCTTTAAATTTATTTATTTATTTAATTGTGCATGTGTGCGTATGTATGTGCACACGTGTGTGTGTGTGTGTGTGTGTATGTGTGTGTGTGTGTATGTGTGTGTAGAACCACGGACGAATTCGGGAACCACCATGGACGCCTCCACCTCCTTCTGCCTCGGTATTCACAGGCTCCGCCCTACCAGGACCAGAAGCGCAGGCTGCCCCCACTTCCACCTGGCGTCTATACATGGGATCTGGGATCCGAACTCAGGACCTTCTACCTGCAAGGCAGAAGCTTAACCCCTGAACCACCTCTCCAGCCCAAGAAGTAGAATTTCTAAATATAAATATGATTTCTTAAAATGTGTTTTTATTGAATGATGAATTACATTTCAGTGTAATTCTATAGACTGTATATTTTGTAGTATTTCTATAACACTTTAGGAAATGTCCTTCTGTACTAATGTGGAAATGTTCTTCAACTTGTGATGAGTGCTAGAAAGGATACAAACAACATATGAGGAGAAAAAATAGAAGACATTCACATGGAAGATTTTGGATGGATGGAAGGTTGGGAAGAACTTCCCCAAGAAGGTGACTTTAAACAGACATGTATAGAGCAAGGTCGGTTGATATGCAGATTAGAGTGAAGAACCATTTCAGACTGAGGTTGTAGCATGGGAAGTCATTTGGAAAGATGGAAGCATTCCAACAGGCCAATGTGAAGCATGGAATGAGAGAGACTGAGATCAAAGCTAGTGTAACTGTGCCAACATTCTGGTTTTCATTCCTAATTCCACTCTCGGATGAGCTGAATACAAGTTTCTTTTGTTTGCTTTACCTAATAATTTTGTTCTATGCAGGCAGACTTCACAGAGGGGTACAAAATAAGAACCAAACAGCAAAATGGTTCAAAATAATGCAATTTTATATTTTAAGTGAAAGACCATCTCGGTTACAAAAGACATTTTCTGAAACAAACAGGAAAGCTATTTTTCCCATAAAATTTTTCTTTTACCCTGCTTTTCACAGAGCCATGTGACTTTAATGATTAAAGTCGATCATTCATCACTGGAAACTATGAATATATATATTTTCTTTCCTGGAAATTGAATTATCCAACAATACATCCTATAATCTGTTCATTGAAGATAATCATTCATAATTGCTTTATGCTTCCTTTTATTTGATTACTCAATGGCATCATACATCTAAGATATCATGCCTGAAAGTAATCACGATGTTCTTCATAATCTTCTTAAATGTTTCAGTAGCTTCTTGTTTCCAAAGCATCCACTTAAATGGTTTTCTTAACAGCTAGATCCAACCTTATGTCATCAGATTTAGTACTGTTATGACAAATTGTCTGGTCAGTAGCAACCTATGTAATTATCTCCTTAGGCTTCTCAGACATATGCACGATATTTTACCTACAAGATTTTCCCTAGAGTGGCATGAGTCAATGAAGCCTAACTCAAAAGCCATGGGAAATCAACTAAACAGCTTTACACAGCTAGAAAGGACAACTTTCCACTTTAGAAACAGACCCATGGCTTCCTTCTGCTTATTAATCTTCTCCACCAACAATGAAAATTTGAAATAGCATTCAGTAGATTTCTGGGTAAATTCAGGGTCTCCAAAGTTCAGATCACTCACTCTGATGGATGAAGATCATTTTAGTACAGTTCGCCCTGAAAGGAAAATCACAAAAAACAAGTAGAACCACTTCATATTCTTCACAGATTGTGTTCCCGTCATCTTGCTTTTAGTAGCTTACTTCTTGGGTGTCAGAGCTATGCTTGGGGAAACAGCATCAAACATCTCATACTTGTGTGAGATCACAGAAACTGTGTTTTGTGTTATACTTGTTTCTAACACGAGGAAGCATTGGGAAGCCCTCCTCCCTTCCACCCCTCCCATTAGTGGTTAATTTGGATGCTTCATAAATAATCAGAAAATCTTTGCTGGGTTTGGTGGAACCACTTGTAATATCAGCTTTTGGAAGGTGGAGGAAGGATGAGCAAGAATTTAAGGTCAGCATAAGCTGTGATAGCGAGCTGGAGGCTACGTGGGACCCTGTCTCAAAAAGATATTACTCCCACAGAACTCAATATTCTACATCAAAAAGAGATAAATATGATATGCTGTATGTGAAAATCACAGTGTGACTGGTGTAAAATGACCACTTGATCAGTAGCAGCTGGCATCACACATCATGATGGTTATTAAGAACTCTTTACAAGTCTGTTTCAGACACTGATTGTTCCAACATCAAATCTACATCAATCAATGAATCAATCAATTAGTCCAATCAGCCAACGTGTGTGTGTGTGTGTGTGTGTGTGTGTGTGTGTGTGTGTGTGTACACAGGGTGTGGTTTAAAGCAGTATTTAAGTGATATTTAGGTTCTCATAACAGGAGTGGGCTTTCCCTCATTGCTTTTTCAAATTATATTTTGTTCCAAAAACTGCAAACCTACACCAACAAAGTAGGAAGATGGAACAGATATTTTTATTTATTGAATAAATAAATTATTGAATATTATGGAATTAATTTGCCATATCAACTTTATCTCCATTCTTCCTACCCTTTTTTTGGGGGGTGGCTGAAATATTTGAAAATAAACCAGACATCTTAACACTTAGCCTCTTACTGTTTCAGCATGAGTCTCTCAACTCTCACACCATCATAAGTCCATTCAAGAGTAGACTAAAATTGCTGAAATATCATGTAGTAAACAATCATTCTTTAGTTTTCACTACTGTTGCAAAACTATCATAGTTTTCAGTTTTGGCCGGGGAAACAATTAGTAAATAACCCTTTGGGTATTAAGAAGGATGGCATCTCATGTCCTGATGATTACCATACAAATGAGTGGAGAGTCTCAAAATAACTTTCCACACATGCAAAAATGAACACTTCAACAATTCTCAAATTAACTCTTTTTGAATAGTTAAGAAAAATTTTCCTAACTGAATTCTCATTTGCTAGAACTTTTTAGAAAAAAGCAAACAAAATTAAAGCAATTACTCACATAGTTCACTTTTTAAAGAAAATACATTTCATGTTAATTTCCTGATAATTGAAGAGATAAAGAGGATAAAATAACTTCATTCTTCTTCTTCATTAAGGGGGGTGATGATTGAATTTTCTTTAATTATCTACCTAATTGCTTTCATTCTCCAAGCTGCTTTGTCACCTATGATATAGACATACTATTACACTGGGAGCGCAGGTGATCCATAGGTAAACATTGTTCTTCTACATTCTGTGGTTAATTTGAAAGAGTTAGAAATGTCGAAACCTATTTCTTTGCCTGCATTTCGGTTTGTAGAACCTAGATTACATCTTCTCAGAAATAATCAGGAAACATAATAATCTTCCACAGCTGCTGAGTTATTAGCCAAATGCTCACCAAATGGGATCTCTCATTAGGACACAGGAACAGGTAATCTTTTCAGATAAATGAACTTATAATTTTCTTATCCATTTATAATGCACACAGACACCTCCTTTTATATTGGTTTATAATGTCTTGGCACATAAGATGGTGTATTTGATTTCTCCCTTTAAAAAATGTGAAGTCATTAGTGACACTTGATTAAACTCTTTTTCAAAGTGGTGCTGGGTTCTGCTAAGAATGAGAACCTATGGATAGTAGTGTTGTGTGCGCTGAGATACAACTTCTTTTCCACTTTTACCTTCAAAGTAAAGTCATATCTTCTATAATTTAATATAATAAACATTATACAAACCCATATGGCAATTGTTATCAACATGAGACAAAAACAGTTTTCATATTCTTAACAAAGCTGCTGAATGGATGTTACAAATGAAAAGAGTGAAAGTATTCACGGCTCCTCTGAACCTGACACAGATTATTTCACCATCTAAACTTCACTTAGATGGCAACTTAAAATTTTTAGAAGAGTGCAATCTTTTTCTTGATGAAGTGAGAGCATTCTAATACCTTCATTCATTGCAAGTAGGAAAAAATCTCACCCCACTTACAGGAATTAATAAATGCATGTCCAACTCCATTCTTCTTCTTCATTAAATGTTAGCATTGACATTGGAAACGTTACACATGTCTGATTGGACTGTATAATGGTGCAACTGTAGAAAACAATCTGAAGGTTTCTGGCAAGGTAACATATAACCCAGCCAATTCTACTCTTTATCCTTGAGAGAAATGAAAGGATATATCTCACAAAAATCTGCTTATGATGCTCTGAGTAATGTTTGTGATAATTCCAAATGGAAAAATATGTTCATTAATTGATGAATGAGTAGCAACATTTGAAATAGACACATAATGTATCTTATGGGTCAGCAATGTCATTTGGCAACAAAATGAGTCAAGTTCTAGTTCTTTTGATCACAGAAGAATCTTGAATCATTAAGTTATGTAAAAGAAGCCACTTATAGGGAAATCATATTTTATTTAATTTGTATTTTTTCACGTTGTAAATTCTGTCCACACACAAAGTTGTTTAATGCTTGCTTAAAGTTAGGATGGATGGTGAAAATGGATAGTATCTGCTAATAAATAAAAGGCTTCTTTAAAGACTGATGAGAATATTCCAATGTTGATTGTGGTTTTTGATTTAACTATCAACGTACATATTTTAAATGAGTCAACTATGTGATACATGAATTATGATCCAATAAAAATATTTTACAAATAATCAATATTTAATATGCAATATGCCATGTGATATTGATTTAGAACTTAGTGTGTGTTTTCATTGTGGGAAAGTAGACTGCATGTATGGTGGTTTGTCATTGTAAATACAAAATAAGGCAAAATTATTTCATAATTTCTACTATTAACACTTTTAGAAATATATTCACCTATGATGTATATAATAACTTATTATTTGAAATCAAAAGTAAACTATATTGCTCTCTTTTTTGCATCTATCGGAATATAAATTGGATAGAGATAAATCATAGTATAAATGAACATTACTTTCTCATCAACACTGAAAACAGTTGAAATTTTTTCTGTGGTTTGTGTTCCAAAAAGTTCTTTTCTTCCTTTTTTTGGCTGGTGTGGATTGTTTATCGAATATGCATATTATGGATAGTTAAAATTACTTCCTGCAATAACTTTTTGTTGAAGTTTCCTTCTTGTTGCTTAAAGGTACCTCACACTGTTTGCATAGATTTATTATCACTAAAACAGAATAATGCAGTTGAAATCAGAGAGCATGTCTAGCTCAAGTTGTATTCATATCTTCAGAAACTTGAAAGAGAAGGAACTATGGCTTAATTTTTATGTAGCCTTCTCTCTTTTGTATTGTTCCTTTTTCCTACAGAGAACAAACATTAAAGATACAGAATAGGAAGTAGAGACAACAATAATTGATTCATTTAACAGGACATGAAACAGCATGATTGTGGTCTTGTTAACCTAAATTTATATTTGATATTTGGCAAATCTGTCTTAGTATGAATCCAGGGAATTCCAAAATGTTCCTAGTGGTGTCAACTGGAAAATGCTAAGTCAAAAAAGCCTTTTTTGCAGGGGCTGGAAAATAGATCAGTGGGCAACGTGCCAGCATACAAACATGGCAATCCAAGTTTGATCCTCATAAAACCACATGGTGGAAGGAATTGACTTCTGAAAATTATCCTCTGATCTCTACCTCTGTGCTTTGGTGACCATGCACTCAATCTCTCTGTGTCTCTTTCTGTCTCTGTATCTCTTTCTCTTTCTCTCCCTGTCTTTCTTTCTCCTTCTCTCTTCCCCTCCTTCTTAAATAAATAAGTAAATAATATTTTGAAACCCTGCAGAATGACTAACATCTACACGTGTCCTACTTCTCCCCAAGCTGCATAATGCTTTTCATACAAGGTGGTGAGTCTACTACAAATTCACTCAGAATAGGAGCCTGGCTGATGGCTGGTGTCTTAACCATGATTTATGTCATGGAATGTTCATGAATCCCATACCAGTACTGACTGTCTAAGGGTTCATAGCAGAGGTTGAAATGATTCTCAGAGAGGGTGAAAACAATCCTGACTCAACTAAATGATGCCATCCTGTTGCTTCACAGGAGCATCCTTTGAAAGACCAAGACACTAAGGATCTGAGCTAAAATTCAACAGCAGATTTCTTGATAGCACTTCTCTTTCTAACTTTCTGCCTGTATCTTTATCAAGATTATCGCATATGCAGGAATATTTGTGCTAAAAATTCATACGGAGGGTAAAAGATGAGAGATAGGAAGCAGTTGATGCTATAAAATATAAGTCAACAATTAATGTATAAAAATACTGCTGTCCCACTTGTAATTACTGTTATCCTCAGTGGTGAGTGACTGATGTGTCTATAGCTCATTAGTAAAATTTCTTGTTTTGCTTTCTAAAATTGTGTAATGAAAAGATTTCTTTATGTGTGACCGACTACATGCCAAGAAGATACTTCTCTCAAGTTGCATGGATGATAAATCAAAGTTTATGTTTGAGCAGTTGAATATATCAGTTCAGTGTTTCTGAAACTACTGAGTTACTTCGAGACTGGGTTGTTGCCTGTCATTGATCCTTTAGCTGGAACTCAGCATTAAGTGTTCATGAGATTATAAAATAAGCCAGGCAAAAGCTTAATGAGGGCCTGCTGCAGTAGCCCTGCATGGTTGCTGATAAATGACCATCAAACAGCTTAAGGGAACAAGGGGTATATTGTCTCTTATGATTATCTGGTTACAGTTCTCAGTCTAGCTTGATGGGAGAGTTCATACCAACACCAACACCAGGGCCTAGGGAACTGGCCACACCGTCACCACATAATGGCTGAGAGTCAAACATTCCTAACTTGCCAGACCAGCCTGTCTGGCCAAGCATACAGAAGGATGCCGGCTTCTTCAACCAGCTCAGTATTTTATTCACCTGTTCAGAGCCTAGTCTCACCCACAATGTACTGGGACTTCCCCATCAGGTAGAAAATCTCTTGCAGGTTTGCTCTGGGCTTAACTCAACCATTAATTCTCTACACTTGTGTCTAGACACCTGTGCCTAACTATGACAGGCCCATAGACGTTGAATATAAAACACAGGTTTTGTAAAAAAGAAAATGTTGAATGAGCTATCTTGACAATTTAAAGATCCTAGTATTTTATGGTCCAATCATTAGTTACATTTCTAAGAATTTTATTCTAAGAAAGTGGTCTGAAAGATCCAAAAAGATTTTTTTTGTGTAAGAATTTCTTATCCAGTGGTAACAAAAATCAGATACTAGCACAATAGTTATCAAGGAAATTCACAGATAAATAAATAAGCATGCTACATGAAAAGATATTGTCAACAAAGTCGTATCATAGAAGAGTATGTCATGACATGGAACAGTAAAAAAAAAACTACTTATACATGGCAGTGTATACCACATACCTTGCTTTCATATTCTAGTCATATATTCACTTATTCAAGAGAATTAATTAAATACAAGCTCTAGAAAATTTACTCTAAATGATGTTAGAATGAAACATAGCTTGCACAAGGAAGAGGTGAGTATAGGCCAAACATTGGTGTTACCACCAATGCTTATCTCAGCCTGAGTTTGCAGAGCTAGTTGAAAATGTACTTTAACAAGTTTATTTACAAGGACTTTCCAACAGGGTCATAATACTTAATATTTGGCTGTAATAGACAAGCAGGTTAATGGGTCAGACTAACACTACACTACCTTGTATGATCTGGTCTCAAAGATTACAAGCACCATTTCTTCCTATTTATAGATTAATCAGTCATGACATTTGGCTCCATCCAAGGGGAGTGCGTCCATGCTAATCCCTTATAGAATAACACCAAAGAATTCATGGACATGGCATGATATGATCATAAGTAAGAACTAAATGTGCTTGTAAGATCATAAGTTACAAGAATTTTTAACTAATTAAACATCTAATTAAATTAAAATTAGATGTTTAGTGCTTCAGAGTAATGAAATTTACTGAGTAACTTTTAACCATAGGCATAGTAAGATTTCACATTTTTTAGCGTGAAGATGAAGAAATGGAGAGGAAAAAGTCATAAACAGATGTAAGAAAACAAGTGCTTGGGTTGGAGAGATGGCTCAGGGGTTAAGCCTTTGTCTCTCAAGCAGAGGAACCTGAGTTTACCTGAGTTTAGATTCTGGATCCCATGGAAAACATCAGACAGAAATGGCAGTGACCTGCACTTCTGGCTATGGAAGGTGAAGCCTGGGAAACCCCAGAGAAAAGCAAAAAGGAAGTAGAGCAATCCAGTATAATTATAGTGTTGCTTTTGGGTCTCCACAGGTACATACAATATTCTTTCTCTCTCATTCTCTCTCTCTCTGTCACACACACACACACACACACACACACACACACACACACACACACACACACACACACAGAAAAAAAAAGCACCTTAAGCCAAGCAGTATTGCTTCAGAGATTTATACAATCAGCCCACCAAATAGAGAGGACTCTCTCAGGTTTTCAGTGTTTGGGAATGGATGGGGAATGATCAGGCTTGGGGGAACTGCGAGTTGGCAGACTGAGTTTGAAACACCTTTGAGTAGCTCTGCAGAGGATATCAAATGTGCAATTAGGTTTGAAGGTCTGGAACTCTGAAGAGACAAAGATAAGTTTTTGATAAAAGTCAGTTAGCATATTTACAGGTGTTTGAAAGATGCTTTTCCTTTTGCTTCTATTTTTATCAAACTGCTGAAGTTAAGTGCATCAGGTCTGAACTACACTCAAGTATGTTCATATTGGTGATAACCAGGGAGGCCCAGGAAGACTGCAAGGTCACACCTTGAAGTGAAGATGTCAAAATGGTCCCCGTGGCCTGTCTCCAAGAGCTCTCACAGAATAAAGGTTAGTGGATGAGCTGCTGAAAGCCAAAATCAGCTCACAGTGCTTGGGAAGACCCCACAAAGCTCTTCCTCACTTTGCACATCTCCAGTGAAAAACATCTCCAGCTATCAGAACCTGCCCTAGAAGGCAACATTCTGAGCAACTGCAACAGTCCAAAGGCAAATTTATCATTTGCACCTCTCCTGCTGATGAACAAACAGCCACCAGTAATTTTGACTGGGATCATATTGAATCAGTACATTGCCTTTAGTACGATGGCCTTTTTCATAATTTTAATCCTCCTGATCCATTACCATGGGAAATCTTCCCACCTTCTTGTGTCCTCTTTAATCTTTTTGTTCAGAGTTTTACAGTTTTCATTGAAGAAATATTTTTGCTTTCTTAGTTAGGTTTATTTCAAGATTTTGTTATTGCTGCTGTCATTGAATGGGATTGTTTCCCTCTTTTCTTTCTCAGTTTGTCCTTGAAGTTTAGGGAGGCTACTGCTTTTTGTACATTATTTATTTGTAACCAGTCACTTTGCTGAACTTGTGTACTAGTTCTGGAAGTTTCCTGGTACTTTCCTTACTAAGTCATTTTTCTGACCAATGACATGCTTTTAAATAAAAAAAACTAATAAACTAAAACATTTAACATTTAACAAGATTAGGCTGATCTATACTAGAAATGAACATAGAAGAGTAGGCAATAGTGTATGCAAATTACACATCAAAACTGTTTGAAGATTTCACCAACTATTACCAGCACTTATCATTGGACAGTAGGTTATAGTTGAGTATTCTGTGTGGTTCTTTGCATATGTTAATTTTTTCAAAATTTCCTTTGCTAAGGAAATACAGATAACTTTACATATTAATTAGGAGAAATGCAGCAAAAATAACAGTCACAACTTAGATATCAATGCAAAACAATCCATTTACCAACCAAATGCCTTATTGATAAGTGAACTGATGTAGTTACTACAATCATAGTTTTAATTAGATTGGTAAATAAGGTAAAGTGTAGGAAAGAAGAAATGATGAGTATATGCAAATCCATGAGGGAAAGGCTGTGTTTGGTTCAGCCTTGTGTTGCTAAGTAGGCATCGCAGCCCCCAGGGTAAGCAGGCCCTGCTTTGAGAGCTCAAGACAACCATGTCCTTGGAAATATCACTAGTTTTAGTACACATGGTGCCTGGGAGGCCCTGCGTTCCAGCACAGTTGAGACTGACTCAGAGGAGAGACCAATGGACCAAGAGCAATTCACAGCTGAGAAATAGACAGTGTTTGAGGGTCTATGTACATAATTCACTGGGACTACACAGTGCAGGGAGCAGAGTCTCTGCATAAGGAATGTGGGGAAAAAAATGAAGTGACATACAGATAATGACCATCAGTGTTCACCGTCAGGATATAGCCAATGGAAGAAGGCAATACAATGTGCTGCCTGCAAAGCCATCTGCTATTTGAGCATGTGTTTTGTGGCTGAAAAAATGCATCAGCCTCCAAATAAGCAAATGCAATATGTGTGTGTGTGTGTGTGTGTGTGTGTGTGTGTGTGTGTGCGCGTGCACATGCGCAGGGGGGTGCATGCACATGCATTCATGCATATGTACATGCACATGTGAAAGTGGGTGTGTGTTCATGTGTCTTTGCATGCATGTGAGGTCAGCAGTCAATGTTAAATGCGTTCTTTCTTTGCTCTCTGTCTTATTACCTGAAACAAGGTCTCTGATTGAACCCAGAGATCAGCAGTTCTCTAGACCTGATAAGTGGCAAGCTTCAGGGATTCACTTGTCTCTAATCCCCTAGTGCTAGGATATAAGGCACACACTACAAGCCCAGTGTTAACATGGTGCTAGGAATCTGAACTCAGGTCCTCCTGCTTGCATGGAAAACAGTTTACTAGCTGTGCCATATCCCCAGATCCTGTTTCTGCAGGATGGTACACACACACACACATATACACACACATACACACACACACCATTACCTGATATTTGGAGTATTTGCTGAAAAGTTTTGACTTTGTGTTCATGTTAAGCTTGCAAATTAAGAAACAGCTTCAATTCCTTAGTCAAAGTTTGATATTAATTACAACACATCCTAAAGAAAAAGAAATGCTTTCCTTTCATCTTCACTCCTTTATTAAGAGAAATTGTTACAATGAATTGTTCCCAATATATAAAAAATTACTCTAAGAATTCTTTTTTGCGGGGCTGGAGAGGTGGCTCAGGGGTTAATCCTCTGCCTCTGAAGGTCCTGAGTTCTGATCCTAGACCCCACGTATAGAGGCCGGGTGGAAGTGGGGGCGGCCTGCGTTTCTGGTCCTGGTAGGGTGGAGCCTGTGAATCCAGGGGCAGAGTAAACAAAGAGGTCCATGGTGGTTTCCGAATTCGCCCGTGGTTCTACACACACACACACACACACACGCACACACGGACACATACACACACATGCGCACACACACATGCACAATTGAATAAATAATAATAATAAATTTAAAAAAGAATTCTTTTTTGCCATTTTCTTTTGTAATTTTTGATAAGCAGACTCTAATTCTTAATAAGCAATAAGAAGTTCATTCCGTAGTCAAGCAATAGATTTAGTGGACTTCAATTTGGTGAAATTTAATCATGAGGCTCATTTACATCTTTACCATTTGTGCAAGAATCCAGCTTCTTGCTTGATCACAGAGCCTACAGGGTAGGCACAGCTGCCCAGTGAATATTACATATCACCTGATATGCAGCTGCACAACACTGAGAATCTATGTGTCTGTTGGAAACAAGTGTCCCTCGATCATTAGACTACCTGAATAAATTTTTGACCTGCCATTAAGTCATTGTTAGAAAAATTTTGGTTGTTGAATACTGCCATCTAGTGGGTAGTTTGTTGTAAGCCAAGAAAATTTTGTTTTGTGTACTTCATTATTTATACAAAAAAAAATACACCGTGTGTGTGTGATTTCAACTTCAGATTTTGTATATTAAGACATAGCAACATCATCAATTTTTAAAATTTCTTACTATTGCATGAAATAGCCTATTTCAATTAACCTAGAAATACACTGAAATTTGTCTAAATAGCTTACAATCAATCTGTTATGCTGGAAAACTGAAGTTCTCAAAACTAATTTAAAATTTCACGACACGTATTTTTCATTTATCAAAAATTTTAAATTATGCCATTCAGAAGAAATGAATTCATAGTTGATCATGTTTACAAAATTATTTAGTTTGGAGAGCACATGATCTTCTACAAACAAATGTTTTAGGAAAATAAGCCAACATGTTTTAGCATATTATTCATCATGATAATTTCAAAAAGTTTTCCCATTATTTTCAACAACAAATATAAATTTATTTCTGTAATTATCAAATGCATCTCCTTTTTAAAAATTGAAAACATTTTTATTATATAGGTAACTTACAGTATCTCTTTTCTACTTTTTTATTTAATTTTTTATTCTTTGAGTTTCAGATATGAACACAGTGAAATTATATTTTCACACTTTACTCCCCAAACCATCCCTTTCCTTTTCCCATTACAACCTTCTTCTACCTTGCCAGTCTCCCTCTACTTTTACATGTTCCATCATAATGATTACTTTCTGTTTTGACATAGAATGTATATGATTCATTGGTAAACATCTGTCATGATTTGAGTGTGAGCTGTCCTCTGCAGACTCATGTGTTTGAACCTTTAGTTGATGTTTGGGAAGATTGTGGCTGTCTTTAGGAAGTGAAGCATTACTGGGGGTAGGCAGTCACAGTGGGTGGGCCTTGAGGTTGGCTAACCCCACTTGGCTTCAGTTAGTCTGCTTTTATAGCTGCGGAAGATTCTCTCTAAGCCTCCATGATATTTGAAGTGACTTAAGATGCTTCCTACCACGCCTCTTCCAACATAATGGACTGAATCGCCTCTGCGGATCCCTAAACTGAATAAATGTCCCATTTTTCTCTCAAGTTACTTTAGTTTGAATGTTGTCTCACAGCAGCAAAGAAGAGTAACTGCTACAACATTATTCATGGATAGCAACTGTGAAGTGCTGGGTTGATTGGATGTGAGTGCAGGAGCACAATTGAGGGCACAGAAGATCACAGACAACTGAAGAGCACAGATACTAAAAATCCGATCTTCTCTTACCTTAGCTAACAAAGCATGGTTATGTACCATGGATTGCTCATTGGGTGTGAATGTCTTCTTATTGCACTCAAACAGTAGATGTGTGAGGATAACCCTTAAATATCTAATATTTACCAAGACCTTTTTTTGGGGGATCATATTAATTAACTCCACCCACATGTAGTGATGGTTTTCCTATTTTAGAGAACAGAGAAGTGAAAAGATAGTGTGTTAGAAGCCACAGTTTGGATGGGTAGTGGAAGAATTTGAATCTGGGCCAGTCTACATACAGAACTTACATTCTTATTTTTGCTCTGTTACTGGTCATAGCAATGGTGAATGAGTATTAATTTTATTTCATTCTATTATAAATGAGTTTCTGGTGAAATGCGCGACTAAATTTTAAAACCCCAGATTGCTCTTAAAATTCTAAAAGTCTGTGTTTCCATAGCAAGTTTTCATAGAACACAGAAAGAGAATTATGATACATAATTTTTAATATCTTAAGAGATCAATGTGGAATTACACATGTGAATAAGGATTGTCATAGACATAACCATAGTATATGCTTAACATTGTCATCATCTGTTTTGTCAGAAAAATAAATTCCCCTTGTAATTCTGGGTATTCCTACCATGTAAGTCTGGGTGCTGTCACCAAAATGGCTGTTGTCTGATCAATTGTTCTGATATTCTCATCAGGAACTTTGAACTATGAACAAAAGATAAAAGAAGATTGGGGGGCTAGACCCCACCTATAGACGCCAGGTGGAAGTAGGGGTAGCCTGCATTTCTGGTCCTGGTTAGGGCAGACCCTGTGAATCCCGGGGCAGAGAAAACAAGGAGGAGGTGGAGGCATCCATGGTGGTTCCTAAATTCACCCGTGGTTCTACACACACACACACACACACACACACACACACACACACACACACACACATACACACACGTGCACATATACATACACACACAATTGAATAAATAATAAATAATAAAAAATAGAAGAAGATTGGACAGCTTCCTTTGTGGCAGTGGACATTTCTAGAGATGGTCACCAGAGAAAATGGTCATTCATACCCATTTTATTAAAACACAACATTCATTCTACTCCTATAGCATTTTATACACACTGTTCTGGGCACCACTCATCAATTCCTTGAGCCATTAATACTTCCAATAAAGCTTATATCTGCTTATGGTGATTATAGTCAGTTTCTGTTGCTTTGAGCTAAGGACCCTAAATAACATCCTACTGTACCAGTTAGATACAGGTGTCAACTGGGAATCTAGCAATGACGAATTATTTAGCTAAGACAAGTCCCAAGCAAGCCTATAGGAGTTTATCTAATTGATGTTGGAAGATTCAGCCCATGGTAAGTGGGACCACTGTGCCGATAGATTAGAGAAAGAGAGATCTGGTTGGCTTTAGCAGATCAGTAAGTTAAAAAGTCTGCCCCTCTTTCAGTCCTTTCTGTGGACATGGTATAGCCAGTCTCCTCCACTCCTGATATTAGTGTAAACTCTCT
This sequence comes from Typhlomys cinereus, assembly GCA_023101885.1. NCBI lineage: Eukaryota > Metazoa > Chordata > Mammalia > Rodentia > Platacanthomyidae > Typhlomys > Typhlomys cinereus. Next base: position 1,590,410 of record JALPQD010000466.1, on the reverse strand, counting down.
TGCTATCTTAACGGACTGCAACCACGAGCCATGAACAATAACAAACCTTTTGTCACCCTGAATTATTTTCGATACACATGTGTATCAACAGGGAAAATGAAACTAAGATAGCAACTAAAAGCATCAATGACTGAATTGAATCACTGCTGACAATTGCCAACAGCAAACAGAACATTTTGTATGCTATCTTCAATAAATCTGCTTAATACAATTGATTGTGACTTTCTTGTATACTAGAAAGGATTTACATGAAGTTTCATTGTCTTAACATCTTTGACTAGACCTATTATCACAGTTCAATACATCTTAGAACACATATAATCTTTTTTCATGGAGTAATAATTTTTAATCTATTTCATAGAATAAAACTCAAACAATGCAAGCTAAACATCAAAATGTCCATTTGTTTCCTTATATAATTGGGCTGTGGATTCACTACGGCAAAGTAATTGTGTTGTCAAATTTCATGGTGCTTAATTTAGATATGAAAGGCAGAGCACATGATAGCATGAAAATATAGATTATATCATAATAAGACTGTGCATGACCTGAGCAATTACCAACATATCATTGAACCCCCAAAGTCTAGCATGGATCACAGGCACTATGATCCTTAGAGGCAAGGGATTAACAGCCATAATAGTGTTCCTATACTAAAGAGGAACACAAAAAAGAGCTCTAAGCAATGCCACTGAGTCCATACACCTCATCTGAGAGGAGGACCCAGAGAGAACTTTGACCTGCACACTAAAGGATACTCCAAGAATGGGGGGGGGGAGTACTGGGAGAAAGAGAGGGAGGGGGAGAAAAGAAAGGGAAAAGGAGGAAGGGAGCAAGGGGATTCAGAGAGGGGTGGAGGGAGGGAGGGGAATGGGGTACTTATCAACTTTGTATGAGTGGAAGAAATTAATTAATTAATTAATTAATTAAAAAATATAGATTATAGATCTGGAGTCAGGCACTCAGGTTGAATGAGTCTCTATTCTGTATTCCATAAAATTCTCTGGTAAATTACTTACCTTTCCTCTGGCTCCATCTCTTTAAATAAAATGGGAAATTATCAAATTTGTATATTTAAAACATTTATAATGGCTCCAATAATATAGTAAATACTCTAGATTGTTGGCTGCGAATATCATTGTTATAGATTTCACTTATTCTTCCTGACATGAATTTTCATGATTCAGCATTAAAAATTAAAGATGATAAAAAGAGAACTTAGCTTAATAAAACATTTGGATTTAATGTTAAATTCTTTATAATTTTCCTCTCATAGGTTGGGAAATGCAAAAATGAGAATTGCAAACAGCTAAATCAGCTAAAGCTAAGACATAATTGCTTTTGATAAAGACCATCACAGTATTTTCCTTATAGTCTCTCAATAACTGTGTTTATATTATTAATTAGTATAAAGCAGACCAAAACTGTGCATGCTAGGGCTTAACATTGTTACACTATTTTTCAATTTATTTTAATTACTCAAAGGTTTCATATTTATTGTACTTTCTGATTCTACCGCTTTCACAATGATTTTCTGCTCCTCAACAATAGAAGCACGGTGAATCCCATCACAGAGACATTTAGCATAAGTGGAAGCACTGTGGATCCTACTGACATGCTTTTTTCTTATTTTGTTGTGGAGTCTCTCAGAAGACTTTCAGTCTCTGAAGTCTGTCTGGGCACCCATACATCACATGCAAGCTTTGGTCCTTTCCCACATGTCCTCTTACCCCAGGTTCAAGACAGCATAGTTAGGTCAGAGATTGCACAGGAACTTTATGAGGGGCTGTCAAAGGCTGAAGCATTCGGAGTGTCTCTAATGATGTCTTTAGAAAAGGCTACGACACTATTCTTTATCCCCTCTTTTAATTTTTTTTCTCTTGTTCTTTGAAACTTTCATATACAAACAGAATGAATTTGTCTTCTCACCCCCACCCCACCCTCCTCTTTCACCCTCTCCTCTCCCTTACTCCTCCTCTCCTACCCCCTCTTCTTTCATCACATCTGTCCCTGGTCATGACACCTGTATTGACAAGTGCCAGGGCATCTGTGGTGCTACAAACAGTGCACCGTGGGCAAACCTACCAGTGGAGAAGCTCCCTTTTCATTCTCTTGTGTGGCACCTGTCCCAAAGATTCCTTTATCTTCCTTTATCTTCGCTCCGAGGAAGGTATGTGGAGAGTTTCCGTGCTATTTTTCTTTTTTTTTTTTTAAATGATGAAAAGCTTTATTTTGCATCAAGGTGTCTGGAAAATGAAGCTGCATTTGGGGCACATTATAGATGAGGAATGCTCCTTACATAGTGAATACAAAACTCAATCTTTTACAACTTCAAGACTAAAATCAGTTCAGAATAAGACATCATCTTTAGGGCCAAAAAGAAGAAAATGATGAAAAGCTTAGCTGAATAGAAATATTTTCTCCTTAAAGAAGCAGGTAAATGAAAGCCATGACATGGAACAAAAATGACACAAATGGCAATATTTTATGCAAATAACGCCAGAAACATTCTAATGCCCATAGCATGAGCAATGATTAGAGATGATGATGTGTATTTGGCAAATTATCAGTGTCAGACAATAGGGTAGGCTGTAAGTGTAGAAACTGTAAACTCTCTTGCTAGATTCATCTTGCCTTCTTCATGTTTACCATATTTCTTCTGTCTCCAGTTGGGTCCTTCTGCTTCTTTTTTATTTCTCTTCTAGGATATAACTTGGTCGATATCAATCCTTGCTCCCAAACTGCATCATCCGCAGAAGCATTTCTCATCCAGTGGTTGTTGGATCCCTCTGGATGACTCACCTGGTGTGTTAGGGGTGCTGAGTCTCAGTAGAGCCTCAGACATACAGATTCAGAGTCTATAGATATTGGGCTTAGAAATCTGCATTCTGGAATGCATACTAGGCCTAGCTAGTGACATCTACATCATTTAAACCACCTCACTGGATATCAGAGATGTCTAATCCTTTGTTTTGTGTTGCTTCCTAGTAGGCCTGACTTTTGTCTATTTCTCCCAATCTACCAAGAAAAGAGTGTTGGCATTACTTGTTAACATATTATAATATGAATCCCCTGCTCAATTAGACTCTTGCATTTGAGTCACAAATGATGATTTTCTCACTAATTTCCTGCAGATTTTGATTGTGGAAGTAGAAGGTGGGAAAGACAAGGCAGTCACCAGAAATGTGATCACATTTCCCAAGTTCCACATCTTCAGAGGCCAAGATTTCATTTCATTTTGTATGAATTACTTAAAAACTTTTCTTGCTCATCTCAGTGTTTTTGCAAACAACAATGAAAAAGATGCCCCATAGGTGAACAATACGTTAAAACATATGTTTAAGTTTTTAATCAAAAATAACATTTGTATTGGAATCAATTTTGATTTCCGTATTATAAAACGAGCAGCCAGATCCCCTCTTCATGGCTGCCCCCTCCCCGCCCCCACAGGCTCGGGGCACACAGAGGCAAAGGCTGCAAACCTCCTTTTCCTGAAGAGAAGTTTCCAGCAGTGTGAGAAATTCATCAAACAAAAGATGATGTCGATACCAGGCTGAGCAAGAAATGTGTGCAGTGGGTGTTTGGCTTTGTGGAGGTTAGACAAGAGAGAGACACAAATGTCTGTTTCCTGCAAGCATGATTGAAGGCCTAAGAAGTGGCAGAACAGGCAATTAAAAAGTTCTTATCAAAAGTTTTCTTTTTGGGGCTGAAGAGGTGGCTCAGGGGTTAAGCCTCTGCATTGCAGGCAGAAGGTCCTGAGTTCGGATCCTAGACCCCATGTATAAACGCAGGCGGAAGCGGGGGCGGCCTGCGTTTATGGTCCTGGTAGGGCAGAGCCTGTGAATCCCGGGCAGAGTAAACGAGGAGGTGGAGGCGTCCATGGTGGTTCCCGAATTCACCCGTGGTTCTACACACACACACACACACACACACACACACACACACACACACACACACACATGTGCACATGCACAATTGAATAAATAATAAAAAAATAAAAAGTTTTCCTCTTGCCTTTTACTAAATTCAGTCTTTAGCAATGCTAGCTGAATCACTACAAAAAGCAGAGAAAATTGAGAGACAGTGAAGCCCAAGGCATGAACCCTTACTGATGTTCAAAATCTACAGCTCTTGGAGCGAGGCTAGAACAGAACTAGAGCGAGTTCCATTGCTCATTACCCAGTGCTTCATAGGATTCAGTCTTTGAAATATATATACTCCATTAAAAAGACAGCAATACGATATTTTGGTTTTAGTGGCTTTGATTTAAAAGTCTCATATTTTTCAGAAAACTATTGTAGTGTATCTGATTCTATTTTCCTATAATGTGCAGCACAAGTCCATGTTCTCCAGGGAAGCTGGCTTCAGGGAGATATCCATGGATGCTTCTGCAAAGCAGCATTTGGATCTGTTCACGTAGACTCTGGGTGGTCAGATCAGCACGTGCCTACCTCATCTTTCTAGCTAAAGTGCTGAAAGAGATCACAGATTGGTTCCATCCATGGCTAGCCAAGGGTGAAATAGTGTTTGCTCCTCTATGGAAAACGTCGGCTTCCCAGGCTTGGCATTTGGAGGCCTAAGACAAGAGCATTAATTTCACAGCCGTGGGCGCTTCATTTTTTAGAGTGTGTTTTGCTGTGTTTGTCATTGGACAGTCCTCCAGGCTCATTTGAAAGTATTTCTGCAGGAAGAAAGGATAAATTCTTGCCAAAGAATAGTCTAATTCATGATTACTTTGTAGGCCATATCAGCAAGCTCACCTACATAGAGAATTCCATGGTTTTGCAGCCAGAAGTGACTACCCTTTCCTCTAAATTTTCATGCACATCTATCCATATTTTACATGTCACTTATTCCATTTTGGTTAAACTGTACTACATGGTTATTACTTTATTATTGCATAGTATTTAAACACAATTTAAGACTTTGGCTTGAATTCATAGGTATCTGGGTTTGGATGTTTGCTCAGACATTTAAAGGTTTTGTGACTTTGGACATGTTTCCTAGATCTATTTCACATGTGAAATGGGGATAAGAATAGATTCACTTGGTAATCATGGAGATGATTTTAAAAAAGACAACAAAGGACTTTTCTCATTTGATATAGATGCTCCTTTAATGTAGATGCATGGTGCTTTCCATTTCTGCTTATGTTTATTTTTCTTCTACCTGCACCAAGAGGCCTCCAGCCCGAGTGACTATCATTCCAAAGGCCCCAAGGATGAGAGAAATTTTCAATAAAGCGAAGATTAAATAGAAATTTTTATACAAAGGTATTTGAAGCAATGGCATGGAATCATGAGAGTGACTACAATGAGGGCTTATCAGTAATTAAGCTCTACCTGGAGAAGGGCCTTATCCCCTCTTAGAAGTTGTTTCCTAATTTCCTCCTGAATTCGTCTAATCAAGAAAGAAACACCCTATTCAGTAAAGTTTCAAAACTGTAGAGTTATGTCTTTTTTCTGCGGATTCCCATCTATGATTGGGACAAGAAAGGTCTTGAAACAGTAGTGCCAGGTATTACTTATCACTTGATTCCAGGAGACTAGGAGAGAATGAATGGTAATGTTACAAGAAACTTGTCCTTTTTCTTGCTGAGCTTACAGAATTACTAAGGGAGCTACAAGTCATGAGGATCAACCAGAGACAGGAGGCATAAAGAAAGGCTGGACAGGAAGATTACATCCTCTGATTATTGCTTTGTGTCAAGAGGATACTGAGAAACCTGGTTAAGTTCACAGACGTTCTTTCCTGATCTCACCAGAAGGGGAGGGCATATAGTCTAGCAGATAAAAAGTAATCATTTTGCAAATGGGTGATGGACCCCTCCCTCAGTGAGGTTTCCTACTCTTATTACATCTACCCTTGAATGTGCTATTATAACAAGACTCCAGTTTAACAGCTTTTTGTCTCTGGCCAGGGGGTGACATACAGTGCCCAGCAGAATGGAGTGGAGGGAATTGCAGGAGCAGCAAAACTGCAAAAGAAAATCAACAAACCACAATCCAGAACTTCAGAGACTCTATATCAATCACATAGAACTAGGCCAGACTAATCTCTCCCCATCCTGGAGCTCAGGGACATTTGCGGAAGAGGGGGCGGTAAGATTGTAAGAGCAAAAGGATGGGAGGAGCAACGATTTGCAAGATTCTCAACAATAGTTGGGGCCAAAGCAATCATAATGGGACTTTGCATGCCCTGCGCAATGTCCAGCGCACTGTTGCCCTCATAAAGTCTAGCATCTGTTAAGGGCACCGAGACCCCTGGAGGCAAGGGATTGACAGCCATAGTAGTGATCTTATGCTTAAGGGGAACAAGAGAAAGGGCTTATGGAAATGCCACTGGGTCCTTATATGTCATCGGAGAGGAGGACCCAGTGGAGAGCTAGGCGTACACAATAAAGGACTCTCTGGGAATTGGGGGGGGAGGCACTGGGGGAAGGGGAGGGGGAGGAGGGGGTTCGGGGGGAAGGAGGGAACTGGTAAAAAATTTTAAAATATATAATTAAATTTTTAATAAAAAAAAGAAAAATGTCAAAAAAAAGAGGATACTGGGGAGAAACAATATACAGTAGAAGATAAGGTAAATACACGAAAAGGATGAAGTGGTTGCTATCTGCTCTTAATGAAATAGATAGTAAACACAATAAATATGAAGCTATGCTTTCATATATATGTAAATCTTTGAGTGCTTATATGTTTACATACAAATACTGTAAATCTACAAAGAATATCTTGGCAGTTGTTTTTGCTGGAAAATGACAGAATCATGGAAGGTTCGAATATTTACAGGGGGATGCACTACTGTATAGTCAACCAAAACCAGGAATGTTACCTCTAGACTAATTCCAAAGACAATGTGTTCAACTTTAAAATTGATTTTAATAAGCAGAAGGAAATGTGCTCTTTCTTTTGTGCATATCTTCTTTTCTCTTCTAGAAATCGATAGCAATGTAGTTGTATTATATAAGGGAGACAAATTTTAGGTGAACTCTGTGAGACAGATAATGTTTCTTGTCTGCAGTTCTAACACAAACACAGGCTTTTTTTTCCCTGGTTCTGGAAAGAGAGAAAAGCCACAGGGACAGATCATAACTCTCTGTGTTCATCATCGAATTCTCCTTGTGGTGACTTCAGATGCATGAATCACTCTATAGATTCTAAATTCGTTCTGTAATTGAGTCAAAACTCAATCAAATATTGTACAGCTTGGCTCATGCTATCAATTGTTCTCTATAATTGCATTCAAGGCAAAGTTTTCTCTATCCTGAAATATGAAACAAACAAGGCACTATTGTACAACAACAGTTGGAAAGATTCTAGAAATGTCCGAGGGGCCTTGAGGAACAGTGAGTTACCCAGAAGAAAGAATCACCCACGTATGGTTGGTCCTTTTCTATCCATTGGTCAGCCTCTTCCGGGACACAGTTCAGAAATCTAGAAATGATTGAACTTAAAATTTCTTCATGAAAAATCAAAGGCTGTGTGCGACTTTCAACAATGCCCCACGCAAGAATGTCAAACCCTTAAAGGGAACTAGAAGAGAAAATACTAGTAAAGGCTAGAGAGGCATCCGGACTTTTGCATGTGGGCTGTATTTGTGAATTTTCTTGTTTGTGCCCGCTCCCAGTCTCTCTGGCTGTGTTTAAGAGGGTTGGCATGTTGCCAGCTTGCCTGTCAGAGTGCTATAAAACCCAGTGGAGTGCGGGTGATGGGAAGATGCGTCTGTGAACATACCAGTCCCTCCAGACTTCCAATTAATGGTCCCAGGTTATTGGGCAATATAATTGTCTACATGGCTGTATTATACAGTGCTTACATGCGATGCTGAATAGTACCATTTAGTTACAGTTCCTTATGACACAAAACATAGAGTCAGAATGGAACAAAAGGAAGCCACCAGTAGATGTCTCTGTGGTGCTTCCGATCGCTCATGCTTTCTTGTCCACAGATGTCTCTGGCTCTGAAACTCAACACTGGAAAGATTTGTATTTTCATTTTGGAAAATACAGGGTGGGGTGGGGGGGCAGGGTACCTCAGAAATGTACTCAAAGTCTTCAGTGTTACGCTGTCTGTATTTTCTGGAAATGAACCTGGCCATTGACATCTGTAGGTCCAACTTTAATCTTTAAAAAGTGCATTTTAGGGGCTGGAGAGGTGGCTCAGAGGTTAAGCCTCCCCCTTCCAGGCAGAAGGTCCTGAGTTCGGATCCCAAATCCCACGTATAGACGCCAGGCGGAAGCGGGGGCGGCCTGCGCTTCTGGTCCTGGTAGGGCGGAGCCTGTGAATCCCGGGGCAGAAGGAGGTGGAGGCGTCCATGGTGGTTCGCGAATTCGTCCGTGGTTCTACACAGACACACACGCGCGCGCATATACACACGCATATGCACACAGTTGAATAAATAATAATAAAAAAATTTTTTAAAAAAGTGCATTTTAGTTATGATGATATGCAAATATAAAGCTTTGAACAGAATGCTGTCCAGTGCTCACATTAGTCATTAAATAAATTGTGTCCGTCTAAACACACCTCCTATCTTATGGCTCGGGGAACCTTGTGGAAGAAGGAGTGGTAAGAATGTTAAGAGCCTAAAGATGGGGAGAGATAGTCTTTGTTCCTATCAGGACTGTGCCATACTCAAGAACACAGTGCATCTAAGTTTACTTTTACTAATACTCTACAACAGCTGGCCCATCAATATTTCACCATGGAGATTCCCAGAAAATAGAGACCTACTCTGAGAGATAAAGAGCCCTATCCACTGTAGATGAAGAACTTCTTTACTCTGTGGTTTATCCACTGGCGAGCTATCTGTTGTCCCAGTGGGTACCTTGGCACTTGCCAATGCAGACATCCTGGATGGGAATCAATGGGCCACACACGTAGAGGGACATGAGAACTGGAGGGAAACAGACTGGAGAGGAATACCTGCAGGTGGGATAGAAGGGGAGAGAAAGGAGTAGTTGTCACAGTTAGGTGTCAACTTGACAACTGAAGACTTGATCTGCAGACATGGTTGTGAAAAATTGGTAGTTGAGTTAAGACTTGAGCAAGCCTACAAAGAGATTGACTGATTGTCAGGGAGACCCAGCCCATGGTGGATGGGACTAGTCCATAGGTAGGTGATAAGATGGAGGAAGCAGGTTAAGGAATTTGGCATTCTTTGGATGTACCCAACAAGATATGCTATCTGGAAAGTGGAGTTTTCACCTTTCTCCACAGTCTTGTGCATTTGGTGTAACCATTTCCCTTGGCCCCTGATGTTGTTGCCAGGCTGGAGTAAGAATTGTAATGGATCATTTCAATTTGTAAGCCAGAAGAAAATCTCTTGTTCCCTTAAGCCGTTTAGTCATGAATTTATCAACAGCATGAAGGCAAACTGCAATAGCAGTGGAGATGAAAGCACAAATTCCTTGTATTTGTGTATAAAAGTCTCAAAGATTTATAAAAATAATATGGTAAAAGTATGTCTAGATGAAGGAAGTTTGCCCAAGAATAAAATAGACCCTTTATTGCTACTGAATTTCAGTTACTAAGTAGTTCAGCAAGTCCCCCAGAAAGGAAGCAAACAGGTCACAGAATTTCCAGAACACTTCAAGTTCCTGGCTCCGTCTGTTTTTTTTTTTTTAATTTATTTTTTCTACTCATACAAACTTGATAAGTGTCCCATTCCCCTCCCTCCCTCCACCCTTCCCTGGATCCCCTTGCTCTCTCCCCCTTTTCCCCTTCCTTTCCCCCTCCCTTCCTTTCTCCCAGTGCTCCCTCCCCCCCTCCCCCATTCCTGGAGCACCCTTTACTGTGCATGACAAACTTTCCTCTGGGTCCTCCTCTCTGATGAGGTGTAAGGACTTAATAGCATTTCCTAGAGCTCTTTTTTCTGTGTTCCCCTTTAGTATAGGAACACTATTGTAGTTGTTAATCTCTTGCCTCTAAGGATCCTAGTGCCTGTGATCCATGCTAGCCTCAATGATATGTTGATCATAGCGCAGGTCATGCAAAGTCTTATTATGATTACTTTGGCCCTAACTTGTGTGGAGTATCTTGCATACAGTTGTTCCTCCCCATCTTTGGGCTCTTACAATCTTATCACCCCCTCTTCCGCAAATTTCTCTGAGCTTTGAGATGGGGAGAGATTAGGCTGGCCTGGTTCCTGATGATTAATATAGGGTCTCTGATGCTCTGAATTATGGTTTGTGGGTCTCTGATGTTCTGAATTATGGTTTGTTGTTTTTTTTTCTTCCAGTTTTGCTGTTCCTGCATTACCCTTGGCTCCATCCTGATGGGTATTGGATGTCACTTCCTAACCAGAGATAAAAGGCTGTTAAAATAGAGTCTTATTATAAGAGTAGATTCAAAGGTAGATGGAATAAGAGTAGGAGACTGCGGTGAGGGGCAGTTAGTCTCCCATTTGCAGGATGGTTACTTTCTATCTACCAGGCTCTGTTTGTTTTTTATATTTATTTATTTCATTTTTTCTAGTTTTACAATCATATTGAGTATTTATTCCTGTCTTCCTCCTTCCCCCTTACTTCCCAAGCCCTCTCCCCTCACACTGCAGATCCAGTCTGTTTTGCCTACTGACCACAGCAGGTGAGGGGCCAACTGGGAGATGGAGCACTGGCAGTTTTGCAGTGGTTGATATCTTGCCTTGGGAAAAATTTCATGCTCAGTTAGACTTCCATAGAGCACTGCTGAGATTCTCAGCGTTGTGATCTAGCATATTTCCCCAACATTAGATCATCATAAATCTGTTTTTGTAAGACTGACCATGTGAAGGACAAAGAGTGGGACTAGAAAGTCAGTCTTGAAACAATGACAGTACTCTTCAAACAAAGGTGTATGTTTGTAAAATATAGAGCTTTTTTTCTCTCTGCAAATTTAATTGAAAAATGTGGATATTTGAAGAATGCTCGTGACAATCACTACTTTATGCAGTAAGTGCTTTTATTTAGCCAAACAGAATTTTTAAATTTAGTTTTATATTGATAGATTTTTGATATGCTGTGGATTTACATGCAATTGTGAGGAACAATACAGAGACCTTCCCTGTGTAATTTTCTATTTCTACCCATGGTAGGATTCTGTGTAGCTATACTACTGTATTATAAGCAAGATATTGATGTTCTCTGCAGTAAAAATGTAAACTTTCACTTGCACATCATGTACACTACTCTCTGTCTCCTTCACATCTCCTTTCACTCCTGCCAAATGCTGCAATCATTGACTTGCCTTCCATGTTTATACTATAGAAAAAAATCATATAATATTTAATTATTAGAGATTTTTTTACTCATAATTCTCTAGCGATTTCAAGTTGTTGTGTGCATTAATAGTTTGTTTTATTGCTGCATAACATTTCGTGTTATGTGCACACCCCTGATGGTCCACTGACCTGTAGAAGAACATCAGAATAGGTTCTAGTATTTCACTCAAGTTGTTATGAGCATTGGTAGATAAGTATTTTTATGGACATTGTGTGTGTGTGTGTGTGTGCGTGTGTGCGTGTGTGTGTTCTGCATGTGGGGGTTGTAAATGTGAGGACCAAAGGTGACTTCAGATATCATCCTAGATTGCTCTATCTCCTTATTGCTTTTTTCTGGGGTTTTCTAAGTTTTGCCTTCCAGGGCTGGAATTATAGGCCACTGTCATATCTGTCCAACATTTTTATGGGTATCCAAACTCATGGCCTTTTCTTGCCAGGCAAAGACCCAGCACTAGAAATCATTTTTATTTATAAGATTATTACTCACGGTTGTAATTGGTAGGTGTGTTCAATGTTTAAGTAACTTTCTAAACAGATTTCAAAAGTGTCTATCAATTTACATCCCCACTTACAGTGTGAAAGTGGTCGTGGTTCCTCTGCTCCTGGGCCAACATTTGAAGATGTCATTCTTTGCTCTGTTCTATTTTCATAACTGTGAAGTGATGCTTCATTGTAGTTTGGATATTAATACTAATAACAATGATGATGATGATATTTCATATGCTTATCTTTTATCTTTCTGGTTACTTCCATAAAGTATCTATTTGTGCATTTAGTCCTTTCTGTAATCCAATTGACTATTATAATATTTTACCTTGAGTTCTGAGAATTTTTAATAAAATCCAGAGAGAGCCCTTCTATGAATGTTGCTAACAGATATTTTCTCTCATTCTACGATTTAGTTTTCTATCCCATTCACATGCTCTTTCATGGAGCAAAGATATCAATATTGCTAAGGTCCAACTGATCAGTTTTCCCTTTTAGGAATCATATTTTTGACTTATGCCTAAGAATATGCTATGGTCTCCTCCCTTGAGTTAATACAGTCAAGCTTGTCAATTGCCTGGCCAGGAGTCCATCCCCTCCCTCAGGAAAGCTGATTCACCTGAAGACATGCTAAGCAGGTAGGAGGAATAAAATTATCCCCTTAATGGGATCATGAGTTTCTAGAAGCCTCTTCCAGACTCTAACAGAGGCAGAAGAAAAGAGCTTCCATCATGTAACATGGCTAAGCTTGCCTGTTTTTGGAGTTGTGCATTTGAATGGATTTTCTTTTCTTCTGGGTCTTTTACCAAAACCTAAATATATTTTCCTTGATACTCTAGGCTTTCTCATTGCTTCTCTAAAGAATCCAATTTCTTCTCCACATAACTGTCTGCCAACCTTAGTAACTAACACAGAGGTGCTCTCTCTCTCTCTCTCTCTCTCTCTCTCTCTCTCTTTCTCTCCCCCTCCCCCCCCCCACACCTTATCTTCTTTCTCCCTGATGCTTCCAGGATGTACAACTTGCTTAGTTGGATTTACATTTTTGCTGCCCTGTTGTTTTTCTTTTAAACTCTACTAAAGTGACCTTTGGGCTTCTTTCTGAATCCATTTTTAAAACGAGACTAAGAATCCAACAGAGGACCTCAAATCTCCTACCAACAAGAGGATACTACAAAGGAAACATTATTTTCACAACATGAAAAGGTCCCTTCACTTGTACCAATTGTTCTATCAACAGTGAACTGTATCAGCATAGATGGGGAGACTACCTTATTTAAGTCTCTGTAATTCACAGTCATTTTCCAAGAACTGCCATTATTTATTTTAGGGCGCTGTGGGCAGTGTCGTGGGGCCCTCAGATATCCTCACGCACAGTGGGTTGATCTGTGCTACACAGCCTAGCTTGGTTCCCACTGAGAACAGGGATGTGCTCGTACCTGTAGTGCCTACTGCTAGAGCTGCCTCCTCAACTCTGACCACGTGCTGACCAGCACTTACAGCAGTTGCCTCTCCGACTATTGAAACAGCCATTGGCTGGGTTAGCGATCTCTACCCCTAGTTTAATTCCTTGCAGGGAAAACAGGCACATAGCACACGCTGGTGGAGCACAGGTCATTTCCTACCCCTGGGTCAAGGGGACTGTTTTTTTCATCTGTACTATTCTATCTTTCATGTCTTCTCTGAACTGTTTGTTGCTCAGGCATCGGGTTCTTCCTGAAACAATGTAGCATCTGGATTACTTTCATTTTTCCCTTAACAATCCTGTCTCAGTACACATCTTGCCACATTTGCTTTCAAGTGCCCTATAAAGGTCCTTTGTCTCTTTTACCCTTTTTACATCCCCTACGGATGGCTTTAGTACTTTAGGAACCTGTTTATATGACAGTCTATGTTACTGAGATCTGCTAGAACCCTTCCTGTCTCAGAAAGAACATGTCTTAGCAAGGGGCTCTCGGTCATTAAAATTTCATACCTTACCTCAGGGCCCCACTGAATTAGCTTCTTTTCTTAATTCTCATGATGAAACTTTCGTTGTCTAAATTTCAGATTCCATTGCTATAATAAACTCTTGAATGAAACCATGTAGGAAAACGGGTTTTTGTAGGTTATAGTTAATCTTTGTGGTGGGAAAGTTGTCAGCAGAAGCTGAGAAAACTGGTCACACAAAACCTAAAGCAAGAGTCGAGAGAGAAGGACGAGTAATATATCTCTCTAGCTGCCAGCTTTAGTGACTGGTTCTCTCCATCTAGCTATCCAAGGAATGGTTCTACCTACTGTGGGCTGAGTTTTTCCACATCACTTAATGCAATTGATCAGAAAGAAAGATCTGTCCAGAAAGTGAGACAGGAAGGTTAGCAATACACCAGAGAGATAAGAATAATATCAATCCCCACTGGCTTCACATTGCACTCAGCATTTACTTTCTGTTCACCATGGCAACTACAATGGGGATCCCTCACCTAAAATCATAAATACATTCTTCAAAATCCTACATGGTTACCAAACTTAAGCATAACCCAAGAAATTTGAAAAGCAGTAAAATTAAATCAAGCTCACAGAACTGAGCAAAAGTATGAGTATATATCCCATGAAAGTAATTTCAAAAAGCTTTCAATGCAAAATGGGATTTTAAAAATTATACAGGAAGTACAGTTCAGTTTACAAATGTCATGTATCTTATATCCTTTGCTACGTTGTTTTTCTTACTGAAATTGTAATGATGTATATGTAAAGTAATGATGGGAAATGAAGGCTCTATATCCCACGCATTTGGCTTGCCCCAAAATGGTAGTGTACAGATTTAATAATATCAGATAAATCCACATTTTATAAGACAGTTCAGAGTTACTAATTTTTTGTCCTTACTAGGAAGTTGTAGTTCCTATATATACAGTATAACATATGAACCCCCCCCCCAGAACCCATATGGTATAAGGACTCATACAAGTTGTCTTCTGACTTCCACATGGCATGTACACACATGCACACACACGCATACACACACATACAGAGAGAAAGAAAGATACAGATATCCAAATAAATGCTTTTAAAAATAACCTCTTCAATTTTCAAAGAGGTTTTCTGGAGACTTTTTTCCTTTTCTGTACCATTTCTGCATTTACTTATCAGATCTCATACCACATTTGTCATGGTTTGACTATGAAATATTCTCCACACACTCTGGTGCTGAATGCTTGGCCCTAGTTTGTGATGTTATTTTCAGAGATCTTGGAAATTGTAGTTGTAGCACCTAGCTGGGGGTATCCCTTGGAAGGTTATACTGACCTAGACCCTCTCCTCTCTATTTCCTGTCCACCATGATGAGAATAGACTCAGTCACCTATTTCTGCGGCCATGATGTTCTGTCACTGTGGATTCAGAAGCAAGGACTAAAATTTCTGAAACTGTGAATCAGAATGAATATCACTCTCATAAATTATTTGTCAGCTATTTGGTCATAATGATGATTAAAAATAACTCTGATAATATTCAGTTGGAATCTTGGGCTTGAAAAGACTGAGTCCAAAGTATAGGCATAAGAGAGACCAGCAGCCTTCCATTTTTCTCGAGTACCTTTAGATAAAGAAAGCATACTGATATAAATGAAATGTACTTTTACTATTTAAATAGCCTCTTTGATATTTATTTTCTGTTTGTCTTAGATCTTTTTGCTTTCTCCTCTAACACCATCTTTGTATGTGTTACATTTTTTTCATGTATGCTTTTATTTCCAGGAGTGAGATTACATGGCTAATAATCAATAACAGAAGAAAGTTTAAAACATTCAAAACTGTGTGTCAATCTTTTCCAGACAACACAACACTAAGTCACTGATAGTTAGAAGGAAAATTAGAAAGAACTTTACTGTATGTAAAAACAAAAGTACAGATGATACATTAAAATTAATAGTCAGAGGACATTTAGGCCTACACATACGTATATTATAAAGGAAGAATGAGAGCTGTGGAGAAGGCTCAGTGGTTAAAGCATTTGCTACACAAGCAAGAGGACCAGAGTTCTGTAATTGCAGCCTCAGTGGCAGATGCTTAGAATCCTCAAGGGGAGTTGGCTAGTGAGGCTCGCTCTGCTGGTGAGCTGTGGGTTGGACTGAAGCCCCAGTCTCAAAAGAATAAATTGGAGGATCAGATGGAGATGATCCCTGATATTAACCTTGGGTCTCCTCCACATGAACACACATACACCCTCCCTACATGAACACATATATACGTGTACATGTACCGAACATTCAGATACACATAAAATGGAAATGGAAAAAAGAAGAAAATAGAAGACACATACGCTAATTTTCCACCCAAAAGTTGGGTAAAAGAGGAACAAACTAAACAAAAGAATAAGAAAATGAAAGATTAAAAGGAATACAAAACAGAATAAGAGAAAGAGAAACAAAAGAGAAGTCAAATTACCTCAAAAGTTTGTTCTTTGAAAAATATCATAATTAAATGATGTGAGAAGCTAAAAGAAAGAGATTGTAATGGATTATTAGGGACCAAAAAAAGAGGATTTGAATGGCACTTTTTGAGAATGAAGAGATTATAAGGCAATATGATGAATAATTAGATGCCAGCAATTAGATAACCTACATGACATTACATGATATTACATTATAAAAGCTACTGAAACTAACTAAGGAATAAATAGAAAATATAAATAGGCTTATAAGAAATAAAGAAAATAAATGAATAATAAAAAATCTTACAAGAAAAGCTCAAGCTAGATTGTTTCTCTGGTGAATTTAATCACTCAAAAAAAAAACTAATGCTAATTCCATAAACTCTTAAAAAATAGAAAGAAGTAATGTTTCCCTACTCATTTTATGAGGGTAAGTATTACTCTAATGCCAATAAAACACATACACACACACACACACAGGTGCATGTGTGCAAACACACACACACAAAGACTCAATCTCCTTTTAAGTGCAGATGTGATTGGGTAAAAACCTGACTATATGAATCCATAAGATATAAATTGAGCTGATGAGATTGTGCCATGGCAAAAATCAATGTACTTTCTCTCTTTCATAAATAAGAGAATAAAAAATTTTGTAATGTCAGAATATAGAAAGAATTATGTGTACATATCTGATAGGATACAGTGATGATTTGTTCTACCACAAAACCTGTTTTAACACATTATATAAATACAATAACAGGAAAATAGTCCTATCCAAACATGAAGAAAAATCATTTGAGAGAATACATACTCTGTACATTTGTTTAGAGCATTTTTCAAACATGCATACATTTTAATAACCAGTTTATGAATGTTTGTAGGAAAGAATTCACTCATAAATGTAGTTTTATTCTAGATGTTTTGAATCTAAATCTAGAAAACCCCAGAATGGGATCTGAACTCTAAAGTAAATGTCAAACATTTCGCTTAAACACAACCACTTCAGTGTCATTCCACAATGAGTAGATATAGATTAGAGGAATATTGACTGGTTGGTGAAAATCATGCCAATATTTAATGAGAAAAGAGGAAAATCATGGTAGACATATAAAGAAGTCTTCCTCAACAAGGCAGCCATTTAAAATTCTCAAATATTGTGTTCTGCCATAGTTTGTCAAAATTCAAGATTGAGTCATGGTTGAAGAATAAAAAGCATTAGAGTCAAATCATGGCTAAATAAAAACACTTTTTTAAAAAAAAAAAATCATCCGAGAGAAAGCATATCCACAGTAGAACTGCCTCAGAGGACTGGTTGCTTAGCAACCAAGCAGAGATGTGGTAACAACAAAGGTCCAAGCTGGGAAGGAAGCAGGTCAGAGGCAATGGAGTTGTGAAGAAATTTCAGTAGTGACAGAATAACAGCAGTTTTTCAAGGGAAATGACAACGAAGACTCCTGGGGATTGAGAGGGAATGCAGTTTTCTTAGAGATGATCTCCTGATTTTCAATAGAAAAATTTGTTGATTGGGAAACTCAAATGGCATGGCACCTGAAGGTCCCATCCCCCACCACACACACTGTGCAGCAGCATATTGCATAGCATAATCTGGCAGAACACGTGGAAAAGGAATGGTCAATGAGAAGAGCTGAGAGAGACTGGGGAGAGGCCAGGATAGCTCTGCTATGTGCAACATACTCTGTTCTTGGAGGAGATGTCTCCATGATTTAACTACACATTAAAGACCCCACCACCTCCTACCTTTGTGTTGGGGAGATTAAACTCCCAGCATGTAAATCTTTGGTGGTACACATTTGTCCATATCTAAACCATAAGGATGATCACAGACTCTAATGGAAAGAGGTCGAACTGCTGAAATTTCCCAAGAAGTGGCATCCCTTTGGAAAGACATAAGTTATGGGATGATATTGACAAAGGTTCTTGTTACTTCCAGAATGCAGGTGCTTTTTAGATATTGGAAGTGTAAATTAATAATGGGCTAACACAGTGAAGAATTTTTGGTTCTAAACTCAAATGTGCTCCTGTTTCATGTCCAAAAGACTGAATGCTGAGAAATGGGAGTTTATCTCAGTGAAAGAGCACCTGCCTAGCACGAGTGAGACCTTGAAGGATGAAGATGACGATAGTGAATTGATGCACACAAAAGGATTGTTTCTTTAGCAATACTCAAAAAATGCTTAATGGTTTCCTACTACACTTAAGTGCAATGGCAGTTAAACAAAGAAATATGAGTCTTCACTCCCAAGATAATTGTATCATAATTAAGAAAATAAGGCTTAAATAAGTAGAGAAAGAAGAGAGGACAAACATTTATCCTTTGTTTTTAAATCATACTAATGGTAGCTCATATTTTTTGCATTGATCTTGTTGATAATTCCTTATGTTAATATTAAGCTAACCTCTTCAAGAATCTGATATGCCCTCTGCAGGAAAAATGGAAATAGATACATGACTTGGAAAATGATGGGAAATTTGAAGAATTGCTGAATTTCAAGCTCAGAAATGCATCTGTCCCGCTGATGAAGCATTGTTCTCATTTAAATAAGTACGAAACACATCAGAAATTCATCTGCTTAACTACTCTACAAAATTGTATGCCAAATAAATAACAAGTTTAAAGTTCAAACCTCTTTTCCATTACATATGAAAAATGTCTTTAGTTAGCGTGCTAAGATATGCAAGGAAACAGGAGGTGTCATAGTTATAAAAATGATCTTAAAATCTCCTAGAAGGTACTAGACACTTTGCAAGAGGAACTAGAACATCAGAAGGATGTTGCCTCTGTCTCCATGACACATTGCCTTTTTTCACTAGTGCTTTCTCCTAATAAATATTGATGAAAGCTTTCTGGAAAATTTTAATTAAAAGCTTCTTGAGGTCAGAGTCTGTAGATGCCTTTGTCTCTTCCAAGTAAAGAAAACCCATTCTCACTAGTTTCAGCAAGTGGACCAATCAATTAGTGGAAGGATGGGCAGTAATGGAGTCAAGGGATTTTGTGGCATGTGAGGACAAGCGTGTCACCCCTATAACAAATACTAAGGAGGCTTAGGATGCTTCTGTTTCAATCTTGTTTCCTAGAACTGCTTCACTTTCATTTTTGTGTCTTTTAGTACATGTTGAAAAATAGCCAAGCTTAGCTCCAAAATTGGCCTCACTCAAGACTTCTAACAATTAGAAACACCAGCCTGTAATGTCTTCAGTTTCTTCAGTTCTAAACTCAATGTTGATATTCTTTTTTTATATACATTTTTTATTATTTCCGCTCATACAAACTTAATAGGTAGACCAGTTTCCTCCCTCCCTCCTCCTCCCCCCAAACCCCCTGCTCCCCCTCCTTTCCCTCCCCATCCCCCAGTGCCTCCCCCCCAATTCCCAGAGAGTCCTTTATTGTGTATGCCTGACTTTCCTCTGGGTCCTCCTCTCCAATGACCCAGTGGCATTTCCCTGAACCCTTTCCTGTGTTCTCCTTAAGCATAGGAACACTACTGTGGCTGTCAATCCCTTGCCTCCAAGGATCTTGGTGCCTTCAGCAGATGCTAGACTTTGTGAGGTCAATAGTGTGTTGGACATTGCGCAGGGCATGCAAAGTCTTATTATGATTGCTTCGGCCCACTAGTGTGGAGTATCTTGCAAATCATTGCTCCTCCCATCCTTTTGCTCTTACACTCTTACTGCCCCCTCTTCTGCAAATTTCCCTGAGCTTCAGGATGGGGAGAGATTAGTCTGGCCTAGTTCTAGGTGGTTGATATAGAGTCTCTGAAGTTCTGGATTGTGCTTAGTTGGTTTTCTTTTGCAGTTTTGCTGCTCCTGCAATGCCCTTCACTCCATCGTGATGGGCACTGTATGTCACCCCCTGGTCAGAGACAAAAAGCTGTTAAACTGGAGTCTTGTTATAATAGCACATTCAAGGGTAGATGTAATAAAAGTAGGAAACCTCAGTGAGGGAGGGGTCAATCACCCATTTGCAAAATGATTACTTTTTATCTGCCAGACTATATGCCCTTCCCTTCTGGTGAGATCATACCCCCTCAGTTGTAAATGATCAGGAACAAACGTCTGTGAACTTAACCAGGTGTCACATTACTTACTTGGATTATGAACAGGAGGGATGGGGTTGGAGGGCCACCACAAACAAGAAGAGAGGGGACCATGTTACAGCAGAGAAAATAGGCCTCCATCAAGGAATGCAAGTAATCAATGTTGATATTCTTTCAGAGTTCTTTTTATTTTTTTCATTCTGGTTCAACTTTCAACTTGCTGCCCAATCAAGGCAGCAAAGGCAAAGGCACTAATCAGTAACACAAAACAAAGTATTTTATAGGAAACATGTCAGGAGTAGTGTCATTGATTACAAGGGTCTATGAAGAAATGTATGATAAATATGTTAGAGTTTGTGCACCATATGGTCTTTAGTACAATTTGTAATTTTTCTTATAGCCAGAAATCCAGACACAATGCATTAAATAAACTAAGAGCTCCTCTCAACACTGAAATAGAACTTCATAGGCTTTCACAAGATCAAAGCCTATTATCTTTCTTTGGTTTTGTTTTTTCCCACTTTTAGAACATGAAATCATTCTTAGTTTGCAGAATATCTAAATGCAACTTGCTGGGCAGATCTAGCCCTCTATCCCACCTGCCACAATGTCGAGTTGTGGTTTGGCATGAGAAGAGCTAACTTCTGTATAAATCTCTGGAACTTTCTTCCATCCAGTGACTTGTGGACCCACACTTCTTTATACTTCAGTGGACTCATTCTAGCATGTGACTCTTAACATTGTGGAAAGAAACACTAAGAGGAGCACACAAGCTGCACATATCCCTGACCTAGCAATGATGCGCTTCACACACTATTACTCTGACCCCATTGGCCAGACAAGGTCATGTGACTTTCACCTAATTACAGGGCAAGTGGATTATATAGTCAGATGAGATGTGTAATGAATAACAACATCAATGCCTCATGACTAAGCCAAATAAAGAACAACAACTTATCCTTATGGATACCAAACGAGCACATTTCAACTTTTGTCCATTTATTTATTGTGCATTATAAATTGTGCACATAAACTCAACTTCCTTTGAAGAGTATTATACATTGTAAATTTAACTAAGGTCTAAGATGGCATTCAATTCTCCTTGTTTCAAATAGTTGCTGGTATGATCCGGGTTTATTTTTATTTCTATTGTGAAGCTTGAAATTCATTAAGAATTGTAGGAAATATTTTGCATTATTCAGTGCTCCATACCACCCAAAATGTACTGGCAAAATATGTACTTTTATTATATGATAATTGCTTCATTTATTATCTGATGAAATACAAAAGTGTTAATAGTCCTACTGATCTTACTTCTCCATCAATCAGCGATTTTACAGTTTTCATCTGTGCATATGTACTTCATTTGAATAATGTGCATGGTTTGTCTCTTGATGCTTCTGTTCACTTTGGATTCATTCCTTTCATATTACTGATTAAAATAGGCTTTCTGCTGGTGTTGCCCCTCTCTGCTCTGATGGACCTTACATCTAATTGAAAAAAAAATTTTAATTTCATATACTCTGAAGTCTTTTGGCTTTGCTTGTCCTTACATAACCTCTTCTTGTTCTCAATTTCCTTATACGGTTGGGGCTCTGAATAATGCAATCATTCACTTATTGATGTATCCGCAGACATTTTCAAATACTTGAATTAGATCTTATTTTTTCATTTAATGTTTAGTCTTCTCTATGAAATAGAAAGTCTTGTTTTCTCTTTTACATGAAACCCACTACATAAAACTCTTGTTTTTCAAATTAATCAATCATAATACAAGGGAGAACAGAAAGATCATAAATATTTCAGTGTTTACCTAGTTAGAAACAAAATATTATTAAATGTTACACATGTTGGTAGATCTGGGAAGAGAGGTTTTTATGAGTCAGTTATTGAGAAATGCAATCCAGAAGACAGATGGTAAAGCATTATGGGTACATTTCAAAAACATTTCATAAATAATGAGTTTAAGATATTCCTCACAAGCACCATGGGTTCAAACCTGTCCACATATCATTTTATGGGGAACAGTTTGTAATATTGCTCAGTATTAAGTATTTATCTAGTATATGGTTTTCAAAATAAAGAATTTTGAAGATGATTAGATTCTTTTAAATATAGGTGAGTTATACCTTCTCAAGAAATTACTTCATCGTTAAAATTACCCATTTTCTGCATAGAGGAGGCAGGACTTTGAAACAAGAATAGCAAGGTAATGGCTTTTTGAGAAAAGGAGTAGTCACAACATGAGAAATGTAGACCACAGCACAAAAAAAAAAATGACTGACTAGTAAGAATCAAGGTGCAGAATTAGGAAATACAATTGTTTATTGTTTTTAGTTTCTTTTCTAATGTCGTATGCACGAATACAGTGAATCTATGATAATTTTTACCCCTTAGTCCCTAAATTCCATCCCTCTTCAAGTTCCCCTTAGAACCTTTCATCTTCTCTGTCAGGCTTCCACCTATTTTTAAGTCTTTTCACTTGTGTAGTTCAATATGTTTCATCTAGATTATCTTTGATGACATATGACATGATTCAGGCTCCAGCAAGACTCATAGATCAGTGGGTTGTCATCAAGGAAAGCATCCTCCTGTTCTTACCCTGAGCATTAGTCCTCATCAATCTCTCAGAGAGATGAAGAACTTCTTGAGATCTTTCTGTTTTTATGGTGAGGTGCTGATAAGGCAGTTTCCGTGCAGTTCTTGTGAAAGTATACTATCAGCCATGAAATCTTGTGTATCATGACCATGACCATGACCATGTCATGTCCAGGAGATAATGTCTGGAACAACATCCCACATCAGGAAGTGCTCGTCCAGCCGAGAGCTAGAAGTATGTGCAGGTGAATATGTGGGTTCTAAATGGAATCATAAACTCCCCTTTCAGTCAGCTGAAAGAAAAATGAACATACGGTAATGACGCGCTAACAATTATACACATCGCTTCACACAAAAGAGAGACGAAAAGAAATTAATTCAGGATGTGAGCAAGTCTGATGACTCAATGGCAAAATGAAAGAAGCAAGAAAAAGTGTAGGAGACACTAAAAACAGTCTCGCTAATTCTCTGATCCCTAAAAATTCTCTCAAATTGCTTCAGAATCATTTCAATGACTTCTAATGATGCTGTTTCAGAAATGGGTAGCTTTGAAAGAGCTTAGTCAAATAGAAAGTAGTTTTGAGCTCCATGAAGAATCATAGTGAATTCCTTTTGAAGACTGAATTAAGTCATTTTAGATGTACTTGAGAGATAGGCCTGCTAATAGAGAATCATACCAGGAAAAAAAGATGCATTTTAAATATAAAAATAAGTACTTCCCATTTTAGTGCATTTGTGCTAAAGTCAAATGAAAAGTACTGAATTTAGGGCCAAAAAAAAAACAACAACTAAGAAACTAGGTTAAAACTCTGTCACTGACTGACTCTGCATGTTAGTTTTCTTCCTTATTTTTCTTTAATTATAAGTTGAGTTGAACATCTTTGCATATTTTCTCTTCTTTCTAGCATTAATATTTAGTTTCTGACAAAATGTAAAGTTCTTCTGCTGATTATAACAGTGCCTCGTTCTTTTCAGCACAGTCACAAAAAATTCAGCAACAGAAGACATAGAGACATAGAGTATTAAATGTTGACCACTGTATACTTTTTTTTTGTCAATGAATGGATACCTTCCTCCTTGTTTTTTTACCCACTAAAGGAAAGAATCTTCGTATATTCAGATTATCTTGGGCTCTACGACTGATATATGTTTCTCACCAGAGGAACTCGGCATAAAACCACAAATTGTCCACTTATTCACCACTAAGCTATTTAGAATTATACTATTTTTACAACAATCCCTGGATCCCTCATGACCCATTGCTGAAGTTCAGTGCAGTCCTATGAACTCCATTTCTGTGAAATTCCATAACTTCTATCGCTTTATTTAGACATGTTGGGACCAGTGACTCTTAGATAATCTAATAAATGGATATTTATGTCAAAGGAATAACTTTAGGAAAATATTCTGCTGGATATTTGCATATGATATTTTTCTCTTTTTTGAGGCAGGTCAAAGTTACTTTGAATACCATTCATGTTCATTTCACAAATATGAGGTCAGTAAGAAAGACCATTTAATGAAACATTACATGTTCTTTCACATTATTCTTCCTTGGTCCTTATGGGTTTTTTTATTTTTTTATATTTATTCAATTGTGCATGTATGTATGTGCATGTATGTGTGTGTGTAGCACCATGGGCGAATTCAGGAACCACCATGGATGCCTCCACCTCCTCCTTGTTTACTCTGCCCTGGGATTCACAGGCTCTGCCCTACCAGGACCAGAAATGCAGGACACCCCCGCTTCTGCCCTGTGTCTATACGTGGGGTCTAGGATCCGAATTCAGGACCTTCTGCCTGCAAGGCAGAGGTGAGCCACCTTTCCAGCCCTGGTCCTTATGGTTTTTAATGCCAATATTATTATCAAAAGTGAGGCACTTGTT
Source organism: Typhlomys cinereus (assembly GCA_023101885.1). Lineage (NCBI taxonomy): Eukaryota > Metazoa > Chordata > Mammalia > Rodentia > Platacanthomyidae > Typhlomys > Typhlomys cinereus. Next base: position 1,565,710 of record JALPQD010000466.1, on the reverse strand, counting down.
TGTTTTCTGATTTTCTTTTTTTGTTTTTATTTTATTCATTAATTGATTTTACTAATCACAATTACTTGTTTGTTAATTAATTGATGATGAAATTAATGTTCTAACTTTTGGGCTCCAGAGAGCAAACTCAGGTCCTCAGGCTTGACTGCAAATGCCTTTACCAGCCAATCCCTCCCACCCACCTACTGTGGGAGCTTGTGTCTCTGTGTGTCCCTGTGGAGGCCCAAGGGTGATATTGGGAGTCACCCTGGATTTCTTCTACCTCCTCTCTTCTTTGCTCTGAAGTTTCCCAGGCTCTCGTCTTTCAAGCTTGGAAGTACAGGCTGCTGCCACTTTCCTTTTTACGTGGGATGTGAACTCATGAGCCATCTTTCTGGCTGTCATAGTTAGACACAGGTATCAACTTGACAGTTGAGGTTTGAGCTCTGGGCATATTGTAGAGAATTAGTTGGTTAAGCCCAGAGAAAACCTGCAGAAGATTGTCTAGTTGATGGGGGAAGACCTAGACATGGTGGCAAGACTAGATCCTAGAATAAAATACAGACAGCTAATTGAGAAAGTTGGCATCCTTGTGTACACTTGGCCAGACATGCTGGTCTAGCAAGTAAAGGTTGTCCCTTTCTCAGCATTATGTGGTGATGGTGTGGTCATTTCCCTTGGCCCTGGTGTTGGTGCATGCTCTTCTGTCAAAGTGGACTGAGAACTGTATATAAAGAGAAAATAAACCCCTTGTTCCCTTAAGCTGTTCTATGGTGATTTGTCAGCAAGCATGCAGGCTGACTGCTACACTGGCCCACTGTGGGAGCTTTTAAAAAGCAAGCTCCAAATACTGTAATGTTATGCATGAAGATGTTCCTGTGTCTAATTAAGAGATAGCTTTTTTAAATCATTTTATTATTATTTCCACTTATACAAACTTAACAGGTACACCAGTCCCCTCCCTTCCTTCACCTTCCCCCCAACCCCTCTGTTCCCCCCTCCCCTTCTCCCTCCCTCCCTATTCCCCAATGTCTCCCCCCCCCCAGTGGCTCCCCTCCCCAATCCCCGGCTGACTTTCTTTTATTTATTTACTTTTAAATTTTTATTTTTTCATTTTCTGACTTCCTATGACAGAAAATAAACTCAATGAGAGCAATTATTTAGTTTTTTTGTTATTCACATTAAAGTTTAACACGACCTTTTAAAAAAAAAACGTACTGGCATTTGAACCCAGGGCATGGCACAAGTTAGGCAAGTACTTTGCCACTTTGCAGCAACCCTGAGTTTGTTTTCTTTAATTTTAAATTTTGAAACACGGTCTTGCTAAGTTTCTGAGAAGGCCTTGATGTAGATAGCCCAAGATCAAGAAAACAGACTGTTTGGAACAGAGATAACAATTTGACTATAGATTCAAAGTAGAGATGCATGTAGCAAGATTTGTGTAAGAGACTGTCAGTAGATTAGGAAGGTAGGCTCAGACCAGGTTTTTAAAGATCTCACATGCTAGATTGAGACCTTTTAAATTTGACCTTCTAATGGAATAATTTAATGTCTATTTTACAGCTAGTACAATCAGGAAGTCAAGTCCTGTGGGAGCCATGAGACAACCCTTCCAGTCTTTACTTCCCTCCCCTAATAACTCACTCATTAGCAATGCCAGACTATAAAAAACTGTGGCTCCCCCCATCACTCCCTTTCTCTTCCTGCTCTCCTGCTATGTGGTCTTACTATGACAACTCTGTCCCTTTCTATCCATGTGCTTATGGTTTGTTCTTTCTCTGTTTTCTTCGACCTTAAGCTATCTCCTCTGCTCTAATGTTCTCCCACCTTAACACTATAGCTTTCTCCTTGCCTACCTTGGATTGAATGTCTAGGAATTAATTCCTTTTTCTCTCATTTTCAATAAAATCCCTGCTTTAACCCCTCAATGTGTTCTGGTTTTATTCTTCACCTTCAGAACACAAGAATCCCAAAGAAACCTTGTGTCACTTCTAACAGTGGGAATTCACTGATGGTTAACGAGTAAAGGAAGTCACATAATATATAGGTACATAAAAAATCATTGAAAATATGTATGGCAATTCAGTGGTAGCGATGAAGAATGTTTGGGAGTTCTAACAATAGCGAGTGCTTGAATAGTACAGAGGAATTGTTTAAGAAAGATAAATACAAGAAATATCATATATGAAAAATGAAGTATATTAACGTAATTCTTCTCAAACCCTTAGGAGAGTAAAGGAAGCCATCTTCTTCCATAAAAACATCGAACATATTTAACTATATAACACTTTACAGTCACCATTTAATAAGTTGGAGTAATAAAAGTAATTATAAAGATAAAACTGACTTAGAATGAAGCAATTTCCTACATTATTTCAGTGATTTTAAAGTACTGTTTATAGACTTCACATTTTACGTGATCAAAATAAAAGAACACAACCAGATGATTATGTTGCCTATAGCTGGTGGCTTGGCAAATTGTCATGTGAGTGGGATATGCTTTTGTGTTGTGTGGATGTTTTTGGAGAGATGGATAGGCCTAAATGAAAATCTCTTGAAATTTGTAAATCTGTATTCTCTAAAAAATGCAACAAAGAATTAGAAAGAAAAAGGCAAGGCAATAAACCTCTTTCTTCTGTTTTATGTGTTTACTTGTTTATTTTTTTGTAAAGTCTACTTCTATCGTAGCATGGCAGAAAGAATGTTGTGTTGATCAAGAACTGGAGCCATTTGCAGTGTTGTATAGAAGGTCATACATTTTAGGCCAAGCCTCTTTTTTTTCTTGTCAGAAATGAGTATGTCTTCTTATTTGTTAAAATAACAAACACTAACTCTAAGATGGTATTATGGATAAATACACCTATGCCTTTATCAGTTTTATGGCCAAGTGTCAAGGCACTTCATTTATACATATCACACAATTAATAGTTATAATGTTAAATAGGACTCAATTATTCTTTCCAAATAATATTACATAAAAAGTACTGGCTTCCACGAAGAGAAGAGGAGAGAAGGAAAAGGGGTAGGGGGGTGAAGGTTAGGAGAATGCAATGGAGGATAACGGGGGATTGGAAGGGGGAGGAAAAAGAAGGGGGTTACTATGGAGCTTGTAAGATTAGGCAAAAAAATGCAATGATAAAAAAGTACTGGTTTCCATTATAAAATTCTATTGATGTTGGAAGCTAATTTGCCCATTTTTTTCTGTTGCACTATCTCTGATAATTTTCCAAACTCTTATATTTTATAGCTTTTTAAAAATTAGATGATATAAAACATCATAATGCATCGATATCATTTTGGAGAGGCAGATTTCTTACAACATAAGAAGTAATAACCATAAAAGAAAAAAAATAATAAAATGAGAATCTATTGTTAAAGCAATGTATTTTAAAAGTTAAGTGTTGGGGATGACAGATTGTGAACCAAGTGGAAAAATAAAAGAAATCTCAAAACCAGAAATTTCAAAATAAATTGAAGAACAAGAGTAGAAACTCGTAAGACATGTATATTTGAACAAAGACAAGAAATTCCCAAACCCTAGTAAAAAAAATGAATAAAAGGTTTAAACAGATACCTTTCAAAAATGTGTATTTAAAGGATTTTAAACCAATGGAACATTCCTCAATATTTCTAGCCATTTTGTAAATGGAAGTAAATCCATGCTGATAAATGTGGAATAACCATAAGAGGGTAGGCAATTGATATACTAACAAGATAGAACAAAAAAGACTGAATTCTCATGTTAACACTGGAGGAATTGGAAACTGATAACACCTTTTCAAAAAGAATAGTCATAAAATCTGTAGCTGGTGGCTCAGGAATCAACGAGGAAGATGAGGTAGAAGGACTAGAAGATCCCAAAATAAGGAAAGAGCTGTGAAAAGCCATCATAAGCATGACATGGCTGTGACAATCTTGAAGTCAGCAGCTACCATTACTTGTCAAACAGTAGGCAAACTATTGACAACCACCAAATTCTGCAAGGCGAAGAGGCATAATGTCTAGTCATGTACCCACAAGTGACTGCTCCAGACTCAAGTGGTTAGTTCCACACCCAGGACCACACAGATGACCCTGCTAAACACAGTGGGACACCAAACGAGATGAAAGCCCATGGATATGGGAATGAAATTTGTAGGGAAGAAGAGGGTGGCAGAGATGAAACAGATAAGAAAGGGGAGGTGAGAAGAAGAATTGGAGCACTTTATGTACATATATAGAATTGCTGAGGAACAATATTTATTAAGAAAAAGAATATTAGCTGGCAGATGTCGTTATTGTGAATATCTTTGAAGAGGCTGGGGTGTAAGGAACCTTGAGACGACATCCTCTGATTCTGCAGTGTGCCACTAGGCACCACTGACAAAGCATGACAATTCATGACTTTCCCAACTCTCTTGGCACCTTTGAATGGATCAATTTGTCACATTTTTGACAATGTGAGACATAAAGCACACTCACTAATTTCTGCCAGGATATCCTGAGTTACACTGAGGGTATCTTTTCATTTGTTTTTATGTCTTCTTTGGAATTTCTCTGTTTATCTAGCTTGGCCACTTTTTTTTTTATTAAAAGTGACTTGCTTTTCATTTTCTTTCTTTATTATAGATGTCAATCTCTAACACATAACTTCTTTGTTTGGTAAGTATAAAGATTCTCATACATGAATGCTGTGAGATTTCTATTAATCTCACTATTTAGAATAACTCAATGTATTGTAGAAATGTATCATTACTGTAGCTTTTTATTCATTTTTATTTTTTCATTTAATGAATTTGGATTTCTTCTGTTCATAGTATGATGCAGATATCTTGTATTTTGTCTGAAATGGATAGCTGAAAATTACAGAATTATATGCCAAACTACGCTTGCACTAGATTATCTATTATCAATTTATCTATTATCTACTTTCTATGTCTTACCTACATAAGTTTGTGTATATCTAGTTATATAAATCATCACCACTAGTCATCTATCATCTATTATCAATCTATGTTTATTATCTATTTTTACATCTGTATACTTAGTATGTTATCTATATCTAACATCTCTCTGTTGTTTACTATTGTTATCCTTTATCTGTAGTCTATGTTTCTTTTCATCTTTCTTTCTATCATTTATAATTACATCTGTAATCTAAACATCTGTTTTTCTATATCTCTCCATTTGAGACAGCATATCCCATGCTGATCCCAAACTTGCTATACTCCTGCCTCTTTCTGCCAAGTGTCATTAATGACTTTACATTTTACCTAATCACAAATATTTTATACATACATGACTGATTTATGTTTCCATGATGAAATATGTGGATTATGTGTAAACCTCACACTTTTTGAAGTGTTATTTTGGTTTTAGGATGGGGCTTCATAGTTAATCTGACAAGGAATCCAGTAACTCTTTTCCATGTAAGATTTTTTTAAACTTTATTTATTTATTTATTTATTTTGTGTGTATGTGTATGTGTGTGTGTGTGTGTGTGTGTGTGTGTGTGTGTGTGTATCAGAGGACATTGTACGCCCCTGTGGAGGATGAAGTGTGACTTCAGGAATCATCCTGGATTGCATCTACCTCCTTTTTGCTTCACTCTGGGATTTCCCAGGCTCTACCCACCAAGGTGGGAAGTGCAGGTCCCACTATTTCTGCCTGGTCGTTTTATGTCGGACCTGGAATCCAACCTTACAGCCTTCTGCTTGGAGACACAGTCTTAATCCTTGAGCCATCACTCTAGCACCCATGTAAGTTTTTTTTAATAGTGATGATATTCATTGGTATCATATTTATCTCTGCAATGTTGAATTCTTTCACTTGTAAGAATTTCCTCTGCTAATCTCTCCTCTCTCTCTCTCCCTCGCCTTCTATCTTCTTTAATAAATATCTATAATTTTCTATACTCTGTACTTTCGTTCATTTCTAGCTTGGCTTATATATAGACATTTCCCCTATTTTTTGTTACGATTGTTACCTACCTACCTGTCATGATTTGAGTGTGCCCCCATCCCGGGTTCATGTGTTTGCATCCTTAACTGGTGTTAATATTTGGGAAGGTTGTGGCACCTTTACAGGCTCTTGCTGGAGGAAGAAGGCCTTGAAGATTGATAGCCCTGTGCCTTCCTGCTAATGCTCAAGGAGCTTTCTCCACCTTAATACAACTCTGGATCCCAGGTTCAAGGTATGACACTCTCCACATCAGTTAACACAGTCAAGAAAATCATTCACAGGCATGCTCAGACCAACCTTAATCTGAAGAATTCCTCTTAAGTGTGTTTAGAGGCATATCTCCTAAGGAATGGAAATTAATATCAACATTCACATAACTCATGTGACTTTCAGTGGACAAAGAAGAGCTGGTTTCTAGATGAATGATATTTGTCACACTGTAATGTGAAGACCAGTCAAGAATAAGCTTCTAGTAGCTCTGTGATGACCAACACATGGGGAGATGTGTGCTTTTGATTAATATGTGGGTACGGTCATTTACAGTCTGTAGTACTTGCTGAATTGATTGCTCCCCACTTCAGTCAACATTTTTTTAATGCTTGCGTGTTTGGGAGTGCATATGCATATGTGTGAACATAGGTACAGGACAGAGGACAACTTTGTATGCCATCTTCATATGCGCTGTCTGTCTCTCTGTGGAACAGAGACTCTCATTGGCCAAGAGTAGTCACTTAAACAGGACTGTCTGGCCAGCAAGCCCCAGGGATGTTTCTGCCTCCACTTTCCCAGTTGTAGGATCGTAAATCCTTTCAATCACACTGAACTGCTGGTGTGCTTTAAGATCAGACTCAGGTCCTCATGCGTGTAAGAAACACATTTTACCTAATGAGCTCTCCTTCCAGCCCTCACCACTTCAATCTACTCTGGAAGGAAAAGGTCACAGTATTTCACAGAAAGGAATTTTGTGAAAAACATGCAACTTTGTACAATAAGAGGAGAAACTTTATAGAATGAATTTCCTGATGGTTATGTCATTCAATTTGCATGTTTTTTTAAATTTTATTTTGTTACATAATTTTGAATGATAGATCACTTGCTAGGGTATTCTCTGATCTTATTTAAGAGCTCCAGCACTGATGGCCTTACACATGGGATTATCACACAATAATGAACATGCAACATCTTCTGGTGGGTTTCGAGAAGCAACAGAATCTGTCAGTTTCACTCACTCTCACCCAAGCCAGGCTTTCCCTTCCAATAAATAAATCATGAGTATTAAAGCCTTGCCTCAGACTCTACCCTCTAAGAACCCTAGTTCAGTGACCTCAAACTATTAAATTTCCAGATCTTCTACTTGTGAAGAGGTCAACTAAATTATTTCCATGATCCTTTTTAAGCCCCAATATAAAGATATGATAACTACAAATTTTTTTGAACAAGGGGACTGGGATAGAAACACAAGCATCCAGTCAGGATTACTGGAAGCACAGGAGAAATAACCTGAAGCAATCTGGAGACAGCAGAACTCGCAAACCCTGCTGCTCTGGGCCAGTACTGCAGCAGAGCAGGTGACAGTGCTGCGGAGCTCAAGGAAAGTTACTGAAACTGCATGATTGTATGCCTACGTGTAAAAATAAAGACTAATGAGCGGGGGAGATGGCTCGGGGGTTAAAACCATTGCTTCATAAGCAGAAGGCCCTGAGTTTAGATCCCACGCAAAAATACTGAGTGGAAGTAGTCACAGCCTGGACTTCCAGCCCTGGAAGATGGAGCCTGGTAAACTCCAAAGCAAAGCAGTAAGGTTAGATCAATCCAGAATGGTTTCTAAAGTCACCTTTGGGTCTAGAGACATACATACTCAAGTGCTGTTTGGTACTCACACATACACACACACACACACACACACACACACACATACACAAAGGACTAAATAAAAACTCATGAAAACGTGTGCTTACTACCAGTGTTGCCACGGAAACAAGAAGACCCATTAATTCATACTTTTGACCAGCAAGTTGCTAGCCGACTAGAACTTTGATGACTTCTAAACAGAAAATAACATTTTCCCAACATTTCCTTAATATTGAAGAATTTATTTCTGGCTCAACAGCTTTTAAGATGTGTCTTTTAAAGATATTGACTTAGGTCTTGTAGAATATGATGTTTAAGCCACTGAACCATGAAAGTTCAGTTTGGGATAAGTTGGGAGACTCTTAGGAGACATCCCATCATCAAATCTTCCAGACACAGAATATCACAGGGATTCTAGTTTGTTTAGCTTGTCTATTTGAAACACTGTCTTCCATTCTATCCATGCGACTGTCTCAAATAATATAAGAATTCAGTTTTAGATAACATTGAGTTGAGCTCTCTCTTAGTCCATATTGTGCTATTATCACAACATACCCAAGACCGGGTATGTTATAATGAAAATGGGGTTATTTAGCTTTCCATCTTGGAGATCAAAGGCCTGTGTCTCTTGGTTGAGGAGAAGGAATCATGGTAGATGGCATCACAGTGGCAGAGCACATGCAGAATAGATCACATGATAAGATGGGATGCAAGAGGCAGGAGAGAAGTCAGACTTGCTCTACTTAACACTAACCACCTTTGCAGGAACTCCAGGGCATCCAAATTAATCCCTTTTAGGGGTGGTGCTAACATGACCCAATTATTTCCCCTGGGCTCCAGTTCTTATACATTCCAGTACCTCAACACAACCACATCAAAGGCCAAATTTTCATACTGCCGATTTATGGAGAATACACTCATTAACTACTTTAGAAACAGAAGACCAGAGAGTTAAAATGACTTGAACTCAAGGTCATAGAATTGGGAGGCAAAAGAGCCCGGAATAAAAAATGCCATACAGTACAATTTTCCCTGCACATTTTGTGTAAATAGCCTACATTAAAGTAACGGTCAGCAACAAAAAAAAGGATAAAAACGTACACAAACATGCTAATATTCCATTTTACTTTGGCTGTTGATATTTGGATTGTGAACAGTGTAATTGTCCTGTTATCTGAAATAGAGAGAGGAAAAAATCATTAATATTTTAAAGATGCAAATAAAAAAACCTGCTTTCTGGTTTGCTTATAGTATAGTGAACCACGGTAGAACAGGGGATCCACGCTGCTTCTGAGTGGGGAAGCATACTGGCAAGGATCACACCACACAAAAATACTGAAATGAATCTCTGGAAACTGCCCTGGTGAGGTAACGAAAGGGAAGCATGTTTGGCTAGTTGCATGTATTCACAATGAATCTGTGATAGCACGAGATTTGTGGACTAAGTGATACCTTTGATGAACATACAGCATGTATGTGAAAGATTATGTGACACTAGTAAAAGTCTGAATCTGAAATCCCTCCTTTCAGTCATAGTACACCTTAAGTCACTACACTCTATTGGGATAACAATCTGTTCATCCAAATATCATTCAATAATATTCTATTGTAAAAAAACCATGGTGCACAAAGATTCCTTAACAAACAAGGCATAAAACTCAGTGTTTTAAGAAATATTGAAATAATGCTACTGAGGTGAGTCCTTACACCTCATCAGAGAGGAGGATCCAGAGGGAAGTTGGACATACACACTAAAGGATGCTCCAGGAATGGGGGGGGGGGCACTGGGAGAAAGGGAGGGAGGGGGAGAAAGGAAGGGGAAAAGGGAAGAGGGAGCAAGGGAATCCAGGGAGGGGTGGAAGGAGGGAGGGAAATGGGGAACCTATCAAGTTTGTATGAATGGAAAAAATAAATTAAAAAAATTGAAATAAAGTGTTTTCAGAACTCACTATGTAGAAAGCATCATACATGACTGATGCAGACAGAGAAAGAACCAATGTGTAGATTTCTCAGTTCATTCACATTCATCTGAATGATGAGTGAAGCAGTTCTTTACGAGCAAAGCTACTTTCACCTTAGTTCTGAAGAATGGGTGCAGTTTGATAGATATTTTGTGCAGGAGGCAGTGGGCTAAATGTCAAAGACATGTTAGGCTTAGACAATTAGAATACATTACAGATATATAAGGCTTGTATGAAAATATATGATTGTGAAATAAGATAGCAGTTCAAGGTGGTTAAAGTTTAGAATTTAATTACCAAATAATCTAGGAAAGGAAATTAAGGTCAGAAAGGCAAAATGTGACCTGTTTTCCAAAGTATTAAATACCATTAAAGAAATTGTAACTTTATTCTGTAAGCAATGTAAATTCACTAAAGATAAATGAGCATAAAATTAATGTAGTTTAAAATTTTCAGAAAGAAGATATATGGGAAGGCATGTACAAAGAAAAGCTTAGAAGGCACTATGCACAGGAGGATATAATGGAAGGGCAGAGAAAGCTCAGTACACCAGATCACTTGGGCAGCCTAGCGTAGAGGTAAAATTCACCAAAGAGTATGCTGGGCTGAGGACAGATGTTATGAAGAGAGGTTGGTGAGTGAGGGGCTTTCTTGTTCTTGGAAGGTTTCCTAATATCTAGAAGAATAAAGGCACTCATGAGCACACAGAGAAAAGAAAAAAATCAAATAAGTAGGTTTCATAACTTTAGGACAAAAGAAGATCAGAAGAAAGGATCAGGAAGGTTAAAAGTCTCTGAAAGGTCAAGACAAGCCAAAAAGTCATTGGTATTGTGATTGAAAGAACATTAATAATTACCAAAAACAAATTGGAAATTTGATACTTGAAATAGGAGTATGATGGATGTAGATATTTCTTGCATCACTCTTTCTGATGCTGTGAGACAATCATGTACAACTTAAGAGAAAAAAAGGAGATTTATTTGATTTAGGGTTCCAGAGGGATCTAGGAATCTAGTTCTTCATGGCAGGAATCATATAGTGAAAAGCATGGCTGAAGGCAGAAGCAGTAGCTTGGTTCAAGTCACTACAGTCATCATGGAGGCAGACAGCAAGAGAAAACTGAGGAAGTATAGCTGGGTCAACACAACTTCAAAGTTCGACTCCTGTGACATTCCTTCTACAAGCAAAGTTCTACCTCTCAAAGGTGTTACAATCTTCCCAAACATTTACATCAACTAAGGATTCAAACACATAAGTCTGAGGGGGAAGAAGTTGCTTTCAAACCACAACAATTTTCTTCCCAGAGGTCTTGACACAGTGCTATTAATTGCTGCAATCATTTGAATGCAAATGTGTCCACTTGCTTTAACAGGCTTATACGTGGAATGATTTGAGCCAGTGATTTTGTTTTTAGGACGGTTGCCTAGATCTCTGTCATTACAGAACATGGTCATGGTCGTTACAGGAAAAATTTTAGGAGTCAAAAATCATAAAATCAGGAAGTAGTTGACTATGATATATTATGAAATATAGTATTACATAACAAATAAAATATATACACATCTCTTGGCGAGCATTGAATTTTTTCAAAAATCAAATAGCTTTATGCACAATGTATGTTAGAGCTGCTTAACTATACTGAGCAGATCAGTGCAAAATAAGGAATATATTTTGGGTAATGTTTTATTTAGACAAACACATGTTAAACTTCTTTCTTCCTGAACATTGTTATTGGTGACCTACTTCTTTGAATAATATGCTATGTGTTAATAAACTATAATATTAACTAATGTGCAAAATGATATGCTTTAAAATAAATACCCAATGACTACAACTTTATGAACTATTAACATGTGTATGTGTGTGTGTGTATACCAATAACAGTGATTTTTATTTTTTTCTTGGACCAATCAATATTTTTGCTGTTGTCTGCAATAACTACACAATACATTTTGTCTTAATCATATATAAATTGTTTTGTATATGAAATTTTCTAATGAGAGAAGTATCATGAGATTGCACATTATGATGGAACATTAAGACATATTGTAAATTTAAAACTTGGTAAAGCTTCATGAAGAATCAGAATATGCCGCTGACAGATAAACCCTGTCTTATCAGTGTCTATCCTTTAAGGCTATGAGAGATCTCTGTCCATTGGGAAATCCAGTGGTAGCATGATATATCAGCATTTGTTGGGGGGAAGGAAGGTTGAGTTTGAAGGGGGGCCTTCCTAACAAGGTAGAACACTACCTGTCTCAGCATTGGCACTGGTACTTCATGGAACCCCGAATACCATTCTCCCTCCACTAACTTCCCTTGTGTACTTTTGCTCCTCTATTTGCTCTATTCTATCTTCTTGTGTTAACATATTTGTATTTGCTACTTCCTCTGAATGGAACACTGCTATTCTCTCCCTCATTTCTCTTAGCATCAATATTATTCACTATACATAAGTGATAGGATCTATTACATTGAAAGCATAATAGAAATCAATATTTATCAGCCCAAGGATAAAGTCATAATTAATATAAATTACATAGCAAGCTTTACTATAAACCCCAAATTTAATCATTAACTTAATTTGAATCTTTTATCTTTTCAGTTATAGGATCTATCACATTTACATTTGTACATAAGTGACACATTCTTTTCATTAATCTGTAAACACTGTGTCATGCTTACTATTTCTCAAATTTACTTTTTCAGTTAATATGTTTTGAAAATTTTCTTGTATATATTATAAGACTATACGTTTTATCACTGTATATTATTCCTTCATGTAAATCACATATTAAGACTAGGGAAATGATTCAGCAGTTAAATCACTTGTCACTCAAGCATGAATACCAGTGGTCAGATCCCCAAATCTCATGTGAATGTCAGTTATACCTAGAGGCCCATCTATAACTCCAGCCTCAGAAGGTAGCAATAGGGTATCAAACTTACTTTATCTTCCTTTTTCTTTTGCAAATGTTTGAGAAATTGTATTTCTTTGGTAATTGGTTCATTCCCAAATTTTTAACTCGACTAGAATCTATCTGTTTAGCTACAGCTTTCATGCTATATTTAAGCATTTCTTTACTTCACATTGCGTTTCAACTCTTTTATAAAGTTATTGAGGAGTGACAAATATTAAGCATATAGATTTAGAGAATTTAATTTGCTGGTGGAGACAACCATGGACCTGTATATCTCTGAATGTCTCTGAGTGTTGGGGTTAGCAGTATGACTGCTGGATTCTGAAAACCATCAAAATACAATGTTAGTCATTTTCTTAAAAAACAATATGTGATCATTTTTAAGTTACTGAGTGTAAAATGTTTGTCACTTTGTATATTAACATGTTCATACTTTCTTTTTCCATGTGACTATCCTTTTAAATTACATGGGTTTCTGGCTACCTGTGGGTATCTAATCTTGTTTATTCCTCTCTATTTGATTACAATATATACAGTGTAGATTTATGTTTTCAGTGGTTATCCTCAATATTTTATCATTAATATTTTATTTAAATATAAATAAACCTTTTCTATCCATTGGAACCTTGGGCATACAATTGAAGAAAATGATTTCTCTTCCCTTCTCCCCCTGAATTTTTAATAACTCATAATTCAACATGGAGGGGTAGACTGCATGGCCCCTTCACATTCATAACTGACTAGTCCTGTCTTGGACAGGTCCAACACAGGAGCTGGATGCTATTGCAGTGGTTGTAAGAGCTGGAAGATAAGAAGAAAGACTGCAAAATGTTATTTGCTAATTTTTTAAAATGGAGACGAATCTTTAGAGTATGGATGGGTGTCAATAAGTGTCTGTGATTTTGAGTTTTAGTTATTTTAAGTGGAAAAAGAATACAAAACCCTTGCAGGGTCATCTGGATATAAACTTGTAGAGGTTGAGTTTATGTGGGTTTGATCTTCTGGATGTATTGGCCAAAATGTCATGGCTTCCCTCTGGAGTCTTTACATTTGTCTAGGTTTTTGTGTTCGGGAGTCAAAGATTGAAACCAGAACACACATAGAGGATTTAGGCAGAATTTATTAGAGGAGAAAAAGAAAGGAACTCACAGACATTCACTCCAAGAGCCACAAGGGAACCATGGAGAACTCATGGACTCCAAGCATGGAATCCACGAGGAGCAAAGGAAATGAATGGAACTCGCAGACTCCATATGTGGAGTCCCATAAGGGACAAAAGAGCCCTGGTGAGAGAAAAGTCAGAAAGGAGCTGAAATCCATGTTCTGGAATCCATGAGTTACAAGGGAGTCAAAGATGGGTCAAGATTCTTATAGGCTTAGGCAGACCCAGGAAAAGGTAGATTTTCCTCATTGGTTAGCTCCAGTTTCTAAAAACATGATTGAAATTTTTGGTCCTCTACATTTCCTTGGTCTGTTCATAAGTCCCGTGGATCTTGTGCCCATGGTAGGGTTTATCTACAATGGAGAATTAATCTCCATATCCTTTCATAAACAGAGGACTGGGGTGAGGTGGTGACTTTATCTCTGTGGAAGATTAGAACCAGTTCTTCCAGGTTAGTAGGATGCATTCCTTCAGGATAGTCTGTGTTTCTTCAGGGTAACCCAAGCCCTGGGGATGACCTTCTCAGACCTTCAAGGACCATCTCAGCATGGCTGCTCTAGAGCTACCAAAGAATGAAATTTGCCTTTAGCACTTTAGAATTATTTTCAGCCATATCTGATTTGGCAATCATTTCTTAACAGCACTCAATTTCTATAGTATTTACAAAGCACTAATCCTTCTTAGAGATAGTAAGTATGTTTTATACTCATATTTTTCTCAGCTTTAATTATATAATCACGATTATATAATCACAGAACAGACTTGGAAGTGTGAGCCAATGAACCTTAGCTCCTGTGCAATTCAGCTAATATGAGCAAGAGATTAGAATGTGCTCAAAGTCAGGTGCTCATATTCAGTCCATCCTGTAGAGAAGATGGAGTGAGTCATTGGAAAAGGACTTAGAGTCTAGCACAGCATGGCAGTGCTGACTCACTGGAATCTCATTAAAAGAGAAAGCACTGTTTAGAAAAGATAAGTTATTTCCATTGTTGCTACAAAGGACCCAGCCTTACAATATTAACAGCAAAATGCACAACAAGCATTGACAATATTGTACAATTGGAATCTCTACAAAGACTAGTGGGACTAGAAAGGAGCATATTTTTAATATAGCATAAATTCATCTCATACCTTGCCCTGGAATGAGTCACATTATTTGATTTTATTTTCAATGTATCTGGTTTTGCTTTTCAGACTGTGAAGCATGAGGCATATTTGTTCATTGGTTTTAAGATAGATGTTCTTCAGGCTTGAATCCGGAAAGCATACAATTTCCATTTTACATGCCTTTGTGGGGGCAACACTCCTGCTTTGTTTTAGCAATTGCAATTTATTGAACCATCCCAAAAAGCGGTACTAAAAGGTTCCATGAAAATGTGGATCTGTAATCCCAAAACCAGTGAGGAACTCATTTTATTCTTGTTTGTGTATAACACCTTCATGGTTTACAGTCACGTGTGAAAAAATAAGATCTCGCATCAACAATAAATTCCATAAAGCCTTAACCCTCTCATGATCACTTGGGGATGTGAGTACCTAACCATGCTGTTTACCTCACAGTCAACTTAAGAAAGGCATTCATGGAGTGAGGCAGGGGAACTGGGATAGGGCTCATTTGGCAGAACGCTTGTTATAGAAGCATGAGGACTTCAGTATAAATCTCTAGAGCCTGCATCAAAGTAGCATGGTGAGGGGCTGGAGAGGTGGCTCGGGGGTTAAGCCTCTGCCTTGCAGGCGGAAGGTACTGAGATCAGATCCTAGACTCCACATATAGAAGCCGAGCTGAAGTGGGGGCAGCCTGCGTTTCTGGTCCTGGTAGGGCGGAGCCTATGAATCCTGGTGCAGAGTAAACAAGGAGGAGGTGGAGGCGGTCCATGATGGTTCCCGAATTCGCCCATGGTTCTACACACACACACACACACACACACACATGCATAATTGAATAATTAAAAAAATTAAAAAAAACAAAGTAGCATGCATTCCTAGTACTGGGGAGGTGATGGCAGGAAGACTTTGGAGCTTGCTTATAAACCATTTTGATTGAAGCAGCGAGCCCTAGATTCAGTGAGAAACTCTGTCTCATGAAATAAGGTGATGAGTGATTGAGGAAGGCATCTGACATAGTGCTTGTATGGGTAAGCACATGTGTACACACACACACACACACACACACACACACACACACACACACATCACATCACATCACATCACATCACATCACATCATCATAAGCCATATACAGGTCCAAGTAGCCTTGTTCTCATCTTTGGTTTCTGGTTAGCTGAACTTAAGACATGCAATACCAACACCTACCTTTGCCAGGCAAGGCACTTTCACATGGCTATTCCTATAGTCCAGGGCCTGGTGAGGTCCCAGTAATTCTTCTCTTATTTGTGACGGGCCAGCCAGGGAGGAGGGAAGCAGTGCCTGCACATTTCAGCTTCCTTGGGCTCAAAAATGTGCAGAGTCTGTGTCTCAGTCGTTCAGATTGTTAGTGCAAAGCAATATAGCCAAGTGCTATAGACTAGGTAGCTTAGAATCAATAGATTCTAAGAAATTTCTTCTCACAGTTCTGAAGAGTGACAGTTTAGGGTATCCGTATGGGTGAGTTCTGGTGAGGGTCCCCATCTACATCAAAGACTGTAGACTACTGTCATTTGTGACTCACATGGCAAAATTAGAATAGTAGTTCTCTCTCATTCTGTCCTTCCTCTTTATGAAAAATAAACAAACTACTTAGATTGTTGAAAGACAATGCCCATACAGCTTAGCTTACGTGAAAAGTGGAGATAGAGTTGGCGTGCTGTTCTAGAAGGGAGTACAGTCAATTGTGGTGGGAATCTTATTGCAGAAGGCATGGCTTAGCCAAAGCTAGAAGTCTGGTTCAGGGCAGAGAGACTAAGAAGCAAACTGCAAGTAGGGTTGGGCTATCAAAATCCCAAGGCCCACCCCTTATGGCTTGGCTTCCTCCAGCAAGGCTCCACCTTCTGAAGGTGCCATGACCTTCCCAAACATTACCATCAGCTAAGGATTCAAACACATAAGCTTGTGGAAGGCAGCTTAAATTCAAACCATGAGGGACATAACTGTTTTTCAGAGTATTGAGATTTGCATCTCGATCTGAATCTCAAAAGGGGGTCCTCTCCAGAGGTCTCTTTCAGCAGCCTTATCCCCACCCCAGGCTCATTGTACAGATAACCTGTCAGAGCACATCACATATCATTTCTAGTGAGACTTTCCAGCATCAATAAGCATCAGTGGCTGCAGAGAGATGTTTGACTAAAGGGTATTGATCCTTCCCATACCACTCAGCCAGTCTCCTGGGCCCACACCAAGCAATGCACCATTTCCCACTTGCAGGCAGCCCATGGCATGGCTGTAAGTAAAACATACTGAATTTGGAAGAAGTGCAAAGAAATCCAAGAGAGATGCAAATCCTAGTTCTCTGGGCTCAGTAAAACAATGTGTATTTAACCAGAATTATGCTCTGGGCTAACCTAACTCTCTAGTGACCCACGGGGTTTGCTGTACTGGCAGTTCTTCCCCTGAGCATTCGCAGTGCTGCATGACATACCAAAGACTCAATATCAACCCAACTGATTGATTTCCAGATCATTAGAAATGTCAGTTTTCCTCCTTGCTGGGCTGTCTGAACCTGGATGGACCTCTTGGATCTCTACTCTTTGTCTTAGCAAACTCCATCTTGAGTTCTTCATAGTGAGAACCTTACCTCTGACTTTTTTTCTTGTGGAATCTCTGAGCCTGAGTTTCCCTGGATATATTAGCTACTGTTTTTGCTACCGTGTGCAAAACATCTGATGAGAAACAACTTAAATAAAAAGAAGTTCCTTCCCGGTTACATTTCAAGAAGATACATTTAGTGATAGCGGGGGAAGGCAGGGTAAACAGGCAGGAGACTGCTGGTCACACTACACCCAGACAGCAAGCAGAGAATGAGCCAGTCCTAGCTCTGAAGCCCAGCTCTAAAGTCTCAAGACCACTTCCAGTGACTCATTGCTTCTAGGAAGGCTCCACCACATAAAAGTATTTCAACCTTCCTAACAGTTCCACCAGCTGAGGGTCTAGTGTTTGAACACATGAACCTAGAGGAAATAGTTCATGTTCAAACCACAATGCCTGCATGCCAGGTTACTGGCTAGTGTGTTTGTAGTTAGTTAGTCATCATACATCATTGAAAGTCTATTTTCCTGGATCATAAAGTAGGAGCTATCCCTCCTGCTTCAGAATCACCTTTGTCTAATTGCCTTTGCTAGCCTTTGCTTCAGGGTCTGCAGTATCTCCCTGCCTGGATGCCCTCTTCCCCCACTTTCTTTCTGCCCATCTGCCAGATGTATATGCATACTCTGAAAGCAAATTTCCCTAAAGTGACCTTCCAGAACCTAGTCCCATGTGTACTAACCTGCTCTTTCATCCAAACTCTTAACTTTGAAGAAAAGAAACTTAATCTCCCAGAACATCATCTCACCACATCATCTGGAAAAAGTCATGCCTCATGACTTACATTATTTGTTCTCTGATGGCAAATATTTTATACTAACACTGTGATTATATATAGATACATATATAATATATATGTATTTTTTAAGTATTTTATTTAGTTTGTAGGGAAAGATAGACAGATGATAGATATATGATAGACATAGACAGACAGACAGACAGACAATACACACATATATACCCTGGAGTATGGGTGTAAGTGAGAGATAACTTTCAGAATCACTTCTCTCCTCCAGTCACTGAGCCATTTCCTATTGCTCCATGCTCCTCCACTGCAGCTGCCTTCTGCTGGCTGTTTCCACCAGGAAAAAGAATTGTATTGCATGTACACTATCCAGAAACTTCACTCTTTCGACCCCTTTGCTGATGCAAATAAGGGTAATGGCCTGCTTCCTGCTAGCACTGAGGGTTATATCCATACAAGAATCCAACAGAGAAATGGCCAGAAGACCCTTACTACTGCCCAAAGGATCACTGATGATTACAATAAAAAGAAACTAGTAAAGGCGTTTAAGAAGAAATTTGTGCAGGGCTTGTATAGTTAAGAAAAACATTAAATGTGGGAGAAAAATAAAATAAAATTAAAAAAAGAAGAAATTTGCCTACAATGGCACTGTACTTGAGTGTTCAGAATATGGAGAAGTAATTCAGCTACAAGGTGGCCAGTATAAGAAAATATGCCGGTTCCTGATAAAGATTGGACTGGCCAAGGACGATCAGCTGAAGGTTCATGGGCTTTAAATGCTTGTGACTCTCTGAAGCTTAAGTGAGGATTTCCTTGCAATGAGTAGAATTTCCCTTCTCTCCTTTGTCACAAGTTTAAGAACCTCATAGCAGCTTGTGTAATATAACCATTTGGAGTTTCTTTTTTAACTTGGACTAGTGTAACTTCTTCATGCAATAAACTGAAAAAAGAAAGAAAGAAGGAAGGAAGGAAGGAAGGAAGGAAGGAAGGAAGGAAGGAAGGAAGGAAGGAAGGAAGGAAGGAAGGAAGGAAGGAAGGAAGAAAGGAAAGAAGGAAGAAGGAAGAAAGAAAGAAAGGAAGAAAGGAAGGAAGGAAGGAGGAAGGAAGGAGGAAGAAGGAGGAAGGAAAGAAGAGAAGAAAGAAAGAAAGAAAGAGAAAGAAAGAGGAAAGAGAGAGAAAGAAAAAAGAAAGAAAGAAAAAGAAAGAAGAGAAAGAAGAAAGAGAGAAAGAAAAAGAGAGAGAAAGAAAAAGAAGAAAGAGAGAGAAAGAAAGAAAGAAAGAGGAGAGAGAAAGAAAGAGAGAGAAAGAGAGAGAGAGAAAGAAAGAAAGAAAGAAAGAAAGAAAGAAAGAAAGAAAGAAAGAAAGAGAAAGAAAGAAAGAAAGAAAGAGAAAAGAAAGAAAGAAAAGAAAGGGAGAAAAAAGAAAAATCAGTTCTCTCCTTTTAACAAGTGGGCTTCCAGGGATGGAACACAGATCACAGATCAGTAGTTTTGGGAGCAGGTACCTCATCCACTGAGCTATTTCACCAGTATACACATGTGTTGATCTCGTAATTTAAACGACCAGCTCCTTGTGGGACCTTATTGAAAATAGTTGCCTGGAGATGTCCATCATCTAAGAGCCTGGGCTGTGTGCCTGCGCCCTGCACTGCAGCTGCTCAGCTTACTATCCACCTCCTTCCTTGCACAGATATCTACTGAGTGCCTACTTTGTGCTGGGTCACCTCCCAAGGTTAATTCCAAATGTGGATAGGGCAGATGCTTCTGCAGATAGTGTAGTAAAGTCAGAAGATACTGAAGCCCAAGGAAATGTGACTACCATGTGAGGAGACGTGCTCTAATGAGAAAAAAAGATGAAGGCAGCGACTATGGAGAGACCAAGGATGGTGTTTTTAGAAAGTGGCAATGGGTCATTTGCTTTTTTAAGAGATTAGTTTCTCGGGCTGGAGAGGTGGCTCAGGGGTTAAGCCTCTACCTTGCAGGCGGAAGGTTCTGAGTTCGGATCCCAGATCCCACGTATAGACGCCAGGCGGAAGGGGGGGCGGCCTGCTGCTTCTGGTCCTGGTAGGGCGGAGCCTGTGAATCCCGGGGCAGAAGGAGGTGGAGGCGTCCATGGTGGTTCACGAATTCGTCCGTGGTTCTACACACACAGACACACACGCGCGCGCACATACACACGCACATGCGCACAGTTGAATAAATAATAATAATAAAAAAATTTTTTAAAATTAGTTTCTTAAAGGCTCCAATATAAGAGGATGCACAGGAATTGTTTCTGCCTCAAAGTGTTTACAAGGAAAAATGTGCATCAAACTTTTAAACCCCCCCACTTCCTTTTCTTTTTACCCACCCCCTACGATCTCAATATGTGGAGTTGAAACATAATAAACAGAATCCCGTAAACGTAGTGGATGGGCAAATGTATTTTCTTCTGAAGGTCCTGGGCCTTCAACACTCTCCAGCAGACGTTTGTCCCTTGTGTTTACATCAGCAGAGTCAGGATGGCATTAGTAGGTCTTTACACCATCTTTCTTTAAACAACAGTCACTGCACGGACGCTTAACTAGGCGACATCCGTAGAAAACCTCCTGAGACAGCCACAGGGGTGGGGTTGCGGTCAAGGAGCAGGGAGGCCCGGGGAGTCACCTAGCCTGCTAACCTGGGCAGGCACTAGGACCGCCCAGACGCCCGTCTGCAGCTTAGCCTGTTGGAGGGACAGAGCCACCTTAGTGGTTACACAAGCGCGCTGTCCCCCTTCTGGACGGTGACAAGGTATGAACATCTGCTTAGCAGCCGGGTTTGTGCGCGGTAGGTGGTGTGCAGAACCGGATGCTCGCCAGGGCTGTCCGGTTCTAACCGGGTGACTCCGTTATTTTCTGTTCATTCCCACAGCAGACGCGGTAGAGCCATGGGCTAGATCTTCCAAGGCTGCAGCAGACTGGAGGCATTGGGAGGTGTAAGTACCCCGGTCTCCATCTCTAAAGCGCCCCGCGGTGCTGTGTCCCTTGACCTTCTTCTTCTCTCTGAGCCGCCGCGAGGTGCCATCTGCGTGTTTCATTCACGAAGGAAGAGCCAGGGAGAGTGACAGAAACAGGGCGGATGGGCCTGAAACTCCACTCTGGAGTGGCCGCGTCCCTTCTGGCAGTCGATGGCTTTCTAAGGAAAGCCCGGTTGGCGCTCAGTTTCCATAGAAGAGTGATTTGCTCAGGGTTGCAGACAGCATACTTGATTTCTGCTCTATGTTTCTCAAAGCTCAGCAACAGCCCTTCCTAGTCCTCCCTACCCTGCAATGTGGGAATCTTTGCACGCTTTCTTGCTGTCTGCAGTCCAAACATTTATATCACAAGCTTGGACTTCCAAAAAGCTGGCGTGCCATCTATCCTGGACCTGCCAGTGTAAAGCCACCCAAAGAAATCTACTTTGCTGTTGCTTGACAACACTGTATTCTTCCCCACATAGGTGGGAAATTGTGCTCAGAAGCCTGTGGTGAATTAATAGTTCACGATTCCTTTCTCTTATTCAACCGTCAATCTGGCCATGTATGATAAGGGAATAGTGTGCTATTAGAAAACCCAAATTAGTATGGTTTCATGAAGAAAAGTGGAAATTTTTTTAATGCTGTAAAAAATCTGTTGGTTAAACTTTTCCTGGGCCTTGGTGCAAATTTCTGCCTTAAGAACTTTGAGAACTTTAAAACCTTGTCAGACTGTTGGGTATGATATGTCAATAATCACTGAATTTATGTATCTATATCAAATGTGGTAAGCAAATATATATTCATGGATGCATCCACAATTAATTGTTTTAACAGTCATGTATAGGTTTTAAGATATATCACTGGCATTGAGTTTATATGAGAAAAGAAAATAATCAAGACACAATGCAAGACATTGGCCTTGTAGCGTAGCAGGAATGGAAAGCATTAAAGAACTTTCAAAATACTTACAATGGGTCAAATATATGGATATTTGAATACCTTTTATTTTGCTATACTGAAATATATCAAATGAGACTTCAGTTGTTTAGCAATTAAAACTATGAAAATATGGTCATAGGTCTCCTAAAATTCTTTATTAAATAGGTAAAAGGCAAAGGCTATGGGTGAGTGGAGAGCTATGAATTACTGCATTGTGCCATACTCTCCATAATGAGAATATTGAGAACTAATATTTACTATATAAAAATGCTATCTTTGTTGTTTTAAATGTATTCAAAATTTCAAATGGTTGCAACCATTAATTTGCAGTATCCTTAAAATGCAATGAAAAGGAACAGATGCTAATATTTCTACACAACATTCCCTAAGTGGAGAAAATATTTTCCAGTGACAACACCGCACTATGGAGAGGGAGATCCAACTGGACACAGTCATCAGCTTTTACTGATTTCTGAACCAAAAGTAATTTGTAATTGTATTTTGGAGCAAGCATAGCATTATACCATCTAACTTTGTAAACTTTATGTGAGGTTTCCACTCTCCTTTAAAAAAAAAGGTTTTCTTTATTTCAAGTTAGGAAAGAGAATTCACTTCTCCAAATCATAGTTCATTTATGAAAATTTCACCCAGCATGAAGTGATTTGCATCCTTACATTATAGTTTTATCTTCTGCTCATTCTTATCCATCTCTTCCTGCAAATCATCTACATGCAAATCAACTACATGTTGAGTAGATATGGATTCAGTGAGGATGTGGAAAATAATTCCCAAAACATAGATGTTATACAGAATTTGATATTCTTTCCAGAATGCAGTTTTCTGTCTGAACTTTTGTCTCAGATGAAGTCTTCTGGTCAAGCTTAATTGACTAAACACAATGGCATGAAGCTCAGAGGAAGTCTGGGTTGCTGGCAGACAAGTAAGGTTTAAGCTAAAGAACAAAGTACACATAACACTGGTAATACTAATTTGCTAAAGTGTGAAAACAGGGATTATCTGGTGATTCTGATGCCTGGAGATAATCCCCTGAGATCTTGAAAGGCCTTGCTGTTGGAGGTTTAGGTGGATCAATATTATGTTGATTCACTGGATAATGGAAAGGTAGTATTTTCTAATTCACTTTGTATTTAAACTAGGTTCAGCAAAAAACAATGTGCTTCTACAGATTCTAGCATCATTACTTTTGTCTAAAACACAATCTTTCCCAGTAGACATTCTCACATGAATAGGACAATTAGTGATGTGCTTTTAAAAGACACCTTCTGTAGTAGTAAACCTCCTATGGAAGAGACAGAAAAGGAACTTCAGCTAAATTATTCTGCTTATTTTTACTTCCATCTTCTGAACATTCATGCTTTGCATAAAAACCAGTATCTCTTAGTATTAACCACAGGTGAATGCAGTAAATCAGTCGGAGCCAGCTTCCAATGGAAAGGCTGGGGTGGGAAAGATGCATCAGTGTTTGTCAAGAGGGAAAAAAAAAAGAAATGTAATGTTGTGGCAAATGGCTCTTCTTGATTCATACTGAAAGGTAATTAAAATTCTAACATGAATTGTTAAGAACAGGTTGACCACATATGCAAGCCACAGCAAA
The DNA here is from genome assembly GCA_023101885.1 of Typhlomys cinereus. Taxonomy (NCBI): domain Eukaryota; kingdom Metazoa; phylum Chordata; class Mammalia; order Rodentia; family Platacanthomyidae; genus Typhlomys; species Typhlomys cinereus. The sequence continues at coordinate 1,541,883 of JALPQD010000466.1, read as the reverse complement.
CTGGAATTTCATGTGATTTGAAATTTTTCTTTTGCAATCTAATTACGATTTTTCTCTTATTAGAACAGTCAAAAGGAAGATGGTGAGAGTGTATCAGTGACATGCCATGTTCACACTGGTCATACTGTGTGGGACAACAAGAACAGATGAAGTTGGGCATTTTATAACAGTTTACTAAAAGGGGAAAGCTATGATTTATATGCTTTGGAACTAAGCTTGTCTTGAAATCCAACATTTTGTCATTTCCTGAATTGGCTATTACTTATGTAGATAAAAGTTTAAGCAGTGGCCGGCAGCGCATGCTGTCATCCTAACAGTTGGGAGAAGAATGAGAAAAGCAAGTTATGAGAATTTCAAATATTTGCTCAAGATAATGTAAGGCAAGTAAGCGCCAATGAGTATTCAAAATTGTTAGCTCCTTTTTGTCCTCCTTGGGTCTCAGGTCAGGCCTAACCTTTCTATATTTCAAGGAAAGTAAACTAAAGGTTCATATTCAAAAGATAATTGAGTTCATTGACTTTTAATATGTTTTAGAACACTAAAAGTCTTTGAAAAAAGTCAAATAGGGTTTCTTCAGATGTGCTATGTATGTTCTTTAAGATTTGGGAAATTTCAAGAAATCTAAATCTAACTTAAGGGAATAATAGATTAACTTACATCACTTACAATTGATGGAGAAGACCGTGAGATCTCTTAACACTTCAGCTGGGAGTCCACAGCTGTCCTTGGGGCAACACCAGATGTGCTCCTGACAGCTCACACTGCATAAAACTGCTTTGGTTTGCACAATCAAGTTCTAACACAGGACTTTGCCACTTCTTACATGGGGTGGGGGAACAACTAAAGATAGAAACACTTAAGGCCTCCTCCTTCTCTGAGTCAGACCATAGACTCCTGGATTTTAAGGAAAAAATCAAGTATCACGAATCTTATTGCTGCAAGGAACATGGAGTTCTCCAGCTTAAATTATTGAGAACTTTCTGTCACTCGGCAGATGACAAAACATTAAGAAAGGATGCTTTGCCCAATTTTCAACACCTCTTACACACTTAAATATGACACCTAATGTTTCCAAATCTATAAAAATAGTTATGCTGTGGAGTTTTACCCAGCTCTCTGTACAAATCCAGCCTGTGGCTCTTGAGCGTATACATCACATTGACTAGCCCGTGATTTCTGCTTTTCACTCATACACAAAGTTACTTTTCAAATTGGTTCACATACAAAAAAAAATCCCTTGATGAGGACCTCATGTTTATTTTCTATATCCTTTAAATTTTTTTACTGTTCAGATGGTTAAAAATAAACATAAAAATTGGTCATTTTATCTACATATCTTCACTAATAATATTGAGATACCATTGTTAAAAACTTTTGCATAATTTAATCCATACAGTATGTGAATACTTCTTCATTTAAATTGTGAAAAAATGTTATCTATATATGTATACATACCCATTACAGAAATTATATCTATTCCATAAGAACTTCAACTTTTCAAACGTTTCCCCGTTTAACAAAATCACATCAGAACCCACATTACTGAAAAATATATCAATTTACTTCTTCATTGTCTTTTCAAAAAGTTTTCTACTCACAAGAGTTTCTACAAATAAAGCAACTACCTTAGCTAAGTACTAACTTACACATAGTGCAGGGTAGCCACGTATAAGGTAGAAAAGCAAAAGGTTGCTAAGACACAGAAAATTATGGAAAGCTGGGCTGGCAAGACAGCTGTACAAGTAGAGAGTTTGATTGCAAACCTGGCTGCCTGAGTTTGATCCTTAGACGACCACTGACCTCCACCCACGCCCACGGCCTGCATGTGTATCTCTGTCTCTGTCTCTGTCTCTGTCTCTGTCTCTGTCTCTCTCTCTGTCTCTCTCTCTCTCTCTTCTCTCTTAACACATTTTAAATTATGGAACCCAAATTTGGTTTCAGGTTCACGCAATGAACATCTGAGATTTTTTTCTCCTGATGAATGGGTAAGGGCTGGTAAAGAAAATGCACTTTCTTACTGTTCAAGATTTTTCATCCTCAAAGGTAAAAAGCCTTACAGGTAAAAAGCAAAAGTAGAATGCATTAAAGTGGGCATAAAGGATTTATAAGACATTAAAGCTAAATATATGTTAGCTAAGTTGTTAATACTACTGGGGTCTCAAGCAGAGTCTTTTTCTTCAGCCAAGCTCCAGCAACCAAGCAACACCTGCTCTTGGAAAGATGGCAGTGGATGTGGAAACTCTTCGGGTCAAAGACCTTGTTACCCTCTGCTCTAGACCCTTATCATTTAGTGTTGGCCTTTAGAGAAAGACAGACTCACAAATTTGCATGAAATGTCCTTTTCTGCTCAGAAAGCATCTTTAAAAGACAAATTCCTAAGATGTTGATTCCTTTTTTATATTATTGAATGATGTATGTATTTGGTAAACAGCATGTGGAGACATTTTTCCAAGTCCAAACTTTCAAGTCTCATACAAGCTTGTTAACCAGTCTTCTTTCATTAGGAAATGCCCTTTGAATTGAGTTGAATAATTACGTCAAATGAAGTGTCTATATCCTCAAAAATGAATACTATTTTTAAAATGGCCAAATGGCCAAAGTTCTTTTGGATTTTTCTCCTTTTCAGATAAAAATGATGGAGTCTGAATCCAAGGGTATTTTTGACCATCCCATAACCATTTTTTATATTGGCCCATGGGTACTATAATAATTAATTTTAGTTAATTTAATAAATTAATTTAATTAATTAATTTGCATGAATCTGGAATAAACAGACCAGACTTTGGGCAAAATACACCCATTTGATATTTTCTTCAGCTTAATTGGAGTAGAAAGACCCACCTTAAACTTGGGTGACACCTTCTGGTGGCAGCCGAAAGTCCTAGAAAGAAAAAGTTTTGTGTTTTGACCTTTATTACTTCACTTATTGCTGGCAAGGTCATCCTCCTTGTTTGGATATTGCTGGCAAGATGATTCAAATAGGAGTCTATGTCTATGGATGCTTAGAATTTATTTTCCCTAAAGGATAGTGTCTGGGCTTCAGTTTTGTTTTGTAAGGGCAGTCTGAAGAAAGCATGATCAATATGCTTGGGAGATGTCTGTGTAAAGGTGCCTGACACCTGAGCTCAATCCCTGGAACTCATATATTGAAAGACAGAAATGACTCCTGAAAGTTGTCCTCTCACCTTCACATACACATTGCAGCGTGTATACACCTACCACGTATGCATGCATAATATATAAATGAATACAAAAAATAAAGGTAAGAAAATAAATCATGAATTATCAGAGCTAGAAGACAAGTATGGAAATAATACCATAACGTCTAGCAAATGTACAGCCCTTTCACCTGTATTGACAATTAATAGCAGTGTTTATTACATTTTATGTGTATGCTATGTTTGTTTCTTTTCTGCTTCTTTTTATTGCTTATAGAGCTTTGTTTTCATAGTTGAATTTTTTAATGGTGAGAATTGTTTAAAAATCATGTGTTGGGATAAAACACGTTATTCATGCTATCAAAATAATGACCATATTTGTTTTGTATTTGAAGTTATTCAATTTGGAAACAAGGATTTTAGGAACAAATTAACATCATTAAACAGGAGATAATTATAATACATAAATGCATGATAGGCACTTCTGTGGGAAAACTGGAGCAACAATAATCATAATAGGCAAATTTCAAAGAAGAAAATATAATTAAGATTTTACAAGTTTATAAAATAATGCTAACAGGTACCATTCACTTGGAAGATTCATCTTTTCTGAATTTTTAAGCATGCACCAATATGCCTTAATATGTTTAGATAGAATATGTATAACAAGGAAAAAGATGAATCTATAGTATTAGTGAAAGAGTTGACCAGAGTCTTTTAGACTATGGACAACAATTAATGACAACAAAAACTTGAATAATATAATTTATGTTATCAAATGTATGTGAACCCTGCAGTTAACAAATTTCATTCTTTTGAATCATGCATAAACATTCTTTTCATTTATAAATATTTAGAACATATTGCTATGTCCCAATGTATTGAGGTCCCAAAAAATGAGAAAGATTGGTGCTGCAAAGTTAATCATGATATTAAGTTTTCTTAATTAAAATTAGTCAATGTAATACCACCAAGTAATACAGTTTAGACTGAAGAATCTTAAGCATTGACATGATATGGGTATTAAATCTCACCTAATTACCTTAAAAACCCTCTACCTGAACATGAATCTTATTTTGGCTATTTCCAAGAAGGTGTTTATAACTCTTTCACCCCAGGATACTGTGCAGAGTCTTAGAGATAACACCCGAAATCCTGCTCATTTCTGCCTGACAACCAGAAATAAATATATAACTTAGGGTAGCTGTGGTATAAGTTTTCTGGCTTATGATAAACTCACGATTCTTATTCTGATGCTAAAGTTTTACCCGGGCCACTTAGATAATTATCACAGCATTAGGGTAAAACTTTATATTCAAGCTTAGAATTAACTCAGAGCTGAATTTTTAACATACAGTATATTCTAATATTCTGTATACTATCTGACTTTAATTTTAACTCATACATAGATATGCAGATTTGTGGAGTACAGTGTAATACTTTGTTCTGTATAAATATTGTGTAAATCCATCAGGGCAGTTAGCATTTCTTCATGTTGGAAACCTTTGAACTTCTGTCTTTTGGTTATTTACAAAATAAGGAGCAAATACAGCTCTGTTGTAGATCAATTGATTTCCATCTTTAGAACTGCTAAAATGTGTGTGTGGTCGTGCATGTATGAGTGTGTGTGTGAAAGAGAGAGAATGCACACATGTGTGCATATGTGCATATACTAAATTGTGGGTATTGCAGTCATCCTATAGTGGCATGTAACACTGGACACTTACTCTTCCTGCCCTTTTCTAAGGCAAAAATATTGCAACCATATAAAATAAGGACCTATTGTGCTTATTGTTGATGGAGTCCTAAAATGGTTTATCTGGAATCATGAATATTTTGAGCATTACATTTATATCTCTTTTTCATTAATTATCATCATATGCTTTTGAGTACATAAACTTTGTTAAAAATAATCTTAAGATATAGAAGCTTTTGTGGCAGTAAGACCACTAAAATGTTTTTAAGAAATTTTCAGCTATTTGTTATGTGTCTAAATTCACATTTGCTATAAACTTTTTTGTAGCATTTTTCTGTCTGTCTAAAGAGTGTGAGGAGACTTCTGTTTGAGCTTTACATACATCTGTTGCATGATAAAGAATGACCCTATTTGGTTTCTTAGCAGGAAGAAAACATTAGGAAAAACACAAATTTTGTATCTTTCCCTGTGAATATCAGAAGTTATCTCTTTGAAGTACTAATAATTCAGTTACAGAGCAATTGCTTTTGGCAAAGTAATCATTTAAATGGTACTTTATAATTTTCAAAGGATCATGAAATTGCAATGTGAAGACCCAGATTGTTCTTGGCTTTTTGAACTGCTCAGAATGTTCAAATTTCTTTCTGTCATTTGTGTTATATATAAATATAATGTAGCATTTTGGTTTTAAAATATTTAAAGTATTATTCGAGCATGTCTTTGCAAATCCTGGCCCACATTCTTTGGGAAGAGATGCAGCCCCAGAAGTTCTAAGAGGTCAGGTACACAGTCCCTCACTATAGCACACGAGCACTGGAAAGGGATGCTGGGACATATCACTCTCAGCTTGATGACTCTCAATGTATAGCTTTGTCAAAATATAATTTCAGAAAGAAAAATCTCAGAAAAAAGGTCTCAGATAAAATGAACTTGTGGAGAAGATACACTTCAACTCATTATTTAATAAAGGATATCAGTAAACTATAATGGCCAATTCAGATTATATTCAAGAAATAAGATCATGTTAAAAATTGTAAAAGTAAGTATTAAGATAGGTTCTTTTTTGTTAAGGGGAGAGGCTTGTGGAATTAACATTTTGGACTGATACTCATAAGACAAAAAATTTGTTTGCATTCCTATGAGGCAAATCAACTTCATCTAATCTGGGATTTTAACAGTAATAAAATGAACTGAGTTCCTTCCCTTGAATAATCCAAGTATTCTTTGTCCCCACATGGTATTGAATATACTTTCTGTACTTTCTGCTTAAATTTTGCCTTATTCTTTGTCTTTTATCAGAATAACTATATTAATTTCAAAATTTCATTGCTGTAACAAATACCCAACCTAAGAAATTTAGAGGAACAAGGAGATTTTTTCTTTTTTATTAATTTTTAAGTTTTTCTTTTACAAGCATATTGCCTAATTTCCTCAATCCCCCCTCCCTCCCATCCTCTCCTTTGTTTTCATCAATCCTTCCCACTCCCTCCCATTCTCCTGCCTATATACTTCTATGAAGCATATAGACCCCACGGTTCAATTGTTGCTTGTCTATCCTTGTGGGCGTTCTGTGGCATATCAAATTGCTGTCTTTGGGCCACCCCACTGATAGGGACATTTCCTTTTACTATCCAGCTTTAGACCCTTAGGTTTCTACTGTATGTTCTTATCTCTCTTGAGTTCCTCGACAGTCTATGGGGGCATGTTGGTATGTCAGTCATTATGTAGATCTGGGAAGGACAAGTCTCACTGTAGTGAGTTACTAGATGCAGCACTCCTGCCTTGACCGGAATGTCTTGTCCAACAGTGAACCCTCCCATCTTCTTACCATCTCATCATCTCCTTCTCTGCTAGGTTCCCAAAGCCTTAGAATGGGGAGACATTAGCCTGATTCTGGGTGAGCCTGAAAAAAGGATATTTTTATCCCAATTTACGATTCCAAGTAACAGTTCATCATTGCAAGAAAGTTGTCAGGAGCCCAGGGAAATACCCACAATATATCCACAGCAAGAGGAAAGAAGCTGCTGTGGGCTTCCCCAAATACTAAACCATTTTTTCTCCAACTTATCCCCTGCTTTTGGGATAGTTCCACCCACTGTGGGCTGGGACTTCCCACAGCAATCATGTAATTAAAACAATCTCCTACCGGTCTGCCAGAGACCTGTCTCAACAATTCTCCTAAATAATTTTTCACAGATGAGTGTAGCCACCTACCTCTGAATACAGATAACAAAACTATGTTAAAATAAAATCAGCAAGGTTGATTAAAAAACTGACTAAATCTACCAGGTCATAAATCTTTGCGATTGCTTCATTGAGCAGTGAATTATTTGCATCTAGTATACAAAATTCTGTGTATTAATAAGTAAATCATGACTTTAATTATGCTAGAATGTATGATCACTTAAAAGTAAAATTAGAAAGCAACTACTTGCTATATGAAAAGACTTTAAACATATCATGATCTTGTCGAACTGTATAATTTTATGGCTAAGCCAAGAAATCTATAATATATTTTGTTAATGTTTTATGTGACTTTTAGAACTTACTTTTTCATAATTGTAATAGTAAAAAACAAGCTGTGTGTCATTTGGTTAGCTCAAAGCGACTAAGTCAACCTTCACAAAACCAGAGCTTGGGTCCTTATGAAGGTCTGACAACACAAGGCCAAGTGAGGACAGTCACTACAGTATTTGAGGAAATTTGCACTGGATTTTGCTTCACATAGAATCTTACTTTTCTGTAATCAATTGCAATTAAACGTATTTGCATATATTAGCACAAAAGCAACTTAGGTGTTTTAAAAAGCCTAGAATTTGTAATAGCAACCTTATAGTAGGTGATCATATAGGGTATTATTAAAGTTGAGACATTTAATTCCATTGTACAGAAATAGTGGGATAACCATGGATAGCTCATCAGCAAAATGCAAGCCCTATTTATCTGAATTGAATTTTTACTGTAAGCTTCCTTAATAAACAAAAGTGATTATTAATAATTATTAGGTGCCTCTTAGATAGCTAAGAAACATGGCTAGCCCAAGCAAAGGGTGTAAATGGATAAAGAAGACAGAAACATTCAAATAACGTCCTGATAATAACCGTGGTGGCTGTTATGCACACAAGAAAGCCTGGACATCTGACTTGTTTGGCAAGCAGTAGATGTGTATGTGTGAAGATAAGTCCAGAAAATCATCTCCAAAAATTTGAGCCGGAGGATAATAAGGTTTTCTAGGTAGTGTAATCATTAATATTGTTAACTAGGCAAGATTTGGAATAATCTGGAAGACAAGCCTCTAGGCATAACTGTAAAGGATTTTCTAGATTAGGTTAATTTAGATGGAAAGACTCACTATAACTTTGAGATGGAAGAACCCACCACAATTTTGATGACAACATCCATGTGCTGGGTCCTGGATGAATGAAAAGGAGAAAGCATTTATTTCTCCTTTCTGACTGTGGATGCAAGGTGACCAGTTGCCCCAAGCTGCTGCCATGAATTCCGGCAATGATGGATTGCTCCTTTGCACTGTGAGCCAAAACAAATTCTTTCTTCCTTAGGTTGCTTTTCTCAAGTGTTTGTTAAACCAACAAGACTAGTATTTAATATGGGGATTGTAGAGGAAATTGCAGGAAGGAATCCTTACCAGAAAGGCCATGACAGAGATGGTGGCATGAATATTGAGTTTTTGATAGGATGGATATGAACACATGGCTGTATGTAATGACAACATGCAATTCATAAATTTTGCTTTGCCAGAGAGAGAAGTGTATACTCATTTATAGAAAATTAACCACTAGGAGGAGAAAACTTTATTGCTTTGAAAGCATTTTTAATGTTATTAATGCATTTTTGGAAAAAAATGACAGTTCATACATATTATTACATCTTGTACCAAATTGTAATCAGAAAATGTATAGACACAATCCCATTGGTTAGTCTCCTTCAAAATTGTCCAAAATATCTCCATCTGGGAGAATGGTACTTAGCTAATCACCTTGACTTCCTTCTCTGAGGTCACTTTTTTAAAAAGCATATCTGATTTGTCATTTGTTTATGTGTTCATTTGATTGTTTCTCTATTTGTGTGTGTACATGTGATGATTATGTGTTTGCTCACTCACATGCCACAGCACCTGTGAAGAGGTCAGAGGACAACTCTAGGTGCTGGTGCCTCCATCCGTCTGCTTGGGCCAGATCATTCTTTTTACGACACTGAATGGTGGATTGCAAGGTAGCAAGCCTATGTGCTTCCAGGGGATTCTCTTGTCTCTGCCTTCATCTTGCCATAGGAGTGCTGGGGTTATAGACATGCACAATGTTCTGGGGATCTGAACTGAGTTTGTCAGATTTGTGAGTCAAGTGGTTTTTACCCACTGATTTCCCCCTCTCTTGGCTTCTGAGAACATTTTCTAACCATATCATAGCTTTCATGGCTCACTGTTTACTCTGAGGGCAACTTATGCAAAGAGACTTTTTTCCTTTCAGTTAGAATCAGGCCTTGGATGGGTTTATTGACCAAAGCTCTGTGTACCTAAATATACAGACAGGGAGAGGTTACTATCCTTGTAGAAAATAACCACAGCTTTATGAACCAAGCAACTCTACCATTATTTTGGTGTCACTGCAGACAGACAATCTATTAATATTTTCAGATATCCAAATGTTATTAAATGTGACAAGTCTATAGAACTAATGAGATGGCAGATCATTGGTTTACTTTTGAATTGTATTGAGTACATTACCTTGACATGGTCTTTTCACACATCTCTCATGCTATTGTAAATATTTGTCATCGCAATTAACACCTTTTCTAGGCCTTGAACAGATAACAATCTGTGTTTCCAAAATTTATCATAATGTTTGGCAATAAGAGATGCTCAATCTATATTTATTGAGTGTCACAAATGCGTGGCTGGAGGTTGATTTATTCTATCAGGATAAAAAGCATAGATAGGCAAGAATTTATATCAGTATCCTCAGTGTTGAGAGCCCCAGTTCCAGAGAGAAATACACAATGAGAACTCAAATGCAGAGCCTTGGAATGGTTTATGATTTAGAGTTTTCAAAGCCAGAGGTAAATGGTTACAAATATTCAAGATGGAAATCTACTGGCCCAGGCTTGGAGTGCCAACACCAGGTAGCTAGAATTATAGGTTCCATCTCTTTTAGTGACCAGTACGCAACTTGGCTTCCACTTTCGTCTCTTCACAGAGTCTCAGCTTCTCCACCATCTCTCTGCTTCTCTATTCTTCTTCTGTCCTCCATATTCTTAGATTTTTGTACTTGACAATCTGGAACTTTTGAATTCTCTTTCAGAGTCACAATTAAAAAAAAAAAAACTTAGTGAGCCTAACAAGTATATGTAGAAAGTCTCTTTCTGTTTACTCCTCAGGTTCTTTCCTGTTCTTGGATTTTTAAACTATTATATATACATGTTAGCTCAGATAAAGATTTTTACCTCACAGGTAGCACTTCTCTGAAACTTTCTTCTTAAACATAGTAACATGTAAAAACCCTTTCCATGTCAGTAGATAGCTTGTTTGTTTTTTACAGTTACATAACACATCATTTACCTAACCAATCCACTGTAAATGATCATCTTTTTTTGTAAATGTGGCACTAAACACATTACTAACTAATGTCCATCTAATACCACACAATTTCTTATTCCTTGGTTAGCCCTTTCATTTTTAGAACGATTTCTTTTCCATAGAAAAATAGCTTAATTTGATATAGCCACATTTACCTTTCTTGTCTTTTACAGTTTATACCTATACTTTTTTACATATGCATATATGACAGATTAAAGTGTTAACTCATCCCATGACTACTACTATTAAATTCAATTACTTGAATGAATCTGCATAAAGCAGTGATAGTAAAAACTTTCTAATAACAACCATAACCAATTTTTTAATTGCCTAGTCCCTGGAAGATGAAACCATTCTCAATATTGCCCTCCTAATCTGATGTCTAAATAAAAATGAAGAATTTCAGAGTAAGAAGGAAATGACAAGATTTTTTCCTTTCTATCCTTGCATTGGCCAAAGCTTTTTCTTTCAACTCTTTTTTGAACATACACTTCCAGAACCTGTTTTCATTTGAGGCAGCATTGTAACATGACTCACGTGGGTGTCAGACTAGGAAAGAAAATGAGGAAATTCTCACCAGAGTCTCATTTACAGGACTCTTTCCTCCCTTTGTTCCTTAACTTGACAGGTGACCATACCAGTCAGCCAGCGAGTCCCTTTCTGTGAAGTGGAGTCAGGTCTCTGGAGTGGCTAACGAGGCCCTGTGGTCTGAAGAGCTCTTTCTAATCAGGCAGAATTAGGCACGCAAACTGGATTAGCTACTTGGGCAAGTCACTTAAGTGTCCTAAACCAGTTTCTCTCATTTGTGAAATGAGGAGACTGGGATGTATACATGGAAGTCACTTTTTCCCCTACTGATTGATAAATGAAGGGTGAAATGACAGAGAGATTTTTTTTTTCCCTGAAACCAAGACACGGATGGAAAATGAAGAGAAGATTATAAAAACTTGGTCTTTATTTTTTAAAGTAAGTTCGATCTAGGCTATTAGTCACAATAATCATCTAATTGCAATTAATTTTCATAAGGAACACCAACAGTTACTAAGGGAGGTCATATCTTCTTATGAGATCACTTACAGTTATCAATAGGTGTTTTAATATTCAAGCAGTCCACAGGAAATGCAAGAAGCAGTCTTACTTCTATCTCCCTGCCCACTGCTCCATATCCCCCACCTCCAGCCCCACTCCCATGGGGTCGACTTGTACTTCCTCATATGAATACAGACAGATTCATGCATATGTTCTCCCTTTCTGTGGCACAAAAAGAGCATGCTGTGCACATGTATATATGCATGAACACTACTTAGTGTCCACCATAAACTTCTAAGAATCTTTCCAGCCTTCAGTAATTTGCTGGTTCTCCTGTAATTAAAAAGCAACTTACCTCCTGGCCTGTGGGCTTAATATTCGTGCCTTGAGGCAGAAGATGACAGTAGGCAAGAACTCAAAATCCCTGCAGCTTTTGCAGACATACTCTAGAGTTTAACTCCTTGTGAAAAGAAGCTCTAGGAATGCCAACATTCTTCCTTCCAGCCAAATCAGTCCTGAGGGGCTGGTGTTAGCCTGAAGGCTTGTGCTACAAAGGAAAGGGAATTCCAACATAAAAGGCCGAGCAACTTCCCACTGGAAAGTGAATGCTTTCCTGTTCGTTACTTGAAAGGATAAAATGTTTTATTTGATTTGAACAAATGTTCAAGAGAAAATCCTCCCCAGGCGATTGCATGGGAAAGTAAATGAATCTTAACCCAGAAGGAAGCTGGAGGCCTATGGGAACACTCTCTCCTGGGAAATTCACATGGAGAGGCCTTTCTGTGAGTTACATTGGTGGGAGAGTACAGTGTTGAAGTTGGTATCATCAGTGCATCTATGTCTTTGATGAAGTGTCGGAACATAACTGCATCTTTAAGAGTTTGTAGCTTTCTTATAAAACCCCAAGATGAATGTATATACAGCCATGTAAGCTTATAAGAAAGCAAAGCAGGAGGAGGTTGTGATTGGTAATATAAATATTAAATATATTTTACATTAATATAATATATTATCAATTAATAAATAATAATGCAATGTTCAATAATATAATAATATTAAATATATTAAATAGTGCATGCATTCAATCAGAATCCCTTTGTTCTTGTGCATTGTGAAACCATTTTAATAAGAACTCGTTTTAATAACAACTCATTTTCTTTGTGCGCTACTGGTCCTGCTACTAAATTACTTGCATATTCTGAGCTCAGAGTAAGTGATCCAAAGAGCAGGTGTCTTGTAGACAGCTGAGTGGTGGGTGTAAGGCAGTCTGCCTTCTACATTTTCTGTGTTGCTAGAGGGTGACAGAGAACACACCAAATCCCTGGAACCAAAACCACAGAGAGAAGGCTGCCAGCCAGAACTCAAAGGCTTTCAGTTGTATAACATTTGATGCTTTGTACATGTTGGCCAAGTCCCAGGATACCCATGATAGGTCTGTCTCCTTAAAAGTACACTCAACAATCTCATAAATCTTACCTGTCAGCTCACACAGCAGGGAAACCTTTGGACAGGGTGGTCAGACTCTAATCTACTTTTGGAAGACGGTGGCAGTCTGTCCTCAAAATTACAATGGAGGTTGGTTGGAAAATTCAGCAGTCTAGACTGAAGCAGAGAAAATCATTTTCCTTTTTGGACTTGTATAATATCACCATAAGCAGGGCAGCAAACTCATTGTCTATGCCAATGATTGCAAATCCAACTCTCAATTTCAGGCTGGCGAGGAGGCAGAGCATCCAGGTACCATATAATTGAGGCTTTACAATTTCAGTTCCATTCCTTTTCTGCATCTCAAACCTTGCCTCCCAAATAATTATGACATTCCAAAATTTGTGTGGATTGTAGAGCCAATAGTGGTTATCAGATTGCGAAATTAGAATTTCCAATTTGAGCATTTTCATATTCTCTTTATTAAAGCTTCTCAGTGATCATTCCAACCCTATTAAAATTATAATATTGAGTTGCATCTACAAAATCATCTGAGTCCTTTTAAGTATTAAACAATTTTCTGTGAGGCTTATGCCATAAAAACACAAACTCTGAAGGGTTGGCTTTGAGCTGCACTACAGGAAATTCTGGGTAATCACTCAGTGAATCTAATGAGCCATGTTTCCAAGAAACTGACCACATTTCTCTCTGTACCTTAGCATACTTTGGGATTCATTGTAGCAACATCACCGATAATTTGGAAATGCAAACATTTCCAAATGAATCACCTAGGTTTAAGTAGATTTACTGCTTTTCCTAAACTACTGTGATCCTGCTGAGTATTCAGAAGGCAGTAGTTAACAGATAGTTTGTATATGGCTCACAGTGAATGGCCTCACACTATAGTGTGATGCTGAGTGCCTCAGGAAACCCAGAGAAATGTAGTTGTCTTCCCAGGCTTCATGAGGATGTAGCTCTGGGCTTAGAGATAATCTTCATTTTTAAGAAAAATATGTTTATAACTGAGTAACTCTACCACAATGTATAAGGTCAACCTGGAGATCTTTATAAAGAGAATCTAACACAAGGAAAGACTTAAGAAATATGAGTTTTATCAGAACTGAGCACCTGGTGGCCAAGGGAGCCAGAGTTTATGAGAAGATGGAGCAGCATTAGCACAGAAGAGAAAGCTTAACTCCAGAGAGATCAGGGCGAGAACTGTCATGACCAGCATGGCAGGAGAAGTCTGCAGTCCCCAGGACAAAAGAAGGCATCTTTTATAGTCTCCAGATGTTGCTGAGGATTGCCATGGCAGTAGGGGTGGTGCCGGGTGGGCAGTGAAGTAATGTCAGGCAAAAGGTGGTCCTCTCTAGAGGCCATTAGGGTGGGGAAGTCAGGGATTAGGTGTGTGGTTGGTGCCAGGAATTGCCGTGTTCCAGCCAGGGTGGAGGAGACTTTGCAAAATGGCATGGCAATGGTTCACACCTCCATGTTCGCGTTTGGATGTTTGTATGTGCCAGGGAACAACTGGGTGTTTCCTCCTTCCTTTGAGGCAGGGTCTCTCCTTGAATCCAGTTTAGGCTACATTAGCTATCCAGTCTCTTCTTCCATAGGGCTGGGATACAGCATAATGCCCAGCATTGTGCCCACCCCGGCATGGGTTCTAGGTATCCCACACAGCTCCCCACTCTTCCAAGGCAAACTGTTTACTGACTGAGTTATCTTCCAGCCCCCAAATACACATTTTCATAGGCTATCCTAGCTCTTCTGATGCAGATAAGAGGGGAGATCTTGTTCACACCCTCCTCACGCAACTCCTGACTTTCTTGCAGCCCACATTCCTACTCTGATCCACAGTCTCTAAGACTTGCAGGAGTGTATTCTCAGCCAGCACGCACAGACTCTCGCACCTCCTGATGGATGCTGATGACAAATTCCAGTTCTGACCACCACTCACCACTCCTCACCTGTGACATCAGAGTTTCCATACCACGCTTCTAGACTGCAGTTTTCATATGCCTACAAATAGCAGCCAAGAAACGTAAAAACAGATTTTTCTTTCTAAAAGGAAAATGTTGAGCTTAAATGTATAGAGAGTCCGAAGATAAGTAAATGTCCTACTTAGACGCAAATATAAACTTGATGGTTGAGGTTTCGAACTCTGGACACATTTCTAGAGTATCAGTTTTGCCACTGAACAAGCCTGAAAGAGATTGTCTAGTTGATGGGAAGGGCTAGTGAGTAGGGCTAGTCCCTGGGCAGGTGAATAAGATGGGGGGAACTGTTAAGGAAGTTGGCATCCTTCCTTATACTTGGCCAGACATGCTGATCAGGAGAGTAAGGATTCTCCCTCTCTTGGAGTCATGTGGATTTGGTGTGACCAGTTCCCTCAGCCCTTGGTATTGGTGTGGGTTCTCTTTTGACAGGGAATCTTAACTGGACAATCATAAGTCAAATTAAAACTCCTTGTTCCCTTAAGCCATTTAGTCATGAATTTATCAGCAACAATGCAAACTATTACAATAAAAGTATTAGTGACTTTTATGAATGTGAACAGAAATGACATAGAAGAAGGAAAAATTGCCTAAACATAATGTTCTACAGAAGTACTATGAAAATATCAATTTTCTTTTTTTAATTAGAGATTATAGCAGTGCTAGCTGTATTTTAGCACTAATTAATACTTCTTAATTATGATCTGCTTTAAGGTTTTGAAAATACCTATTTTAAAATACACATTTACAAGTTTTTAAAAATGCTGTTCTTGACTCTGTATTCATCTACACTTGGGATTTCACAAGCGTTCATGCCATTCTTTCATTGTAATTGTGGCTGAGTTTAAAAGCAAATGCCTGGTGTTGGGTTTGTGTACAACAAAGATCAGTCATTCTATACCAGTTGATCCAGAATGACATTTACGGGAACTATTTCCTTTACTTTTAATTGGTAAAATGATGAAGTCTTTCAGAAACTTATGATGGCCCGTGGATGACATATCATAACATGAATGTACCACTTACAGATGATGACATAAAGATGCAACTTCCTCTGGGCTCTTTGGGGCTTTAGAATCTTTCCTTGTGCTTACTTGCACACCACAATGTAGGATAATGGCACAAATTTTATTTGAGGGTTGTTTTTCTTTTATAAAATATACATCTTTTATATTTTAGATTATTACTTTTCTGTTTTTATTATTTTGGAGTTCAAATATAAATACAATGATTTTGTTATTTTTGTCCCTTATTGCCCAATTCCAACCTTGTTTTCTTTTCACTACATGCCTTTTTCTTCCCCACTTTTCTGCCTCCTAACTTTCATGGCTTTTTGCCTTTCTGGCCCAAAGAGTTTCATCTGGGTTGCCTTTGATGGCAAGTGCTCCAACATTTCCTTTGGCAAAGATAGAGTCTTAATATTAAAAATTTTCATACTGAATAATTACATAGGAATGTGTCTTTCCTTAGTTTTCTTTCCTTTCTTTCCTGTCATTGATAGAGTTCCTATTCATGGTCAGGAAATGTGGTAAACACTGAAGAAACAAAGATACAGAAGGCCCCATCTTGACTGCTCTCTAGAGTTAATTATCTAGTTGAAGAGTCAGAGGAAGGACACAGTAAATATAACAGAAAATGATAAGTATGTCACAGTCAGTGCATTCTGAATACCACGGAGGAACTCATCTGTAATTCAATAAATAATGTGTCACTGAGGGTTGAACTCTGTCTAGTTACTGAGGATATGAACACACTCATTGAATTCAAAGATTCATTGATTAATTCAAAGATTCGATGATTAATTATAATATAGTGTAAAAAGTACAATGAGAGAAAGTTGCACAGGATATTAGGGGAGCAAAGAAGATCATGGGAGTGAACAGAGATGAGATGCAATTCCCCAGAAGATATAACAAAAATCGGCATTAGGGGATGGTCCAAGACCCAGAACA
This sequence comes from Typhlomys cinereus, assembly GCA_023101885.1. NCBI lineage: Eukaryota > Metazoa > Chordata > Mammalia > Rodentia > Platacanthomyidae > Typhlomys > Typhlomys cinereus. Next base: position 1,525,036 of record JALPQD010000466.1, on the reverse strand, counting down.
TAAGGCAAGTTGGAGTTGATCTCTGTTTTTGTTACTTTACCCATAGCTGTGACATTAACTGACAAACACCACCATTAAGAAAAGAAGGCATTCCTTGGGCTCACAGCTTATTGCTATAGTCTATTGTGGCCAGAAAGGAATGGCTGTGGGAGTGTGAGACGGCTGGTCACATTGCATTCATAGTCAGAAGGCACAAAGACATGAATTCTGGAGGAGAAAGCTCAGTTGGCTTTTGTTGCAGTCATCCTGCATGGTTGCTGACAAATGACTATCAAACAGCTTAAGGGAACAAGAGGTTTATTCTCTTACGACAGTCTGGTTACAGTTCTTAGTCCAGCTTGACAGGAGAGCATGCACCAACACCAAGGCCAAGGGAACTGGCCACACCATCACTGCATAAAGGCTGAGAGATGGACAATCCTTACTTGCCAGACCAGCATGTCTGGCCAAGTGAACAGAAGGATGCCAACTCTCTCAACTAGCTGTCTGTGATTTATCCAGGGCCTAATTCCACCCACCATGGGCTGCATCTTCCCCATCAGCTGGACAATCTCCTTCAGGTTTGCTCTGGGCTTAACTCAACCATCAACTCTCTACAACTGTGCCCAGAGCTCAAACCCTCAACAGTCAAGTTGACACTTGTGCCTAAATATGACACTCTACCCCTTGTCAGCTTGACACAAAAACAATAGCACTTTTAAACTGTAACCTTTCCTTCTCCTCACAGATGTTAAAATATAAAAACATTCCATAGACAAATTTAAAATGTTTTCATTAAAACTTCAGTTCCAATATTTTAAAAGTTCAAAGTTTTTTCAGAATAACTTAAATACTTTAAAACAAATAAAATATTAAAACAGAAGGATCTTGATACAATAAGAACCATTTAAATTAAGATCAAAGTCCAGCAAATTACCACATCCTGTACTTCAATGTGCATCTTCTCTTGCTCATCATGTAATCATGGTGGCTCAAAGATTTCAGGAATTCCCAGTCCCTGTTGCAGCCCAAAGTTGAAAAAGCAGAGTTCCTTTGAACCAGGCTGAATCTCCACTTGCAGCAGTCCTCAGCATACATCCCATGGTTCTGGCATCTCCAGCAGTCTGGGTTCGCCTCTGCAGCCACAAGCTTCACCTTCTCTTGCAGGACTCTATACCTGCCACTTGGTGCCAAGCTTTTGCTGCTTTCTGTGAACCCCTCAAATCGTTCACCAAAACCAGTACCACCTGGGGGAATGCTGCCAGATTCAAGCGAGTTCAAAATGTAGCTTAGTCCACTCGAACCAAAGCTGTACCAAGTTTTATAGGCTGATGCTAGAAAAGCTTCTTTTAGGCAGCCAAACATCCAAGGGCAAGAAACGGCTTTAACTTGGGTTTTCGGCCCCTGAAGGAATTTGAGTTTTCAAACCATGAACTTGCCATACGGTGGTTTTCACGTCTTCCACCGTCCCAGTGCAAGTCACTAGGTTTTCCTTCACTGATACTCATTTCTCCAACAGCAGCAGATATTCTGCTGCCTGCCCTTTGCACGTTCAAACCTTTAAGGCTGCCAACACAGCTCTCCTCTGTCAAGCAAACCAGTTCATCATCTTTAATTCAGCTTTACCAAAGTCCTTGTTCCCCTCATCACAAACTGGACCAAAACAATCTCTCAGCAATTGGCCCACTAAACTCTGAAGAATGGTATTTGTAAATCCACAAAGTGAAAATTCTCAAGCATTTCCAACTTTGTCCAGCAGAACCGTTCAAAAGCCACAAAATCCACATAGTCAGATTTATCAGTAACACCCCACTCCAGGTACCAAATTCTGTTGCAGTCGTCTACCTACATGGTTGCTGATAAATGACCATCACACAACTTAAGGGAACAAGGAGTTTACTTTCTTATGACAGTAGTCCAGCTTGACGGGAGAGCACGCACCAACACCAGGGCCGAGGGAACTGGCCACCATAACGGCTGAGAGATTGACAATCCTTACTTGCCAGACCAGCATGTCTGGCCAAGTATACAGAAGGATGTCAACTCTCTCAACCAGCTCTCTGTGATTTATCCAGGGCCTAATCCCACCCACCATGGGCTGCATCTTCCCCAGCAGCTGGACAATCTCCTTCAGGTTTGCTCTGGGCTTAACTCAACCATCAACTCTCTACAACTGTGCCCAGAGCTCAAACCCTCAACAGTCAAGTTGACACCTGTGCCTAACTATGACAGCTTTCTCCTTCCCTTCCCCCTTTCTTAATAAGGCCTCATTAGGCCTTAATAAGGCCTTGTGGGATGGTGCTACCCACAATTAGGTCAGGTTTTCCCAACTCAATTAATCCAGCTTGGGAACTCCCTCACAGACATGATCAGAGGTTTGTCTCCCAAATGATTTTAGATCTTGTCATACTGACAATGTTAACCATCACTGACTATTATCAGATACCATTGCTGGAGAATTGAGAGCTAGACAGAGCCTGGGGAAGAGCCAAGAGCAGACAGAGAAGATGTAGGTGTTATTTCCCAGAGGACAGCTGAAGAGACAGCACTTTAAGCAGTTTGTCAGGATAACTTTCATGTTATGGCAAGATGGTTAGGGAAAGACCATTCTAGAAACTTGGGTATGATCTACTCCAGTAAGAGGAGCAAGGTAGGAATGTTGGCAAGGATGGTTATGGAGAAACGTACAATACTGAAAAAAACCTGCATCCTGAGCAACCTATTGGTGGTAATGAAGAAGATGTAATGAAGTAAGAAACCCAGAGATCTGGCTTGGTAGACCAGATTGGACGGTATTGTTACTGACTGAGAATTTGGTCTGAGGGATGGGTTAGAAGAATCTGATCAACTGGGTTTCACTCCTTGAATTTGGGATGCCTGTGTCATCTTTGGGGAACTCATCCAACCAATTAGATATGCAAACATAAGAAAGAGTCTTGGAAAATAATCATCAAGTCTCAAGACTGCAGGAATAATTGCAAATATATGAGTTCATTGTGGGGTCAGATGAATTCAGGGAGCTAGTTAGAATGTGGCCATACATTCCAAGGGTCTCAGTATGGTGGGATATAGTAGGATATCAGCAGCCTATATAAGGATAATATTTCTCTTGGCTTATTCAAGATACCATTGAACACACTTAAATCTCACTGGGTGTCAGAGGGAGATGTGAAACATGGAAGAAAATTTACGATGCCCAGGATAAAGATCGATAAAAATAAAATTGAACATCATGTCTGTTAGACTGTGAGAAAACATTTGAGCAAATGACACACAGGAAATGTTGGTGAAAGGAAAAAATTTCTAGTTATCACTTTTCTGGGCTAGCAGGGGGTCCCAAGTGGCCCCAAGGGGCTCATGTCCTTGAATCCAATTTGTGAGGTTTGCACGAGAACAGGGTTCTTGCAGTGACAGAAGTTACAGTGGCTGTTGTCATTCAATTTGGCACCTCCTAGTGATACCAGCATGTACTTTGCTGGACTAACTTTATGTGTAAATTGAGGCTATGGGGAACACAGCAAGTGGCCGGGAAACTTTGAACATGAACTGTAATTACTTTAAGCCTCTAGACTGTTTCTTCATCTTCTGGGGCAGGGCTCTGATTTCTGGCTATTCACTAGAATCATCTCATCTGGGAGCTGTTATAAAAAGTCCCCGAGGGTAATCTGCTCCTTAGCGGGTAAAATGTAAGTGCTGTAGTTGGGACCCTGACCCTTAGGGGTGATTGATCTAAGTCAATGCCTGCTTTGCCTAACCCAAGTTACTGGGGAGAAATAAAATCAAGAAAGAATGTGGGTGACAGTCTAACCAAGTGGTGAGTGGGCCTGGAGCAAAGACAGAAGAGTTACACAGAACAGAAGGGTTTTGCTTTTGATTTGCTTTTGATTTTTTCCCACCTTAAACGATGCCTATGGCAAGTTGGTGGTTGACTCAGAAAATAGGCAGTCTAGAAATTTCCTTGCTACTTTCGGCAGCTGAAATGTCTGTGAAAGACTCAAAGCAGCACACTGACAGGTTGTATGGGACAATGTGCCCACTGGGTAAACAAAGCCAGTCCTGTGTTTGTGGTTAGTTGCTTTTACTGTTTTCTCAGCAACTAGCTGGCTTTTGTCTTTCTATACATAGTTTCAGGATGTACATACCAAGACTGGCATTCTATCTTGCAAGACTGGCTCCCCAGGAAATTTCACTTTGGGCACATTACTAAAATTCTTGCAGTTTTCCTTCCCTCACATAAATTTGTAGTGAGCCTTAAATCAGTACAATTCAAATACTAATCCTGGTGCTAAACAGATGACAAGACTCTGGAGAAAAAGTGTATTTTTTTTTGTGGGGGGAGAGGGATTGAAGCCAGGACCTTTTGCATGTGATACAAGTGCTTTTTCACTATATGCTATTCATAATTTAATTTTTATTATTTATTTAGCATTTCCTCTACTTAGATTTGATCCCTAGCCAAAAAAGTACATAAGCTATCACAGTGCATAGACTATAATAAACATTGAAAGATATAAGAAAATATACTTCTGTAAGTTAATAATTGGAGGGATAATAATGGAGCCACGAGACAGCTGGATTAATTGGATTGTTACTCTGACAGACATAGCCCCCTCCTAAGAACTCTCTAGACACTGTCTGTTGTAAAGGCACTGTGTGGTGATCCTGGTCATGGGCTTGAGACAGTCACTCAATGCTGGAGCGTCCTCGTACTGGGTGATCACTCATTAGCTTTCTGTCTCTACTTCCCCAGGCCTCTGTGTGCCTCCTGTAAAATCAGGTAGAGCAACCACAAACCATCACACGTGTTTATATAGCTTTGAAATCATACAAGGCAACATAAATACCATACGGATTTCAGTGATCTGATCCACATGAGGTGTAAAGAGAAGTTTCCTTCAGATTTCTAAAAGTTTGTGTTCTACCACTGAGAATCCCTGAGCTTCACACTTGGCTGTTGGTTGGTAATCATCACACTAGTGATGATTCAGCCACAAACTCCAAGCCACCTACCTTCTGATACCCCGGGGGTCTACAGCATGTTGACTCTTCAGTAGGATAGAAACAGAAAGGTAACTAGCAATGCTGAGTAACAGGTGATACATATCTCAATAGTGGGAGAGAAAATAAGGGTCATTTATTCATTAAACAAGCATTTAATTAAGGACTGCTATATGTAGGGCAGCCTCTCAGACGCTAGGAGACAGTCCTTGCTGACTCACGTATGACCCTTTGTCCACACAGACTGAAATGGTCAAACACCCGAGCATGTATTTAAGGCTGTGCTAACTAAATACTACGAGGAAATGTAATAGGATGCTACAAGACACGAAGTGGGATATGCTGTCTAGTCTGAAGGCGGGTGGGAGAAGCCTTTCTGAAGATGTGAATTTGAGCTGAGGCCTGAAGGGCACGTGCTGAGATGCTGGGAAAGAGTCATAATTTCAGACCAAGGAGGCAGGTAGCAGCATAGGCACAGAGAACAGTCCTGGAGTGGGTGACTTCTGTCCCAGGTGGGGGTGGGGACGGTACTTGCAGGGAGCAGTCAGAATTTCAATGTGAAATGAAAAGTCTCTGGAGGAGTGCATATAAGGAATATGACAACTTAATATATGTATTGAGAATGACATTTGGTTGCTATAAGGAGAAGAAAGCACAGAGTTCAAAGACAGAAGCAGCGAGGCCAATTAGGAGACTACCTGGTCTGTTCCGTCAATAGACAGTACCTAGAACTCAGCCCTGCCAGGGCTAGAAATGCTTAATTAAAGGGGAGACCTGCAGTACATAACTTCATATCACTGAGTGAGGTGTTATAGTCAAGACCTGATATTTAGACCAGAACAGAAAAGCAGACTGTGTGAGACAGATCCCCTCAGGCAGAGCAAGAGGACCCTGTGAAGTAGCTGTGGAGGGAGGTTATATCTAAAGAGAAACTGCAGAGTTTTCACAGAAAGCCTGGGGAAATGCAGAGCTGGCTCAGGATGTAGGAGAGCTTGTTGAGTTGGAAAAAAAAAGCTGGGTGTGTCCACATCTGTAACTGCAATACCTTGGAGGTGGAGACAGGAAGATCTCTGGGGTTGACTGGCTGCCAGTCTAGTCCCAGGGGCAGTGAGGAGCTCTGTTTTAAGGGAACAAATCAGTGAGTGATAGAACAGATCAACATCCTGCTTGAGGGTATGCCCACCTGAGCACATATATGTGCATCTCTCGCCACCCCCCGCCGCCTGCACACACACGCGTGCACACACACACACACACACACACACACACACACACGCACGCACCTTTCTCATTCTTGCACAGCCAAAATAAAAATAAACAGATGCACAAATAAATAATACGACAGCTAAATTCACAAAGAACCAAAAGTGTGGTAGTTTCCTGAAAAGCATTTGAATATATATCTTAGAAAGCAGGGAAGCATACGGGACAAGAGCATCCGGGTGGGTGGGAGGGTCCAGGGAGAGGCAGTGTGCAGAGTTCCTGGACTGGTGCATTGAGGTGAATCCTGAACTCCAAGAAGTCTGCGTGTGATCTGCCGTGATAATGGGCATAATTTGCAGTATTCTATTTCCTTCCTTATCCCTGCTCATTCTATCTCCTGGAGATTCTAACTTGGGAAGCAAATAAAAATTTCAGCTTAAACTGTTACCAAAGCACTCAGAAGTTCATTTTGAGCTTCATTGTTTGTTTATTTTTCTTCCAGCTGAGCTTGACACCTAAGGCTCTTTAAGATGCAGTTCTTTGTTTTCTGCTTAGATAGGTGAGATCAATTTCCTTCCCTAAAGAGAAATATTTTCACCAAATGGATGCTGCTGCGAATCAGAACGCTTGCTTTGCTCCTAGGTTTTGCATGAGAAATTCAGCACATTTATCCATCCCTTTCACACATATGCATTTCCTAGTTTCAGAACACATTTAACTTTAAAACTTGACTCTATTGCAATTGCAACAAAAGAATATGAAGTCATAGACATTCTTAATAACAGGGCACGCATAATAAAATTGGAAAAGGGTCTCTACTGTGCCCGTTTATGTGCAACAGCTGCCAACTGTCACCTGGGCTTTATCCTCCATTCTTAGCAGAGTCAAGCAGGCAGTGACAACCACCATGTAGCCTTTTTTCCCCCCAAACCAACATTTCCCTAACTGCCAAGGCAGTGAAGGAGTAAACCAATAATCCAAGTGATCCAAGAAACCAATGAGCCCATGATTCAAGAATCTCCTTGAGGGGCTGGAGAGGTGGCTCAGGGGTTAAGCCTCTGCCTTGCAGGCGGAAGGTCCTGGGTTCGGATCCTAGACCCCACGTATAGACGCCGGGCAGAAGCGGAGCGGCCTGCGTTTCTGGTCCTGGTAGGGCAGAGCTTGTGAATCCCCGGGCAGAGTAAACAAGGAGGTAGAGGAGTCCGTGGTGGTGCCTGAATTCGTTCGTGGTTCTACACATGCACGCACGCACAATTGAATAAAAAAAAAAAAAAAAAAAAAAAAGAATCTCCTTGATTCTGTTGGGCATTAGCTCTGAGACTGGTCTGACTCTCACTCCGTATCACCTACATGTAACAGCGCTCAAGCCACATGGTCCTTCTGGTGGGTATTGACATTGGAACAGCCCCTAACTGTTCTGACTTCTTCACCCTTGTTCCTTAGAGTAGATGGAGTACTGTTCCTTCAAGGTTTACGCCCACATATAGCCTCAGTCTGTGACCTGTTTGCAGTTGTAATTAGAATAATGATGGAAATGAGAATTTGCTGAATAAAGATAAACCCTAAATCCAGCCAGAAAAAAATGTAAGATTCAGAGAAGAAGAAAACACAGAAGAGACATAAAGATGGAGATAGATATTACAGTGAAATAGCTAGTAGATATTACAGTGAAATAGCTACAAGGATCAGCATTGTCAACACACTCTAGTTTCTCCCAAAGAAAAGTTCTAGTTTTGGGCTAGGGAGATGGCTCAGGTGTAACAGACCAAAGGACCTGAGTTTAGATTCCAAAATCCCATGTAAAAATGAAGGGCAGATATGGCTGCAGCCTGAAATTCTGACCTTGGAAGGTGGAGCTTGGGAAATCCCAGAACAAAGCAATAAAGACATAAAGTAATCTATGACGGGTCCTGTTATCACGCTTGGAGTTCCACAGACACATACTCTTGAGTGCACTCTTGGACACATGCTAACACACTGACACACACATGTGGGAAAAAAAAAGATATCAGTCTTATTACCCTTACTCACAGCTTGATTTCAGAGTTTGGATGATTTTTCTGATCTTTCTAGATAATCTGATTTCCTTTTCCTCCTCTCTGCTCACTTTGTTTGTTAACTTTGGTCCTTTGCCGTCAATTGTATAATCGGAATACATTCCTTTCTCAGCCTTGGCACGAATTCCTCTCCTGGAAAAACTCTTCCATCCATACGCACATGGCTTGTTCGATCACTTCCTTATTGCTTCTCTCAAAGATTGCTCTATTCTCAGTTCTTCCTTATAATCTTCTTTTAAATTGTACCCCCTTCCCCCCCTAGCGTGTGGCTGATCCTCTTCCCCTGGTTTCTTATTGTTCTCAGCACTTGGCACTGCTTGATAAATATTGTATTTCTTTACTACGCATTGCATGGCTTCATTCTCTTTTCTGCAGGCTGTGTGGGTGGAGACATCTACTGTTTTGCTCACACTAGTGTCCCTAACACTTGGAGAGTGGGTGTCCTAGAGTATGTAAGCACAGACAAATAAATATGTGAATTAAAGGAGTTTCTATTACTTCAGGTATACATAGTCTAATGAATGCATTCATCTACTCGTGAAATATATTCTGAGTCTCTAAGCTCAGCACTTCAATTAATATTACATTGTAGAAAACTAGGCCCTTTCCTTCAGGGAACTTAAAGCTTGAAAGGCAAAAGGTGAAAAAAATAGTTAAGTGTGGGTAATGGAGAAGAATCAGAAGTAAGGGTCTCAAAGTTCCTGTGCTATGTCTGCCAGTTGTTGAGATGTTTAAAATATATTAAAGTTCTATTAGTAGTTTCTCAATTTTATGATGATTTTAGAGAAAGTCAAATAGTGACAGATTCCTGGGAAAACCATGAAATGCTACAGAGTCAGCTCCTGGAGGAAGAGGTCTTTGATGTCTCCTGCATGGAGTGTTCGGCCCACTGATCATGCTCCTGCATCAGGGGGCATTTGAGCTAAGCTTTGAAGGATGCCTGGCAGTTGGAGAGGACAGAAATATTCCAAAGGTAGCAGGTGATGTCACTGATCTGTTGGGCTGCTGTGAAGTATCCAGCCTTAACTGAGCCAGAAAACAGGGGCGTGAGGATTATAAATGCCGGCCACAGCACTGCTCTAGCCCCTTGTCTGGTTTGCTCCAGAAAGATACAGGGGAAGGGTATCTGTAATTCAAATCTATTTAGGGACTCTACAATTGGGATGTCCTCCTGATTTCTCCGTACCCTTTGCTTCCTGACTGTGTAAGTACATCTTTTTCAGTGTGAAGCCCCACATCAATATCAAGGAGTCCAGCCAAGGTCTGGATCTTAGGAGAGAAACTGATGAGTTAGAAGAAGAGGAATGACTGAACACTTTTTCACACTTGGCTTGCATTAAGGGGATACGTACATGTATGTGTGGCTCCCCCTCCTGCATTCTGTATCCATAGATTTAATCAACCATGGCTTGAAAACATTTGAAAAGCAATCCCCTCTACACTGAGCATGTGTGGGCTTTTTTCCCTGTCAGCAGTCCTCAGACAATATAGCATGGCAATGGTTGAACTAGCTTTTGTTCATTAAGGTGACTTAATGCTCATAAGAAGATACACCTAGGTCTTCTGCAAATACTTTGCCATTTTATCATGTACATTAAAGGATGCTCCGGGGATGGGAAGGGGAAGCACTGGGGGATGGGGAGGGAAGAGAGAGGGGAGGGGTCACGGGGGATGGGGGTTGGAGGGAAGGGGGACCAGTGTACCTGTTAAGTTTGTATGATAATAAAACTTATTAAAAAAAGAAAGAAAGAAAAAAAGAACTAAAAAAATACTTTGCCATTTTATATGAGGAACTTGAGACTCCTTGGGGTTTAGTATCTGTGTGCAGTAGATTCTGAGGGCCATCTCTATTGAGAAGGGAAAGCTTGCTAAGTTCTCCTTCCCTGGTGATCTGTGGGATTTGTCCCCTCAAGCCATCCATCCCTGCCAGTTGGGACATCTAGTGTCAGACGTTCTCATGTGTACATTTACTTTCCACCAGCCATTGCTATCTGACACAACTCAGTGAGGATTCACAGAGCAGATCTTGACTAGGATTGAACTCAGCTTGCTGACTATGGCAAGCACTCTGTTTGCCAGACAGTGCTCTGATGTAAGCAGAAAGGGAGAAAAGGTTATTTATTCAGCTTAAAGTTCTAGCAGGAATGTAACGTATTTATGGTAGAAATCGTATAGCAGAAGAATTGGCCATAGCAGAAGCAGGAGGTCAGTTCAGGTCACCATAGCTATCAGGAGGCAGAGAGAGCAAGAGAGGGAGAGGAAACAGAGCTGGCCTACGAAAGGCTTGTCCCCTATGACCTGCCTTTGTCAAGCTCGGTTCTACCTCTAAAAGTTGCTACCCTACCCTTCAAACACATGAGCCTGTGTGTGTGTTGGGGAGGGGGACTCACATTAAAACCATGGCAGCGATCTGATCTTGTGTTGTCCTGGGAGCTTTTCTTCCATGTCAGTCTTCTGCTGACTGCATCAGAGGATCTCAGAGACCCCTACAGTTGAGGCACCCGGCCAGCACTTATCATACTGGACCCAAATTCTCCTAAAACTATTTTACAATTTATACACTCATATCCTTACAGGTAAAGCTCCCATCTCAATCTCTGACTAGACTTTTCCACTCAATGCTCTGCCTCCTCAAGTGTAACTACATGAGAACTTCGAATGTTAAATCAGGAGATGGAGATTTAAGTTTCCATCATGCGCCTCCTCTCTGTGTATATTTAAAGCATATATTTCAGCTATTCGCTTTTCTCATTTGCAAACTGGATCGGTCATTACCATATCCACATCTCATTTGGAAAATGAGCTGAAATGGCTAAGTGTGCTTTGGAAGCACTCCCACTCTGTCTGCCACACCCTGGGAAAAGAACATCTCCCACTAGAAATCTGCTATCCCATCCCAACGCTGAATCCTGCTTCAGAGCTATTCCCTCTAAGAATTTCCCTTTTTCCACTGATGGCACTTTCTTAAGCTTAAAGTCATACCTTTTGGGGCCAGTGATATAACCAGCGGGTATCTGTGGGCAGATCTGGTGAGCTGAGTTCGATCCCCCCACAATTCTACATGATAGAGTTATCTGAAAGTCGTCCCCTGAATTCCATGCACCATGGTATGCAGACTTGTGCATTCTCTCTCTCTCTCTCTCCCTCCTTTCATGTAAATACAATATTTTAAAAGTTAAATCAGGCCTTTTCTATTGTTTTCCTTCTTTAGTTGTGTTCAGGCTTATTGAGCATTTCTGCAATGTGGATCTCATGTTTGTCCATTTCTGGGGTATCTCACAATCTCAAGGTATCAGGAAGCAGATATATGTTTCCATGTCGTCTTACTTACAAATAGAAAGCCTCTGATTATTTGCCTTTCAACTACTTATACTCATGACCATTCATCCTTCTCTATAGCTTATTTCATGCTTTGGTTCCATGAAAGATCACAGAGATGGAGAAGGAAAATTCCATGATTTCAGGAAGACTCTGGGATTATCACAAAGTAGAGATTTTTAAGTTCTGCTTATCTTGTGCCTCTCAGTGATTACTAAGCACCCCAACAGCATGATGGCCCCTCTGTACTGTGCTTCAGACACCCAAGAATCAACACATTGCACTAAATTTGACTTCATGACCTTGCTCATGTTTGTTCCCAGCCCAGAGTATCCTTCATTTGTTAAACAAATATATTGTTCACCTTGGGCAGCAAGCTTCCCTTCATATTCTTTAGGACCTAATTTCAAACATATAGAAGTCTAAAATTCTAATGCTTTCTGTGTACCAATCCCAGTATGCAGATAACAGGAACTAAAGTATTTATTACCTTGTAGCTTTTCATACTTCTTGTGTATCTTGTCTGTATTACACTACAATTACACACTCAAGAAATGAAAAGTCATTGTCAACTTATATCTCCCCTTCTTCCTTCTCTCCCCACGGCACAATGTTGAATTCCAGGAAACATGTTGTGGATTTGTGTTTTAATAAAGTAAAGAATTGAAGAATGAGATACTAGCCCACATCCTTTTGCTCGCTGTGATAAGGTCACTTACTAATGTTTGTTTGGTGGGAGATTAGTTTTTTAGAAACTTGAGTTAGGCCCCCACACAGAGTTTCCATGTCCATATATATTTGGAAAATGATTCATTGAATAGGATTAATTTATTCACAAAGCAATTTCTTGGATGCTAAGCATTTAACATGGCAATAAATAACATTTTCTTCTAAAAGGAACTATAGTTTCATGGATTCATTTAACATTTAAAACCAAACATTTTTATTGGGGTGCTTTTTTAAATGACTTACTTAATTCTACCACCAGAACTGTCAATTTGGGACTTCAGCAAACCTGAGATGCCTTGAAGCTCAATTTCAAATTTGGGATTGGCATTTGGAATAACATAGGACTTTGTTCCATTTCTCTTCAGGAGTTTTTATGTAGAGCACGGAGCTAAATCATCAGTGACATATAGTAAAGTGACTTTCCTAGTAGCTTCTTCAGAAGGCCCTCACTGGTTCATTTTTGGCCTTTCCTTTCATTGTATCAAAACGTTAAGAATGGAAGCATTTGATCACAATTGATGAGAACATTTTTATTCGATTTGTGAATTAACACTAGTTTGAACTCTCAAAGAAAAGTGGGAAAATGCTGATCTATTATGGAAGTTACTTTTTTCCCACCCAGCCAGAGACCCAATGATTATCTTTCCTTCCAGCTCACGTTTTTAGCATATTGTTTCAAGGACATGAAGCTCTGACCCACTTTATTCTCATAACCTTTCTGGAATGTTTGCTCTAATACTCCCCAAGCAGGTTTGTGTTGGGTCAATAACCTGAAAGAGCAAATAACTCCACACCCCCAAGGTTTACCCAGTGGCTCATTCCCATATGTGGAGTGAAGTATTGATCTTTTAGGAGTTTCCCAGCTATTCTGACTAAAGTGATCACAGGTAACAGTATAGTATCATGGTAAGACAATAGCTGTAAGGACATTTCCACTGCCACACTTTTCAACTTTCTGTATTTTTGAAGCACCACTAAAAGATGAGAACTGAATAATGAATGCTTTAGAAGCAGGCTACAACTCCAAAATTATGTGAAGGCAGTCTTTGCATCAAGATATACATAAACACAATGTGACAGCCACTTTACAGTTTAGGTGTTTATAATAATGCACACTCAATGATCATTGTTTACTCTCGTTTTTCTACCTTATCTAATATGAACTCATTTTGTAACATTTGATCAGTTATAATCAGGTTGTCTCAGTTTGCCTATATGTTATTTATAAATTCACAACCTAACAGCATGGGAAAAGTGGGTTTTCATGCTGATTTACAATTTTCTAGTTACAGTTGTTATTCCAGCCTAGCAGAGAGGAAGTCATATCAATACCAAGAGCTGAGGAACTGGCCACACCATATCTACAGGAATTGCTGAGAGAGAGGCAAACCTTACTTGTCAGACAGTAAATCTATCCAAATACACTGAAGAATGCCAACTTAATGAACCAGCTAAAGAAATACAGCAGTGGACTCAGGTTCATGGAATTCACTGGACTTACCAGTTTCCCACATCTTATCCACCCATTCAGCAAATAGTTACACCCACTATTGGCTGGCTGTGTCTTGCCCATGAACTAAACCATTCCTGCAACTTTACATCAGACTTGCCTTAACTGCAGATTATTCATGGATGTTCCCAAAGATCTATCTGCAATTGCCAGGTTGATAACTATCATACAGGTGAAGGTAGACATTGATTTCTTTGTTTCCCATATTTATCCAGCAATATGCAAAGAGTCATCCCATGCTCATGGGATTATTATATGGTTATATATGCATTATTATATGATTCACTTTATCCTGTTATGTGGATGCAGCAAGATTAGCTTTATGTACGAGATGTAACTAAGTTTTAAGAGAATTTTTTCCATGAAAGTTGTCTAAAATAACATCAGATAATATGTGTCTTAAGAGAACCAACAGGAAAAGTAATTGATAATGACAGATATGAAAAAAGTTCTTCCAGAATCTCAAGCTTTTAGAGACTTGAAGAAACTCAGGCAAGGCAGCAGTGGTTGTCATGACTCTTAACTTTCTATTACAATATGTTTCATAATAATCTCCTTATTTCAGAGTAAAGACCTAGGATATTGGGGGACAAGATGAGATGTATGCCCTAGGAGAAGTAAAACTGATCTCACATTTGGGTGGTTAGTAGAAATTGCTCAGGTATTTAAGAGAAGGCCCTGATAGACACAACAGCAAATCTAAAGGAAATATAATGGAGTTATAGAAATAGAAACAAGTTCCTTATGGGTAAATCAGTAATTTGTGTTATAGTCACACAATATTGATACACAATTTGTGTATCAATAGTCAATTATCAGAAAGTGAGGTGTCATGAATGGAAAACATTTTAATTTTTTAAAATTTCCCTTTTAAGTATGCACTTATTTTCTTGATGCCTAAAAATGTTACATTTTTTTCAAATATTTACTGAAGGTCCATTTTTTTTTCTCTTGAGAATTGTCTCTTCAGTTCACTAAACTATTTATTGGCTAGATGTTTTCTGTACCTAACTTTTGTAAATCTTTATACATTCTGTCTGATGTATAGTTGGCAAAGGCATGTTTCCCCATTCTGGAATCATCTAGTTAATTTTTTGATTATTTTCTTTGTTGTGTAAAAGCTTTTAGATTTCATGTGGTCCTATTTGTCAATTCTTGGAATTATTTCCTGTGCAATTGGAGTTGTGGTGGTTTGAATATGAAATGTCCCTAACAGGTTCATGTGTTTAAATACTCAGTCTTGGGCTGGACAGATGACTCAGGGGTTAAGACTCTGCCTTGAAAATGAGCACGATGATGGTGGCCTGTACTTCTGACTCCAGAAGGCAGAGTGTGGGATCTAGAATGATTCCTTCAGTTCTCTATTGCATACACAATGCCTCCCCCCTCCATACACACGAATAAAAAGAATTTTAAAAATTAAAAAAATACTAGGTCTTCAGTTGGCAGGAAGTACTATTTGGGAAGGTTATTCAACCTTGAGGAAGATGAGCCTTGCCAGAGGAAGTACATCACTGAGAGGCAGTACTTGAGGTCTATATAACCTAGCCCATCTTCCTGTTCTCTGCCTCCTCATGGTTGCTATAAGAGGAGCCAGTCTCCTGCTGTGTCTGCCTGCTACCATAGAAAATTTTACCACCTCTGCAGCTGGAAGTCAAACAATAAACCCTTTATCTCTTTATCTGTTTGAGTCATATTATTTAATCACTATAACATAAGATTATGAGTGTGCACATTGGTTTTGTTTCTGGCTTTTAAAGAAAATAATTTTGATATTTTCCCATTTGGTATAAACCATGTTGGTTAAAGGTTTGTTATAGATACTCCTTATTATGTTGAGAATGTTTCCTCATTTTTTTCGTTTCCTCAAAGATTTTTAACATGAAAGACTGTTGAGCTTTACTAAAGGTCTTTTCTAAGCATATTAAGATGATGATATGCTGTCTGTCTTTATGTATATTTATGTGTTGCATTATATTTATGGATTTGTATGCATTGAAAAACCTTGAATTCTATAGATCAAAATAACTTGGTCATGCACATAACTTTACTGATGTGTTTTTAATGTGATTTGCAAATGTACTGAGAATTTTTGCATATGTGCTCATTAAGGAAGCTTATGAATGATTTTTCTTTCAATGTGGTATGCTTATTCAGTAGTGTTAATACAATGATAATACTGTCTTAATAGAATGAGCTTTATGAAGTGCCTTCCTTTTCAACTTTGTGGGATAATTCGAGGAATATTTGTGGTTTTTAGCTCTTGCTAAAGATTTATTTGAATTTACCAACAAATCCACAGGTACCGTACTTTTTAAATAATACATTTTACAATGCATATGATTTAATTTCTAAATAATATCATGTAGTTTGACATTGGAGTTTCTTGTCATAGCTAATAAGACTTTCTTTTCATATACGTATGATTGGCTAAGTATTCTTGTGGGAGTTTGTGATTTTTCATGCTACAATTAAGTCTTGAATACATGTGGTGTTTATTTTTGTACATAATGTAAATCAGACATTCAGTTTTATTTCCTTCTAAATAAAAAGCCCCATTGGGCCAATGCTGTTCATTAAATAAACTTCTTTTCCCCCACTGAACTGAAATACAACCTTTGTCATGTGCTTACTTCTATGTTCCAGAGTCAATTTTTGAATTCTCAATCACATTTCTTTGATCTTTTTTTTTTCCTTTCCTATACCATGCTTTGGTAGCAGCTTGCAGTACATTCTATTGGTAGATATGCTCTGCCCTTCTCTTAACATTCATTTTCAAAATTTTCTTCAGATTTATTTCGTATAAATGTCAGCATCATTTGACCCATTCAAAAAAATCTGTGGGGTTTTAGCTAATTAGGATGTCATTACTTTACATATTAATTTTTGGAGCAAAAGGACAACATCATTTTTTCCTCAGGTTCCTTTTCTAGTTAACTCAAAGGGTAACATTCTTGTTATTCCAAACACATAAAATTGCACACCAATGTGCAGTATTTTGGTATAACAACTATGCTTCCGTACAGCTGTTAAATATCATGCAGATTTGAGTATAACTAGACAAGGTTGGAGGTGAGTTTTTAAGATCTAGTGCAGCAGCAGAGTTAAGGTTAAAGTACACCAAGATTTTAAGACTCAATGAGAACGAATAATGAGAGCTCACTGGCACCCTCCAAAACATGGGCAGTCTAGGTTAAAGCAATGATGGTCAGAAGGGCTAAACGGGATGCAAGGAAAGACATTTGCAACTACAAATCTGCATGATATTTAAAAGCTGTGTGGAAGCATGCCAAAACATTGCACGTTTGTGTGCAATTTTATGTGTTTAGAGCAGCAAGAATGTTTGTATGTACGAGTGTGTGTGTGTATGTGTGTAAGTGAATGTGAGACTGTACTGTGCTTTTGAAGGCCCAAGGATGACTTAGAGAAATACCCTGGATGCTTCTACCCCCCTGTTTGCTTTGCTCTGGAGTTTCCCAGGCTCTGCCTTCTAGGACAGGAAGTACAGGCTGCTCATTTCTTCTGCCTGGCGTTTTTATGTGCAATCTGGGATCCAAACTCAGGATCCTTGAGAAGCAGAGGCTTAACCCCGATCCATCTTTCCAGCTCAAGAAAGTTTTAATAAAATGTTTTCTGTAGTTGAGGGAGAAAGAGGAGTCTGCTATGGCTTAAGATGCTGGATGGGTAGGACTGGAATCATGTCTGCACCAGTCATAGAGAAATGGAGGATAGTAAACATTTCCAAGAGCAGAGAGACAATGAGCCTAATATTGGCCACATTTCACTTTGAAGTACCTAATAATATGCCTGAATTAAGAGCTTAGGTGAGAGATCTGAGTTGAAGCACGAAATGTAAGGCAAATCATTGTGATCATAGTGACAAAACCAAGTGTGTATGTGTGCATGTGTGTACATGTGTGTGCATGTGTGTATATATGCATGTGTGAGTGTGGGCATGTGTGTATGTGTATGTTCATGTGCATGTATATTGTGTATATGTGTGTGCATATGCATGTGTGTGTATGAATATGATCATGTGCGTGTGTGTGCATTTGGGTGAATGTGTGTTTGAATGTGTGAATGCATGTGTATGTATGTATATGTGTGGGTATGCATATGTGTATGTGGGTGCATGTGTGTATATGTGTATGCGTGTGTGTTTATGTGTGCAAATGTGTGTGAATATGTGTGCATGTGTATGCCTGTGTGTATGTGTATGTATATATGTATGTATGTGTATGCATATGCATGTGTGTGTGTGTTAGTGCTGTGTGTGTGTGTGTGTGTGTGTGTGTGTGTGTATGTTTGTCTAAGATTTCTTCTAGGCCTGTAAACTAAAAATTATAAAGTTCTCCCAAGTAATTCTTTTGCTTTCTCTTTAAAACATCACATTTGCCTCAATGCTTGGCAATGTGACAAAGTATATTTCTACTTGTAAAGAGGCCAGGTGGAAGATAAATTATCACCCAGTTTTTCCTAAATAACTAAAAAGAGATAACTCAAGTAGCTTTGGACACCAATCCAGTGCTACTGGCAAGAATATGTTAGCATTTTGTTTACAGTGTTGGGGAAGACACATCTCTAGCTTTGGCTGCTAAGAGAAAACACATACCATCTCTATTACTTGATGGAGTGAAGATTTCTGCATTTGTGTGTGTTCACCCACATGCATGCAAACCACACACACACACAAACACTGATGTTTTAAAAAGCTCCCCTCTGATTTCTTCATGTTGTTTATGCTTTCTGGTGGGCTGCCATGCTTATTTCTAATGAGGAATTTCTTTAGGGAACATGTCTCTTCACCTCCAATGATAATATTATCAGTATAGTCACATAGAGGTCCTGGATGGGGACTGTTTTGTTAAATGACAGTTGGCAACTGACTGATGAGGTTTAGCCAATTGCCATGCCAGATATTTAGTAACATAATGTATTACGGATTAGATGCCAATGGTTCTTGGACCATTTCCTCTCTGAGCTTACATGTGGTGGACCCAGGGGGTAACTATCAAAGTGGAGCACTTTATTCATCTGTGAATAACAGCAAGTGCAAATGAAGCCTGGGGTTTAGAGCTCTCCTCCTCTGCTGGAGAGAAGAGAATGTTGCCATGGTTCATCCTTGATTCCTCCTGGGTCTCTAGACTGATTCATATTGATGGCTCCTCCATTTCCATATAGCAATTTGAATCAAAATGTGAGATCTTTCTAATAGCTATATGCATCCAAACTTCAAATAATAATCTTGAATGTGAATAAGAAGGGTCCTGCTTTAAAATTCATGACATTCAATTAAAACTCTTCCTTGAAACTCAGTGTCTTTTATTATTCTGAAATAATACTTGATGTTTTATTTTGTAGGTAACCTACTGAATATTCAATTCTATATTGCATTATTACACCTGAATTCAGTTAATAAATTTCTATTATACATATGCATTGTACATTGAAGGGGCAAGTGTTGCCCCTTCTTCTTTGCTTTTTTTTTCTTTAATTCTTTTCTTGTTTTTTTTTTTTCTTTTTGTCCTTCATATCATTTTTCTGGAAAACGGTATTAATTTTCTTTAGAATTTAATTTCAGTTTTTCTTGAATTTGTCCTCAATTTCTTCATTTAAATAAAATTTCACATCCCATAGATTTCCAGATTTTTTAAAGCTTTGAAACTATTGATATTCCTGTATTACCTTTTTTTCTTCACTAATACTTTCTGGTTCACTTGACAACATCACATTTCTGTCCTGAACTTAATTGAATTGAGCAGACATTAACTTTGAACTTAACTGACCAAGGGGAGAGGTCGTTTTGGTTTGATTTTCCCAAAATGAGCCATGCAACAGAGTCTTAATGATGGAATATGAAGGGCATTGCCACAGCGATGTATTAGGCCCAGTCTGTATTGTTGCATGTGCACCCAGACTGTGGTACCATGGTTATGTGTTTTTCTTCATCTGGGCATCTGAGCTCCATGGGCTCCTATCTTCCAAGGACTAAGAGACTGTGTGCATCATCATAGAGGTCACACATACAGAGTGTAAAGGAAAACTCTTTGCTATGAATATTCACACTTGGTAGAAAATGGACAAGACAAGATACAGTCTACTTTCCAAAGCCAGAAAATTTTAACTTTTTCATTGGGAAAAGGCAACTTTTTCCCCCTAGCATATTGTTGCCTTCACATCAGAACCAGAGAAATTATCAAGAAACTGGACTGAGTGATTGGCTAAAGCACTTATGGCATTAGTGCCAATCTGTGATCTCAGCAAACATACCCTTCTTTCTCTTCCCAAACGTTAAGACTACAAGGTAGGAACAAATGAGATACTGCACTTTAGAAATGATTGTTAATTCTGGAAGCCTGATTTTCATATTGAGAGATTTTCTCCAAATCAGATGAACACAAACATACTAATAGGTAGCTCATGTCACATCCATATTACCCATGATGTGAGTGAGACCTTTTGTCTATAGCATCTTACCAACTCCTTTAGCAAATAAACATTGTTCCATTTCACAGATAAGAATATAGAGCTAGAGAAATTAAATAATGGTCTAAGACTACAGGAACCAGAACTAAAGTGGACTTAGAAAATCCATACACAGGGACCTTGACAGACTCCAAATCTAGTTTGCACAAGTATTCAGCTAACTACTTCATTATTGTCACCCTTGTTTAAAACTATCAGTCAAAATGTTAACTACCAACTATGAAGATTTTCTGTGCTTTGGAGAAATGTCTGGGTTTCATAACTAGAACCAAAGAGAGTAACAATATTCATTTCTATTACATAATGACAAAAAAATCTTTGTTTATGGAGCTGGAGAGGTGGCTCAGGGGTTAAGCCTCTGACTTGCAGGCAGAAGGTCCTGAGTTCGGATCCTAGACCCCACGTATAGACGCCAGGCGGAGGCGAGGGCGGCCTGCATTTCCAGTCCTGGTAGGGCGGAGCCTGTGAGTCCTGGGGCAGAGTAAACAAGGAGGAGGCAGTCCATGGTCGTTCCCGAATTCGTCCGTGGTTCTACACACACATACACACATACACACACACATACACGCACACAATTGAATAAATAATAATAAAAAAAAGAAAATCTTTTAGTTGCTCAAGAAATTGAAATAGCATCATCTTTTCTCTGCCATTCTTCCTCTTTATGTCTTTTCTTTGTCTTCATAGAAAGTTACTCTTTCCAAAATAGTTGATATTGATTTGAATATCATCACATACCGCCCCCCCCCACTGTGTTTGACCCTGATCTCCTTATGTTCTATGCTCTGCTGTATTCCCAGAGTCTGGACTGGTGGCTCAGAAATGTTGGGTATATAATTAGTACCCGCTCAGTGGTTGAGTGACTAAATACAAAAGGGGCCTGTGGCTTTCAGTAGCTGTCAGCCAGTGCCATTGTGGTCTAGGAGGAACTTGGCCTCTGTCCTTTCTACTGCTTCTTCGGCACACCTGAGCTTGGAGCCAGTCATTATAATTTGCACGCAGACACAACTCAGGAGACGGGCTGCCATTCTTCTTCCACATGACCCCATCCTAAAAGAGGCAATAATCACAGTGTGAAAATGAGATAGCTCTGAAATCGTGTCAGGAAGCTTCTCTCATTAACCGAGTGACAGAGAGGAGCACTTGCCCTAGAGACCTTCCTCTTCAGAGGAGTCGGAACTGATGCCAAGTTGACAATGTTCCAACCTTTTCTCTTCCAGAACATGGGTTGCATTTCTTGGCCTGATTTTCATTCACCCTTGGCATCTGTTTGCCAAGCAAAATGTGTCCGGGGATTTGTTTCCACAAGCTCACTGCCCCAGGCAACAACCCTCTCTTTTCATCACCCAGAAATCTCCCTATGTGTGTCAAATGATGAGTTTTGACTCCTGACCTTCTGGAAACTACTAACTATATGCACCACATGGATGTTGAAACTCACCCCTCACCCCTGAATAAATATTTGTAGCAAATTGAACCTGGCATGCAACATCTCTTGGAATTTAACCCTTGGCTATTTCTTCATCTTTGTCACCATGGTCCCCAGAGAGATTGCCTAGAATTCTGCCACATCATCAATGATGCTTCAACTCGCAACTCTTGTTCCTAGTGCTTCCTCATAACACCTCTCTTGGTCACATAACCAGTTTCTACCCTTCCTCAGCCCTTTCCCCTGAGACTTCCCGTGCCTGTATCAGCACATGGCCCATTTTCCATACCTGCAGACTGTCAAGATACTTTGTTGCAACCAGGTAAGAAGAGCAGTCATTTGGCATCTCTATAAATAATTTCTCATAGGAAAGATACTGGAGCTAATGTTTTTCAAAGCAAATTACCCAAGATTTATGTGCTGCTTAATTAGAAAATAGGCCATATGTGGCATAACGGAAATATGCAATTTCTCTAAAGTCTTTGGAGTAAATGCCATTTGTTTGCAAATTAAATTTGCTTGACTGCAGACTTTAGAAAACAGAAAGAATTGTGCCTTTTGCATTTCTCATATTGAAGGAAATCACCTATAATGTTACTCAGCAGGAAAGGGTTTCTAGTGTGTTTCCCACTTGAACTGGTTTGCCCAGAGAGGGAAGGGCTCCTTATGTACACTTTTTGACTTCATACCCAAGAGCAAGTGAATCATATGTACTCTTTTAAGCCTCAGTAATACATGATAGAACAGGAGTGTTCTGAGCCACATGTGGCTAATATCACTTGGAGTTTGGAGGCAACAGAACTCAGTAACGAGTTTCCCTGAAACCTCCATACTTTGTGGTTGAGTGAGTCACAGTAGAGACAATTCAAAAGAGAAATGTCACAGTTCTTTTGAGGAGATTTCAAAACCATAAGTGAACAAAAACTTCCTTATGATCATGGAAGGTAAAGTCTAGTGAATGTTATCATGCTTCCATGTGCAGAATTCTTTGGGCCACTTCAATGTTGTTCTGCAATGGTCATTTTATATTTCTCTTTCTTGCAAGGTAATCGTTTTGGGGGTCTTATCCATCTTTGTTGCTGCAATGTGTAGACTCTCTCCAGCTCCAATTTGGTCATACAATGGCAGTTTGAAGAATAAATTAATCTGATTACCATAACTTATGTCAATTTTTTAAAAAAAGAGAGTGTTTAGGGGCTGGAGACTTGAATCAGGTGTTAAGCCTCCCAAGCAGAAGGTCCTGAGTTTGGATTTCTATCTCATGTAAAAACCCAGGGGGAAATGGCGGTGCCCTGCACTTCTGGCCCTGAAAGGCAAAGCCTGGGAAGCTTCAGAGCAAAACAAAGAGGAGTTAGCACAATCCAGAGTGATTCTTGAAGTCACCTTGGGCCTCTACAAGCACACACAGTGCCTTCTAATATACAGAGAGAGAGAGAGAGAGAGAAAGAAACACAAAGACACACTTGCAAAAAATATTAAATAAATAAAAGAATGTTTAGAAACACCCTCTATTTATATTCACTTGGACAAAGGTAAGAGAAATGTTGTAATATACAACTTTTATAATGTGAATTAAATTATTACAGTATTGAAGAATTGGCACTTTGACCCATTCAAATGAAAGAAACAAGAATGGCATAAGATGAGTGGTGAGACAGAAAGCAATAGTTCAACACACAAAGCAAGTGGCATGCAGGTTGCTGAGTATCAAGATGGGGCAAGTAATGAATGAAGTCAAGTTACTAGATATTATCAACAGGAGAACTGGTTCTTGTAAGACACAAGGACAGTACTTCTGCTGTCCAATGCCTGCATATTCTGCCTGTGTACTAACCACACTTGACTTCAGGAGGCTTGCAAACAAAATCTGGAAGGATTTGAAAGGGATGTGTGAAAGCAGCAAGCGGTAAGTTTGTTGTGAATAACTAGAGGAAACAAATGAGAATTCAGTTCATGTACTCAAGAAGTTTGCTGCCCCTGGTCTCAGCTACATTTCAGGATCACTACATTTTACATTAGTTATTAACTTTTGTCTATTTGCCATTTGTTTTAATTTCCCATATAACCTTCCTAAATGTAGATTTAAATTACAATTTCTATTTCCTTAATTCTTTCAGGATATAATCAAAACCAAGCTTCTTCACAAATTTCATTAAGAACTCTTTGGGTTTTCAGATTCTCTTTGGTTATAACAGTGACATTCTCTCTCTCTCTCTCTCTCTCTTTCTCTTTTCTTTTTCTTGTTTTTGTTCTCAGTCTAGCTCTCTGTTTTGTGTATTGATTCAAGTTAAAGCAAAATACAAAAATATAAAAACAACGCAGCAAAACAGGAAACTACTTATTACATCACCTTCCTACAGAAGTCAATGTGACATGTAAAGTGCCCAGAGGTGTCCGTGTATTTAAAAATTTTACAACTTTTGTTGTAAATAGATATGTGGGTTGTTTTGATATTACAGATCATCCTGTTAATTAATGTGGGAAGATCCATAAAGTCATCAAGCTATGTACCTTTTCTACCTTTATTCATAAGTACATGGCTGCATTCTCTACTTGCTTCCAAGGATATCATCTGGATATCCTGACATTATCTCCCACTGCGTTGTACACTTCATTTATCTCCAGAATGAATCATCTTGGACATTCTCCAATTTCCCTTCTCTGTATCCCTCACTGTTCCCCAACTCCCTAGTATAATTTCATTCATTCCCAGGAAAAGCATGGTATTGATGAAGGTCTTTGAGTCACAGAGTTCCAGACTCAACCCTCCTTTGAAAGTTAATCTGCAAATCTATAAGGGAGACAATGTTGGTAGAAATCAACTGAGTAGCATGGGGTTTTGTGCTCTTCCACTCCACTATGTTTTCTGAGCACCTGCTTTGTGTTATAAGACATGCTTGGCTTGGGGATAAAAGAATGTGCTTCTGAAGTTTCTAATATATCATTCAGTAAAACAAAATAGAGGCTCTGCAAGCCACAAGTGGTTGCTGTTTTATATTCCAGGCTCTCCATCTGGCTTAGTCAGCTTCAGGTCTTTGTTACCTCCTTTCCATTCTCCTACCAGTAAAGATGACATGCATCGGGTCATAAGTGCATTCTGTATATTATTGCCTGTTTGTTTTTCTCACTGTGCCCTCTACAAATCTAGAAAGTCTTTACTTCGTTTACATGCAAAATCATTTTTTTCTGTTCAAGAGTTAGGCGGCTCTTTTGAAGTGGTACTACCTTATTTCATATGTTTATTCCTTCTTTTTTTTCTCTAAAATTGGGTGGGAGTGATCTTCACCATGCAGCAAAACTGGAATCATGTAATGACGTTGCTGTGGCATCTCCGGCCTCATGACTGCATAGTAAGTTATGATCCAGGCTGTGTACTACTGAGATCAAAAGTATAGTCAGGGAAAAGGAACACAGTGCCCAGAACAGAATTTTCTCCACCCCACTGAGAATTCCAGGTTTCCAGGGAGGTGGTAACATCCAGTAGTATTGCTAAATAGGATACAGGCAAGCAGGTGGGGCCTGGAATGATACTGGAGTGCAGATTATCCAGGCTGCAGCACCAGTCTCACTTGGAATTGTTTAAAAGTGAGCACTGTTGAGTCTCAGCTTGGACCTCTACTCTTAGATCGCCAGGGCTACTGTAATGAAGTACAACAGACTGAGAGGATCAGACAATGGAAATTTATTTTCTCTTGAGTTCTGGTGGCTAGACATAAAAGGTCAAAGTGGCAACAGATTCAGAGCTTCCTAAAGATTCTCTCTTTGCCTGGAGATGTCTCTCACTGATTTTATGAGGAAGCTTGTTTTATTTTGAATACCCTATTAAAAGGCTCCATCTCAGAATGCAATCATATTCTGAGATATTATCATTTAAGACATAATTTGAATC
Organism: Typhlomys cinereus; assembly: GCA_023101885.1. Lineage (NCBI taxonomy): Eukaryota > Metazoa > Chordata > Mammalia > Rodentia > Platacanthomyidae > Typhlomys > Typhlomys cinereus. The sequence goes on along the minus strand of JALPQD010000466.1, from coordinate 1,499,438 downwards.
AGGGGAGGCACAATCTCATGACGCCTATTGAATCAGAAACTAGGGTAATAATGAATGTTTCATCAAATGCTCCAAGTTATTCCAATAAGATCTGAAGTTGAGGGACACTAGAAAACGAGTCTGGACAATGTCTGGACTATGTACAGAAAGGGTATCTATGGGAATGACTTGTCAACAAAGTACTGCACCATGTTATAGTCCAATGTATGGTTACACTATACCATATTGCATCAAACTATATCATATTATGCATTCGTTATATTATAGTGGTACTGAGAGAACCTTCTCAAGTCCACTGGAGTCATATTGGACATTGTGGTGTAAGATGCTTCCACACAAAGCAGAGACTAAATTGGCCACACTTTCACATGCTGATCTTAAGGTTCAGAAGAGCCCAAATGGTCTATGGCTCCCACCCAATCTTCAAACAGGAAGTGGGATAACTTCAGTAACTACTCCCAGCTGTCTGTCTGCCTGGTTGAAAGCATTACAATACAGTCTTTGTAAATAACTATTGCATCTAAGGCCAAACCACCTCCCAACTGGCCTTTAGCCTGGATTCTGAGCGTCATTTTTCCTTGACAACAAGGGAGGACAAAGGGCAGTGGATATCTTTGACCTTCAGTCAGCTTTCATTCCTGGCAGGACTGAATTTGACCATTCTCCAATTTCCATTGTCAGTCGAGATCCAAGATCCATTGATCTTGCCTAACATTCTGAACTCTTCCTTTAAAATGTCTTTATGCTATATCAATCCTTGTTCCGAAATTTGGACCCCTAATTATCTCATCCTTGTACAGACTGGACTGGAGTTAGTTTTTTATCCTTGAATCGTGATACCGGATTTGAACATTTCCCTTTTGCAGACTCAATGCAGTTGAGTTCTGGCCCCATGACACTTAGTTTTCTCTGCAGAACTTTGTAGAGTGCTGTCCACAGACACCATGCTACCCACAACATTGGACATGTGCACAATAGTTGGTAAATGAGTTTCTTTATTGGCTGAGCAGTCACTCCCTGTCCAGTGCGCCAACATTGTAATCAGATCAATGGACTATACATTTGTTTATTCAGGCACAAAAGAAGTTACTGACAGAACCACCCTGAGATACTGTATCATTCCAGGGAAATATCTGTTAAGATAGAAAATTAAATATTACACAATTGTTACACTTACGAAAATGGCCAGAACAGGGCTCCATTCTTTTAATTATCTGCCTGCTAATAAGAATTTAAGAAAATTTTAGTGAGTTCAAAAGCTAAATACTAATTAGGATGATATTTTACTTCCAACTACAAGGAGAAAGGTTGCAGAAAGCTAATGAGAAAATTATTTTCCCTTGACTATCATAAGCAGTGATAGTTAACATTCTGTTATGCTCAAGGTAAAGATGTCAAATAGTCATTTCTAGAATTCATTACTACTAAAAATGTCAATTGCAGGATATAGCCATTGATATATACAAAGTAAGTGAGAATAAAATATGAAGCCAAACAGACATGTCATTGCTTTGAACAATTCTGAATATATTATAATGCATAAGAAAGTCTATTGGCCATAAAGCATACTGGAAAAGGAAGCTAATTTTTCTCTAAAAACATGATTGAGGAGACATTTTGAATTAGCCAATATCAAAGGGAGACTCTCCTTTGAAGCAACTTGTTATGTTTTAAATTCTCAGAATCTTCTTTCCTGCCTCTGTACCTTGTCTCTGCTAAGGTACAACCTTATGATATTCTGATATGTACTTGTTATTTTATTTTCATGAAATATGACAAAAATCTCAAGTATACTTCTTTAGTGATTTCACGATTCTTACTAAAACAGAAATTATTCCTTAAATTGTGATTGCAAAACATTAGCTATGCTTACATATCTCATTTTCTCAGTGCAAATGATATCAACACTATGTGGCTTCAGAAAACCACAGCAACGAAATGATTAGATAATAACTAAGGCAAAATTCTACGCTGGAAAGATACTGTGGTGTATTTTGCCTTGGTTCCACTAGAAAGTTAGACACAAAGGAGCAAAGCCCTGCTGAGAACAGAATGCACGGGAACACAATGACGGTCATTATAAAGTTCCTAGGATAACACTGATGGATCTCCACGATGCCTTTCTAAATGCTCTGGAACACACTGAGCTGAGCTCATAATCATCGTTTCGACTCTTTCAGAGTTTGAAGAATGTGTTTCATCACCTTCTTTACTGCGATTTTTGTAGCTCTAGTAGCCATTTCTAAAATGCACTTAGAATGTGGTGAGCAATTAGTAAATATTTGCCTTTCAGCTTTCAACTGTTAATCATGTGACCTATGGATTTATGCATCTCTATAAGTAATACTATGCACAGTGATTATTCCACTTTTATATTTCCAGTTGTCATGCCAACTGATTGCGTGTAATTCTAACTAACCTGAGCTTAGAGGAAGCAGAATGCAATACACTGAAAGAAGGCAATGGTGTCTAGTGGAAACATAGACCAGAGAGATGGCCTGAGAGCAAGTCCCTCAGTTTTCTGTTATGTTTACTTCTTTCCTTATGGACTCAGACTTCCTTCTTCTATCAGTCTCCACAGGGTGAATGGGTGTCAAAACAAGTCCCACGTTGACATCTCTATGCCTTGAGAGACCAGCCGGACTCTATCTGAATCCACAGTTCCAAACATGTTCCTGAAGGAGTCCACTGGACCACCTTGGGTTGTGTCTGGCTAGTGGCAGAATCAATATTAACCAAATGTGTTTGTTCCTAGATGGAAATATGAGAAAGTAAAAGGGAGAAGCAGATTAAAGAACAGGGAAACTAGAAGGCGTGCCCTTAAAGAGTCTACCCTTGCATGCTAACTTGATCACATCTTAGAAAATAATTGCCGTGGCTGGAGACTGACATCACTAATCTAGACATCAAGGCAGAAGGTGGAGCATGATAAGGAAGGAGGAACACAGGCCTCCTGAGATTCAGACATGTAACTGAGTGAAGGCATCAGATAGCTTCAAATTTTACATTTGGGTCATCATGAGACTTCATCCTTTCTGTTTTCAGTGGAGCAACAATGGAAACCTTAGAACATGTCACATTTGGTCACACCAATCCCCTTCCCCCCACACACTTCACACCATCAAATGGATTCTCTCAGAAAAAAATATGTACTACTGCCATCTTGACAGCCACAGCTATCTTCCCAAAACAATCCCCTTCTTTCCTCCCTTCACTCATGTTTCCAGACACGATGGCCTTCCAAATCTGTCAGACACACACACTGATTCAGGCCTGCTGTACTTGCTCTTCTGACTGGAATTATCCTTACAACCTTAGGACTTTTTTTTTTTAAATAATACTTTACTATCGAGATCTTGTTTGAGAATTTTTAAAAATGCATCAGTCCCCCAGAGCTAGCAATGTAGGTCAATAGCAGGGTACTTGCTTAACACGGGTGAGTCCCTGACTTTTCTGCCTAATGCTGCATGTAAAAAGACTACCTCCCAAATTATACTCCTTCGTTCTTTATTTGGCCTGGTAACATTGCCTTAAACACTGATTGTATGCAGAATAATAATTTATTTTGCTTATGACTCTTCTGACATCATAATAAAGGTGCATTAAGGTTGGAGATGTCATTTTCACTCTCCGCTGTATGCTCAGGGCTTGGAGCAGTGCCAGGGACAAGGAGCATATTCAAAAAACAAGGATTGTTTAAACATATGAATGGGTATTACTGCATGTGCTACTTAAAATGGAATGGGAAAATGGACTGCATGTTGATGTTCAGTTATGGGTAAGTTGCTGAACTTGATTGCTTATATGCCTTATTTGTTTGTCAGACATCTAAGGGCAAACCAACAAATGAGAGACTGCCATTTTACAGCTGCAAATATAGAGGCCTTGGAAAGGAAGTAGCTCTCAATGTAGTTGAAATCAGGCCAAAACTTTGATTTCTGCCTAATACTAAAGAATGTACAACATGAAACACTGTGAAACACCCAAGTTAACATGGGTAATATCTTTCAATATTTGTGTCAGATTTAAGTCTGCACACGTATTTTGCACCCACAACACATGAAAGTACAATTGAGAACAGTCTTTTTTTATTATGTATAATTTATTCTATATTATTAATATATTCTAGCAAAATATCTTTAAAAACAGGCAAAAGTTGGTTCATGTGGATTTTTAAATATGCATTTGTTTTTTGTTACAATACAAATAATTGAGCTTCATAACAGATTGCTAGTGAAGAATAAGAATGAGTACCCCAGAGTGTTTCTTATGTTTATTTAGTTTCAGTGTTTGGAGACAAGGCCTTGCTACATAGTTCTGGCTGGCTTGGAACTTCCCAACTATACCAGGCTATCTTTGAACCTTACAGCAATCCTTCTGCCTCTGTCTCCTGAATGTAGGGATCACAGGTACCCACCATCTCTGCTGGGTAACCACGGTATTCCCTATGCAGATTGCCTTGAAGCTTTCTATCAGCACTGGAGGTCACGAATAACAAAATCAAAAGAACATATGGCCACCAACCCAGATGACCCGCAGCCCTCAAGGAGCATTTTAATCACGCTGCATAAAGCATTGCCAGATGCTATGGCCCTGTGCTGCATTCACACAAAAGAGAAGAATCTTTATGTTATTGCATTACTTTACATTAAATTTGTACATAATGATATTGTAAACAAATTTGGACAGATTTAAAAATTAATGTAAGTCCTAACTTTTTAATAATGTCTCAATTATTTGTCTAGAAATAAAGAATTTGAATACTATTAGCTACAAATGGAGGAAGTGTGCTCATAAACAAATTAAATGAAATTCACTATTGGGCTATGATAAAATGGTTTCATAATTAATTACAACATGTTTGTATACTGGGTGACACTATTTCAGCACATCTATATAGCAGCAGAGATTGATACATTCTGTTGCCCTCATATACATCTTACAAGATGTTTTGACTCAGGCTCGTGTGCCTTGTTTAATCTATCGTGCCCAAGATAATTTAACACTTCCAGAGACAGAGGATTTGCTGAATGGTGAAACCCAAGAATTAGTCCCAATGTGAAGATGGATTCAAAAGAATGTAAAATAATAGCTAGTCCTCTCTAGTCCACTGTGTTAAAGCCTATTAGAAAAGTCTTCTTTTTTTCATTATTTATTCAATTGTGCATGTGTGTGTGTAGAACCACGGGTGAATTTGGGAACCACCATGGACCGCCTCCACCTCCTTGTTTACTCTGCCCCGAGATTCACGGCTTCTGTACATGGGGTCTAAGGATCCGAACTCAGGACCTTCCACCTGCAAGGCAGTGGCTTAACCCCTAGGCCACTTCTCCACCCCCCTAGAATAGTCTTCTTTTTAACTTTTAAAGGTTAAAAATAAGAACTGTCTTTTGATGGCATTATAATGTTGCTTTGAAAGTTTTGTGATTTTCATAAAGGCAGAAGTCAGGCTAAGGAGTAGAGTTTTTTGCAAAAAGAGGTGCGTTGGTCAGTGTTTCGAGCTATCTGTGTGTTTAGGTGCAGCTCACCTATGTTATTGTAATAGTTTCCTTGTAAACATAAGACAGCTACCTGGTCTTCTAGGTTCATCCTGCTTGTTTATTGTCTTGGAACTTTTTGTTTTAGGAAATGTGTGCTCAAAGAGTAATTCACTCGATATAATAGCAGTATTTTTTATTTTAAAAAGGAAATAGAGGGCTGGAGAGATGGATCAGGAGTTGATTAAGCTGCCTTACAAACAGAAGGACTTGATTTTTGGATCCCTAATCCCATCTGAAAATACCAGGTGGAAATGGCAATGCCTGTTCATCCAGTCCTGGAAAGTGGAGCCCAGGAAACCCCACAGCAAAGCAAATAAGAAGGTAGAGCAATCCAGATGAGTGACTATGTCACCCTTGGGCTTCCATACACACACAGGTACACACACACGCACACACACACACACACACACACACACACACACACGCACAATAAAAGGAATGGAGCTATGATTAAGTCAAACCAAGACACAACTCCCTTAGTGTCCTATAAGAACACATAAACTGCTCTTCGAAAGACAGAGATGTAGGGGACCATGACATTTCCTATACAGGAAAAAGGCCTTACATCTTACATAGACGATATAAAATTTGGTTTCTTAGTTTGTGCACAAAAAGGAAGCACAAGAGAGATGTGAGAGAGAGAGAGCTAGAGAAAGCAAGAGAGAGAGAGAAAAAAACAGAAAGTGTTCTAAGCAATAGCAATAAAATAACAATAGCAATAGAAGCACCAAACTTTAGGAGACATAACAAAATGGAGAGACAGTCTTTAAAGATCTGTAATACTTCAGAAGAAAGATATTGGTTGGTTAACAATCTCCCGATACTTCACCAGTCCCTAGTGAGACAGTCAGAAGAGGTTTGTATTTACTGATTGACTTGAGTTCTGTACATGATTGCAAAGTTAAGTGTTCATAATTCATGCAGTATGATCTACTCACACTGGTCTTTCCAAATCAGTTCACATCAGTTTAAAGTATTAGTAAAACATCTCATTAAAGCAGTTTCGATCCCACAATGTCTGAAGCTACCTCGCCCTCCTGTCATTGAGAAGCATCTATTCTGGGATCCAGAAAAAGACCAACTGCTGACGTATTGTCAGTACTCCTAAATATATGCACAATTATATTTGGAGATACATTTTCCTGTAGTCTTCCTTGTTTGTTTCTCTCAAAGAGACCAGAAAAATAATCCAATGGTAAGAATTACTTCAGATTGAATTTTAAAGACAAATTTAATGAACTTGAGCTAGAGGAATTTTGTTGGAGAAAGTATGTGTTTAGAAATGTCTAAGCTCTCCTGGGAATTCAGTATTCACCTGAGCATTGCTGGTCTTATGTGGTGTTGAGTGTAGTGATTCCAATGGTGTTTAAGGACATGGAGACTAACAAGGACCGTTGGATGTCTCCTGATTTTACCTTTATCTATCTCCTCAGCCTTTCTTTAAATTCTTTCTGTTGTTTTCCAGCAGATAGTACTACTTCCTACTCTCAGCCTTAAGATAATATTGGGAGCTGTAAAAGAAAAGAAAAAGCTCGCATTAATTGACTGACCATGACTTCAGTGTTCCTTACAATACTAGGTTATGTCCAGTGTCTCCTCTCTGAGTTTTAACTTTAATGCTTAATATATGGACAAATCCTATCCTAGCCAATTTGTATTCCCTTCTTATGACCAGTAGCAGAGAAGGAAACAAAAGAAATAGACTCTACAAGAGGCATTGGGTTTTAGAATACTCATAACTGTCTTCTCCCAATCAAGGCATGGGGGAAGGAGATAGCCTTTGTTTTTGTTTTGTTTTGATTTTCTTTTGAGATAGAGTCTTACTCTGTCTGGCCCAGTTTATCCTGAGACTTTGTATGCAGCCTGTGCTTAAATTTGTACTGATCCTGCTTCCTCAGCTTCCGGAAGACCTTAAGCCACCACATTCAGCTAAAGACACTGTTCTTTTCTTTTTTCTTTTTTTTTATTTATTTCTTCCACCCATACAAAGTTGATAAGTACCCCATTCCTCTCCCTCCCTCCACCCGTCCCTGGATCCCCTTGTTCCCTCCCCCCTTTTCCCTTTTCTTTCCCCCCTCCCTCCCTTTCTCCCAGTGCTCCCACCCACCCCTTTCCTGGAGCATCCTTTAGTGTGCATGTCAAACTTCCCTCTGGGTCCTCTTCTTTGATGAGGTGTAAGGACTCAGTGGCATTGCCTAGAGCTCTTTTTTGTGTTCCCCTTTAGTATAGGAAAACTACTGTGGCTGTTAATCCCTTGCTTCTAAGAATCTTAGTGCCTGTGATCCATGCTAAATTTGGGGGATTCAATGATATGTTGGTAATTGCGCAGGTCATGCAAAGTCCTATTACAATTACTTCGGCCCTAACTTGTATGGAGTATCTTGCATATCGTTGCTCCTCCCCATCTTTAGGCTCTTACAATCTTACCACCCCTCTTCCGCAAATTTCCCTGAGCTTTAGGATGGGGAGAGATTAGGCTGGCCTGGTTCCAGGTGGTTGATGTAGAGTCTCTGATTTTCCGAATTATGGTTTGTAGATTTTTTTTTTTTCAGTTTTGCTGCTCCTGCACCGCCCTTGGCTTCATCCTGATAGGTATTGGATATCACCCCCTGGCCAGAGACAAAATGCTGGTAAAATATTATAAGAGTAGATTCAAAAGTAGATGGAATAAGAGTAGAAGACTGCTGGGGGTGGAGGGGAGGTGGGGGGGAGGTCAGTCTCCCATTTGCAGGATGGTTCCTTCTATCTGCCAGACTCTATGCCCTCCTTTCTGGTGAGATCATACTCCATCAGAAGCAAGTGACCAGTAAAGAGAGTCTATGAGCCCAACCAAATGTCTCATTACTTATTTGCAGTCCTTTATGGAGGCCTATTTTCTCTGCTGTAGTATGATCCCCTCTCTCTTTGTTTCTGGTGGGGCCCTCCTTCCCCTTCCCTCCCTGCTTATAATCTTTGCAATTACTGTAGGTATTACAGAGATTTATCTTTGAGTGTGTCACTAAGTGGGTTTGGTACTAGGATCCACCTATTAGGGAGTACATACAGTGCTAATTTTCTGTGTCTGGGATATTTCTCTTAATATAATTTTTTCTAATTCCATCCATTTCCCAGCAAATTTCATTAATTCATCGTTTTTGATGGCTGAGTAGTATTCCATTGTATAAATGTAGCACATTTTCCTTATCCACTCGTCAATGGTTGGGCATTTGGGTTCACTCCATGAGTTTGCTATTGTAAACAGTGCAGCTATGAACATGCTTGTGCTTGTGCTATCGAGGTGAATTTTTGCTGTATGGGGGATTATTCCCAATAGTGGAATAGCAGGGGCATATGGCATTTCAATCTTCAACTTCTTTAAGAATGCCAGACAGCTCACCAGAGTGGTTGTATAAGCCTGCATTCCCTGCCAGCAATGTAGGAGAGTTTCCTTCTCTCCACATCCCCTCCAGCATTTGATGTTGTTTGTATTGTGGATTTTTTCCACCCTGCCCAGGGTGAGATGATATCTCAGGGAGGTTTTGATTTGCATTTCCCTGATGGCTGAGAATGCAGAGCATTTTTTAAGATATTTGGTAGACATTTCAATTTCTTTCCTAGTAAAATTTATTTTAAGTTCCAAGGCCCATTTTTTAATTGAACTATTTGTTTCCTTGCTGTTTAGTTTTCTAAGTTCCTTCTGCACTCTGGATAACTCTATCAGATATGTGGTTAGTGAAGATTTTCTCCCATTCTGTGGACTGCCTTTGTGCTGGAGTTACAATCTCTTTATCTGAACAGAAGTTCTTTAATTTCATAAGATCCCATCTGTTAAATGCCGGTTGTTTGGATTTCTAATTAGGAGCTGTTGGCCTAGTCCAATCAGCTCAAGGGAATTCCCTACCCTTTCAACTAAGGTTTTTAGTCTCTGACCTTATATTGAGGTCCTTTATCCATTTGGAATTAAGTCTTGTACATGGCAACAAGTATGGTCCAGTTTTAATCTTCTGCATGTGTAGGTCCAGTTTTGCCAGCACCATTTGTTGAAGATGCTGCTCTTTTTCCATTGGAATTTTTGGGCCCCTTTATCAAAGATTAAATGACAGTAATCATGTGGGCTTATATCTGGGTCTTCAACTCTTAGCCATTGATCTGAAAGACACTGTTCTTGAGCTGAGGTCTCTGTGTCTGTCCCCCAATACTCAGACAGGAAAAAATGCAGCGCTTACTGTCTTCTGCTGTTGGCTCCAGATTTGCAGCTGTGGAACTGAGGACTTAAAGAAGAGAGTCCTGTGTAGGACTCACGCATAAGTGCATAGGACCACCTCTGCTTACTTAGAATCCTTTTGACGTATGGTTTTTTTTCCGATAAGAACATTTTTCTCTCAGTATCAGTCCTGATGATCTTGCCACTAAGGGAGAGTTTAGGCACTTGAAGGAAAAATTTCATCTTTATTCCAACATCGTACCTGAAAAAATAAATACTAACTGCACCATCTTCATAAAATCTTTTCCATAGTGAACCCCGTAGCATCGCTTAGATTACATCAAGGATTGGAAAGGTGTGTATCAGCATTAAAGTGAAATAGTTATTATTCCCAATAATTTATAACTTATAGAAAAGAAATAAAATTATGTCTCTCTGTCAGGATATGCATAGATATTCACTTGGAAACATGTTTGCCCAGACACAAGTTTAGAAGTCTTTAAGTTCTTCCTGTTGTTTTCCAGTAGATATCACTACTTCCCATTCAAACTCAGTAAAGCGTTGCGGGCATCAAAGGAGGAACATCACTGTGAAGTAGAAGAAGTGGATTCTCACGTGCACTGACCCCATTCTGGGGTTCAGCAAAGGGGTCCATAGTCTGTTTTTCACTGGGTTGTCTCTCTACTGCTCACCTAAGAGGTTTCAGTCTGGCATCTTTATGATCTCACGCTTCAAATTTGCATGCCCTAGGACCCTGTGAAATCTTAAGTGGTATCAGTAAGCAAGCACATCAAAAATCTTCTTTGAGTGACATATTGTACAGAAAAATTTGTGAAGCCTTCAAAAGACAGCACTGTTTGTGACTCCAATTCACACTGTACTACTACCTGAAATGTCACTGTAATTTCCACGGTTGATATAAAGATGGGCAATCATTCAAATACCTTTTTTTTTGTATCTGAGAGATACCTGCGTGAGCTTGAATCCAGGCTTTCCACTTACCAGCCATATGAGAAGCTAGATCAGACACTTAAGTTCCCATACTTAGCTTTTTTTTGTTTGTTTGTACAAAGAGTATCTACTTCAGGCGGTAAGGGAAATTAAATTAATTAATGTACACAAAGTCATTAGTATAGTACCAGAGTTCCAAAAAACATTACATCCAAATTCCTGTAACTATGACCCTCTTAGAACTCTCTATAAACTTTCAGTGCTTTTGTATCTTTCACTGAGTGTCATTATCAATGACATTCTAGTATGATCATGTTCTCATTAAGTAAAGCATTTAGAATAATCAAAATGAGCTCCTGTAGTTATTAAAAGGCATGACATCCACACCTAATTTAATGGGAAGAGTGAAATGCCAACTGCTTTGGCACAAGCTTTGATAGGAGAAAACATCCTACGATTTCTAAGACATGAAATTTAAGCCCTACATAGATATAGGAAAGTTGTCAATTTGAAGATAGAATTTCTTTGACTGAGATCATGTCCTGTTGTAAGTATTGAATCCACATGAGATTGGAGCAAATTCTTGGGATAGCTGTTACTATTATCTTCAGTGAGGGTTCACATAAAAAAAAACAGTTCATTTTAATTTCTCCTAGTAATGAAAAACTCAACTCAGACAGTGGGGTCCCCCTGTGGATTCTAGGGAGCCACGTCCACAGTACCACAGTCCCAAGATGCTATTGTCTGTGACTCCTTTTTTGTATACAATAATGGAATAGGGACAGATGTATCTGCAACAAGGCACACAGATGGTGCTCACTTCTTCTCAATTGCATGGTTGGCAGCTATTTCTCCCATGGCTTTTAGGGCTGCCTCTGTCTATCAAACAGAGTATAAGCATTCATTTTCAAAATGAGCCCTTTTAATCCCTGTTGGTCTGGTCTGTGTCCTGTTTCCAGTTTCTCAACTTTGCTGCTTTTACATCAGAGTGAAAGGTGAGATTGAAGTGATTTTTAACTCTTTGACTTCACCTTAATATCATAGCTCTGAAATGCCGAAAAGCCACTCTGTATATCATGGAATACATTCTGAAGCCACTTGGGCTAAAAAACAGACATTCTAGGGCCCCAGTGCTGATGAGAATATTTTACCTTTCACTAGTAAATAGAACCCCTAACATCATCTAATGTTTTGTATTGTACATGGAGCTATAAAGGTAAATTTTAGATTTTTATATTGGAATTCAGTATTACAGTTAGTTGTAGCAAAGCTGTATCTTATTATCTTTAATGATTGATAATCAACTATAATATGCTGCAAATATTTAAAACATATAATATAGTTAGTTTTAAATGTATGTACATGCATGAAACTGTTACTGTGATCAATGTAGCCATGATCATTACTCCCCAAAGTTTCCTCCTTGCTCTGTATCCCTAGGGAAGTGATGAAGGGGATTCTGTCACTACGGACTGGCTTGAACCCTCTGGACTATTATAAAAGAACACAGTATGTTCTCTTCTTTTATCCTGGCTTCTTTCTCTCCAAATGCATATGAGATTGGTCCATATTATTAACAATAGTTAATTCCTTTTCATTGCTTCTTAATATAGATAATATTTCTTGACCCATTTATGTTCATGGGCACCTAAGTTTCTTCCACTTTAAGATATCACGAATCAGGCTTCTATATACACCCATGCATTTATTTAATGATATGTAAATGTGCACCTAGAGTGTTATATCCACTTCCATTCAAAACTATAAAGCTTTTTTGAGTCATTCTTAATTCTATATTTGTGAATCTCTCTAGTAGAGTTGAAAATATGAATATGACTGATACCTCAAGTTATGGTCTCAGATCAAAATTATCTAACAAATTGTGTTTGTTTTTATTATGCATGTATGCATTCATGTATAGAGGTGGTACCCAGTGTGTGTGTGTGTGTGTGTGTGTGTGTAAGCCATAGAGGACATCTCAGGTACCTTGCCCACTTCATTTGAGAACTCTCATTAGTCTGAAATTCATCAATTATGCCAGAATTGTTGGTCAGTGAGTTTCTAGCACTGGAATTTTTACATAGGCTCTAGGATTTGAACTCAGGTAGGCAAGGACTTTACCAGTTGAGATATCTCCCCAACCCTTAAATGGTCACTTTTATGGTTACATATATTGTCAACATCTAAATCCACTCAACTTCTGGGGAAAAATACAAATTCTGATCTATAACCTTGATGTCTGCCTTCTTTTCTGATATATTTTAAACATATAGAGAATGATGTTTTACAACAACCTGTTCTCTTCATATACCTCCAAATTCATATCCACTACTAGTCAGAAACCACCCAGGTTTTCTCTCTAGTGGATCTGAAAATAAGAGAGCATAGTCATGTTGTAGCTGTAACAACAGCTGTGCCACAGAGAGTCCATCTGGAGCAAGCTGGAAGAAAGGTAACTGTCTCAGAAGTTGTAGAACAAGAGGAATCATTGTAGTTGTTGCTCCCCTGCAGCCTCAGCAATGTAGACATTTTACCCATCGTATTGATTTATAATTTAACTAATGCCTCCAGTGCTTTGCACATGGGAATAGATATTTCATGTCTCATAAAAATATGTGCATGGGGCTGGAGAGGTGGCTCAGGGGTTAAGCCTCCGCCTTGCAGGCAGAAGGTCCTGAGTTCGGATCCCAGATCCCACGTATAGACGCCAGGCGGAAGCGGGCCTGCGCTTCTGGTCCTGGTAGGGCGGAGCCTGCGAATCCCGGGGCAGAAGGAGATGGAGGCGTTCATGGTGGTTTGCGAATCCGTCCGTGGTTCTACACATACACAGACACACACACACAGACATACACACACGCGCGCACATACACACGCACATGCGCACAGTTGAATAAATAATAATAATAATAAAAAATATGTGCACATGAATCGTATATGCAGAAAAATAATAGGCACTTGTGCAAATGCTTGTGCAGGCTTTTATGAATTTAAAAGTGTTTATAAGAATTAACAACTTTTAAAAAAATAATAAAATGTTTTACTTTTATCTACAATAGTTGAGTTTAAGTTATAGCCTTTTCTCACCATGGCGACAGACTAGACGAATAATAATCTGTCTATTTTCCATTGACCTGTGTTTGGAATCTGATAACAACAGTTATTCCAGTACTGTACAGTGCTTTCTACTTTACTGATTCACAATCCGGGCTATCCAATAGACTCAACTAAGGGTTGTTTTTTGGTTTCTATGTAATTCAACAATAGTTGTCATCTATTTTTGTAGACTTTTAAAATCTTGTATTTGCATAATGATATTTCTGAATTGATTTAGTTCCTTCATTTCCTCAAATGATATTTTATGATCATCCTGTCTTATGAATTTCAATGCTGGATTTTAGTTGAAATACCTTGGAGATTTATTTTTTTTATTCTTTTTTAATTAGTGTCAGCCCTACTCTGGAAGATTCTAATTCAATTGACTAGGATGAAGCTGAACATTGATAATTACTAGTTAAATACACTAGTATATTTTGTTCTATTTTTTGCAGTCTAACAACAAATTTTTCTCTCTCTGTTTATCCTTCCTCTTCATGTTGCAATATTGAACTTATTTTCCTTTCTTTTTTATTTATTAATTCATTTCCAACTTCGCACGAACATCGGAAACCTAGGAAATGATCTTTTCTCGCAGATTCAGCTGAAAATAGGGCCAACCCTCCTCAAAGACTCGTGAGATGCTAAGGGAAAAAAATCTCTAAAACTCAGGAATGCACTCTGGAATCTGGCGATGAAATTGCAGAGGGCTGTGAATCCAAAGTAATTTAGCTATGGTATTGTACATGCTCCATTTCCCTGGTGGTAAAATGAAAGTGTGAAGATGTGCCAAGCGAGCCTGCTCATACCAGGGTCCATATGAGAATTCAAACCACTGGTTACCTGGAGTTTCTCTCTCTGTAATCTTTCTGGTGGCCAACTTCTACAAGTGCTCAGGCAAAGAAAAGCCATTAATAACTTGTACATACAGATTTTTTTCAACATATAAAATAGGACAAATATTATCATCAGTAACAATATTCTGGAACACTTCTTACTGTCCATGAAAATCCCAAAGGAAGTAAGAAGGAGTTTATTCCAAGTGATCCCGTCCTAGGGACACAGATATAGATTATCCTAAATGCCTACTATAATATAGTAACAATGAAGCAAAGAAAGTTATAAATTAAGGCATTTTTTTTCAAATGGGATAAATCTCTTCTGTAGATCTTGTATGCCATCTGATAACATTCTTAGCCTTTGGTTTGAACAAAACCAAAGTGCCAGTTAGCATATTCCAAAGTGGGTTTAACCTGAGAGTTATAAGGATGTTAGGTCAAACACAGACATGGACAAAACATGCCCATTTAGGGATGACTCAAGATAATTTGACACTTGATCTGCAACAATTGCTATGATCTCAGAATCTCTAAAGAGTCAATCAGTTTTGCAAGATGCTGAATGCAGGGGTGATTTTAATTTTTTTCTGAAAGCTTTAGTTTGGGCAGAGAAAAGTTATTTAATTACTCTGGGCTGTTGAAATTACACTTTGGAGTTACATGAAAGGGTAAAATTTCAAGGAAAATAGGTCAAATGCTGTTGTACGTCACACATTCCAAAGCATAGAACCGAACAAACCTGCCGGGTTTGAAACTTCCAAATGCTGACACTCTGTGAGCCTAAGTCACTGTCAAGGAACCACTAGTTGTTAGAATACTGATAATTATTGCTTACTAATGAGCCTTTTCAAATAAAAAATTATGTTATTTGGCACCAGTATAGTGGATCTCCAACTCTTACATAATCGAATTATGCATTTTTTTCTGTGTACTCCTGACATTTCAGAGATCAGAAAGATGTTAAAATCACCAAGAACAAGTGGAGACGAAGGATCTACTTGTTTTTTTCAAAGTCACTTGTAATCATACCAGGATCACTTGTGAAAAGTACATTTATTACTCAATTTTTTTGCCTTTAAGCTATGAGTGAAAGACAGTTTCTTTTTACCATCAGTGGGTTTCTACCCGGAAGTAATTTCTTAATTTAGACAAAGACCAGTGAAAGTTGGGCTTTCCTTACTATTAGGTTAATATTATTTTGAAGGTCACTCGTCCCTTCTGAGTTGGTGTTTATCAGTGGTGAAAAGGACAAGATGTAAGTTCACATGTGTAGTTTTGTTTGGACAACTTAATTTGTCACTATAGACACCGAGTATCTCCTTGCCTAAGTCCATGGATTTTCCTCTTCCTTATATGTAGCTAGACTTTTTCTTCAGACTCACAGAAGTACAAATCCACTGTAATTTATTGATTCTTAAAAAAGCTGTTGAAACCTACTATATTGACTTCAAAGATTATAAATGTTATGTCAGTTTCTCCTAGAGTATAATATGTGGATATCTTGCCATTACATATATATTATGCCTTAGAATGGATTTATTCATGAAAAAACACTGTGTTGTCTTACAAAGCTGCTATTAACATTTTTCTTACAAAAAAAGCAGTATATACTATCAATATACACAGAAAGAAATAAAAGAGCATGGTTTTTGAGTAGAATGACTATTATTCTATCCAAAGACAATGTAGGAAAAAATTATCTAGAACCTAACTAGTGAGAACTATTATTTTTCTTTATTTTGTGGAGAAGGAAATAAAACCCAGATCCTCATGCATGGCAATTTCACCTTCTATCACTGAATTACATCCCAGACGCTTGTTTTTTTTTTTTCTTTCGCTTAGGAAAAGGTTGTAATTTAGCTTCCCTTCACAACAGATTCTCTCTCTCTCTCTCTCTCTCTCTCTCTCTCTCTCTCTCTCTCTCTCTCTGTCTCTGTCTCTGTCTCTCTCTCTCGTTGAATATTATACTGAGGCTACTAATACAATTTATTTTTACTAAACCTTAGTGAAATGAACATTTGGATTATTTTCCCCATGACTTTCTATTAGGAATCATACTACATTTGGGTTACTTTCCCAATGACTTTCTATCAGGAATCATGCTATAGTGAACACAATCATGTATATTCTGTGTTCATTTTAATCAACTATTTCTTGAAAAAATTACCCTAGTTGTGCCCTGGTATATGAAAGAATATGCACATTTTTAAATTTATGCAATTCTAGAGAGCAAAGAGAGTTTGTGTTTTCTTTTTTTATATATATAATACATTTTTATTATTATTTCAGCTCATACAAACTTAATAGGTACACCAGTTCCCTCCCTCTCTCCTCCTCTCCCCCAACCCCCTGCTCCCCCTCCCCTCACCCCTCCCGCCCCATCCCCCAGTGCCTCCCGCCCCGATTCCCAGAGTCCTTTCTTGTGCTTGCCTGACTCTCCTCTGGGCCCTCCTCTCCGATGACGTACAACGACCCAGTGGCATTTCCCTGAACCCCTTCCTGTGTTCCCCTTAAGCATAGGAACACTACTGTGGCTGTCAATCCCTTGCCTCCAAGGATCTTGGTGCCTTTAGCAGATGCTAGACTTTGTGAGGTCAATAGTGTGTTGGACATTGCGCCGGGCATGCAATGTCCAATTATGATTGCTTCGGCCCTAACTTGTGTGGAGTATCTTGCAAATCATTGCTCCTCCCATCCTTTTGCTCTTACACTCTTACTGCCCCCTCTTCCGCAAATGTCCCTGAGCTTCAGGATGGGGAGAGATTTGTCTGGCCTAGTTCTAGGTGGTTGATATAGAGTCTCTGAAGTTCTGGATAGTGGTTCATTGATTTTCTTTTGCAGTTTTGTTGCTCCTGTAAAGCCCTTCACTCCATCGTGATGGGCACTGTACGTCACCCCCTGGCCAGAGACAGAAAGCTGTTAAACTGGAGTCTTATTATAAGAGCACATTCAAGGGTAGATATAATACTTATACCCAAAAGTGGAATCGCAGGGTCATATGGCGTTAGGCAATGGGAGGGGTCAATCACCCATTTGCAAAATGATTACTTTTTAATCTGCCGGACAATATGCGCTCCCCCTCTGGTGAGTTCATACCCCCTTAGTTGTAAATGATCAGGAACGAATTGTGAACTTAACTAGGTGTCACATTACTTGAGTTTGTGTTTTCTAAGAATGCGTTTTTTTTTAATCTTAGTTAATCTTTCAGTATTATTTTTTATTATTATGTTTATTTATTTTTCCCAATCATACAAACTTAATAGGTACTCCAGTCGCCTCCCTCCACCCTCCCTAGTCACCATTGCACCCTCCCCCCTTTTCCCCTTCCTTTCACCCTCCCCCCCTTTCTCCCTTTCTCCTAGTTATTGGGTCCTCTCTGAATTTATAAAGACTGTTCCATCATAAATGGCATCCAGTAGATCACCACGCAACTATTCATCTTTCCAATTCCTTACAGTTTTTCTTTTGGAGATTTATCGGCTAGTTCTTTATATCCATCTTCTGGTGAAATGTTCTACAAATTAGGGTTTTTTTTTTAAATGATAGCTCAGATGATCAGTGCTAAAATTTAGAGACCTGTCTAATATTTCATTGGATCTCTGATTTTACCAGTAATATGAGGCAATTCATTTTCACTCTTGTTTGGGCGTTTTTGTTGTTGTTGTTGTGATCATCTATTTGAGTTAGTTCTTGACTTAATGGTATCTTTTCTCATAGAGCTTAAGACATCATTGTCTTGTTATTATCAGCATATATGTAATAAGTACTAAATCTGAAATAGTAGGTCAGTGATCTTGGGCAAAAACCAGACCAACTGACTTATTTATAATTGGACTTATGGAGTGGCTTTATTTTTTCAATTTGTTTTATTGTTTAATTGGGTTAGTTCTCAATGATATTGGTTTTCAACACTTATGAAAGCCATTAGAAACCTGGTTAACAGAAAAGTAAATTTTGAATGAAAACCCACAGTCCTCACTTCCATTCCAAAATTGGACAGCCTGTGTTGTCAAGATATCCTGGATTATTCTGTCCCCGTCATGCCACACATATCACAGCCACCATTACTACTGCACACCTCTGCCTATTGACCTTGGAGCATAGTTGTCCAGCCTCCAAACTCTTGACAATTTGAGCTGGACGTTTCCTAGCAATTTCTGCCTAATTTTTATCCACTAAATATCAATAGCACATTTTCTACTGACCAAGTTGTGACAATCAAAGAAGTATCAAGCCACCACTCAGTCCTGTGGAGAAGAATTTAGACTTGTTCTTCAGGAGATCAGAGTCATAGAATTTGCATTCTCTAATGCTAATTGGTCCAAACCTGGAGAAGATGAAACCTAGTTTCAGTCAGCAGTGGTGTAGATCACATTTTGTTCTCTCCCTAATTAAGTAAGAGGAAACAGCTATCCCCCTTTCTTTGTCATACACAGACCACATGCATACCACTCACAGCAGGACATCCAGAGCCTTCTCATTAAAGAAGATGATGTGACCACAAGATTCTCTAAGCTTCAAAAGCTCCACTTCCATTAGCAGGTTGACCATAAGTGCAAAGCCAGGGATCAAAATTATTCAAGGTTCAAGGAAGCAGGGGACTAGCTAAACCCCCAGAATCCCCTTTCTTGTGCCTGGACAATCCTCACAGGGACTGTGGTTTCCTTTTTAGCAACAGTTGCCAGTGAAGGTGGGAAGGACTTTGCTAGGAAGCAAGAACATGAGGTTTTGCTCCTTGGTGGAGGTGAGTTTCTTCCTTTGTGCTTTTGCTTTGGAAGATTGAAGCTAGCTGGCATTTGGGGTGTTGTCCTTGTCTCTTCCTTCTTTCTGTTGACCTTTGTCTTCTGGCTCTGACCTGCTCTCAGATCTGGCACGTGATGATTTTCTGAGTCAACATTTTTTTTCTGGATTTGCTGAAATGTCCTCTGTACTGGTGACTCTGTGCTGCTTGATACAGCACAGGTAACCTAACTTAACAAGACAGCTGAAGTAACTTAAAGGGAGAAAGGAAGATTGCTCAGCTGCTAGTTCCAGAGGGGAAATACAGTCTTTCATGGCGGAAAAGTTAGGGTTGGCTGGCAGAAGCCGGAGGAGGCTTAGGTCACTTACTTCTATCATGGAGGCAGAGAAAGCAAACCGCAAGAGAAAACTAACTAACTGAGACTGAGCAGGGCTAATCAACCTGAAGGCCCATCCCCTGTGACTGCCTTCCTCCGTCCAGCAAGGCTCCACTTCCTAAAGGTGCCTTGACTTTCCCAAAGATTCAAGCTCAGGATCCTGTGGGGGACAACTCACATTTCAAACCACGACATCATCTTATGTCCAAAATGGGTCCTTTATGTTTTTATACTGGATCAACACTTGTGTGATTGTGTGTGAGTGTGTGTGTGTGTGTGTGTGTGTGTGTGTGTGTGTGTATGTTGTGGGGTGATGTGTATATGTGCAAATGTGTGTGTAGTGCATGGTTAGTGGTAAAAATATGTTGGCGAGAGTGAACAGTGGTAACTTTACTGATTCCTCATTGACAATGTTTTCGTGTGCAAGCATTTGGATTTATAATATCACTTATTTAATCAGTCGATATTTATTGTTTATGTTGCTTATAGCCCTAGAGCTTAAAATAGCTAAGTAGACAAACTAACATTCTTGACCTTGTGAAAATTAATCTCTGAGGGAGATATGGTAGTATTCAAACAAGCAAGCAAATAATACAGTTTCACAAAGTGAAAAGAGAAACCTAAAGGTAAACTATAGAGTCCTGTCAGCCCTTGAAAGTTGCTGTAACAGATCGGCCGGTTAGGAGGTCCTTCCCAGAACTGGCCTCAAAGTACAGGGCTGAATGATTGGGAAGGAGAAAGCTATGGAAAAGTCAGAAGCAAATCTAGTCAAGGCAGAAGAGGGAACCTTGGCTGCTCAGAGAAAAAAAAAATAAGCAAGTCATTGTGGTCAGGGTAAAACAAATAAAGACAGCAGGAGAAAAGTCTCAAATATCTCATAAAGAAATAAGCATCTTCTGCTCTTCTTAGTGTGAGCAATGAGTTTCTATGGCTGCTGCGAAGAAGAGGAAAATGGCAGCCATGTGATTGGTCAGTACATGTAACTGTGATGGTACATGTTGGGGGGAGGGGCGTGCGTCACAGGCAGCAGAGAGCATTGTAGAGGGGGATCTGGGATCTGTTTCAGAGTTGACCATGTTGCTGCAATGGCTGTGATGCAGAACTAGAGACACAAATGATGGCTGAGTTCTTAGCTTTGGAGGCCAGCCACTGGCTGGAGGACAGACACCTCCATTGAGATGAACATATTTGATCAGGACAATCTTCAGGAGGAACTGAGCTGTTGGGAATACAAGAGTTCAGTAAGTCTGAGCTTGCTGGTGCTAACAACCATAATTTGGGGAGGTTTGAGCTTCTAGAAGTGACTGTGCCAAGTAGTGATGAAGGGTGGAGGGGCTATGCATGCTGCAGGGGAAGGGGGGCAAACATCTTGATTGCATCCTCCTCTTCTGATTTGGTGCCTGATGGGCTGCTCCTGTTTAAAGTGAGCCCAGCACCGTGGATGGCCTGGGGGCCTATTACAAATGCAGAACCATAAATCTCACCATGGTATGATTAAATCAGATCTGCATTTTAACAAGATTCCCAGGAGATCCCTGGGACCATTAAAGCTGACTTCTGAAGGAGGAGTATTGAAGCATAAGGAAATGTCAGATGGGCATCTGACAAAAAAAGTAGAAGGGAAATCCCTGAACAGTCAAGGTGGCAAAGGCCAAAGGGACATGAGAGCAGTTTTAAGTTTTAAAAAATGAAAGGACATGTAATTAACTGCACATCCCCATCCTGCATTGGAAGTCAGTCCTTTGCTCTAAAAGATATTTTTTGTGATAGCTGGCCAGATTTGAATGGGTTCTCTGGGTGAAGGACACATTAGGTGACCACTCTCTTAATGCACGTGTGGAGGGTCTTGAGGGGGTAGTGTTTATTGTCGGTTATTTGTCTTTTCAGTTTTGACTATAGCAGGATTTCCCATGAAGCGACGCTGCTCATATAGTGGGTTCTAGGGTCTCTTCAGTCCAACAGCAGGATTCACAGCCTTGGTTAGTGAGCAGCTACCCTGCATAGAGCAAAAGGTAAGTCAAAAGATTGAGATTCTGCTCCAGGGGTATCCAAAGCAGGGAGTGGCGTATCAGAGAGCAGGAAGAAACTCCCCGGTCAGGCCCGAGGAGGGATTCATATTCAGAAAGGGGTTGTATCCAGACACACCACAGATACATTTACAGCTCTGGGGCCATTTTCTTTCTAGCTCATTGTTTTGTATTTAAGATGGTTTAATGTTTAAAAATTTATAATCCTCTTTTTGTCCATTTATATAAGTTATAAAAAACTTAACCAAATTTACAGTGCTTTTTCAGTTAACTATGTGTAATGTCATTATCAATTTTATCTTATAATCTCCAAATTGAAAAACACTAACAACCAATCATGTGTGTGTGTGTGTGTGAGTGTGTGTGTTTTTTCTCATAATCACTTGAAATATTTCTCATTTGAAAATGATATTGGAATGCACAATGCATTAGGAGTAATGTTACGGTTATCTGCATGGCAGTAAAAGAAAATAACATGTTTTTTAGGATGCTTGTCAAAGGGGAAAGAATTGTAAACAACTGAACAGTGTCTGAGGAAGCTTTTGGCTGAAACAATGCCATTACTGCCTTGTTTTTCCACATAAAATTTGTCCACTGTAATTGTTCCAAACTGGTATAATTTGGTAAATATTATAAACAGCACTTGATAGGTCTCATTTTTAAATTATTTCTCAATTTTTATTTATTTTTTCTAATTTTACAAGCATATTGAGTATTCACCCAGCTTCTCTCCCTCCCTTCTCCCTCCCATCCCCTCCCTTCCCTTCACCTTTCCCTCCCATTCTATCACACACTTCCACCTATATGCTTCTATGGACCTCAGGGTTCTCTCTGGCTTGTCTACACCTGTGGGGGATAGTGTATAAAAAATCCTTCTTCAGGCCACTTTACTGATATGTGTATTTCTCTTCACGTCCCTTCACCAAGGGTTTCCATTGTGAATTTCCATTCTATGAGTATAATAAGCTACCTAGAGAGCAGTTTGATGTACTGCCTTCCTACCTATAGGTTAATTGACTGTCTTCCCTATTGATCTATTTCCTTCCCCCTTTTTTTAGGTTCTTGTTCTACTTTACAGTAACAGGGATGGAAATGATTCTGACAAGCAGGTCTTGAGTCCAATCAGAAAGCTGTTGGTTGTCTCCTTGGTACTCATGCCACTATTACACTGGTGGTCACCTGTTGCCATGGTGATTTATATTGCAGCTTGCAGATCTCATGCCATTGATGGGATTTGTGTTTATTTCTCTCCCTTAGCAGCTTCTACAGTATTCCTTAGTACTGTGTAAGCTGTCCAGCAAGGAGAAAGTCCTCAGACTAGTTCCAGTTGATTGTGTTGCATCTTCAATAATAGTGTCTAACTGACAGTTTTTGGAGAGCAACCAAAAAGCTTATATTATTTTGGGGACCTTAAGACCTCTTTGACAAACATTTTATTAGGAAGTGCCACATTCCTGTTACTTCTATTATGATTTTATCCTTGGGTTCTAAGTGGATCAGCTCAAGGCTTTTTTTTTATTTATTTTTTCCACTCATACAAACTTGATAGGTACCTGATTTCCCTCCCTCCCTCCATCCTTCTTTGGATCCCCTTGCTCCCTTCCTCCTTTTCCCCTTCCTTTCCCCCCTCCCTCCCTTTCTCCCGGTGTCCCCTCCTCTCCCCTCATTCATGGAGCATCCTTTATTGTGCATGTCAAACTTCCCTCTGGGTCCTCCTCTCTGATGAGGTATAAGGACTCAGTAGTTCTGCCTAGAGCTCTTTTTTGTGCTCCCCTTTAGTATAGGAACACATTGTAGCTGTTAATTCCTTGCCTCTAAGGATCCTAGTGCCTGTGATCCATGCTAGACTTTGGGGGTTCAATGATATATTGGTCATTGTGCAGGTCATGCACCTATTATGATTACTTAGGCCCTAACTTGTATGGAGTATCTTGTATATCATTGCTCCTCTCCATCTTTAGGCTCATACAATCTTACTGCCCCTCTTCTGCAAATTTCCCTGAGCTTTAGGATGGGGAGAGATTAGGCTGGCCTGGTTCCTGGTGATTAATGTAGGGTCTCTGATGTTCTGAATTATGGTTTGTTATTCTTTTTTTTCCCTTTCTTCTTCCAGTTTTGCTGTCCCTGAACCACCCTTGGCTCCATCCTGATGGGTATTGGATGTCACCTCCTAGCCAGAGATAAAAGGCTGTTAAAATAGAGTCTTATTATAAGAGTAGATTCAAAAGTAGATGGAATAAGAGTAGGAGACCGCTGTGATGGGGGTAAGTCTCCTATTTGCAGGATGGTTACCTTCTATCTGCCAGACTCTATGTCCTCCTTTTCTGTTGAGATCAAACCCCATCAATTGCAAGTGACCAGGAAGGAAAGTCTGTGAGCTTAACCAAATGTCTCATTACTTACTTGTAGTCCTTGATGGTGGCCTGTTTTCTCTGCTGTAACATGGTCCCCTCTCTCCTTGTTTCTGGTGGGGCCCTCCTTCCCCATCCCTCCTGTTTATAATCTTTGCAATTACTGTAGGTATTACAGAGATTTATCTTTGAATAGGTCACTAAGTGGGTTTGGTACTAGGATCCACCTATTAGGGAGTACATACAGTGCTTAATTTTCTGTGTCAGGGATATTTCACTCAATATAATTGTTTCTAATCCCATCCATTTCCCAGCAAATTTCATTAATTCATCATTTTTGATGGCTGAGTAATATTCCATTGTATAAATATACCACATTTTCCTTATCCACTTGTCAATGGTTGGACATTTGGGTTGATTCCATGACCTTGCTATTGTAAACAGTGCTGCTATGAACATGGTCGTGTTTGTGCTATCAAGGTGAATTTTTGCTGTATAGGGAGTTATTCCCAAAAGCGGAATAGCAGGGTCATATGGCACTTCAATCTTTAGCTTTTTTAAGAATCGCCAGATGGCTCACCAGAGTGGTTGTATGAGCCTGCATTCCCACCAGCAATGTAGGAGAGTTCCCTTCTCGTCACATCCTCTCCCGCATTTGTTGTTGTTTGTATTGTGGATTTTTGCCATCCTGACCCGGGTGAGATGATATCTCAGGGAGGTTTTAATTTGCATTTCCCTGATGGCTAAGGATCAGCTCAAGGCTCTTATTTCCCTTTTTTTTTCCCACTCTATGCTCCTCTGTATAGGGACTGCTCATTCTCATTGCTTTCTTTAAAAAAAGCTTTTTTTTTTTTCATTTTCCTAGCAAAGGATGTTCCTTTGGGGTTGCTTCCCACAATCTTTGGATTTTTCTGTAAGTCCCTCTGTCCCTCCTATCTCCTATGTCCTCATTTTTAAGGAAAAAAAAACTTCCTACTGTGATATTAGAAAATAAAGTTTAGATTGCAAACTTGCATATTTTAATGACTGCTTAACAGAGCTCTTGATAGCAGAAGATAGCAAAGTATCTTCAAGCTGGAATTCTTCCAATAAAGCAAGTGTGAGTTGCACACAGTCAAACCTCAGTATTTCTTTGGATATTCTTTTTTTTCTTTGGATAATCTTGACATTAAATAGATATGAATTTCTTGGGAGTCTAAGGGAACAGCCGGCAGCTAGTACAGCACTATGATGTTTGCTTAGATTAACTCATTCTATTGCCTCTTATATATCTCAAACAGGCATTTCACCTGGGTGCAGTGAACACACCTGTAATCCCAGACATTGGGAGGTGGAGACAAGAAGACCAGAAGTTCAAGACCAACTTGGTTATATGAACTTTGCTTCAAAGAAACAAAAGCAAAACAAACATGGATCAAATGCCTTTGGTGCAACTTTTTGCACCAAGAAACAGTCCACCATTCCCAGTCATCTCTTCTCATTATGGAACTCAGCATGTTTTCCCTGTCTTTGTGTCTCTAGTCAAGACAAAACATCCCTAGAAGTGGTCCTTCTAATGAGTCAATGGGAAGGCATAATTCTAATAATCCCAAATCAATACCAATTCCACACAGTGAAGAAAACAGGCTTTCATTTTTTTATTTGTACAGTGAATAGGTATCACTTCTCTCTCTTCTGGGACACCAGTTGAGCCAATTCACAGCAAACAGGATACATTCTTCTAACACCTCTTCATAGGAATTTTCAGCTTCATTTTAAATCCCTGCCTATAGCCCTGTCCACTTATCTGGCTTCAAGAGTGTCATGATTTGGTAATGGAGAAAACACACACAAAGAAAAAATAATCCAGATATTACAGGATTGTGGGGGGGAGACAAGATCAGTTTGGATTTGAAACTTAGAAATTTAGAAAGGGTCAGAGCTCATCGAGTTCCATGAGAAGCATGAGTAAAATATATCAAAGAGGAATTTATTCTGACAGGGTTCGAGGAGATTTGTTGATGTGGATAAATTTACGTTAGGAATTGCCCTGTAAGCATCAGCAGGGTATGCTTTTAAAAACTGCTTTTGTTACAAACAGCTGAAGGAAGTTGGAATGACAGAGTATGTACTGTATTATTCTATTCATATTTGGCATTCTCCACAAGGTAAAACTCTAAGAACAGAAAATAGTCCTTGCTGAAGTTGGTGCAGAGTCTTTTGAAATGATGTGAATCTGATTATGGTGTTGACTAAATGGCTACATAACATTTACCAAAACTTGCAGCAATGAACATTCAAAAGGATAATTTTGTTGTATTTTAATGACAAAAAAAGAGAAAGAATCATACACAAAGGCATTACTGCAGTTAACCTTCTTTTGCTGTGAGATAGTTCTCAGATCTAGGCAGAAAAGGATTATTATTTGGCTTACAGTTCTAGGTGTCCATTATGACAGGAATTGCTTAGGGTCTGAAGGATTGGTCACCACAGCCATCATAGGCCATGAAAAAAAAGCATCGGAAGAAGTTGGTCAGGCTACCAAACCTCAGACTACTCCTTCCCCCCATGACATGCCTTTCTTCAGATCTCTTAAAGTTGCAACAACCTTCCCAAACATTAGCATCAGCTAAGCATTCAAATATATGAGCTTATAGTGGAACATTCAAACCAAGACAGACATATTTGAAATGATAATGTAATAAATGTAATGGAAAAAAGGTGCTAAAAATCTAGTGAATTTATAGGAATAAGAAGTGTTCAAAAATATCAAACAAGTGAAGGACACAAGCATAGTTACACAATAAATACAAGTCTCAAGATGATAAATATGTAATCTTGTATCATAGCATCCAACAGATGTAAAATGACACAGTAAGATTAGCTTCCAGGATGTTTTCTTAGTAACTATCAACTTGAGGTGGTTAAGTGGCTGAAAGGAATGACTCATTAGCACCATGTTTAAGATGTTAACAACTAGCAAAAATAGCATTCAAACAATTAAAGAACTATATCAACACCAGTGTACTCCAGAAATTAAACATTTTAAATTGCTTAGAAGGAAAACCTTATGGGTTTGAGCATATACAATTGGTTGACTGTTAAACATATTCTGGAATGAAGAACTATCGCATAGTATAGTGTGTGTGTGTGTGTGTGTGTGTGTGTGTGTGTGTGTGTGTTTGTGTGTGTGTGTGTGAAATAAACCAGCATTTACTTTTAGTTTAACTTCCCCACTCTGAGACACTATCCACTCTGAGTATTAGTAGTATTACTATTAGGGAAAAAATCAGCATTTTTATGGGTTCTGACATTGAGGACAAACCTTTCCTTCATCTTGTCTGCTAGATGTGAGCAGTAGTGATTATTAAGAATTCTTACCATTTTGCCTGAGATAAACATCTCCTTGGGAACTTGGAGCTTTTACTGGATTGCCTTAAGTAACTTGAGTTACATCACTAACTGCCCTGTCTTTGACAAAACCAGCTAATTTCTGAACCCTGCCATGACATCTGATGGCTAGCTCTGGAAATAAGCCTGTCATATTAATTCTGAATGTGTGTAAGGAATGATACCTTTGTGGAGCATAAATGTTCTCTGTAATTTCTCAGGAGATGTTCCTGTGGCTTTGTTCTTGAACACCCATTGAGGTGGAGCATTGGCTGCCAACACTCTTGATGTGTGCTTATACCTCCTGGAGGATTGTGAGCATGGAATAGTTTTGTGCTGGTAGGAGATAGGAGATAGTTGAAAATCACCACATCTGATAAAACAAAGAAAAATAAATTTGCCTTAATGGGCTACAAACTCTCTCTGAATATAGGAATACATGGTCCTCGGTTGTTTTTCAGATCTTTACCCTGTCCCCCGTCTGTTTCTATCTTCGAAACAGAAGTTAATTGTGCACCAATTATGTGCTACACATTGAGAAAAGTCAGCCAAAAGTCAGAGAAGTTTCCATCCTAATTAACGTAAGGTCTTCTGAATAAATTGATGACAAAATTAGTTACATATTATGTAGCTTAAAATATTTAAATTTCGTCCATTGTTTGCTATTTAACAATCTGCATATCATTTGTAATCATCTAGGGAGACATCATAATGCTGTGTTTAAACTGCAATGTGGTATCTGAGCAATTTCTTCCTTACTCAGGTAGATCCATACAAATCTTCAAGCAGCTCTTGTTCACAGATCAGTCCAGTATGCCAGGCTGCTGTCTCTATTTGGTCCATGTTCCCATGCACACTGTGTCAGTCACTCTTCTAATCACCATGTCACAACACCTGACAGAAACGGTTTAAAGGAAAAAGGATTTATTTTGACTCATGGTGTGTATAGTTCACCATGGAACTTGAAGTTTCTGGGTCTCTGGCAGCCTCAGGAGCTAACTGCATGGCTAGTTCACATCTCAATTCACATCTGCATCAGGAAGCAGACTGCTGTCCAGAGGCAGAGTTAGTCTATAAACCTTCATTCACACCTTTACCTCCGTCCACCTGGCAGCTAGACTCCATGTCCCAAGGCTTCCAAAATCTCCCAAAACAGTGCCACCAGCTAGAAACCACTATTCAAACAGGCAAGCTTAAGAGACTGTTTCACATCAAGTCACATCAACCACTGAGACAGAAACACAGCTTGGAAATGTCTCTCCTTGAATGTGCCATGCATTCTTCTCTAACACCTTCTCTGTCATATATCATTGTTCAAAAGCACTCACACAGCCAAATAAGACTCCAGAAGATGAGAAGATTTCATGTACATAGAAATAGGCAAAAGCTAAACACTGGAGAACATTAGAAATCTCTATGGCTACCCACAGATAAACATGCTATGCATACCTACTCAGACAAAAGATATACTAATGGATATTTTTAAAATTTAGTTCATGGCCCACTTCAATTAAGTTTACTTTCACAAGATCTATACCAAATTGCACCCAGCATCATACCACGGTGAATGAGGGTGGGATTCAGGAGGTCCCAGAGCTATAGGTCAAAGCTGGCCAGAGGACATGTTCCTTCATGCGTCAGTAAGCCTTCCCACTGAAATAACACCTGTACTGCAGCCGTACCCAGGAATATACAAGAACAGATTTCCCTTAATGAACTCAGTGATACACATACGTAAGAAGGGATATTGAGGGAAGTTTGTCAGGAAAAGTCTTTAAGTGGGAGGAAGGAAAATGAGGTAGGACATTTTAAGGACAGAGAAAACAGCAAAAATCCATTGTAATTTTAAATAAGTTGAATGAAAAAGCTAAAACAATTAGTTTGTGATTGACCTTCTAGTTCTTTATTGATCAAACCAAATCCATTTATTCTTCCCAACAATTTCAAAATGTAAGATGACTATTATGCATCTGTGCACACATTCACCTTACAAAGTTTCCAATTTATAAGATAATTTGAACATTTAAATATGCCCTCCCTCCATAAAGTAGCAGAATTCATATAAAATGTTTATTGAAGTATCAGAAACATATGGAAAGCTATTGTAATCGATAAATATCTAGCCGTGCTAAAAAAATAAGAGAAATATTTATAAAAGAAAGACACTAGTGCAATTAGCACATGATAAGTTATTTGGGGTAAAAATTTCCCAGTCACAAAGAAGCTTCATAGAATTCATTTTGTGTTTTCTACTTTCTGGTAAAATGATCACTGCAAGATATATAATTATTTAGGGAGCATTTAGTTCCTCTCATCTTGCCTCCAGGGAGAACCACACTTATTGTGATATTATCGTTCTGATGGGTCACATAACTTGGCTTTGACCAATGATTTGTGAGTCCAAGTATCCATACGTTATTGAGCACTAACCTTGAGACATTGTTCAGTTGATCCAGCCATTTTCCCCCTAAAGTCCAACCATTAATGATAATTATACTGAGTGTCTTTGCCTGTGGCCTGGATGCCAGAAAGAAAGCTGCAAAGCAGAACACGTGTCTTAGAGAGCATCTGGCTCCAAGAAAATGAAAGATGGAGAAACAGACTTGACTTCCACCTGAGCCTGACGCTAGAGCCTGCATCATAGCATAAGTCGGCCAACTTGGAGCCAGTCCACCCACTGGTGAGCAAGAGAAGAAACTGCTTTAAGCCACTAATTTTTGGAGTGATTTATTATAGTTCATTATTTCAGAAAAGCTTAACTAATTCATTAGTCAAGTTTTGAGGATAATCCTGGCTGCAATTCCTTTAGTTAAGTAGATTTAAGCGATTATAAATTAATTGTTCATGTTATCACTTAAGAACCAAGTAAAATATTATTAAATTGATCATACATCACAGTTAATTTCTTGGAAAATGAGCTATTTTCAACTAATTGCTATGTAAAGAACATGCCAATTCATGTATAGGTAATAATGTTCTGGATTATATGGCTCATTGAAAAACAAAGAAGATTGTTATGATGATAATTTTATTCAAATTGTCCAGCTTTTCAGCATTTAAATAAGTTGAAGGTTTGAAAGCAGCCAATGTAGAATATTACTGAAAATTTACCATGTTAGAACAAGTAAACATCTTCAACTATAAATTAAAGAACATCTGCCTAAAATGTAGCTCACATGAACGTTAGAGTTACATAGGAGTTAAAAATTGGTCTCTTAATGCTTAAGACCTATCTAAAATTTTGTTTTATGTGCTTAACCATCAGGTAAATGCGTACTAAAGTCACTATGAGATTTCATAGCAGATAACAATAAATGCTCACTTGTGTATAGGAAAAGGGGAACCCTAACTCAATATTGATAGGAGTGCAAACCAGTACAGCCACTTTTGAAATAAGTGTGGAGGCTCCTCAAAAAGCTAGTAATTGAACTATCCTACGATCAATCTATACCACTCCTGAGCTGATACTTGAGTATCCATGTTCACAATAGCAAGGATATGGCATCAGTTTAAATTTTAATCAACTAATTAAAAAAGATAAAGGAAATGCAGTATATATACATATATATATATAATGAAATATGATGTAGTTTTTAAGAATAAATGAGATCATGAAAGTTGTAGGTAAATGGTTTGAGCTAGAAAAATTTGTACAGAATTAACTAACAGATCCAGAGAGACAAATGCTGAATGTGTTCTCTTCTGTGCAGACCATAAATTTCAACCTTCAAGTTTATGTGCTTAACTTGGAATGCCTCTAAAATTACAGGAGTGAGAACTCTTTAAGGGAAGGAAAGTAGAAGGGAGAATCATATGAGGGAAAGTTTAAGGGAGGAAGGAAATGAGGATAGAGGATAAAAAAACACTGAGGCTATAAGATGAAGCTTATGAAGTCTAGTAATTCATCCTTAAAGAGGGTCAGAACAAGTATAGCTGATATTGCCTCAAGATACACCTCCCAGATGTCAAAAGTGATTAACATGTGGGAGACCTCCATGTTTGTCAGATAGGTTCCAAAGACCCCTAAATCAAAATAAACTGTTGCCCCTGCTCTTAGTTGCCTTCAAGAACCAGCTCATAGTTGCCCAACAAGACACTCTTTTTTTTTTGATATTTTAAAATGTCTTTACTTTAAAGACCACAACAGCAAAATAAACAACCACAATAGTATTATATAAATGCTTTAAAACAAATTTCCAATATGAAAATATTTAAAAACTGTCTTAAAATGATGAATATAAAACTAACCAAAACTATTAACAGTAGATGATTTGCCAATTTGTTTTCCCCCACAGTAAGAGTGAGAAAATAAGCTTAAAATATGAGATATGAGGACAATTGAACACTGAAACACTACAAAAGTTTATAGCAGAATTCCATTTTAAAATCAAGAATTATGCTATAAAACAAACAGAAAAACAATTACATATCAACAACCTGGCATAGTAACACTTCGGAAAACAAACACATTTCTGTCTTAACTATAAGAGTAACCTAAAGATCACATTAATACAACTTTTGAGTCAGAAAACACTTTAAAACCTGAAAGTCACTTCACAAGGTGGCTATCCTAAATAATTTATTCCATCTGTGCCCTGCTTACACATGATGAACAAGACACTCTTTCTAAAGACATCAAACACTTTGAACACAGGACTTGGAGAAATCAAGGTGGAATTGATTGGAACCCTCTTTCTTACTTGCTAGCTTTCATAATAAGGTATTATGCAGGCTGCTGGAAGAACAAAAGGCATTAACAGTCTTAGCCAGCTACAAGTTCTGTGGCAAATTCTACAATAAGAACCAGCATGACAAGATGTGCTCATTTATACAATAGTGGCATGAATGCTAGAGGTAACCAATGATTTTCCAATTGGATTTAAGGTCATCTACAGAATGGAGCTCACTCTTGGTTCTGTAAACCATGCTAAGAACTTGCAGGTGGAGATGTTGAAGACTTTAGAGGCTAACCTACTATTAAAGTTTTACTAAAAAGGCACAGAATCGAATTGCCTTCTAAATTGTTATCTTTAAGCCCATTTATCAGGACAGCTTTCAGCCTCCATCCCAGATGCTTCGATTTGCAATAGATGATGGGTTTGTAAATACCATAGATCACTTAGCCTTCATATGGAACAACTGATCTTCTCCACCCAAGGATCAGGGAACCTCCCAGAAAAGGGAACACAAAGAATACAAAGACTACCCTCAGCTTCAAAGAGAGGACTCTCTCATTGCCATGACTTACAGTCAATACAGGAAAACATGTTTATTCACAATGCTAAGAATAAGTGAGAGAGAAGGATTCAATCATTCACATTCTGGGAACCTCTCCAGAAGAGGGGGAAGGAAAATTCTGTACAAGAGTAGAAAGCTGGGAAGGGAGTTATAAAATGTCATCCTCCAATAAGGACATGGCCCCAGCAGTCAGGATGCAAAATAGATGCAGCCGTGGAAGCTAAGTCTACAGCTAATCCTTCTGACCAGTGATAAGTTGCGGAGAAACTCTTAGGGTCCTATGAAGTACTGGTAAACCACGAACAACTAGCATTTTAGAGGGGAAGGGAGCATAAAAACTGCCAGATGTGTACCACAAGAGATATAGTGAACCCGAGGATGATACAAAAGGCACTGCATAAATTCAATGGGTCACAAAACAAAACAAAAGGACATGACTTTAGGAAAAATATTTGAAGGCAAAGGGGACTAAAAGGAAGGAGAGAGATAAGAAAAGGTGAAGGTGAAAATAATCAGAATGTTTTATATAAAGAGGTATAAAAATGCTGGAGGGGAAAATTTGCCAGTAAAGTGAGAAAAAAGAAAATACACTAAGTGGAATAAATAGGTGAAAAATTAAACCCAGGACAGACTAAAAAATACAGAAATTACACTGAAGAGAGTATTGAAGAGAAGATATAATTTCTATAGCCTTATATCTAGTTATAGTTTTTTAGTGTGTGTGTGTGTGTGTGTGTGTATCAGAGAGCACTGTATGTCCCCCTATGAAGGACCAAGGATGACTTTGGAATCACCTTGGATTGTTTCTACCTCTTTTTTGCTTCACTCTGGGATTTCCCAAGCTCCACTCACAAGGATCAGAAGTGCATGCTGCCACCATTTCAGTCTGGCATTTTTTATTAGGATTTGTGATCCAAATTATGGACTTTCTGCTTGTGAGGCAGAGTCTTAATCCCTGAGTCATCCCTCCAGCCCTGGTCATAGTTTCCATGATTGAAAATGTGGCATGCAGAGGGGCTAAGGCATTATTGTATACTCAAGTTGTGTGGATTTGAGATGATTGGATCTACCCTCTCTTCCATGAGAGTGAAGGGGCATGCAAAGAGGGTTATGGAATCACCATGCATTGAAGTTGACAGGTTAACTAGATGAGACTGGACCCACCCTCTTTCCCTTTGCAGAGACTTCTTTGAAGTCTGTGCTGATGTTCTCTTTCTTCCTGTGACAGGGTTTCATTCAAGACTGCATTTTTTTCCTCTATTGGAAACCAGATCCATTTTTTTCATTAATAAATTTCTAAGATCTTAGTTAGATGAAAATAGATAGTACCATTTCAATAGGGGGCTGGTATTTAAGCCAGGTTTTATGTCTATGCTCCTTTTTCTGACAGCTTTATTGAAGTCAAATGACATACAATATGCCACACATAATTAAAGTGTGTAATTTGATGGATCTTGACACATAGAAATACTCATGAAGTCACCACTACAATCGAGACAATGAGCATATGTGTCATCCCTAATGTTGTATCTTAACCATTTGAAATCCCCTGTGCTTTCCTCCTTCACTGTTGGTAAAATTAATTTTCTGGCTTCATTTTATCTTTGCTCCTTAGATTGAAAGCACTTTTGTAATTTTCTTCTTCTGGCCTCCTGTTTAACATCATCCTAATAAATCTGACAAAAATTCACCCTAGGGAAAATTGTTTTTCAAATATTTATCAAAACTATCTGTTGAAGGGTATTTCAGGCATATGACCCTATGGAATAGTTAGTAGTAGTGGTGGTGGTGGTAGCCTTTAATACAAAAAAGGAAACAAAACATGTCAAGTAGATTGAATGAACAGATAAAAATCAACAATAGTAACAACCAAACAAACCCAGGAAAACTGTGGATCCACTTCTTGCAAGTATAAAATCCTTGGGATCAGGAACAATGACTTTTGTGCTTTCTGTTAAATTATCTTTATTTTTTGGTATGGTATTGTACACACCTATAGTTGATGTTATGAAATTGTTAATTGAAACTAACATAGCTCATATGTAAAGGATCTGTGCCATTAAATGACAAGATGAGGCATCCTAAATTAGGTTAATAAGGTCTCTTGCTTCTACTGTAGAGATGAATGGGCTGGTGCTCATTGTGATGTTTGGCAGGCAAGAGAAGAAGCTCCATTTCTCAAGCAGTTTTACCATGGAGCCCTTACCACACATGTAATTATTGATATCTCTTAGGTGTGGTGTTCCAGGAAAAGAGTTTAAGAAATCCTTACCTACATTATTGCTTTCAAATTTAGAGTCTCCAAGACTTGAAATTGAGTAGCAAGGGCAGTCTAAGAAATTAGTTTCGTTGTAACTTTCTTATTTCTCATTGGCTAAAAGTAAAGCAAGAATTATTTAACCTTTAGTATGAGGAAAGCAAAAATAGAGATCTATCCATGTGCTCATACATACATGCACAGTGCTTACAAAGTAATGGGAAATAAAACTAATGGTCTCAACTATGTGCGTATACCACCTTTCAGAGACAAATGACAGGCATGGGAAGGCAAGCGAATAAAGAAGTATAATTCTCCTGTCCTTGTCTGCAATTATACTTCTTAACTGACATAATTGGGAGAGGAAACCAGTCAAGACAGAGGCATCTAGAACACCTTGTCCTCATGTTGCCCTCATGGTGCTTTTCTGTGGCTGTGGTAGAGACTGTCACAGTGCTGGAGAAATTTTCATCCCTTCTCTCTACAATCCATCTACCCGTTGGACAATAAACAGCAAAATAGGACTTTCTTGCTCTGTCTTTCGGTGTACTTGAAACAATATCAAAAAGCATTATTTTCAAACGAAGCATGCATTACTAAGAAATTGATATCCAAGTAAAACTGTTCTGTCCTTCATTTCATAATTAAATCTCCATCAGGGATCAATACTACTGTGTCCATTCACCTTTTGGGGAGAAAATGACAGGTCTATGTTTAAAGTGGATGGCAGTGCTGGGTGTACATGACTGTATTGGACAGAAAATGACTTACTGTGCATGATATTTTACAACAGCTCTTTCTTGCGTTCCCCTTAAGTATAGGAACACTATTGTGACTGTTAATCCCTTGCTTCTAAGGATTCTAGTGCCTTTAATCTATGCTAGACTTTGAGGGGTCAATGATATGTTGGTCATTGCGCAGATCATGCAGAGTCCTATTATAATTGCTTCAGCCCTAACTTGTGTGGAGTATCTTGCATATCATGACTCCTCCCATCCTTGTGCTCTTACAATCTTACTGTCCCCTCTTCTGCAAATTTCCCTGAGCTTCAGGATGGGGAGAGATTAGGCAGGCCTGATTCCAGGTGGTTGATATAGAGTCTCTGATGTTCTGAATTATGGTTTGTTGATTTTTTTTCAGTTTTGCTGTTCCTGCAATGTCCTTGGCTCCTTCCTGATGGGTATTGGATGTCACCCCCTGGCCAGATATAAAAAGCTGTTAGAATAGAGTCTTATTATAAGGATAGATTTAAAGGTAGATGGAATAAGAGTAGGAGACTGCGGTGAGGGGTGGGTCATTCTCCCATTGCAAAATGGTTACCTTCTATCTGCCAGACTGTATGCCCTCCCTTTCTGGTAAGATCACACCCCATCAGTTGCAAGTGACCAGAAAGGACAGTCTGTGAGCTTAACCAGATGTCTCATTACTTACTTGCAGTCCTTGATGGTGGCCTATTATCTCTGCTGTAGCATGATCCCCTCTCTCCTTGTTTCTGGTGGGGCCCTCCTTCCCCTTCTCTCCTGTTTATAATCTTTATGAGCACATTTTTATAATCATAATTCAAATGAATTCAGTCTTCATCTGGTGAATGAGCAATTATTTATTGAATCAAATCTATTTTTAAGATAGTAACTTTCTATGCAAAGGGTCAGACTGTCAACATTTTATGTTACGGGTTGCATAGCATCTAATTAGTTGCTGCTTAATGCTTAACTTTTCTGTTGTGGCAAAAATCAAAGACTCAGATTCAAACTCTCCCAGCCTTCTATGTGAATTAACATATATTGAGCATTAAGAAAATCATGGAACTGCTTTCAACCAAGGGGCCAAGAGGAAACGGAGAAGTAGAAATTCTGGCTTTTCTTTGTTATTTTATTGTTCTGCCAGTCACAAACTGGAAACAATTATTTGAAAAAAAAAAACTGAACTCTAGCTGACTCGCCTCATCTAAACAATTTAATACCAGAGTAGATTACTTTCCTGACTTTTTCTTTTACCACTTTTTAAAGAGGACATTGGGAATTGGGAAGATGGATCAGTTCATAGCATGTTCATTATGCAAGCATGAGGATCTGAGTTCGATTTCCAGAAACCACATAAAAATCTGAGTGCAGTGGTGTACACACACACACACACACACACACACACACACAGTTTTTTTAATTTACAACGTACACTTTGTACTTTTTTGGTAATGTTATATCCTTGCTTTCATATCAAAGATAACAAGAAGACAGGGACCATTAAACATGTAGTAAAATATACATCCCCCCCCCAAAGAAGCAGCCTTAACACAACAATGATGAAGGAAAATAACACCATCATAAAACCAAATGCATCAATCGAATAGACATATTGAAACATTCAGCGGAACTAAATTTTTATTTGTTATTTGTGATAGTATACTACATCTAGTATGTCGCGGACAGTGTAGGATAAGGTGGAGTTCACAGAATTTAAATATTTAGTTGTCTGTGTTTTTTGAGGCATTGAAGGGGAGATATTGTTATCATGTGCCCAACATCAGCTTTTCTTATTATTTTATCTTTTGCATATAAATACAGTGAGTTTGTAATATTTTTATACCTTAATCCCCAGTTCCATCCCTCTCGTCTTCCATTACAGTATTCTTCTCTCCTGCCAGACTCCCTCCTAGTTTCAAGTCTTTTTGCATGCATGACCCCCTAAGTTTTATCTGGTTTGCCTTTGATGTCATGCACCTGAACACTTTCTCAAATTTTATTTCACCTCCACTATCTCATCTCTCCCCTCCCTTCTCAAAAAGCCTTTGCAAAAATTTTTTCACCAAATGAAAATTTTTATATTATACTATAGTATAATATAAAGTACATATCCCTCTATATACTAAAAGTATTTGCCTTATATATAAGCATAGGGACATTTCATTTTCCAAGAAAAATCTTTGCCCCCTTGGAACAATGCTGTTCCTATTAAATGTATTGATTACAACTACTTCGATTTCTTTTCCTAGGAATTGCAGTAATCCTCCAGGAGGCAGAACTTTGGGAATATGATCACCCCGTGGGAGAGGAGACATCAAACTCCCAGCAGAGAATGGTTTAAACTTGAGCAGAGTGGTTTAGACTTAAGCAGAAAAAGGAAATCCTTCTGCCAAGGCACGTACTGACATCAGACTTCTTAGTTTTCAGGAGGAGACACCATCTTACCACAGCTAAGGCCCATGGACTCTTTCAACTAGCAACATATGCTGCCTGCTCTCCACACCGTCTCAGGAAGATATAGTTGCAAATCCCCTGCCCTCAGAACTTACCCCTAACAGTTCCTTACTCTGAAATACATTTCTTGATTCAGTTAAACCTTCAAAGAGCATCAATTTGCCAAGCCCTCATTTCCCCATAGAAGCACTAGTCTACCGTCACTCAATTACAAGTTATTTTTGATGGTAACCTTTCATGCCAATGGTGACTTTAAGTAATGACCCCAAGCAGTTCATTATGGCATTTGCCATAAGAATGTTCTTAAAGTCAAAGCTTATGTCATAGACACATCCTCATTATGAGCAAAGTTTCCCTTTGATCTTAATCTGTGATTGGGCAGGTTCTTCTGAGGGACGCATTTGTTTTTCTTATCATCACACAACGAATGAATCAGATCTATTTTATGTTCCATGGCTGACCTATACCTAATGTGCCTATTGTATGCTCTCTTCACCAGTCTGTCTTCTGACTTCATCCTCTCCTCCATATTCTTTTTTTTACACCAATCTCATTTCAGTTTTATTTCATTCTTAAGTTTTATTTGAAGATAGTTTCATTTAAAAAGATAAAAAAGCACAAGTGTGTAGAAATCACAGGTATCGTGGTGGGTGAATGTCACAAAAGAAACACACATGCATAACCAACATGTGCTTGGAGAAGCAGGCCATCGGCCGAAGTCTACCTGTGGCCTTCCTCAGTCACACTCTGCTGGCCCCCATAGGAGAAACCCAGCCTGGACTTCTAGCCTCTCTTAGTATTGCCTAACTAACATTGCATATATGAAGTCCTACAGAATGTATGCTTCTGTAGGATTTCATCATCTATCATGATGCAGATGAATTTCAATAATGATGTTGCAGACCAAAAGAGTTCACCTCATGACTATGTAGTATTTCATTTTATAACTATATCTTGATTTATATTTCCTTGTTTATGAACATGTATTTCATTTTCAATTGGCAGTTACTACTGCTGCTAATTCCTTGCCATTGCAAAAACTACCAGTGCTCCAGCAAAAGTATGAGGAGATGACTGAAGAACTAGAAATTGAGAGTAACAAGCCAATATCAAATAAATGAGTCATGGGGAAAAGGGGCTGATTCAGCAATTTCAAATATTTTCAAAAGCCTTTATTACGTTTCCAAATCCATAAGTATATGGTGGTCAAAATGACTACGGGAACAACTTAAATGAAGTTATATTCTAAACTAAAAATGATTGGTGGTTATTAATGATAGAATCGATTTCACAAATGGGTCAGTTTTTATTTCTAAATTTAAAACAGATTAATTTTTTAAAATAACTTTATCTTAGCAGTGCTAGTCTTGTGGAAGTGTTAAAAACATTCGAATTAATTATAGAAATAGACAATATTGAATATTCTTAGAGCAAGATCAATGAGTACATGGTGGGCTGGGTGTTCTGATTGCTACACGGCCAGTTTTGCCACTACAAGCTGAGGCAAAATCAAGGTTGTCTGACAACAACTCAGGCATACCTCTGGCCTATTTCCTTCATATGCTATAGTAGGAGAGGTAATTGCTAATATGTTGATCCTTAATTTCAATGTCAGAACATCGTAACTATTGTGACAGTGTTGAAGTTCCTTTGCTGATTTCACTGAGAAAATGCACACATTTAAACACTTTTCTTTATTTGCTATAGGCATTTAATTGTAAATCACATTTCTAAAAGTCTGAAAAGTAAAGCTTTGACTCGTTTTCACAAACACTTATTTCCAATGTTTAATGTCTATTAGAAAAGATAGGATTTACTAGAATAAAAAAAAATAAAAGTCTATCCATTCATATGTTCTACATAATTTACAGATATAGATATATGGCTATACTTGTTTGGATAGTATTGCTATAATAACTTAAAAATGCATTTTCTTTTCACTATTCTTACTTTTGTTAATGTGATTTCCTCCTATTGAAATCAGTTAAACAACATGTGATTATAACCATGTCCACAATTATACCATCTTGCCATTGACATGTCAGTGCATCCCGACACCCTGTGCATTAATAAAAATTAAATGCAAACATTATACATGGAACTGAGCCTCTCCTAAAGCTATTTCTCTAACACATGGAGAAAGAATTGACCACGAATTATGATAACTCGCATGAGAAGTCTGAGTATTTATTCATTTCACATTCTAGAACCAAGGCAAAAAGTTAAGGTAAGGTCAAAACCTACCAATGAGTACATGGCTTAGATACAATTGCCAGTGGTGCCTAGTTTAGAAAACATCACTGAAATAGATCTTCATGTGTTTCACATTGAAATCAATTTGCTAGTAGAAAGTCCCCTAAGCACACACATTTCTTGAAGTTCCATTTTTGGAAGCAGGAGAGCTGGCCTGACCAGAGAATCCAGTCCTAAGACTTGCTAGTCTTGATCTGGGGCTTCCTCCATTTGAGGAGGGGCAGATTTTTATTTGTGATTGACAGTCTCCACATAAACTGGCAATCAACAAGCATCAACTGGTTGAGGCATGCCCATGTACCTGCCAGCTAAGTCTGCCTTCCTTGTCACTGCAGAATTGATAGGAGTTGGAACGATTATGGCTCAACAATATA
Source organism: Typhlomys cinereus (assembly GCA_023101885.1). NCBI lineage: Eukaryota > Metazoa > Chordata > Mammalia > Rodentia > Platacanthomyidae > Typhlomys > Typhlomys cinereus. The sequence goes on along the minus strand of JALPQD010000466.1, from coordinate 1,458,649 downwards.
GAGTTCAAGTCAAGAGGTCTAAAGTATTATGACCAACACTTTGTGGCTCATGGCACTAAGAGAAAAGAAATCAAAGTGTTTATCGTTTAAAATTTTAAAAAGTGTGCTCTTGGTGTTGCATACCTGCAGTCCCAGACTTAGGAGACAGGGACTGGAGGATCATAAGTTCAAAATCAGATTCTGCTACATAGTGCGTTCAAAGCCAGCCACAGGACACACTGTTTTATTTCCTCTTAGAACATGTATGCTCTTCACTAGTGTTTTCCACTGTTTCCTCAATGGATACCAAGGTGCTCAGTAAATGCCTGACGGAAATAAACCCTTGTGAGCAAACCTCTCAAGTCTTTTCTCACTCAGTGATCCCAATTGACATTCTCTCCTGCTTTTTAATTATGATGTTGATTATTACAAATATTTTAAAGACAGAGTGTAATGTAATGATTTCCCTTTGGGACAAATACCTTCTTTTATTTCTCTGTGTAGTTGTAAAGATTATCTTAAAATTGATTTTACTTTATCGAGGCTATAGATTTTATAGTTCATAAAAAAGTAAATGGTGCTAAACTTGTTATAAAGTAGCCATAGATCTTGTCTAAGTCCTGGGCTCGGGAAAGCCTTTGATTTGCTTGGTGGTTTCTTATTCTTATACATTTCTAAGTGGAGTGTTTTCCTAGTATTTTTTTGTTCAGAAATTTTGCATGATGCTTATTGACTTTATGTTATCGTGCTTGAGGATTCAGTTGTCTTTCACACATTTCCAAATCTTTCTCTCTTCTCACATCATATATATTTTGTCACAATTTCCTTCATTCTTTTGTGAATCTTATACTGATGACATATATATCTGAATAAGGTATTTTATTTGCTCATTGATTTAAGGCTTTTGGTGGTCTATAATGGCCTTTGAAACATTATTTTAGCAAATTTTGTACAGAGAACAAATTAGTGAAAATTATTTCCAAATGACCTTTCATGCTATCACAGTCAAAATATTCTAAATGTTACAACAGTGCCCCTCTCAAAAATCTCAGTTTTATTATAGAAATTAATTGCTCGTGTCATAGTTCAATAGTTAGCAACAGTTAGATACAGTCCTTCAGGGTCCCAGATTACTTCCCTAAGTGGCTTTCATGTCTTTTCAGGTATCTGAGTGCTTGTTTGTTACTTGCATCTGGATGTTAGTAAGAGAGGAGAGAAGGTATCTGGGGAAATTTCACAGTCATGTGGTATGCACAGCCTGGCCTGAAAGTGGTATCTATCACTTCTGCCCACACTCCATTGGCTGCAACTCAGTCACACGTCTCTCTGCCAACAAGAACCTGGGAAAGAAACCCAGTGGGATGTTCAGGAGAAATGATCACTGGATCTTGTGAGCATGGCCAATCTCAGTCTCAGAAACCATTGCTGATAATTACCCAGTGCCCAGGTACACCAAACTACCTCTTACTTTCTTTCTGCTTAGTCACTGCAAGTCGCTCCCCTCAGGCCTGGTTCCCAAGCACTTCTCCACATGACTCCCTTTACTGTCTCTCATATTGCACTTGAGGTTTTTTGAATTTCATCTCTTCTTCTTTCTTCCTTGATCAGCTTGTTTGAAGAGGACTTTTACTTAATCATGGTACATATGAAGACTGTTTTTAGTCCTTGAGAGCATGAACATATCTCTATTTACAGGCTTAATTGATTCATCTGAATATATAATTCCAGCTTTAAAATACATACACTTTAAAGATATAAATTCATTCAAGCAAACATCTTGGTCTGATATTAGTCTTGAGGAATAAAATGCAAAGTTTTTCTTTGTATGATTTACCTTATGGTTCTGGAAGATGTTTTAGATGCTTTATACTTAGTTCCTATTATCTCAAAATGATGAATATATATGTTTAATTAGTTGATAAAGTGTTTCTTCTGGAAAATTCTCCGTGGATTTCTGATCTCAAAAGTTCATAGAATTTGCTTGTGGAAGTTTAAAAGAGTAATTCCTTTTAATTTAGTATTCCATGTGTCTTGGTTGGACTCACGTGTCAACTTGATGATTAGGGGTTTGAGCTCGGCGTATTTGTAGAGGACTGGAGGTTGGGTTGAACCCAGAGTGAGCCTGCAGGAGATTGTCTGGCTGATGGGGAGGGACTAACCCATGGTGAGTGGGACTAGGCCCTGGAATGGAATACAGAGCTGGCTGAGAAGGTTGGCATCCTTGTGTACACTTGGCCAGACATGCTGGCCTGGCAAGTAAGGATCAACCTTCCCTCAGCCATTGTGTAGAGATGGTGTGGCCAGTTCCCTCTGCTCTGGTATTGGTGTGAGCGCTCCTGTCAAGCTGGACAGAGAGCTGTAACCAGACAACAGTAAGAGGAAACAAACCCCTTGTCCCCTCAAAGCTATTTGATGGTGACTGCAACAGCATCTTACTCTGTACAGAAAGTATTCATTTCTAGAATTCACAATTTTTTTCTCCAACATTTTAGTGTATTTTGCTAGCCTGAAGATTTTTTTTTCAACTTCATATTCTAACCCATCCATTAGATTGTGAAACATTTTTAGTTTATTTTCAATTTTAAGGGTTTTTTTTTTTTGGTATTCTCTAAAATTTTCTTTGTTACTCTCTCTAGGAATAGAGCAAAAAGGCAGGCATTCTGTTTTGTTGTTGAGTCACAAAGCGATCTAGTTTACTCTCTCCAGGAAATAAACCTCAGTGTCCTGGAGGGAAGAAGCAGCAGATGGAAGAATTTATGCTTGGTCAGTTACATGACCATGAGGCAGGGAGACTGGATTCCAAGCATCCTGTACACACATGTCTAACTAATCCTGCATGTTTACCCACCACCTGGTCCCACTCCATGCCAACATTTCTGCCTTGCAGGTCTTAACCAGTAAGATTTTGCAGAGGAAACAGCCTGCAATATTTCATCCACAGCCCTCCCAATAGTCAGAACTGTGAATACTGCCTCCTCTGATTCAGTTATCAAGCCTGCAGCTGCCTGAGGTTCTTTGGAGAATCCACTGCAATGTAGCTTTATTTCATCTGCAGGGATCTCTTTTCTCTTTTACTTTTCTGCATGGCTTAAAAGCATATTTTATTAAAACTCATTTACTCTTGTGTTGAAGGAATTTGAGGAAACAGAGGTGATTGATTTGCTATTTTAACTAAAAGTTCCCCCTGTACATCAGTTCTATTTTGTTGAGTAAGACAGAAATTTCATTTATTTAGTTCATGTCACATAAATTTCAATTATTGTAAAGATCTTTTTTGATTATTATCATGATACATTACACCTGATAGAAGCCACTTGTTTTCTTTGCTTTCTCAGGGTCTTGATTCTACTCTACGTGTGGACAAAGTGGCCGTCACAAAAATGGGGAAGCAATATTCTTTTTTTGTCTTTCATGTTCTCCTCCTGGAAGACCCTTTCTGACCATAAGGAAATGAAGAGTCTCATCAGCCCATGGACGTGTCACACTAGTCTCACAACCAGAAAGACAGGGCTGCAGGTGGAAAGTCACTCCCAAGGAATTGTCCCTTCAAGGCTTGGCCTACCAGACAGGTGACACACTTATCTCAAGAAGGGTGACAAGGAGAACCAGACAACCAGACGATAAGTGTGTGAGTCAAACTTTCTCATGGCGGAAATCCTAAGGAGACAGGAAAAAAAGTGAAGTGCTCCTTATGAATTATGCCTTCAGGCCAGGGTGCTGGGTTCAACATTCTGGACTGGTGTCTGAACAGGTTTTCGTGATTCTGGGTGATTTGCTGGAACTTTCTTAACTGCCGTTTCCTTATTCCCCAACTGAGACTCCACAGTAAGATGGCAGCATAGAAGTCATGTCAGAGTTAGTGGCAGACAGCAATCACAATACAGTTTTGCCTATTCAAAGCAATGTTGTGAAAATCTGATGAGCCAACCAGAAGGGAAGGATTGGATGCAGGATCTTAGCTACTGTGAACACTGAACACATTGCTTAGGTGAAGAATGCAAAGCATCTTCACTTTATGCTAACCAAACACTTAAATGGGCTATTTAAAGGTTATATGGGCTTTCATTTACCTGTTTCCACCTATGAACATGTACTTCTATACATATATACATATATACCTAATGTTAATGGATGCAAAGTAGATTTATCATAAACATGGATTCCTAACACACATGTTTTGAAAATCTGTAAATAGATACAAAATAATGTATTTTCTTGTGAAAAAATTCAAAACTGTCTGTATACCTTGGACTGTTCTTTGAGATAGTGTAGTAGATTAAGTGCTACTAAAATAATAAGTGCAGCCAACAACTTTAGAAAGATTCCAACACTCTTCTAGGCACTCGACAACTCACAACTCTGCAAAAAAAAAAAAAAAAAAAAAAAAAAAAATCCCAGACAGGTTTCATATAATAGTCCAAACTGATTTGGAATTACAATGTAACTCAAGATGTTGCTGTGAAAAAAAATTATTGGCTCTGGTTTCAAGAAAAAAACATAAGAACATCTCTGGATTCAGGCTAGCACTTTCCCCTTCTACAAGAAATGCTCTCTGGCTGATCTTAGTAGCACCTGTTTGCTACATTAAGTCCAGGGGAGACAGGTCTGGGCTGAGTTAAACAATTAAAATTCAGGCAGTCATCTCATCGACCCTAACATAAGCCCAAGCAACAAGCTTTGGCCTATATTCTTTGCAAAGTATATAACACGCCATGGGTGATTATATATGTTCAGTCTTGTGTTCTCATCTTGCTCACGAGTCAGTAAATTGAGTAGGGTCAAAATGCAGTGCCACGAGGGCTAAGCGAAGATCTTCCCCTTATAAGAGAATCTGAAGTGATTGGATCAGGATCTGCTACATAGAGGGATAATTATAAATTATTTGTTCTGTGACTGTGTGTGAGATTACTCTTGGTTCCCTAAAGCCCAGGGGTCTGTGAACTAGTTTTTAAAAATGAAGACTGGGACGGTGCATACTGATTCGTGTATTTATATGAACTCATCCTGACTTTGGAAATGCAATTTCTTTCCAACGCCTGTTCAGTTGCCCCAGGCATCTCTCTGCTGTCCACCTGGGCCCCCCCATCTCTTGGGTTACCTTACCCAGACAAGCTTGCATGGAAGCTGTTCTCCTCACACTGTCCTGGGCTCTTTGAACTATATGTCAAAGAAAACAGAAAGAAAAACAAGTGAATTAGAAGGAGATCGCCGCTAGGGCATGCACCCACCCCCACAGTGCGAAGACTTAACCAAGAGCCAAGTAGATCTCTTATTGCAGCGGCTGAGTCACCCGCAAGATTGGCCCGAGGTGAGCCAGGCACATCCGCGTTAGGACTTAGAGACACGCCTTCTTCTCACACAAACCTTCCGCAGAAGAGCCGCCTCGGCGGACTCCCGGGGTGGTGCTACCAGCCTTGCCACTCACAGTCCTGACCGCCAGGGGTTGGGGAGCGCCCGGCGTTAGGACTGATCCGGAGCCACAGGTTGGAGAAGCAGGGATCGGTGCCCATGATTGCGGGGACCTGAAGCTGTCCCTGCGCTCCGGCTGGAGGCTAAGAATCAGGAGCCCCCCGCGCTGGAGAGGGAAGGGAAACGGCCTTGAAATCTGACACCAGAGCAGTCGCTGCGGAAACTCCGCTAGCGGGTGAGTTGGGGAAGGCGGGCTTCGGCTGGAATGTGGTGCCACCCACTCCCGGTGCTTGAGAGGCTGGCTGCCCGGGAAGTGGGACGTGGAAAGGCGCGCGGGCCTGGCGCCCCAGCCCTCAGGCTGTTCCCAGCAGCAAGCCTGGCGAAGGGAAATGAGGAGTGTACCGCTTGGATGGCACCCCCAAACTCCAGCTATCTCTGCTTTGGTGTTTGCTGTGCAATGGCTGGCTAGGGAAAAAACCGAGCCAAAACGAAAACAGCGAAGACAGGTGTACCTATTTCCTTCCATCTTCATCTCAAAATAATACTAATGATTATTAAGGCCAGGAAGGGTGCTGGTGTGTTGAGTGAGGCACTCAGACAGAAGCAACTTAGGGAGACTGGCCAGGCAAGAGACAGTGCTTGCCTTCGCACTTCTGATGAATCAGCCACTAGAGAGAGAATCAAGTCATTTCTGTTTTTCAGTGTGTCGTTGTGTTGTTTTCAAATTCCGATCTTAACATTGCATCTGCGTGTCAGCGTTCTTGCAAATGTTCCCAATCAATGAGCTCCCAAGATTGCCCACTGCAACATTATCTGTGCTAAACCTAGAAAGACTATCGAAACAGGTGAAATGTAAGCAGAAATGGCCTTCCCAGGAAAAAAACCTCTGTTTGGTTAAAGCTGTCACACCTGTAAAGTGTTTGCCAACTTTTTATGGCACAGTCTAAAACTAACGCTGTGAGACTGCCGTGGTGTACGCGTGCATCATGAATTAGGTCTAGGTAAATGGCATGCAGTTTCAGGGTTGCTAGCAAAACTGTACACACAATAAAAGTGTGAATTTTTATTTCAGTTCTGTTTACAGGAGGAATGCCCACAGTTCTCGTTCTTTAGTTATAGTCACTCTTATTAGGCAGTATCAGTGTATAATGTATATTATTACTAGCTATGAATTTTCAAAAGAAGACTGAAAAGATGAACTTCAGCATTATTCAGAACTGAAGTGGCTAAGTTTACCGAATTGTCAAGCAACATTAAGGTCCCATTTGTAGTTACAAAGTCAGAATCATGCTTTTCTTTTGTTGATTTGTCCCCAAAGTTTTTTTCTCATAGTTTCCAAGCCAAGTACCATATGCGATGAGCCACTCATAGTTTCCAAGCCAAGTACCATATGAGATGAGCCATTCTTGAAGGCAAGCAGGGACTTTCCCGATCATCAAAAATGGTACCTTTTCACCATTATCAAAAAGGGTACCCTGGACAGATACCTGAATGAGGCTGTTCTGTTCAGGAACAGCCTATAGACAGACAACCATGCCCTGTTTCTATCATTGCTTCTGAAAGGAAAACAGCCATCTCAGAAGAACTGGATTAGCCTGTTCTCATCCTTGTCAAGACGCAATAAAGAGAATCTGTCAAATGTGAGCACACCACAGCTCTCCCTCCAGAGGTTATTTCTGGAACAGGCATGTTTGACCCGATAAGGAAGGTAACCCTGTAGAAGCCATCCTCTTAGCTCGATGACACAGCGCCTTATACTAAGACTCTGGTTCTAGAATTGCCGCTTCTTTACTTAACTGTCCTGGGAACATGGATGTTAAAAGTCTCAGGTAGTTCAGCTCTGACATGATCTTTTCACCTCTCTTCCTTCCGGGTGATTTTTGGTTAGGTTTTCAGTCTCTCTGCTCAGTGGAGCATGAAATACACACCAACTATTCACATAAAGTTGTCTCGCAATGAATCCAGTTTCTTGTGTTGATTCATCAGGGCTGGTTAACCAACACTTCAGCTCTGAAGCAATTACTTGTAATGCTGAGATGCAGAGAAAACAATGACAATAAAATCAGACAGGACAAGCCAGATGTTTCCCTTGAGTTCTTTGTAAAGATGGCTGCCAAAGGGGAATGATTATGTTTCTTTTCCTTGTTAGCATATGTGGAACATAAGTTTACTTCATAGAAATACATAGCATCAGCATCGCTAAACAATGTGTTCACCCTATTCTTAGCCCTTCATGAGATCCCAGTGCATTACCCAATTGATTCAGGCCATGCGTATCTATTACTCACATTCTCCCAATGTTTAATTTCTCTCCTCAGTGCTCTCTGAATGAGAGACAGGTGTGTCTATTATCAATAATAACATTCTGTCTACCAAATGGTCAAACAGAATCATCGATAAGTTCAGTCTCTTTTTGTTGTTAGCTAAAGAGCTATTGAGGAAAATCATATATTAACTTGCTTGTTCACTTATTCAGCAGATATTTTTAAATAAGGTCAAATGTTATTTGGGGTTCTGTGGTGACAGAAGTAGATGAAAGAGACAAAGTTCCATTATTCTGGGAGGCAATGAGTAAAAACAATGAAGCAGTTAACCTATGATGTATTGCCAAAGACTTCGGAGAAGGGAGATTAAGGTAGAGGGAGGTGTGCATTGAGTTCCGGTGGTGTAGGGCAGGGAGTGCCGGATACAGGTCCAGTGCCAGGAACAGCCTCAGAGAGATGCTGTTTCTATACTGAAATGGAGCAAGGAAAGGAGTGAATCTGTGATCCAAAGAGCAAGAAAGATCCAGACCAAATGAACAGTAAGGAAGTGGGTTTGCTAAACATCTGTCAGGGCAATAATAGAGCCAGTCATGGGGGGATTGGAAGGACTCACATGCTAACCTCTGGGTTTTATTCTGGGTACAACGAGAAAACTCTGACTTAGATAAAGCCTATGAAACATTTTTATGAGCATTAATATTCTTCTACCCGTCGCAGATAGACAGGCTAATAAGATATTAAAGGATTTTCCTTTCTTGGAAATTACAAGAGGAGATTGACCTGAAAGTAAATGACCAAATTAATATTCTCAGGAGTTTTAGCATTTTAAAAGGACACATACTGAAAGGTACAAATGCTGAGAGTGGCCTGGAGAGACTAGGATTCAGTGGTCAGGAAAAGCTTCCGGGGAGGGGCTAGTTTTATTTAATTGAAAAATAATAGTTATTCATATTCATGAGGCTCAGTGTGACATTTCAATGCAAGTATGCATCTGTCCTTCGGCGTCAATGGGTGCTGGATCTATATTTCAACTTTATAAACTTTATTTATTTGTGTATGTGTGTGAATGTGTGTATCTGTGTGTGTATGTGCGTGTATGTGTATGTGTGTGTTGTTACAGTTAGCTGCAGGTGCCAATGTGATAACTGAAGGCCAGCCCTTTTGTGCACATCTGTAAGGAGCTATTTTGTTAAAACAAGCCCTGAGCTAGTCTAGTGGAATATTGTTTAATTGATGTGGAAAGACCCAGCCCATAGGAGGTGGGACCGTTCCCTAGGCAGGTGGATAAGATGAGAAGCTGGTACAATATTGAGGCAGACAACTAGACTAGCTAGTGTTAAATTTGCCTCTCTCAGCAACTCCTACAGATATGGTGCGGCCAGTTCCATCAACAGATGCAAATGAACTGTAGTCAAATACTGGGAGTGGGCATCAACCCCTAGTTCTTCCTCATTGTTTTGGATTCTGTATTCATTCAGCAATTGGAGATGAAATGAACACAACAACCTTTGAAAGTTGGTTCTTTCTTTTATCACATGATTTCTGGATGTCATAGTTTGAACACAATTTGTCCCCCAAAGGGGCTCATGTGTTTGAATCCTTAGCTGTTGTCAGCTTCAGCTAGGAGTCTGCTATGGGAGTTTGTGGTCTGTTCTCTCATCCTCCATAATGTTTGTAGTGACCTGATCCACCTCCAGCTTCTGCCAGCCAGCCATTCCTTTCCTGCCATAAAGAACTAAATCTCCCCTCTAGAATTATAAGCCTAGAAGTTACGCATGAGTGTTGTCTCATAGCAGCAGAAAGAGTAACTGATATACTGGGGATCAAACCCAGGTTGCCAGACTTTTTTTTTTCATTATTTAGAGAATACTTTATTAGTTTCTGTAATCAAACCCATGTAGATAAGACCTTACATATTTAATACAGTACAATACTGTACAAATGGAAAAAAATAAGTTTAATGTTTCTAGACCAATATAGGTTGCCATACTTGTATGGGAAACGCCTTTACTCCCTGAGCCACCTCCAAACCCCTGAACCAGTATCAAATCGAAGCATCATCAGAAGCAGCACTGCATCTTCCTGGAAAGTGTGCTGACCTTTTCTCATCGACTCCTGAAGCAATCCAGTGAAACAGCTTCTTATTTGCAGTTTGTACCATATCCAGTGTTATCATTAATCCAGAGATGATCCAAGTATAACCAAAAATATATCAACCTATGTGCTGGTTGTATGCAAATGCTGGGCAATTTCATGTGAATGCTTAGGTTTCTCTGTTTGTGTATTCTGCATTCTTTGTATAGTGGTATACATGTGTGAGCACATGTGTTTACAGTCACCTATGTGGGAATCAGTGGAGACCAGAGGCTAATGTTAAGATAGTTTTCTCTATTTTTTCCAACTTGTATTTTGATATAGGATATTTTACTATCCCTGAAGCTCACCATATTGGCTAGAGCAGCTGAACAGCATGCCTGGCAACTTGGCTATCTTTGCCCCACAGCACCGAGCTGACAGCCATGCCCCTCTGTGGCCAGCTTTTATATGATCTCTGAGTATTGAAAAATAGATCTCATGTTTGTACAGTAAGCATTTTACACACTTAATCTTCTTTCTCCCTATCCCCCATTTTAGCATTATCCCAGGTCCTGGGATGAGTCTCCTGAAGAAACTGGGGAACACCACACATTATGAAAAGATCAAGTCAGGATGGCTCACATGACCTCATTTCTCTTACTATTTCCAAGAAAGTGATGTTTCTAAAGCCATCTTTATGGTTTCCTTGAGGACAGTGGATGTTAGGAATGCTAGAGTAGAAGAAAGTTCAGACAAGAGGCTACCCTAGCTGACCAGGGATGGCAGCCATGTAGGCTTGAGCAGGGATAGTTATCTGGGAAAGAAACACATTGGTTCAGAAAATATGGGAAAGTGACTTGCTAATGAATTGGACAAAGGGTAGGGATGAAAGAGAGTCACAGGGGTCACGACAATGTGAACTGAAAATGCTGAATAGATGGTAGAACCACTTCCTAAAATCAGGAAAGCTGAGGGGAATAAAAAAGAAAAAAAGAAAAGATTTGAGAAGGAAGTGGAGGCAAGCAAAATTTGCCAATCACATGACATATGTTTAGTTAGCCAAGTGGACATAGCCAAGTATGATTTCGCATTTATGAATCTGGAAGCACTGGAAGAAATCCCAGGGGAACAAATGGAGGCACAGGAACTTGAGAGTACTGAGTAGGGACAGCTATAGTGAGACCGTGAAGGCGAAATTACCAATCATGTGAGGTAATTTTAAGTTTCCAAGTGGAAATAGCCAAGTGAAAGTTTGCACATACTAATCTTAAAGAGTGAGAGAAGTCTCAGGGGAACAAGTAGGCATGGAAGGAATTTGAGGGAACTGACTAGAGACAGTGAGACTAGCACTCAGAGGTGACTTGATTTAACACTTAGGGTTTTGCACAGGAAACATCAGAAAAGTCACCAGTGGGAGGTCGCTTACCCAGTGACACCACCGTCATAAGCACGAGCTAGCAGTTTTCCCACAGTGCTTAGTAGTGCCGGATGTTGCTAAGATAAAGGGAGAGATGACAAAGATGTGGCCATCGCATGTGACCGCGTGGAATCACTGGTAACTTTGATATGGGATAGACCTCTCCAAATAATGTCTTCAGAAATACTAACTCAAAACTTCTATGCACAGCTTTTTTACCTAAGAGAACAGATTCTAGTAAAAATCAAGTTTAAATTGATTTATAGGTCAGGACCATGGAATGAGAAATACATGCAAAGATATTTGTGACCTGTCAGCATAATGTGGGGGAGAGTGATACTCGGAATGGTCTAAAGATAAGGAGAGTCACAAATTCTTCAAGCATGTTCAGAGTAATGCAGTGAATCAAAACATACCTCAGATGATATGAATGAATGGAAAAGAAAGAAAGGATCTAATTCTCTCCCCCCTCTCTCTTCCTCTTACTGATAGTGATGTTGAATCCAGGGCCTAGAGAATGCTTAGCATTTTGATCTCCCATGAAATTAGATCCCCAGCCCTTTGCAAAAAAAATGTTATTTGAGACACATTCTCTCACCACATTACGCAGTCTGGCCACCAACTCATCGTGTAGCTCAGGCTACCCAACTCTTTCAATACAAAAGAAATGCATTGGAAAACACCAAAAGGAAAGGAAATCAAAGAATGGTGAGCCATCATGATTACCCCCAAGGACCCCTACTATTTAAATGGAAGGAGAGGTAGGAGTGCTCAGGGGGACTTCTATGTGACCCTAAGGGGTATCTAGGTGATAGTCAGAAGAGTTGGAAAATAAGCAACCAGTCTGAACAAAGGCATCCATTCAGGGGCCAGGTGTCTAACCTGGAAATGAGCTTGGTGTATTCAGGATTCAGGGACCTGAAAGAAGATGGTATAGAATAGAAACAGGAGGTAGAGAAGTCACGGGTGAGCTGGGGAATAGAAGTTGGGAAGTCATCGTGGAAATGGAGGAAGAATGAGAATGATGGCCACCCAAGAATTATTTACCAGAGTGTAGGTATGGGAAGTTGTACTGAATGACCTTCCAGCTCTTTCAAAGTTGTGATCCTACAAACATGATTTATGTAATGTTTGGTAGATATTCTAGAGAAGAAATTAAGAGCCAATAGTGAAAGTTTAGCTATGAGAAATAAAACAAATCAAAGTAAATCAAGTTGTGGTAGCTTTATAAACCCATCTATCATTCAATATTAAGAAGTACAAGGATGCTTTCAGGGAAAACTATTCTTTGAAGGCAGATATAGGCTCATGAGTTAGTGGTAGCAGCAAATAATTTTACTCTATTATTAGTCAAGTATTGTCAGTGTGGTATAGTGAACAGCTAAAAGTTATAGTACTCTGTCTCCTTAAGATCTTGATTTTTCCTTTTGTAAAATAAATAGTGTTACAGTATTGTTGGCCATGTTCATATTCTACTTACTGTTTTTCTCTAGACTTAGGTAACCTGCATACCTTGCTTCATATTTAGTTCCTTCATTGAGAGAGAGAGAGAGAGAGAGAGAGAGAGAGAGAGAGAGAGAGAGAGAGAGAGACAGAGAGATTTTTGATTGAGGGAGAGAGGAGGTGAGAGAAAAGTGAAAAACACTATAAAAGGGGAAACACATTTTGAAAGGTTAAACTATGAGACTTTAGCTTTCTTTCTGTAGCACATAAATTTATTTCCAATTATAGTAAACTCAAGGTCAGCTGTTTTCTTGTTGCTTCCTTAACTTGCTCTGAGAAATGAAATTTTTTGTTGAATCTAACCTCAGGGGTGAAGAAAAAGAATAATTAGTGGAAGCCAAGTTGGTTTCTATTATTATGTTTACCCACTCTAACTTGGGCAAGGCAATCAGAGCCGATGAAACTCACTAAAAAATTACTCAGTACTCATGTTTGTTTCTTAGAATGTGTTATTTTCATTAGTAAAATATACTACCAATGAATATTTCTGGGCATGTCAAACAAAAAAAGTGAAAGTATATTTTTCAGCGTGCATAAAAAGCTGGAGCTCTCTTCTGTCCTCATCCTTCTCTTCCTCCTCCGTTTTCTTCTTCTCTCTCTTTCTTTCCCTCCAGCCTCTTTGTGAGTAGCCCAGGATGGCTTTGATCTCTTGATCTTTCTGATTCATCCTCCAGGTACTGGGATTATTGGAAACACAAACACATCCCATAACAACGAGCATCTCTTTGTGCTTAAGGGGGAGGGACAATTTTTCTAACATAGAGATTTGCTCTGTGTAATTTTTGGAATTCTTAGAGAACACAAATGCAGGCACAAAACCACTACTCTTATTCTATTAGTGCATTAAAGGTAGGCACTATAATTTACTATATAGAAACTTATCAGCCCCTGTCTTAAGAACTGCCATATGCCTCTCAGCATTGACCTTAATCTAATTTAATAAGATCTTAGATGCTACCAATCAATGTTGGGATTTCAGTTAATATTGCAATGTTTGCATTTCCAGTAGAAATATCATAGAAAACAACATCGTAAAGCATCTTAGGGGAAAACCCAGTGTTGAAAAATGTTCGTGCATGTGAAACATACTAATGAAAGAAACTTAGGTAAACAGAGAACCAGAAGGTTATAGAAGCAGGATCTGCTCTTTAATCTTCAACTTGAAGTGTATGCAGAGCCCATAGTAGTTATAAAATGAATTAGCCACTTCTTGGCTCAATTTTGTAGAACTTCACTAGGCCAATGTCTGGTGCTTCCTATTTTTAAGTGAGTCTATATAATCTCCTGAAGTCTCCTCTGTTTGGTTTTGATTTCACTTAGTCACTATGAGAACCAAGTAAACACATTGAGAACATGTAACTCATTAGTAACATCTGATATTCCTAATTTGGGTGCTATCTCTCTGCCTTGGGAATTTACAGACGTGATGAGCATTCCTTCCATCTGAGATCATAAATAGTATACCTAGATGAAAGATGAAGGGTCCCTCTGAGGTCTAGACTAGGTTGCATCTGTTTTCTCATATCACTGGATTCTGTGTAGGTTAAATAACTCTAGGAAAATACCTGAGTTGTTTTGAAGATAAATTTCACTCCTAATATACTGTCTTCTCTGGTTTCTGACAGTTTTTTCTAATCAAGTGTGTCTAGTGATTCTGACTTTTTAGAGCATTCACCTTCTCAAAGTCTACTTGACTCCTATACTTATACTTACTTATCTTCTATGTCTACATATGTACATGTGTGGGTGGAGGGTGTATATTTCATAATACATGTATGGAGAACAGAAGGCAGTCTATAAGAATTGGTTATTTCCTTCTACTAGGAGGGTTCTAGGGATCAATATAAGTCATCAAGCATGGTGGCAAGCTCCTTTACCCACTAAGCCATCTTGCAGGCCTCCATTGTGACCCTAAAATAGATCTACGCATGAGACCAGGGGGAAAGTTCCTGGAAGATGTGGGATTAGAGTGACTTTAGCGAATGAAGTTCTGGGAATATCCTAAGCAATCTAGAACACTGAGGCTGATTCTCTAAATTATCCCAGAAAATCAGGATAAAAAATTCACACTTGGAGAACAGAGAACTAATTTAAAAATAGAAAATTTGGAATTGTATAAATTCAAACATGACCACTTCAGATATTACTGAGTTCAGTTCTCTATTTGAACTATTGCTTTGTCTATGTGACTTTGCGCATGTTATTTACCTTAAACTTTAAGATACTTATTTAGTTAAGTTCCCTTAGTATGATTTTTCTAATAGCATAGCTACATAGCTTACTTAATAGTGAGTTAGCCCATAATAACCAGTAAATTATAGTTCTTTCTATAAACCTGTTGGAGGACTTCTATGAGTTATCCATTCTCTCTTTTTAAATGCTTATATTACCACAATATGGATCACACATGTGAAGAGTCTCTTTCCCTACAAAGAAGTAAGTGTGCATTCTCTACTATGTTGCTTCCTAGAATCAGATACTCTAACAACCCAAAGGAAAGCATTTAATCTTTCTTACTGTGCCTGCTCCTTTTTTTGCTACTTACAGGAAGCTATTCTTAGTCTAAATTTATTCCTGTCTAAAATCTCAGGAAAAAAAGGAATGAAGCAGTGGAGGGCCATGGGGAAAGGGCCAAAATAGAAAAAAACAACCATAATGACACTTGTATGAAAATGCCACAATGATATGGCATTATGGTAATAATGCAATATACCATCTTAAGAAAAACAAAGTATAAATTCAAAAACTCATACTTGTTGACTATAAATCCTGCTATAAAGATGTAGTATTTGTACCACAATATTTTAAAACTTTTGTCTGTTTTTTTTCAGAAGTCATTTTTACAGAAAAAATGGAAGAAGAGAGTTTAAAAATAGCTCCCAGCTACATTCTAATTGACTTTTTGCACAATAAATATGTACTGTGTGTGGTCACTGCAGAGCCAAAGAAGAAACATGAGAAATTGAAAGATTATTGACATTCTTTGGGAAGCACAGTTTCTGACCATAATAGAAGAGTGTAAATTTTAAGGAAAATGTCAAGTTAGTTAAGATTAACCACGTCATCTATTATATGAAATTTGCTGAGTAGGTGCCTCCTAAGACTGGTTTAAACCTTTGATTTTCTGACATTCCCTCCAAACGCCACAATATAGAGGGACATAACAGGCAATTTGGTTATTTCTTTTTTGAAAAAATACTTTACAACAAATAAATAAATATTAAATAAATAACTAAATAAGAGAGAGGTAAGAGAAAGAGAGAAGATAGAGGAGATAGAGAGAGAGGATATATATGTATGTATACATACATATATATGTATATATATATATATATATATATATATATATATATAGAGAGAGAGAGAGAGAGAGAGAGAGAGAGAGAGAGAGAGAGAGACCATGTGGGTTTCCATGGATTGAACTTAGGTCACAAGGTTGGTGAGCAGGCAGCTTACTGAGCTATCTCACTGATAGTTTGGTTCTTAATTCCTAGAGTGCATTAAAGGTACCCTGCAGTTCTCTATGGGGAAGCTACTGTCTGTGGCCATAGTGCCTGGCCATTGCCCCTCAATGAATAATGTTCACCATGGTCAACCTGATAACTAGCAATTTAATCTCGCCTATAAATTTTCCCTGAATTGGATTATTTAAATAAATCAGTAAAGTGTCTGATGACACTCAGGCCTGCATAATTTCTGGTTCTTTAGTTGTCATGATGAATGGGCCTCCCATGAAGATAAAATAGATTATGGTAAGGTTAACTGAGCAAGTCATCCTATCCTGGTAAGCATTCAGTTAATCCTTAGAATGCAGTGTTGCAGTAGTCAAAGAGAAGATCAACTTAAGAGTCTTCAAAATTTGGAAAAAATCAGGAGTGAGAAATTGAAAAGCTCTCAAAGGGCTAGCTAGATAGCTCAGTGTGTAATACACCTGTGTGAAACGTGGCAACCTAGTTTGACTCCCAGTAGTCCATGTAGTGGAAGGAGAAAACTGACTTCTGAAAATTTCTCTCTGACCTCTATCCATGAACCGTGACATGCAATGCTGTTTCTGTCTCTGTCTCTGTCTCTCTCTCTCTTTCTCTCTCTCTCTCTGTCTCTCTCTCTCTCATATATACACACATACTAAATAAATATTTTTTAAAATGAAAAGATTTTGAATTAGCTTAGTGACTAAAATTGGGAGAGAGGAGTCAGCTTAGAGAATATTGATGAAAGCAAACTTTGACTGACTGACTGGCAAAAGAGAAAACTGGATGTTGAACTTGCTGGCTTTATTTTATAAAGAATTCCTTGAATGAGTAATGGTCTCCAAAATGGTCTGAAGTCAAGCAAAGATAAAATAAAGCAAGACATAGATAAATGCAGTAAGAGAGCAGCAGAAATCCAGACTTCTAAGGAGCAGCCAGACTGGGAGGAATCCTGGTTTGCTGGTGAACCCTTCTGTCTGTAAGATCATCTATACCCTGTTTGTCAGAGAGATCCTGGAGAAAGAGGAGGAGGAAGAGCTGAAACATAGGCCTCATGTAAGAAGTATTCTTCTTTGGTTAATAATGGGATTTGAATTTTGGAGGGACTTAAGGAAAATATAGTTTATCAAATTCTGTATAATTATTATGGACATTAGAAGGATATATTAAGTCTGCTATAGCTCATAGTTGATGAATGTGACATCATTTATTCCCATCTGTGGGGTAAGTCACATTACTTTTCCTTGTAATATTGTTCAATTATATTGTCTTCTAGCCCACCCTGTGAAACACAATCATATCTTAATTAAGACATGCAGTACCTCGTGGAATCCCAACTGATTTTCTAAAGTGATTGAATCTGTTGATCTGAGCTCATTAAGTTGGTAGTCTAACAATCAACACCTAGTCACTATTAATTAAAGCTCACGTGAACTCTTTTTACATCTTGCAATAGCTTTCTTCTGGCTGTGCCATGACTAAATTTATGATGTCAATTTCAAGCTCTACCTGCTTACCAATGTGTAACAAAATGAGTATTGATATTGTAGGAGACCTAAAGAATAATTATCTAGGAATTTTTGTTTGATAGGTTGCAATAACAGGCAGAATATTTTCAAGTGGTTAGCTTGAAAAATCATCAGATAATTAGTCAGATTTATTCTCTCTTGCATTCTTATCCCACCCTGTCTCCGAATCCATCTTAATACTCTTGCTCTACTTCACTCTTTGCAAAACCTTGGGAAACACCCTTCTTTTAACCATCCAACTACTTCTCACTCCTAGTGTGTATTTCTGGCTATGGACGAATCAGTTTGAGAATGTGCTGGGCCTGCTTGCCTGATTCACATATTCTCTGTGTTCTTTCTGGTGTCCCTTTTGTAAACTTTTCTTGGTTATCCATGCATTATTTGAGATATCTAACTCTGAACAAGTGTGTTTTCTTTCATGAGAAGTATTGTAATTTACCAACAGTCCATGTGATTTGTGTTCTTTTTATTAGAGACAGAAAAACAAAACTTTGAGAAAGCATTTAAATTACTCATATTTGAATTAAACAAATAATCCATATCTACAAATTTCAAGGAAAGATTTCTGTTTAGAACCAGTGTTGATTTTAAACTTTCTATTCTTGTTCCCTGGAGCATTTATTGTTACTTACATTATTCACTAAGTTATTATTCAACTGTGAATATTCTAAAATTTTACCCCTCTGTAAATTTATCAATATTTTATAATCTCTTGGGAATATGGTTTTTTTCTTATTTGAATTTTGAGTAGAGATACCAGCAATATAAGCACAAATCTCTTGTTTTGTACGGTGCCTGGACTTGTTTGCAAGTTTAACAAATATGAAGAAAAAGACACAAATACTACCACTAGAAGGAATGTGTTCTTCTACAACTTACAATAAATATGCATCAGTTTAAAAAAACATTTTGACCTGGCTGTCAAAGGTGAAAAGCTGTATTATTGTTCAACTCTCGATTATAGGTTGACAACCAATTTTGACTATGAAATATCATGACCATATTACCACTTTTCAAATCAAAGATTTTATAATTTGTTCTTGCGCACAGTTTTGGAATTATATTTTTTCTTATTATTGGTACCCTTTTGAAATAATTTGTGAGCTTAATTTGTTAAGACTGCAAGATTATTATAATGTATGTATAAATGAATATATGAAAAGTAGAAAAAATGATGAAAGAGAATTAAAGAAGTAAACATGCTTTCCTTTCTAGACATTATTTCAGAGTCCACTTTTATAATGGGCCTGAGAATTTCAAATTCCAAACTGAACTAGATCAGATAGACAGTCAGGTCTTTCCAAAACTTTGTATCCCCAGCAAAAAAGTGGAATGTGAATGGACACTTTTCTCTGCGAGTCCCATGTTCTCCATCCGATAAATGAGCAGCCCTAGAACTGAGAGCACACTTCAGTCCTTCATTAGTAAAGAAATGCACTGGATGCCGAGTGTCATCCTTTGTTCTGTAGATAGCAAATACCATTTAGTTTCCTATTATTTTAAAATCGCCCCATTGTCACTGAGTCGGAAATAATTTATATAGAATCAAAGGGGGGGAGGAAGTAAATATTTGCATAGTATCCTTGCCAATGATATTTCCAAAGCTACATATATATTATAATGATGGTGTCTATGAGTGAATATGCAGCATCTTTAAGAATAGTTCTTTTGGTATGAACCTGTTAAGACATGAAAGATGTTGTCCTACAGGTTTTCCAGAGAAATTATGTGTCCTCTGCTTCAATCACTAATTGGTAATAATGAAGCATTTTATAAGGTCAGATTTTTCCCTATGTACCTTAAACTCCTGTGGGGAGCAAGTAATCTTATTTCAGATCTACTTCGTTATGGAAGTGAGATTGTCTTCTTCATTATTTTCTGTTTGTCCTTCATGGAGAATTGGAACAAAGAGTGTACTTTAGAAGTTCACCTCCCATCTTCTGTTTCTTGTTTTGCTATTTCTCCGCATGTTTTCATGTCATTTGGTTACCCTTATACAGGGAAATCAATGATTTGCTACTATCCATTTTAATGTAATTTAATTAATTAAAAAACAATTTTTTGTCAAAGTAGTTATGGATGAAAGCATTTCAGACATAATCCCTTCTGGTAGGTATATTTACTTGTTTGCATGCAGCAAAATTCCAAAGTCATGTTTTATATTAGAAATTCTAGAGAATTTAAGTTCAAGGGTAATGATAAAAGTATGTCTTACTAGTTTGTGATGATCCCTAATAGTCTATATGTTAAATGTTTGGAAAAATAAAGAATCAATAAGGTCAAGGTCAACTATTTTCATGGCAGAGGACTGCTGTTTAACTAATCATCCTAACACATGTCTGATTGCTTCATAACAGGAAGCTGTATTCTTAGTTATTCTTAAGATTTATGTGGTCCTGATTTTCTACGTATGCTTGACATCTCCAAATATCACAATTTTCAAGACATTAAGTAAACCAAAAAAGAAAAGTTTTTCTCATTTATTTGCAGTAAAGAATCTCTAAGTAGCTTCTTATTCCAGGATAATGAAATCCTGGGTCAGATAACTATTGACATTCTTAGATTTTACAGTTTTTTTCTTTGAAGAACTACTGGGCCACTTAATCAAATACAATGACATAATTGCCCATCTCATTTCAATGCCATGAAGGTTTTAAATTATTTTTTGCAGAAAAGATGTCTATGACGCTCTATGTTTGAAAGAAAATTGGAATAGATTGTCTTCAACTAATTCTTAAGCATAGCCTAATCTCTCAAGACATCTTCAAGAACCTATCAGTAGGATGTGCATCATGGTAGACATCAAAATAGCAACTAGAACATACTGTAGATATCCATCACTACTAACTTTTATCTGTCTTCACTCCCAGGAACCAAATACTTATTTATATAAATAGCTCTTCTTAGTTTGTAGAGGTCCTGAATCTAAATTTTGCTTTCAGTTTGATAGTTTCATACAAAGACATATGCTATTACTACCTTGAATTCACTTATTCTTTTATTTCTTTTTAAATGAAAAGGTACAGTAAGCTTCCAAAAACACAGAATATTTCCTTCAAATTCATTTATAAAGTTGCCAATGGGTACTGTGTCAACTTGAGACATAACCTGACTACAGTTGATAGCAAAAAAAATTCTCTTGTAATTAAAGTCTGGGAAGGCACAAAGCTAAAATCATTGCCCTGTAGACTTGATTTTTAAATTTTATATCTATTGATCTATATTTTATAACTGAAAATTCTATTTATTTATTAATTTATATTTACTGATCTATAATTTTATAGCATACAATATTTCCAATAAAGCACATTTTTTTATTAGTGGAAAAAGATGAAGAAGATGCTGTACAAATAACTTGTACTTGAAGTTGTTTATAACGTAGTTTCAGGAATGATTTTGTGCTGTGTCTTCTGTTCCCTCCCAGTTCTGCAGGAACTAGTGTGGTATTAAAACCATTCAACAACTAGGCTGGCAGCTGATGACAAGCCAGAATAATGGAAACATTTAAACCATCAGGTGTAGGCCTGCTACATGACACCAAGGTCAGATGATCAAGGTCAAACTATTACAAGAAGAAAGCAGAGCATGCTGGCTTATTGGGAAATAAGACACATTCTAACCTTTAGCTCAGACTCCCTGATTCTAACGCTTTAACTATTGAACAGTAAACAAGGTCTATTTCTATTCTTCTAAAATATAAAATGTCAAGGCAAAGTTTTTGTTTTTCCAAAAGAAAAGGGGATTTCTTTAAGTTTGGTTGAACTGTTAAGTTATATATTTTTCTTCTTTTCAGATGATCAAGTTTAGAATATTAACTCTAAAAAACTCGACCATTGGAACCATCACTCTGATAGGCTGCCATTGGTATGTGGTCATTTAAGTAGATTAGGTCAGCAGTCCACCTCTGGGGCAGGAAGGATAGAGCCACAAAACTAGAAGAAACATCATTCTATCACTGTGTTAAGTCTCCACGAAAGATGGAGTAGAGCCTTATCAGTGAGGATAAGGTGTGAGATCAGAAGGGTATGATTGTAAGCATCCTATCCAACTTATGATACAATCATGGTTCATACATACATAATCTTTATCTTTATGCCAAAGACACAGAACCTGCCATGACAAGCAACTATGAGTTCAAATACCCACAGAGCTGGTAACATGCTTGTAACATCTGAACCAGTATGCACAATGCTTTTCAGTCATTGACAGACTTTCGCACAGAGGTGACAATTTTGGATTTTATAACTCACAAACCCTTGGCTAGGTCAAGCAAGTTGATGTGATACATGTTTTTTATCAGACTGATTACAATAAAAAATGCTCTTTCACAGTCTATGATAATTTTCAGACCTCTATATTTCAGGTTGCAAATTCCTGTTTTAAAAAGCTAGAGTTCTGATTAGTCTTGGGGGCAGGGAAGCATTATGTTGTGACTTTAAGAGAAAATGCATGTGTTAGATAGCTCCATTCAGGACGACTTAGAATGCAGTTAACCTTGAGTCAGATGTTAAAGGACTAGCAATAACTAACTGAACTAGCAATAAGTTACTGAAGAAGGTATTGTTAAATTGAAATATATAAGTTTTCAAGTGATTATTTGATAAGTCTTATATAAGCTGTAGCTCACAGCAGCATTGCTCTGATAACATGACTGAGAAGCAGAGGTCAATATTCACTAACGTCATGTTTGGAGTTACTTTATAGATCCTGACTTCCAGGAACAACAAGAATCAGTTGTATTACTTCCTTGCATGAGAAGGATATGCAATAGTTAAGACTTAGAGAAGAAAGTGTAGTCAGGTACCTAAAGGAAGAACAGGCACAAGCATGGGCTGAGCCATACATTATTGTCCAGAAAATAGATGAGCACACACAGATATAGACTCTGTTTATCAGATTAAAGAAAGTATACCAACTTTTTGAGAGAGATGAGTTTTTCATTATTGTTGCCATCTTAAAACTAACATGTCAAAATAGCATAAAACATATCAAAAACAGATTTCTAACTGTAGTCTTTTAAATGAACTTGACAGAAATGTTCATTTATGTTGCAAAGCCTAGGACATGAATTCTTGTTCTGTGAAGATATTTCTACAGGGGATCCAAAATTCTGCCTATTTCTAGAACTTTGACAAAAGAACACAAGTTTGTCACACAGATTAGATTAGCATTTATATTCTAAAGATCTCCAGATGAATATTTTCATGGTGGAGAAATAGCCAGTTTTCTGGTAAGTTGGAGGTGGACATGTTTAAGCAGGACTATTTATCTCTAAACCACCATAAAAAAGAGATGATGCCATTGGCCTATCAATGGGACTCGCCATGTGGCATTGCTATCAGCTCATCACAGAGAATGTGAGAGAGAAAGATGATGTCAATTAGAAATGTCTTGCTAGACATACTTGAAACTTTCCCCTCAATGTTCTCACCCATTTTTATTTCTTTAATTCATCCTAGTACTGATCCTCAGTATTTTCTGATATATCATGAGCAAAGCACAAGGTACAGGTTCTAACAATATGAAATGGAATGCTAAGAAAAAAAAGATTGAGCCAGACTTCTAAACTCATTTAAACCTCCCTACATTTATTTTGGAGCAATTTCCCAAGTACGTAAGGTTAATTTGTATTTTCCAATTATTATTAATCCAGTTATTAATCCAATTATTAATCCAATTCTCTTCAGCCTTGCTGAAAATGAGTATTTGATGCAGTCCCATAAAATGAATTAGTAATTGTTTTAAATGTTTTTGTATTGAGTCTTGGGCCTTCTGGTCAGTGAAACATGAAATGGAAAAATTTGTGGAATTTATTCATAGACATGTACATATATTTCCTAATCTTTAGAAAAGGGGACATTTAAGTGAAAATGCACTGCTGATATGTAAAAGATAATATGAGGACTTCCAAGCATTGAAGGAAAACAATTTAAACCATCATAGTTCAAAAAAATTGCCCAAATCCAATTCCTTATTTTCAAATGCAGAGTAAGCCGAAAGGTTTCAATTAGTCCTAGTAAATAAAATGAAATGGAGATGCAATTTAATTTACTGGAAATATTATGAATTTTAGGTACATTTAGTACAGACTGTACCTTAGGAGGATATAATGGGAACCATCTACAGACTGTACCTTACGAGGATTTAATGGGAACTATCAAATATGTGGAATTATCAGAAAAATCTCACGACACACTGGGGGGAATGTAGGGTGTTGAAAGCTATGTGAACTCATTAGTTACTCGCTGGTTTTTAGACACATGCTTTGGCAAGCATGTTCTACATTGCGTATTCTGCATTGTGTGTTGTTTGAAATAAAGTGCTCACCTTGATAAGAAATTAAAAATCAAAGTGATATTCACACCATGGTGTGAACGCTGCCCTACGAAGATGGCAGTGTAGGCAGGGGGACAGTGTTGCTGGTGATGGGGGTGCCTCTGAGGAGGGGCTTGAAACGCTCCTTCCTGGTTTGCTTTTCACAAGATCCAACGTGTTCATTAGTGTGCTGTGTGACGGGAGACATCGCCCAGCCCGAACATGCAATAACTGAGGTTTTCTTCAACCTCCAACCTTGCTGCATCCTGCCTTGGTTCACAGGAGCTAAAGAGGACTGTGGCAGGATGCTCACCTGCTTCCCTGGTCAGAAATACTGGCAACTCTACCACCTAAAAGGATACTAACTTCAGGCAAACTGTCTTTAAAATCATTAACTTGAAAGATTCTGCAGTATTAGTTTTCAGTAGTCCTACTCAACAAAAATGCTGCTGCTTCCCACCACCTGTTTTATAAAAGATGATTTCTGATAATGTCAAAAATGTATGGATCAAATTAGCACTTAAAAAAATCTTTTTAAAGCCATTCTCAGTGGAAAACTATGTAGCTTCCAACATGTTCCTGTTTTGGATAAGCTATGAAAATAGTATTTGTTTGACAAGCTACATGATATTCTACTTCTTTCTGGCAAATATTTACTCATGCTTTTAAAGTTAAAGGCAGCCAGAAGTTATAAGTTTTATTAACTAGTAAAATATTTTGTATTTAGCAAAATTTTATCTCTACAGAAAAAAATATCAGCTATGTTTTATATTCAGATCTTAAACTCTAAGGGATGATCACCCAACTTCTAGGTAATTTGATTTCATATCTCGTCCAAAACAAGTGAAATGGAGTCGTCTAGAAAATAATTTAGCAACATAATTGTTTAAAAAGCAAATTTCCATCCTGAATTTGGTCACATTTGCATAAATGCTATAATAAATACGTCATCAGCTTTCTGGAATAGACGTATTGTAGCATATATACTTGAATGATTTCTTGGAAGGAGGGAGGGAGGGAAGGAGGGATTGATTTAACTATGTGTTATGTTCCATGGCAAAGTGACTGATTTTGATATATGAAAGTTTCTATAGTTATTTCTCTTTTTTTAACTGACCTTTAAGAAATACATGTTCTGGAAGGTAGTACAGTTTTGGGGTGTGTTTTAAAGGAACAGGCTGCTTTGTGACAGACCAGGATTCAAACCTCAGTACTGCATTCTTTGGTAAATTACTTACTCTTTCTCAATTTCAACCTTCTAGTTTGAAAACCCAAGAATTCCTGTAAGACTTAATTTATATGTGTAAAGTGCTTATCATCATAAAAATTCATGTTTTTTAATATTAATTTTCAGAGTAGGCTGAAATACTATTGATTACCAATATTAATTCTGCTTACTTATAATGACACCCAAATAAATTATTCAGATTTAATGTGCAGTTGGGGACACATTATTACTGAGTGCTTGCCATACTACACTCTTTAACAGAAAGCACAAAAACTGCAAAGAAAACATTGCAGAAGTTCTTCATATCTGCAGGTTCTCCCTACTGCTTGGGTGATGTGTCTTTGAAGCCCACATACCCCCATTTACACAAGGTTCAAGAAATTGCTTGAACAGCTACTAATTAGAGGAGCTAAAACTTCAGTCTTACATCTGACCCCTAGGCCATCATGGTGTTAAGCCCCAATGTGGTGTGATTTTGAAATTCCACCTTTCATAACCTAATTCAAAGGTTTCTGTTTATAATGTGCACAATGACTTAGAACAGCTGCTTCTATTTCTTCTGATAACTGCTTTGTCCAATGTACCGTCTAGAAACAACCAGTCAAAATCAAGCCAAATGAGTAACATTCCTCTGGCTCAAGTTTCTTCAATCAGGATTCAAGCCTTTGCAGGTGCTTCTGGATTTTGTGTCTGTTACTTCACCTGTTCTGGATCACCTGCGTATGAAAGTTTGATGGCAGAGAGCTGGGAGGACATAATCCCTACAAGATGTGATTTCTAGGAAAGGAAATTGAGTCTGTTTCTAATGAACCTTGCCTTTCTCTTCAAACTGTACATAAGCCATTCTCATGTCATGATTGAATTGAGAATGAAGTTCAGATGCCAGGTGGGATATCTTGTTCCTGCATGTTTCAAGTATCTTATTCCTCCTCCTTTACCAAGAAGGATGTGTATGGTAAAAGGACGAACCATAAATCCATGGGATTGCCTGTAGCAGAGAACGAGGCTGTTTCAAGTTCATTTCCTGAAAATGATGTCTTCCAGTAAACTTCAGGCATAGGTTCAGACAGAAGAGAAGAAGCTAGCCTGCCTAGATTCATTTGCATCCATATTAACAGCAATTTTGAGAATCTTTTGCATGGAACTGCTGTTCAGTAAATGTTAATTGAACGGTTTTGGTGTTCTCTTTGAAAATAAAGTCTGTGCTATGTTCAGAGTAGTTTGGAAGGGCTAGAGATGATAACAGTGTTTGAAAGATCAGTGACTATAGAGCAAGAATCAGACTTTGAATTATTTTGATCTTGACAATCTCAGTTTATCTAGAAGTGTTTTTAATAGGTCAACTCAATTCAGAATGTTATCAGTCAACAACAAAGTAGATAAGAATTCACTCTAAGATCCGGATAAGTTGGAAAACAGAGAAAGCCTGGGATGCCAGGCAGACCATGACAAGCTATGGACTGGCTTTAAAAAAAAAAATCCATGAAACCACAATTTCAATGACTCCAATGGTTAGGGCTGGGTGCAGGCCTAGAATCTGGATAGTGTTGCAACAGCAGAGAAACTGCCAGTTTAGTTTCTTATAAGAACAGTGAAAGGAGAGTATAGAAAGTAGGTTAAGTCTTCAGTGTTTTGTTCATTCTATCAAGTCTGTAATTTTTCAGAAACATCAGAATCATGCATCCCATATTCTACAGTGTGTTCATGCTTGTTGCTGTCAACTCGCCTTCTTTTGGTTGAAAGATGAAATGGGATAAGCATGGAGCCAGGTATCATTTTTGCCAACAGTCTTAAAACTTCCTGCCTTGTGGATGTAGAGATGGCTCAACTGTTAAAACCTTTGCCTCACAAGCAAAAGGCCCTGAGTTTGGATCCCCAGATCCCACATGTGGGTTGGAGAGATGGCTCAGGGGCTAAGACTCTGCCTCACAAGCAGAAAGTCCTGAGTTCAGATCCCAGGTCCCATGTAAAAATGCCAGTCAGAAACTGTGGCGACTTGAATTTCTGGTCCTGGTGAGTGAAGACTAGGAAATCCCAGGATGAAGCAAAAAGGAAAGAGGCAGAAGCAATCCAAGATGATTCCCAAAGTCACCCTTAAGTCTCCACAGGACCATACAATGCCCTCTGAGATGATTAATAGATAGATAGATAGATAGATAGATAGATAGATAGATAGATAGATAGATAGATAGATATAAAAATTTTAAAAATGCTAGGCACTTCTTGCCATGGGAGGACAGAACCTGGGAAACCCCAGAGCAAAGCAGTAAGGATAAGCAATCCAGGATGAGTCCTGAATTTACTAGTAGACCTCCACAGATACACATTCAAGTGCCCTCTTGCACACAACACACACACACACACACACACACACACACACACACACACACACACAAGCACATGTAAAAAAATTCTTCCTTTGTCTAGTACAGTCCTTTCAATATCTTATCCCCAGTGTTCCCATCCCTTTGCAGGTTCTTTCATTCATAGTTTTTCAGCTCTCTGCCTGTAACTTTCTTCACATGTAGATGAATTGTAGCTGAATATTTCAATAATCCCTCTTTCCAGCATTTAGCTGCATCTTGTTTCAGCACGTGGCACTAAACTTGGCACTAAACTTAGCATATTAGTTGAAGTTCAAATTATTATAGATTTTTTGAAATGCCACTGGTTAAAGGGTAGAACAGTTTGCCAAGGTTAATTATTTGCAATAACTTTTAAGCTTAAGAGTTAAACAAATGTGAGTTGAGACCAGCTACAATACAAATATTTAGTTATTATAATAGTTTTGGTGTCACATTTAGATAAAAAGGAGGGAAGAGACACAGGGAATGATTTTGGAACGCCTCCACACATATTTTTTATATGAGTGGTCTTCCATTGTCAGTTCCTTGATCCTACTATTTTTCGTTTAATTAATTATTACTTGTTTCTTCTCTACTCTCCCAAGATGAATTTTATCGATAAGAGTATCCATCTCCAATTCCTTGTCCCGTTTTTATTATTCATTCAACAGATGACTTTATCCATCTTATTACCAAGAAATCCACTAATTCATATTTCCCTTGCAAGACTTGGATGATTATAGGAAGCAAGGTACTTAATGAGTTTACCTAATCATTCCAATTTAAAAAAAAAACTAGCTAGTAACTGATAGTCATCATTGTTGGTGGCTTCTTGCTTCTTTCCTCTGGGCTTGTTCTGAATACCTATTTCATGAGGGTTTCTGATTGAGTGACTGAACAGAGGAAAAGGCCAGGCAGGTCTTCCAGAACCTTCAAAAACTGTCTACTGTGGCTTTTAGAAAGCACTACAGAGAAAGAAAATTAGTAAAAAGCACATTTCCAGCAGACTGCTTCTGGCTGTTTCATAACTTTAGAATATCTGCCAAATGAAAAATAAATCAGATTAGAATGAAATGGCATATCTATGGTAACATTTCTATAATATAAATTCGATCTGTTCCTCAACATAGTAGAAATCTGTCTACAGGAAAACTGATCTAGATCTAGTTTATTACAGAACTAATTAGTTTACCAAATGTCAAAGGATCGAGTTTGAAGTAAAGAGAATACAGAACTTACATCTATTACATGGAATATAAGTTGCTTCTGTCTTATGGTGAGAATGGTTTTTTGAAATGCTCGCCCTTTTCATGCATTGAGGGCAAGACTGTTGATTGCAGTACAGATTATTTACATTCTACATCATCAGCATTTAAAATCCATTGCACTGGGATGTTCCTCTTACAGCCTTGCATATGGATGAAAGTAGCAGAGATTTGAGCCAATCTTGATTGAGATTCAATTTTAATAACCTCACTCTACAGCATTGTATGCACCTTCACAGCATCCAATCAAAATTCCCCATCACCTATTTTCACATGCACATTAAGTACTTCACTATCCTGAAAGTAGTACACTCATT
Organism: Typhlomys cinereus; assembly: GCA_023101885.1. NCBI lineage: Eukaryota > Metazoa > Chordata > Mammalia > Rodentia > Platacanthomyidae > Typhlomys > Typhlomys cinereus. The sequence goes on along the minus strand of JALPQD010000466.1, from coordinate 1,429,532 downwards.
CACCAATGTCCTCAATCATGGTAGTTTAATCCATGTGGATGTTTTATACATGATAGTGTTAGATATATTTCCCATTAAGGGCCAAGATAGTATACTTTTTCTCATGTAAAATTTTTAGTTATCTTTAATACACAACTGGAAATTCCTCAAGATCCAGTTTTTTCACATTATTATATAGCCACACTACATTAGATCCCAGATAGCATATGTTACCATATTCATCAAACATTGATTGAAAACCTGCTTTGTTTTGATAACTTGAAAGAGTCAGTTCTACATATATAAGCCGTCAGGAGAGTATATTTGCAGTTAAAATTTCTTTTTTGATTTATGGAAAATTGAACAAGTATAACTTGACATTCTAAGTACAAAGTTGCTTCGGAGAGTAATTTCAATGCTGTAATTTCAATACTGACCCATATTTCAGTACTCACCACTTGAAATCTAATACTCCAGTGTCCAGAGTTGGTGGGTGGGAAATCAGGCTCCCTTCAGGGTCTACCTAGCACCAAGAGAAAATGAGGGAACTTCTCCCCCTCACCCAAGCAAAGACTATGTTAGGGCACTCAAACATGGTAAAATGCTTCCACAGGAGGACAAGAGTCGTGGGAACAACAGCAGGAAGGCTAATACTGAGTGAGGTCTCCATCCTTTGTGGTTGTCTTCCTTTCCCTTCTGGAATCTCTTTGACATAATGGCAGCTACTGATGTCCATCCCCAGTCTATCCCCATCTCCAGTAAGGTTTTAATACACTATTCTCCTGCAAGTTAATGCTAATTATTCCACTTCCAACTAAAAAGCAAGAGTAATATATCCCTGAGCCCCAAGTTGCTATCCAAAGACCATCTTATGGTGGAGGTTCTGACAAGTAAGAATGGTTGCTGAGTAGGAGTTCATTGGGACCAGAGTTTGAATACTTCCTTTTCCTGAAAAAGTTGCCTCCAACAGTTGGCATCACAATCATTCGAACTTACAATGCTGGGCAAAGGGAATAAAAACAAAGTGTAAGTTAAGGAGCGATAATGTGAGAGGTAGAGTCACTCTAAAATAGAATGACATGGCACGATGATATTGTTGATATTGCAGGTATATTGCATACACTTTTAAACCAGGCATAACCTTTGCCAGCCAAAAATTGTTATTAACCAAAAAAAAAAAAGTTAGCCAGTACTGAAGTTAAGGAATGTAGCAGAGCTGAGAGATACTGTTTGCTAGAACTCTCCATTGTCCAAACCCTAGCAGGTTGTGAATGAGTGTCAAGATACTCTGCTTTGATTAAGGTTTAAAATGTGGTAAACAGCAGGAAAGGTAGTCGGAGCCCTGAGAGTCTAGTGCTAATGATGACTCTTCCCACCAGGAACAGCTGGAGGCAGAAGCTGACAAAGACCATGTTATGAATATTTTATATAGGAAAATGTTAGGTGAGTTTAAGACATGGTCAGGTTACTGCCAAGGAGTAAACAATGGTCTCATTAGCACTGTAATTAGTTATTGTTGATGATTATATATTTTTAATCAGTGCACCAACAGGGCCTGGAGAGACTAAAATAGCCTAGCACTTTGTTTGGCAGAAGTAAAACCAACTTCTGAAAATGTCACAGTGTCTTTGCTCTGGGGGTTTCTTTATCACATTTGCTTTGAGCAACTCAGTGACTTCATTGTAGAAGAGAGAAGTGTCACATGTTGATGAGAAGATGGTATTGTTGTTGATAAAAATTATTTTTCTATGGTTCACAGTTTCTGGGCAAGCTAAGAGTGGGTGGAGACAGTCATGGTACCTAATTGTATGTATCATACCACAACTGCAGATAAGGTCCTAAGAACCAAGGGTTAAAGTAACTCATCAGGTGGGCAGAAAAATATCAAAAATTATACTTCTAAACCCAGTAAAAGGGCTCTTGGACCTGGCTCTTACTGGGGTAACTCAGTCCGCATATAACCCTGAGTGTCTAACTTCATTAGCGCCACCAGCAAACTTGTTACATCTAAAGCAAGTTCCTACATCCAGTGACACTAGATACACATCTGCCTCCAGGACCAGAGTCCCTTGCTCCAGTTAATTTTTCTTTATTTTCCTCATCAAACTCAAGAAAGCCTCTTTGTGGTCCTCCCCTCCCACACATGGGGTTTCTGTCCTCTGAACTCCTTAAAGCTTGAGATTTTCTAGTGTAGAACCCATGCGAAAGACTTCTTCCATCCAAGAAGGTTTAAAAAATGTATATATCGGCTTTCTCAAGGTCCTAACCAAATCATGTATGTTACAGAAAGAAAATTCAAACTTGGAATTTGCATAACGTAGAAAGAACCTTATGAGACAATGCATTCTCTGTGGATATGCTCTTCACCCCACTCTAGGGATCATTTACTCACAAAATACTTGACCATTAGTCTCCTCCTATAAAGGTCTGAAATTTTATTTTTTAGCTTTCTTATTCTTAGAATCACCCATTTGTAGAAGTCTCCTAAAATAATGCTTACATGAGAAATGTAAGCCGTTCAGTTTATTTTCATCTGTGAACCCAAAGATGCTCTCTAATTGACTTTCTTGCATCTCAGAAGCAGAACTTGTGGGCAGATGTTTTGATTGGCTTTTCTCAGATAATGAAGCAAAGCAGGAGAGCTTTGGCATGACTCCCTCGAAGCAGCAGCTAGAGAGCAACCAAACATGATTTTCAGCATTATTAGACCAGTGTTTGAAAACTGACTATAGTGCCTTGTTAAACAAGCATGTGGAAAGGAGATATTGGGAAGATTCTGGCCACTTTGTATGAAATTTTTAGAAGAATACATCCTAAAGAACTATTTTATCGATGACTGCTGGAGTTAACAACAATGTATTACATTCCTAACAATCTTTGAAAGTGAATTTTAAATATTATCATCAGAACACGAAGATAATTGTGTAAGGTAATGCATATATTAATTAGCTGCATTTAGTCATTTCACAAAGTGTGCTTATTTCAAATGGCATGTTGAATTTATTGTATGCAATTTTTATTTGTCAGTTTAAAATGGGTAGGGCTGGGATGCAACTCATTGAATCGAGTGTTTGTGTAGTGTTTGGAAAGTCCTGGATTCAATTCCCAGCACCACAAAAACAGCTAACGAAATATTTAAAATCTATAAATCTGTCTTATTTAAGACCATATCTTTTCAGAATAAGTAGATATTGTCTGAAAGTAGAAGCTTCAACTTGCGAATGTAAATCTAATAACTTCTGCATCAAGTATAGAGCATGACATTTCCATAGTAGGAGTGGGATTTACTTGGATTGAGAGCTATGGCTTGGCATGAGATTGTTCTAAAAACAGCCAAATTTGAGAACCGTTATGCTGGAAAAACCCACTTCCATGTGGTCTTCTCAACCACCACACACTGGAGAGACATTGACTTCTGTGAATATTTCCAATCTTCTCGGTGAGAATCAGTTCTACTTTGCTCTGTTGCTAGTTGGTATTTTCAGTCTTGGATGAGATATATGGGAAAGATCTTTTCAATATATAGCTTGGCAGAATGTCAAGGAATTTAATAGGCTCTTAATGTTTCTTTTTCTTGCTCCCTAGCTGAAGTCATGGTTCAAAGAATCTAAGAAAACATTACATATTTTTCTTAAGCATGACCAACTCACTTGTACAATAAGCAGAAAAACTTTCCAGGCCTTTTTTTTTTTTTAGTAACTAGATGTTTCAAAAAGTACTCAAGCTTGTTTTGTTAAATTCAGACATCTCTATAATGGTGTGTGTGTGTGTGTGTGTGTGTGTGTGTGTGTGTGTGTGTGTGTGTGTGTGCGCTTGAGCAAGTGGCTATAACATTTAAGGGGCTAGTCCTGTATCCCAAGGAAGTAAAGTGTAGACTCAGCGAGAGAGCAACGCTGTGTAGAATAGGGCACCACATCACAGAAACCACAAGAACAGGTGTCTGCACAAGAAGGAATGGGTCCCCTCATGCGTGCCAAGGCATTGCTGATTGCAATCAGACAGAGGAAATTACTTTCAGCCATGACAGGATGGAGCTAGATGAAAGACTCCTTTCTTCACCTGTGGAGTTTTCTCCTCTTGTGAGTGGTGGAAAGGAGTTACAGGGTTTCAATCTTCATGCTAGACATGACTTCTTCATGCTAGACCTGACTCCAGATGAACACAGCTTATGGGCAAACAGGGACTCCATTCTGCTGTTGCTCCTTCCTGCCTTAATGAAGTATTTAAGCACTGGCATCCAGGGTCAGCTTTGCCGGGATTTGCCCAGCCAGAGAGGCCCTTGAATTTGCACACATTGGACTGCTGAGTTCCATAATCATTAGAAGCAATAGCTCTGTGACTTATATGTAAGGCCTCTACCACACTGTCATAATTTCTGTAATTTTGTGGAAAGTTTGGAAATTGGGACATAAGAGCTTTTCAAGTTTGGGTAGAAAGGTCCGTTAGACATTGGCCTAGTACCACTGTGTTTCTAGATGTGGCAAAGGGACTGGAAGCAATGGAGACATTAACTCATGTGCCAGGATACTGTGGCTGTGACTGGCTTTAGAAGATAAAGAGTAGTCCAAGAAAGGACATTCTAGGGGGAAAATAGATGGTTGTTCTAAAATAGATGGTTGTTCTAATAGTAGGGTTAGTGGACTAAGTTATATCTAAAAGTGAAAATAAATAAATTTCTGAGATTATACAATCTTTGTTTTCATATGCTTTCTAAAAACAATGAAAAGAATTAGAAATGTTAAGCAGAAAATAATCTCCAAAAGAGGGAATTTTAAAATTCTGTGAAATGTGTATATTTAACTCCTAGAAGAAATGATTACCACTGTATGAATTATAATTTTGAAATTATAAATTAAAACAAGGTTAAACATATCAGTTACCAAGAAAAATATTATGAAGATAATTTAAAAACAAGCTCTCACAAGAAAATCACCAAATAAGGTGTTGTCCTATAGAAATTCTTTCAAATGTTCAAAAATGTTTAAAAATCAGGCAATATGAATGTTCAAAGAAATCAATAGCACAGAAAATGGAACATTATATGTACTATAGATTAGAAGTGACAAGAACTCAAAATCAAAGATTGTTTCAAGAAAAATAAGATGATTCTTCTAAATATTGACAAAACAGTTAGGTGAAATAAAAGAATTAGGCTCCAGAGCACATTAAAAACTAATACCTCATGGGTAAGTGAAAGAATTTCAGAAATGTAAAACTGGCTGTGCATAGAATAAACTATTAAATTTAACCTAAGGATAAAAATGAAAAGATCATGTCAGTTGAAGAAATAGAAGTTTGACAAAATAAGACAAATTCAGATGAGCTAATGCTTTGCTCCTCTTGCTAAAGAGGAGGAGGATGGGGAATTTTCAACTAAAGCTGGAATGAAGAAGTCCTTTGTCCCCACATCTCTTTAATTTCATATTTGGGGAAACAGCAAGAAAAAAAAAACAATGAAATCATCAGAATTGGAAAGGGTGTACTGGCTATCTATCAAGAAAGGATGTGATTACACATCTGGAAAATTAAAACTAATAAAGTGAACAATAATTATCACAAAAGAAAGTTTAGGACTCTGATGAGATGGAGCAGGCACATAGCAAGCTGAGACTGATACTCCAAACCCATGTGATGGGAGGAGAGATCCGACTTCCGAAAGGCATCTTCTAGTCGCCACAAGTGCATGCCCCTCTCTCCTGTCCCTCTCCCTCTTCCCTTTCCTCTCTTCCCTTTCCTCTCCTCTCCTCCTCCTCCTCCCTCTCCTTCTATTATACTCCATCTCTTCTCTTCCCTCTCCCTATTTCTCTCTTTCTCTCTCTTTCTTTGCCTCTTCTCTTCTCCTTCTCCCATAGAAAAAAACGATTAAGAAAGTTTAGCAAAGTCTAGGGTAACAAAACCAATACACGAAGTCAATGATGTTCACATAAACCACCAAAAGGTGATGGCCCAACTTGAAGTTATAAAAAGAAATTAAAATCATGAAGGTGTAGTGCTTAATGAGAACATTAAAATCCTTAAGCTAAAACTGATAAAGCAACCACTAAAGTTACATTTGAAGGTCTGTAATCCCAGTTCTCAAAAGATCGCAGCAGGAAGATCAAGAGTTCTAGACCCAGCTGGGGTACATAGCGAGATGCTGTCTCAAAGAACAAAAGCAGTAAGAGCAATAGTAATTAAATACTTGATCACATGAAAAAAAAAGGAATCATTTGGGGACAGGGAAATTCAATAACAGAGATGTTAAGGAAAGAGTCGTGAAGGGAAAACAGTCCTCTCAGGAAGTAAACATTCTGGGCGTGATCATATTTAAAATGATCCTGAATGATGAGACAATGTATAAGAATCTGTTTGGTGGAAATGGAATGTCATCTTGGCAATAAAGAACTGGATGTTAGTAAGTCCCACTGCAAAGGCTGAAGAAGGATAAGTTTGAATAAATTCTGCATCGTTGTGCTATAATGAAATCTAGATTGGATAGAGATATAAATTTAAGGTTGAAACTGTATGTGTTAGTTTCATCTTCCCTTTGCTGGATGACTATAGAACCCAAACAAGTTTATTCGTACTCACAGTTCTTGGTTATCATTCATCTGCATAGCCAAAAAGTTTATACCAACATCAGAAGATGAAAGAATTGACCACTCCATACCTACAGGAATTTCTGAGAGTAGAGCATACTTTCTCTCTTGTCAGTATGTCTAATATGTCGATTTCCAGCTAGTAGTGTGCTCTATCATATTCACCTACCCAGGAAATGGTCCTACTCACTAGGGGTATATCCTCCCATAGTTACATCCTCTCTCTCTCTCTCTTTCTCCTCACAAAATAAAAATAAATAAATAGATAATCTCACACATGCTTACTTATAATTTACTTCAACCACTAGTTCTTTGCAGACATGTCAACTTTCAAGTTGGCATCTACAACCAATGGTGACTACCCTGTATAAATACTGGAGGAGTGCTAGTGAGTTCTGCTTTAATGGGTCTTCTTCATGACCCGCATAACAGGAACAAAGTAAAGGGATGCATGGAAAAGGCATTTTCATCTTAAATAATAAAGTTCTCAGAGTTCTGATGCACAGAGAGTATCTAAACATAAAACTAGATATGACCATGTTTTAAAGGGCAAGAAAAATTACTCTTCCATTCACAGAAAAGCACATCAAAAAATACTTGGCTTTGGCCATTGTAAATAAGCTGAATTCAAAGAGCATTGAGATATGACTTCTAATCTGTCATGCTCTCAAAGAGCCAAATATTTAATGACCTTCACTATAGTTATATTATATTTAATGCCAAAAAGTGCTGAAATGAAAACCTTGTTACATAGGTTCCTATCAAATTATTGATTAAAACATTATGACTTCTGGTATGTGCTTTAACATAATCTGTAATGGAGGGAGGGTGAAGATAAATGAAATAAAATTGGATATATATTGGTATCATAGAAGTTGGGTGATAGGTATATGAAGGTACATTATGCCCTCTTAAACCCTCAAATTAAGCATGTTTGAAATTTCCCATAACAAAATATCAAGCAATAAAAATGTTTACATAATTTTAAAAGGTACTATGAAATGAAACCAAGGGAACAATGACACTTGGGAGAAAAAGTAATGTAAAGAGGGGGAATTATTCACTGACTTATAAATAAGCCTGATATGTGCAAATCATAACATGTCATGATAGGTATACTACTGTGAAGGTTTTCTGTGTTGGAATGTCTAGGATAAGCTGAACTTTAAAATTCAATGAATTCTTAGTTTGACTCTATTGTATCAGTATTCTCACACACAAATAAAAGAGTAGATTAATTCTTCTCAATAGAGTTGATTGTTCAAGTAGACATATTCACCCCTGTCAGGTTAGGTAAAATGGTTCAATTTAAGTTGACATTGATGTGCATAAAGTATACTATAAATTCCATTGAATAAGACATGTGTTTTATGAGACATTCCTGAATGTCCAAATACATGTTTGAAGACATTCCCAAATGCCCAAACACATGTTTTCCTCCCATTTAGTACATGGTTAAAATCCATGAAATAATTCTGACCTTCTGGATATAAATATGATTATGGGAAGCAATATTTCTAGGTCACTTAGTGAAAACTACCCTCGGGCTGTCATTCAGTCAATGAAGCACCAGTCATGAGAGTCTCACAAGTCAAACGGTACCTGCTGGACTCCCACACAACCAATCAAATAAAGATTAATGGGGAAATAGTCACCATCTGTCCATCTCATGCCCGACAGCCTTATTTTATTAAAACAATCTACAAGGAGTGTAAGACATGTCACTAATGCTTTATTTGTCTACCACGTGAAGCGTTCCAAAGTGCCTAAAGAGCATTGAATTGTTGGTTATTCATTTAATAAGTTGAAGTCACAGGGTCACAATTTGTCACAGCATTCTGTAAGTTGTTAAATGGCATAACAAAGAAAGCGTTGGCAGCAGTCGTCCTGCCTGTGTATTGGCCACTGACCATGCTCACAGTAGCTTTTGTCAAGCTCCCTAGCAGGAAAACCAGCAGTATGTCAGCACCATGCAAACGTGAGGTGCCAATGTGTGTGTCAGCTGAACAAGTGGATGCTGCCTGGAAGAGCCCTTTTCTTTGAGCCGCACCCTGTTCAAAGAGCAACATCACACAGTCTCTGCTAGCACAAATTCGCTCTTCCAAATGTATTGTCCCTCAGTGATGCATCTTTTCTAAGGTTTTCCGAAACTGCTCGGGAGATATATTCTCTTCCGGGAAGATTTTTAGACCCCTTGTGCAACTGAAAATAGAAAGGTGAGCTCAGGAAGCCGAAGCCAAATGTCCCACAGAGATCATTAATCTAAACACTCATCTCATGGAGGGAAGAGAATTTCAAGTGCTGAATTTAGATGGGGACCATTTTTATCAATACTCACAAGATCAATGAAAATAATCATGATGCTCTGCACAGTGGCTTGAAAGAATCTGAATATAATTATTCATTCAACAAATATGCTTTGAGTTCCCTGTGCACATCTATGCTGTGCTGGGCTTTATGAATGCAGCGATAAACAAAAGGAAATTAAGAATTTATGGTGAATAAGAATTTAGGGTGAGAATGGGAGAACGTGAACAGTTCAGCTGAGATAATCTAGCAGTGAAATTATAGTCCAGGTCCTACTGAGAAGAATCACTCATGTCCTGTAGAATGAAAAGGATCTGCCTAGTTAATACGTTTTTAATTGCTATGCATGACAGACAAGAGTGGTAGACTTTGCTCAGTTAGAAATGGCTCTCTGCAAGTCTGGTGTTGTCTCTGGGGTGACATCTCATGCAGACACTGAGAATCCAGAACATGTCAATGCTCTGGGGGGCGGGTAGATTTCAGAGCCTGTCCCCCTTCTGTCCACCCTTCAGTGCCCCTGGAAGGACTCTAAGGATCGCACCCCAGCCCATGCATCTCTCTGTCCTCCTGGCTCAGGTGGTATGGCTGTGGCACTGTGATAAAGGCTAAGCAGCAGACGTGTTCCCAGAAATGCTCTTTCCTCTGTTTTAGACTCATGGGACCAAGCACCAGCAGGATGACCAATGTCCGTGCAGGAATCAACGTTCTTAAGCATTATCTGCCTTTTTATCCTTCCCAGATCAAAGTTTTAGCCCAGTTCCACTTGGCCAAGGAAACCTTGACACGGTCTTTAATTTTCCTTGGTGATACTGTGTGTGCCGTGACAGATACATGATATCTAGATCAATGATTTCATGACTCAGGTAATAGTGTAGTAACAAAAAAGAAACCGAACCAAATACATTTTAGCTAGCTAGATGCAAATATTATATATATTTGCATATATATTTGCATATCTATATATACACGCACAAGAGAGAAGAGACTTGCAGTTTTCGAAAGAAACATCTTGTAGAAATAAGTATACATAACTGCAGTGAATCGATGGATACAACAGCCTGTCGGTCCAGAAGATGATATCTGGCTGTACCCCTGCATAATAGGTTAATAGGGCAACAATATTTGAAACACAAATAAAGGTTTTTCCATGGTACCAAGTTTTACATTCTTTTGAGGTGGTATTTGGGTCACATGTCACAAAGTGTCCCCCACCCTCCACTCACCAGAACAGAGGCAGTGGAGCCCACAATGCAACTGAACACTGTTAGCCGGCATTGCTCGCTCTGGATTGGATTTTGACCCTGTCGCAACCCAAGTATTGACCCAGGCAGGCTGTATACAATTAACAAAGGGCAAGCTGACTGCCAATCGAGAACCCACAGTAGATTGTGTAGTTGGCAAGTGGTTAATAGTTTCATTCTACAAGCCAGAAGTAGTCTCACCTTGTGTCCCATAGCTCTTAGACTACCTGATTCCTCTCTGTGCTCTAAGTTTACATGCTAGCTTGTCTCCCTCTGCTAAGTCTCTGCTGGATACTATCATTCATGAAGGCCCCTGCTTTGGGTAATAAACACCATAACGAGTCCACTCATTTATCAGTTAGACTCTACCTTGTAAAATGATGTCGCATTTTATGCCTTTTTAAATTACAAGGTCATATCTACCCCAGGCTGGTCTCAGATACACTATATAACTGAGGATAGCTGGCCTCCACCTCCCTAGTGTTGAGATTACATAAAGGCATGTGCCAAGCGAACAGCCCAGTTTATGTGGTGCTAGGCTAGAACCCAGGGCTTCCTGCATGCTAGGCAAGCACTTCACCAGCCCCTTTTCTTACATTCACACCCGCCTTGGGCAGCAGCGCCCTCTAGCGCCTCCATGGCTCCCAGACTGCAGGCAACACACCACCTTCAGCTGTAAAGTGCTGGCTGTGCATTTAAAACCAGCCAGACTTAGAAGTACCCCCTGGACAGTTACCTAATATGGACATTTTCCAAGAGGAATTCTGCAAGGTGGCTGTCTGTATTCTTTCTTAAAGGAACTAATCCACGTCTCTCCCTCAGCAATGATCATATGTTGCTTAGAAATTTTTAAAGGAAAAGAAAACATTTAGAGTCAGCAACACTCTGCCTTTCAAGTCCTACTCATTAAAGGAGGCAGGTTATTGGAAAGAATATTTTAAGAGCAAAAATATGCATTAAAGTTTCTCAAAAGAGTGCACTTCAAAAAGGTCATTAATGAAAGAAACAAACATTAATATTAAATTTAGTCAGATTTAGCAGCAGCCATATGGTACAGATTTTTAAAAAAGTATGAAAAGTTGCAATTTTCCCAACTTAATAGTTATTGTTTCATTATTGTTTCATAAGTGACTCACCATCTTTTTGTCCAAAGGTAAAGAAACTTCCAGTTTTGGCTGCTACCTAAGAAAGACAAAGTAAAAACATTTGCTTTAAATTATATATATATATATGCCATTTATATTCTCTTCTTTTGTATTTACTTATTTTGTTTGTAATGCTTTGAACAAGGTCCAAGACCTCATACATGCTAGCAAATACTCTACCACAGGGCTTCTCAGCCCTTCTCTTCTTTTGAGATATGACCAAACTAGGTTACCCAGGCACACCTTGACTCACAATCTTTCTGTCTCAGACTCCCAAACAGCCGGAATTACAGAGTCATACAACCAAGCCTGACTTCATCAGTTTTTATATATAGAAGACTATTTGAAATAATATGTGTCCATATATAATATATATCCATACAATGAACTGTTATTGATATTAAATTTAATTGCTTCAGAATAAAATGCCTTGAGTAATTAAATGGACCCTGGGTCTTCATAGATAGAGAGGTATTCTTTTTCACATGAAGAGAATAACTTTTCTAGAAAAATCTTCCCAGTCCTTCCCCTATATAAAATATGACAAACTCATTTTTATAACCTATGAATCAGAAAGTTGTGCTAAATAGCAAATCTTCTCTTTAAACTCAATGTAGATACTTTGTCAACAATAGCGTACACTGTCAATCAAATGTGTGGACTTCTTCTGGCAGCACAGTGGACATTAGTGCTTGGATCATCTCACCCTTAGTTATTAGAAGAGCAAATAAGTGAAGTTGAGACAGGAGAGGTCCGAGCACTAGAAGAAAGAACATGCAACATTGTTCCCCAACAAAAGACTATTAGTGGAATGACCACAACTATGTCTTGTCATAACCCTTCTTTCTCAGGCCGGGAAAATACAGTTCTGTACAGATAAATACAGATTTACTAACAATGGAGGTTTTTTTGCTTTCCAACAGATTTCTAGCATTGCTTTAGAAGGATTTCAAATCAATATATTTTTGTTTGCTTGCACGTGTACACACTGGGAGGGGGGGGCATGTGTATCAGAGGACAATTAAGTAAGTGTGTACCATAAAGGTTCAAAGGTGAGTTTAGGAATCGTCCTTATTGCTTTGTTATGGGGTTTTCCAGACTCTGCCTCTCTGGGCCAGAATTGCAAACTGCTGCCATTTCTACCTAGTGTTTTTACATGGTATCTCAGGATACAAACTCAAGTCATTTGACATAAGAGGCAAAAGCTTTAACTCTCCAGCCATCTCTCAGGCCCTGAAATCAATGTTACTAAAGGTTGTTCTCCTAGTTGTAAGATTCTGAATATTCAAAAGGAATAATTTGTATCAGCATTAGAGAAATCTCCTTTGTGATTAGATACCGAATATTGTCTCTTCCGCCAGTATAGTTTCAGTCTGTATGTCTCCCAAGAATGTCTGCTTCATTTCCTAGTGGGTTTCTTCTTCCCAAGTCTCATTCCTCTTCCCAACACTGTTCTCCTAATCCCTAAGGCCACGTATTTTAAAACATATTTCTACGACTTTTTACATTCTGTTATTTCTGTGTCTGATTTCATGTCACAGTGAAGTGATACATACTTCACAACATGGCAAGCATAGCCCAACCCCTGAACCTGCTTTGAACTAGTTGATTCAGAATTTAGCATTACAAGGACATTGGATTCTTTTAATCCAATGAATGTTATAGTTTGGTGGCAGGCACAGGAAATCAACATCAATCCTAACATACCTGTGTTCTTGCTCTCCTGTGCAGGCCCACGAAGACTATCACTATGACCGATGGGGACTATGATTATCTGATTAAACTCCTGGCCCTTGGAGACTCAGGAGTGGGGAAGACAACATTTCTTTATAGATACACAGATAACAAATTCAACCCCAAGTTCATCACTACAGTGGGGATAGATTTCCGGGAGAAACGTGTGGTAAGTTTCCAGTCGTATGCCACCTTGTTACATAGTCTCCAGCATACGAAAAGAATTAAGAAACCATGTTTATTGCACAGAAATCTGTGTTTTAGTCACATCAAGCTCATGATCTAACTTTGAAACATTATTTACTACTTTTTTGGCTATCAATAACATTTTGATAGAAAAAAATCTGATAGATATGATCTCATCTTTAGAAATATACAAGGAAACTGAAATAAAGGATTTGGGATTTGCAGACAATGTGCTTCCTATAAATACTTAAGGAATTTTTCCAATTCACTTTAATCAAGTACTAGAAGCTCCTCCACTCAAGCTCAGTTTCTCAGTTCAACCAAGTAGTCTCTTCTCTGTGCAAAACAAAGAGGTTGAGTATGATTGGCAAATAGCTGGAACATGAAATTTGCAAGTTCTTGCTGCATTTTTTATGTATGTGTGGCCTCAGCCATCAATCACTGGCTTATTTTGAACAGAATGTGCAACCCATCCATGCTATTTTCCATGATAAGGGAGTTTAAGTGTGAATCACAACACAACGTCCTCCTCCTATGCTAGACACGGATGACAAGGAGGAAGGCTTCCTGACATGTGAGACATGGAGCAGAGGCACGTTGGCTTGGCCACACTTCCTGCCGCCCATGGTAGGCTTGACTGCCAAGATGACTGTGGCTTCCAGCTGATGTCACAAATCCACTCATGGCTTGAGAACTGGGAGGAAAAAAATTACCAAAGGGAATGTTTGGTGGAAAATCATTGTCTGAGATGTTGAATCTGTCCCTGCACTTTATCTAAGAGCTAACACGTAAAGAAGCTTTGTTTTCAACATATGGAGGGTTCTAACTTCTCCCCACACCAATGACCACTAATCTGAATACAAACACTATAAAAATTTCCCTTTAGAACATGCTCACTGAACTACTAGCATTATACAAAGAGATCCTTTGAAGGCATCTACATCAAAAGGAGACAACGAACATCTTGTGTCGACCTGCTAAGCAGTTCCATGTGTATATCACCGGAAAGTAATTTTGAAAGTCTAGTCTATAATAAAAAGACATTCAGGTATTTGTAAAGAGAATTTTTATTGATAAAATGATTTGCCATTTGGGATTTCATTTAAGCGTACGATGAGTGTTAAATAGGAAAGGGTTGCAATTAATTGGCAAATAAGAAAATTGAACTTGAAGAGGTTAAATCATGAGCTGATACTTGAACCTAAGACTTGTGTCCTGAATCTGATGCCTGCTGCCTCCATGAGAAGATGACAGAAGGTGTCTAATTTAAGCTTGCAGCATGCCTAAATTGTGTTGAAAATCATACGGTACTTGACATTTACAAGTGAGATCTATGTGATACTTCTGGGGGAAAAAAGAAGCAAATATTTATTCTGCACTATGAACTTTGATTATAGTAATCAAGAAAAAACATGTTAAGTGAACTCAGGGAACTAGAATGTGGACAAGATCCAAGGCAGTATTAACTGAGTAGAACTGTGTTGTTGTTGTTTTTTTCCCTAGGTTTATAACACACAAGGACCAAATGGATCTTCAGGGAAGGCATTTAAGGTTCATCTGCAGCTTTGGGACACTGCCGGACAAGAGCGGTAACAGGAAATTACTTTCTTTCTAACGATATAGAACTTTAAAAACATGAGAATGAATATTATATATGACCTTTCCAAATAAGTAATATGAAACTCTTCTGTCAACATCAACATGTATGTAGATGCCTAGTGTGCCCTTAATACCAGCATTCAAGAGGTTGAGACAGGACTATTGCTACCATTTAAGGCACAAATGAAAACTGAAGTGGAACAAAAATAATGGACATTTTTATAGAGAAGTAAAAGATCATGATTTCTAGTTAATTAACCATAACTAGCACTGTGTAGTTGGCGTGGGTTATAGAACCCAGATACAAATAAATTTATCTTTGTATTGCTACTAGGAAGAAACGTCCAGATTTATTTAAAGTGAAGCTGAGAAAATAACATTGTTATAAGTGCCAATCAAAGAGAGAATTAAAGACAGGCTATTTAGGCCTTTCTTGTTTTGGGGTTCTACCCAAATCATTTGTGGCATGTGCTTGGTGCCTGACTTTATTCATTCAAGTTTATCTTACACCATCTAGCATGCTTAATCTCTTTCCCTCCTTCCCTAAGACCTTCTTGTCTGATTGAAATTTACCTGCCTGGCTTCACACCTCAACTGATACAAACTCCATTTTCTTTGGACTACCTCCAGCATCTATATTCTAACCCCCTCTACTATAGTCTATATTCTACCTACATTCTATCACCTAAACTTATTTAATTACTTATCTACCACCTGGAATAAAATGAATCTTCCATTTTTATCTTTAACTTCTCTTTCTAGACTCACTTGGGACAGTCAGCTCCCCCCCAAAATTGTGAGATGTATCAGGCAGAGCCTTTGCCTGGTTTTTCAAAATCCTCTACAATAAAGATTTAAAGTCCTTGAGGGTAAAAGTATAAGAATATATTTCTTTGGGACCCGAGTTTTCAAAGTATTAAAAACCCACATCTAATAATAAACCTCTTCATATTAGATCAAATAGAAATGATAATAGATTGGCGCCAAAGCTATCTCAAAGACACACCCTCCCACTGCACCCCCACCCTCCCAGCTCAACTCGAATGTCTTAGGATGCTTATGCTTGTAAACACTTACATTTTTGAAATGCATCCAAAACGTTCTCGCTTTCAGTGAGTGTAAACGCCAGGAGAGGTGCTGGACCATCGCGGTTAGCTTTTTTGACTGTGAATTCCATTTACACACAGCCTTCAACACGGCTGCTGCTTCTGAAGTCATTCCCCAAAAAGAGGCTCTTTTCATGTGTCAGTTTTGTTGTCACGAAGATGTATGTTTTATAGACTGATCAAATTCATTTTTAAAGAAGCAATAAGAGAAAAATGTGCTCCCCATATGTCCTCACACACGGTATGACAGCCTAGCATAATGGCAGAATTCTCTCATCTGTCCCCACGATGCAGCTGCATTATAGGGAGGGGGGAAATAGGCAGGGATGGCTTTGAAACTCCTGGGTGATTCATACCTTGAGAATTTCTTATTCTGTGGCTATAAGATGTAACTAAGCAACAATAGAAACAGTAGCTCAGCCCTGGGTCCTCTGCTTCAGGATATCTGGATAGAGAATCCAGGTAATGTAATGTTTATTGATAAAAGGCAGACAGGGAAACAAGGGAGCTTGTTTCCTATGGAAACGAGAAGAATCCAGGACCCAGCCTCACTGCCCAGGGAGCTGCCTGGCTGGGACCTGTTGCTTTGTGTGATCCCAGCCTTGTTCACCCTTGCGACTCACAGGGTAGAATGAGACAGAGCAGAGGATGTGAAGCCAGAAATCAATGATGTTTCTTTTCGAGAGAAATGGGGCCAGGGAGGGGAGAGATACCAAGGGAAAATGGTCTAGGACACAAGACAGAGACAGCTATTGATGCTGCCCTGACTGCAAATGCATTTGTATCACCCAGCTTGCTATAACAAGCATATTTCTCATTGACATTATTATGTGCTGTGGGCAATAGGGAAAATAACTTACAAATAATCATGCCTTTCTTTGAGACAGACAGACAGAAACATACACACACACACACACACACACACACACGCACGCACACGCACACGCACACGCACACAGAAACCACAGAAACTTTTCCTAGCCACACTACTATTTCAACTGCATAAGAAACAAATGTATGGGGGGGGGGCTGGAGAGTTGGCTCAGGGGTTAAGCCTCTGCCTTGCGGGCAGAAGGCCCTGACTTCAGATCCTAGACCCCACGTATAGATGCTGGGCGGAAGCGGGGCAGCCTGCGTTTTTGGTCCTGGTAGGGCAGATCCTGTGAATCCCCGGGCAGAGTTAAAAAGGAGTAGGTGGAGGCAGTCCATGGTGGTTCCCGAATTCCTCCGTGGTCCTACATACATACACATACCTACACATACATACACACATGCACACACACGCATACATGCAATTGAATAAATAATACAAAAAAAAAAGAAACAAATGTATGGGTTAGAGCTAGTCTCCAGAGATACAACTGTTTGTAAAAGCAATATAATCTCTGAGAACTCCCAGGCCATGTAGACCTACAGAATAATATTGACGTTTTTATGTTTGAACTCTACATTTGCTATCTTGCTAATGCCTCTGGAAGAAATGCACAGTCATTGAAGTAGCTCTTGCCTTAAGTTTCAGTGTTTGTATCATTATCGTTATCTTCTGAAGTTATTTAAAAATCATTTAATAGTTTCGTGTCTTTTACCCTTCCCAGTTTTTCTCTTCCCTTTAATTGCAAAATATATTTTTAAGTAGATAACATTTCCTAGACCACAAAAATACATTGTTAGTCAATCAGAAATGTAGCTCCTTTTCTCCCTGGAGCATGAAGAGTAGAAAGAACATTGAACTAGTGATTTCAGAGGCTCCAGGTCCACAGAGCAGAAGCAAAAGGCAATACGCCAGCCCTCCAGGAGGGAGTTGTTCTGTGGAAGTCTCCTGCAGGAAGGCGGATTTCCTCAGGTGGAATTATGTTCAGACATCCAGGATGCAGGGAGAAGCAGAAGAATTCATGTGTGGTTACCCACAGAACCACCAGCATGTGTCCAGGGGAGAAGCCTGAATGAAGAGATGCTAACATGCCCGGGGGTGAATAAGAATGAAGCCAAGGGGAGAAGTGAGCAAGGATCTATTCCAGCAGGGTCTCCATGGTCTATTAGGAAGCTGGGTGCCATCATAAGAGCCATATACTGCCACTAAAATATTGCTCATAAAGAAATGATAAAAGTGTGAAAAAAATGGGGTAGAGAATTCCTCAACACTGGGCAGAGGAGAAGATTAAAAAAGTCTTCTCAGGGTGAAAGATAATGAGGCTGAAAGATGCACAGAAACGAGCAAGGGCAAAGTAAGTGTTTATTGTACGTATCAGGTAAGGAGGATAGGGTGTGAGAGGGGATGCCTTTGACTGAGGAAGAAGTCAATTGAAGGGGCCGGTTTAGTTTGGGATGGATGAAATTGAAGGGGCCTGAGCTTCTCTGACATTCAACAGTGTGAAGAGCAGGAAAAGCCACATCTATGCATCTTGGGTTTCTCCACTGATAAACCAAAATTAAGACAAGAAAGTAAATGAAATTATCAAGGGAATCCCCATAGATAAGAGGGGTCCAGGCTGGGATGATGGCTCAAGGGTTAAAGCCTTTGTCTTACAAACAAAAAGATCTGAGTTTGGATTCCCAGATTCCATGTGAATATGTCAAGCAGAAAGGGTGGTGATCTGCAATTCTAGCATTGAAGGGAGGTGCTTGTGAAACCCCAGAGCAAAGCAATAAGGAGGTAATAGAGCAATCCAGGATTATTCCTAATGTCACCCTTGAGCCTCAACAGGCACACATACTCAAATGCCCTATAATACACACACACACACACACACACACACACACACACACACACACACATACACTTTAACACATGTGGCCAAAAAAGGAGAGAATGGTCAAGAATAGAAATTTGAGAAAACCAATTCAAAATGTTCAGTAACTGGACTAAAATTGGACACCAGAGAGAAAGAAAATATGTAGGACATGACATACATCTTTATTCCTAAGCTCTGTACCTTCCTGAAAAACCATTTGCCAAGTTCAAACCTCCCCGGGTCCCTGTGTGCATTCTCCACTTTGACCCAGTCTAATGTCTTGGTGGGTCTCAGAACATCAGCATCATGAAGGAAGAGTCGGGGGAAGGGTCCATGAGAGCGGACTTCACATTGCGGACTGTGGATAACAGTAGAAATGAACATTCTTACTTTCTTTCCCAGCTCCTAAGTTTCTCCTTAGTTCTTACTCTCCTACATTCCACCCCTTGCCATCTTCTTCTTCCTCATGAGAACCACCGGCTAGCCTAACATGCAATTTCACGCCACAGAAGGTTTTTTAATGAATTTTCTCAATATCTATTTCCCTTATGAAAAAAATTCTCTTTCCAGTTACAAACAAGCTGTGTGGTCTAGTGCCTGTCACCGCCATTCACATTCAGCTTACATAGGTGCAGTATCTTCATCTGGACATAGACAAGAAAGACTGAATAGTATTAGTTAAAGCCCTTCAAGAGTATCTTGTTACATTGTAATTCCAGACAGAGTTTGCTTCTGAGTCAAAATGGAGAAGATTCCAGGAAGTTGTATAGGCAGGTGTCTATCAAACGTTTCAAACTCTGTATCAGTGTCATGAGACTATAGAGCCAGGAAGTGTCTTAAAAAAAAAAAATCAACAAGCAAAACATGTTCACCTTGTTCTTCATCCATCTTCCCACCCAATCTCTCATGGCTGTGGGACAGTGGAAAGGGCCAGCCACGGAGACCTTGTACCTACGAGGCAAACTGTTGGGTGTTCTGTGATCCTATGTTTGCAGACTGACTCTCAAAACCACCCGCTGTGTTTCCTCGGCAGGTTCCGGAGCCTCACTACAGCTTTCTTCCGAGACGCCATGGGCTTCTTGCTAATGTTCGACCTCACCAGTCAGCAGAGCTTCTTGAATGTCAGGAACTGGATGAGTAAGTATGCTGAAAGATGCGCAGGCGCTGCCTTGGGACGCTCATGTTCTCTGCCTGCTTATCTGCCTCGTGGGGTGCAACCACTGGGGAGCACACACTGAGTCTGGAAATCATGTGTGTAGTCATCCTGTGTCACAAGAGAGAGATGATTCTATATGGCTCACCAGCAAGCCTTGGAATTGGCTTTGCTTAGAAACCCTGGGCGGCTGTCTTACCACTTACGTTTGCCATTTTGATTGCAGTCCTTCAGAGGTTCTTAATTCCATTTGTCTAGTAAGTGTTGAAAGATTTCTTACAGCGAGTTGACCTGTGGCATCGAATCCCAGTAGGGACCCTGAGAAAAATCCAAAGTGTTTCTTGGGAGGAGCTAGTGACACCTAGAGGTGTTCCACAGCAATTAGCTCAAGTACTACACCAGCGATCAATGAGGAAATGTCAACAAAGTCTGACTCCCTAAATTTTTTCTCTGAGATAATGTTTATTCTAGGGTTCTACCTTTATTTTCTTTGATTTTTTGCAATTCTTGACCAAATTTAGATAAAATTATCAAATTTTGAGGAGATAGGGGAATAATATGATTCCATTCTTTCAGAGGATGATTTGTCCTTTGTCAAGGCAGATGTGCCTCTTTTTTAAGTCTTCAGGAGGATATTACTGGGATTTTAGATAATGAATAGCCATGCGTAATAATCCTTGAGTTTCTAAGACTCGTTTCATTGATGCTGCAAGGCAAGTCTTCATGCCCTTTGAAATGTGTCCCCCACAGTCTCACATGTTTGGCAAGGTCATGGCATCTTGAGAGGAGGAGCCTTGCTGGAGGAAGGTAGTCACAAGGGGTGGGCCTCGAGGTGGATTAATCCCACCTTACCTCCAAGAGAAGTCTGCCTTTGCAGCAAGCATTCTTGCAGCTCTCAGTTTCAAAGATGTCTGCAGTGACGTAGCCTCCCCTAACTTTGTCCAGCCAGCCATGCCACCTCCACCATGAGAAACTGTATCTCCCCTCTGGAACCATAAGCTGAATAAATCTCCCTTTCTCCCTAAGTTGCTTGACTTTGTGTGTTCTCTCACAGCAATAATTTAGAGTAACTGTTACACCCTTCCTCTCATCTAAACAGTGTGGTACACAGAATAGCCTGTCTTGATGAGGTAGACAGAGAAGATGATAGATTTCTCATCTTTTCTTCCCTCCTTCTTTTCTTACTGAGTTCATTGTTCTCTCTCTCTCCCTCACACACACATGCACACATACACTGGTCTACCCAGAGAAAAGTGAAAGACCAGATACCTTAAACTTTGTTCGAAAGGAATTATGGTTATTCCAGAAATGTCCCATCTCATAGATCATCACTTAAGATATTAGGACAGAGAAGGAGAGCAGCCATCAGTGATTTATGGAACAAGCAAATTTCCAGACTTAAACATGCTACTGTGTCTATTTGTATGCAATAAACAAGGGATGGGAAGCAGTCTGTGGAGGTCAGAGGCCATCTCCCCAGCTGCAGAGCATGGTTAGGTCCTGGTTCAGGGGTCTCATGGTGTCTCAGTCTATGGTTTATAAGGCACAATCTCTCCATTGCAAATAAGGAAATGCTGACTGAGGAGCATAAGCACCTGACTGCTTGTTACTAGCAAGCAGACTGCAGATGAACTATTGGATTAAGAGTCTGCATTATCAGCAGCACTTTGACATCACTTGTTTGTAACTAACTCACTGCTTCCATTTCCTTGCTTCCTTTCTCAGGCCAACTGCAAGCAAATGCTTACTGTGAAAATCCAGATATAGTATTAATTGGCAACAAGGCAGACCTGCCAGACCAAAGGGAAGTCAACGAACGGCAAGCCCGAGAGCTGGCTGAAAAATATGGGTGAGTCATTTCCAAAGAGAACCATTCCTTGTACATGGATGAGGTGAAGCCATGAAATTCTTAGTAGAAGAAATCCCCAGGAATCAGGAACAACTGGTGGATTACAAAGACCTTAGAATGGCTGGGGAGATGGTTCAGTAGGTAAAAGTACTTGCTGTGCAAACATGTGGTTCCAAGATTTGATCAGTACCCATGTAAAAGTAAGTTTTGCTGGTGTACATCTATAATCACAGAACTGAGGGATGGAAATAGGCAGATTCCAGGAGGTTACTAGTCAGCCAGTGTCAGCTAAAGGGTAAGCTCCCTGCTTGGTGTAAGATCCTGTCTCATAAATGAAGGTGGAGAAAAGATTAAGGAAAGTGATTCTGATGTCAACTTCCAGACCCTACATGCTATTGCATAGGCAAGTGTATCCATAAGTATACACATGCATATATACACGTGCACACACAAACTGCACTTATTCTCTCTGTGTCTTTCTTGCTTTCTTACACACGCACACACACATACACACACAAAAAAAATACACACACTCTGTTCATTGAATCCCTCATAGCCATGGACATGGCATTAGAGCATCATACACTAGAGTTGATACACTCAGAGTAAGAAAGATCCAATCACAGAAATATTAAGTATTTGGTGGAAGGCCACATACTGGATAAGTATTACATAAGTATTTGGTGGAAAGACAAGAGTTTGAATTCCAGGGCTTACATTCTTAAATTCTGTACTTCAGTGCCTATTAGTGAATAGATATAAACAG
This sequence comes from Typhlomys cinereus, assembly GCA_023101885.1. NCBI lineage: Eukaryota > Metazoa > Chordata > Mammalia > Rodentia > Platacanthomyidae > Typhlomys > Typhlomys cinereus. The sequence goes on along the minus strand of JALPQD010000466.1, from coordinate 1,407,157 downwards.
GGAAAACATAATACCTGGAGTGGGCTGAATAATGTAGTTTTTTTCCTAGGTGGGCTTGATTGGCTGCTGTCAATAAAAACCAACCAAAAAGTCCTTGGAATTGCTGATCAATTTCCACAGTAAAATTTCTCAGTATTTTTTAAACTTAAAACAGCTCATCACATATGTCAATTATTTTTTTGCTAAAGAATTCTCATTCAGATAGAGCTTTAAAATTTACAAATTCTAGAAATATCTAATTGTGAATAAACATAGCCTACATTCCCACGAATATTATACTCAATGAGTATCCAAATCATATTTCTACATAATTGACTGATTAGAAAGAAATTAGAAACCTAGTGGTACTATTAACTACTGGTTTAGGCACTTTTTTCCTCTCCTGCTTTCTAGTTATTTTTATTTAACAGTAATAACACCTTGACTTTGACTTCCTGTCTACCTCCTGTAGTGGTCTCCCAAAGAGTGGAGTTGTCACCAAATTTATCTGAAATTATTTATTATTATTATTTATAATATTATTTATATTATTAATTAATATTATCACTGAGATAAAGCAACAATGTCTCTGACTTATCCAGTAAAACATAATTTCTCAATCTCTTCTCCAGTTGTACATTGTGCACGCCAGGCACTTTATGTCTTCTGAATTTTTATCTCTTCATCTTAAAAATATTTCTCACAATATTTCACACTCAGGATTCTCAACTTCTCCTGGGTGTCTGTCTTTCTGCTAATCCCAGTACTTAATTTAAATCTGCATTAAGATATCTTCTAAATAATCTTCCACTCTGCTTCATTTAAAAAATGAAGATTTTTATGTGAGAATACTTACTATCTACTCTTGGTATTATTTTAAAAAATACAGTAAGTTCAAAATGCACATTATCACAACTATATTTATTCATGAAATTGTATTCTTGAAGAATAAAGACACTAACAACCTTGTAAAGGAATGCATTTTAATGAGATAGATTTAACCTCTCCTTGATCTAAATATACTTCAAAATATCATGCACTAATGATATATATAGACAACTTTACCTGCCATTTTAAAAAAACATGTATGTTTGTCATTTCTTTTTCTATGTTAGCATTCCATACTTTGAAACAAGTGCAGCAAGTGGACAGAACGTAGAGAAATCTGTGGAAACCCTTCTGGACTTAATAATGAAGAGAATGGAACAGTGTGTAGAGAAGACACAAGTCCCTGATGCTGTCAATGGTGGGAACTCTGGAAAGCTGGATGGGGAAAAGTCTTCAGAGAAGAAATGTGCCTGCTAGAGACTCTGATGAACTAGTGATCAAGAACCTGCCCAAATACCACTTCCCAAACCAAGGACAGACCACAAAGTTATTGTTGATCATGAGCAATGGTGTCTCTCTCTCTTTCTACCAGAAAAATGTTTTAAGAAACCAGAATAGTCAAAAGAGTTGACAAGTTATCCTGAGTTTCTTCCAAACAAAAGATGATTTCACCATCATAGACATTCACTTGTATTTTTTTAAAAGAAGTCGTATATGTAAAAGAGTAGGTAAGAAGAAATGTCAGTGAGTTTTAAATGAAAGGAAATGCAACTTATCACACCAGAGAAAAGGGTAGACTACTAACAGGAGAAAACAGAAAGATGGTATCTTTTGTTTGGGTCTGTTTATGAGAATATGCATGATATGTCTATATCTGTGCATATATCACAAAGAACTTTTTGTGGTTCATTAAGAAATACAGGACCATATATGCCCCAAAAGCTATACTAAGCTGTATTGAGAAGGTCACAAGTAGGTGCATGCCAGACCTCTGTTAAAATGTGGAATAAGACCATTATTGTATTCCTAATGAATGCCAGGTAGACAAGGATAGGAACATGGATGATGAAGTTAAAGGGACATGCCTTGGAGGAAAACAAAAAGAAATGTGGATGATGACATTTGGACAGCCAAAATTAAGTATATTTGCTAGATATCTAGGAGAATTTTGTAACCAAATTTTACCAAAGCTAATTAGAAACTAACATTATCACCTGGGATAAGTGAGCCCAAAGATTTTAATGAAACAAAATTTTTATGCATGGGTTTTTGATTGTTTGCATTTAATTTTCTTAACAATTCTTACCTGGTGTCACAAGGAAAAATAAGCTGTTGTTGTTTATCAGAATATCTCTTTTACAAATGTCATCAAGAAAAGCCTATTTAAGCCTTAAAGTTTCTTACGATAAAACTTGTTGGAAATATGAATAGTAGCTATTAATCATGAGGACTTTCTTTTATTTAACAAAAAGCACTAGAAAAATCCAGATCATGTTTCTCACTCCCAACCACTGTGCTTTGAAGCAATCCCTTTGTAGAGCTACAGCTCCACAATAATCATGGATACAGTAACCATAGTCACTCTAAACTAAGTCCATTGACTCATAAAAATTGGTGATGCCTCCTTATTACAATGTCTTTTTATTTTCTAAGGCAAAATACATATAATTGAGATGTATATGAAATTTGGCCAAGAAGTGAACTTCATGTCATTTCACCAAAAATGTAGTCAGTTGCTTTATTGTTTTTAACATGAAACTGCATTTTCCTTCTAAAAAATGACCACAAAAGAATTTTCCATAGACTTACTCTGATCATTATGAAAACTAACTTTATGTTACTTTTTGGTCTTGGTTGCAGATATATGTAAGCCATTCCCATCGAAATAACATTTAAACATACTAATTGATTTCATCAATAACAAAGATAATATACTACAAGTTTTCTCTTTTCATAAAGCATACAATTTTTGACAGAGGTGTTCCTCTTCTTATAAAGTTTTTCAAATCAAATCTAGTTTTTTCATATCTTGCTTATTTTTCAAGTTACAACATTTAACAGTAAAATCCCAGTACCTTCTTTAGCTCCTAACAACCTTTTTCCTGGTGTTTGGTCAGATTCAGAAACAGAGAGGTCCAAGGAAATATCTACCGGACCCAGAAATGTGCCATGAATTAAAACAATGTGAAAGCTTTTTATGTGGTTAACTTGCAGTATAATTTTCACTATTAACTGCCCATCACCTGCAAGTACTTCAGCATCATTCCAACTCCTAAGAGTGAGCAATTTAGGTATTCTTCAGATTCCCTTTGTCTCAAATATTTTTTATGACCTTCATGCCTACACCATGAAAACAGAAAGCTATTAGTTAACGATGAATAGCTTTCTTATGGAAAGGAAATGAGAAAAAAATAACTTAATCATTACTGTGGAAAACTGTGGTAAATGTTCCATGATCATTATACCTGTTTCTTATTTGGATTTCAATTGTGACGTCACCTGAAATTCCATGATAGAGAATGTGTGGCTGTCACATAATGCTGAGTATATTCAGTTTGGATGTAGCTTTTTGTTTCTCTTTGTGTTCTGGTTACATGATTTATTCACTTATGGCAGCAATTCTGTTGTTGTCAGATAGTCTATGAGTATTTCCCAGGGCTTATTTTTAACATCATGATTTGATAACTGTAGCATGACACAGAAGGTAATAATGTCTTTAGTTACGATATTGTACCTGTAGGAATATCCGATGTGAGTAATAATCTCAAGAGGAATGAAATTTAGAACTGCTAAAATTAAATTATTGTTCTATTTATAGATACTTGATCTCAAACACATATTGTCTGTAAAATAACTGATCTCTAAATCTATGTAGCCATTATTAGAAATTCATATTTTCTTACTTCAGAGTTTATAGATCTGTATGTTTCATGACATACTTTCAGACTGACCTGCTGCCACAAATAGAAGCTGCTTTGCAGAATCCCATTTCCCTCTAATCCCACAATAGCATGCATTCTCAGTTACGATGTTTCCTCTTACTGATCATCTCCCAAATGCTTTGTGCTTTGGAGAAGTATTTGAAGTGTACATGAAGCTCTATTTCTGGAGTATTCACAATTGTTTGATGTTTACATTGACCTATTTCAGTGCCTCAGACACCTCTGTGACCAAACTTGTTTCCAATCACATAAGTCATTTCTTCTGCTCTTAGGTCTCCAGAATGCCTGCAGAGCCAGTAACATGACTCAGCGTCTTCTGATATCTTCAGCAAAGGACACAGGGACTTGATTAGGACCTGGAGATTATTTCCACCTTACTCCTGGTCTCCCAATTTGATCCTCACAGACTAGGCATTGCCTGAGACTTTATTATAACTAGGTACAAGGTTACCTTTTAATGTCATAGGATAATGATCATTTGAAAAATTTCAAAACTAAGAGAATGAAATGTTCCTCATGCGCTGACAGTGCTAACAAGTCATAAACACACAGAGAAAGTGTTAGGTGTTTGGAACTGAATTGGTTCTTTTCCTAACAGTTTTTAAAACTAATAACTTTAGTCAATTTACTATGAATTGACTGCAAAAAAATCAAAACCAGCATTTTTAAGGTCTTTTATCTGTCATTTCTGGGTCACTCTGTGTATCAGCACATGTTTCTATCGCGCTTCTACTGGTAAGTTCTTGTCTACCAACCTATACGTACAGGATAACTGAGCAAGAGTTTCACCAAGCTCTTTCATGCCTTTTTTCTTTAAAAGGAAAAGAGAAGCTTGGTGATAAAGACATGAATATATCAGAAGATAACAACCACATTATGAGCTCTTTAACTTTAAATTGAGTCTTCTGGGACTTGATAACTTTGATGAGGCCCAGGTATCTTCTCACCAAGGCAGTGAGTAAACTACTGAGAAGTTACACTTGGTGGAAGACAAGGTATAACCAGATATAATTGCATAGCCCAGAAACTTCATCTATGAGACAGGATCACTCACCATTCTCCTCTTTTCCCTCTTCTTTTCCTTAATATATAACAAAATTTGGAGCACAAAGTGGCATCCATAAAGAATGATGGACTTCTGATACTCAAACTACAAACAAGTAATATTACAAGTTTCTATATTATTGAGATATATAATAGTTTCTTAAAGGATTTGAAGATCTAGAGATATAACTCAGTGGTACGGTGCTTTCCTGGTATATTTGAGATGGTGGTTTTAGTAAAGAGAGAGAGAGAAATTGAAATCTTGAGAGTTCATGTTAGTCAAAGTTATAAGAGTTGATCTTCACCCTTTACACCCAAGCTTTATAACATTTAAAGAAGTTTAATGAGTTTGAATACTTTCAAGAAAGTTTTATTATATTTTAAATGCCAAAATGATTTCTATATTTTAAAAGTTGCCTATGACTTCATCATGTTATATTTTCTTCCTGATCATTGACCATGATGATCTCAGCTTATTTTTGAAGAGAACACAAAAAAACTAGAATTGGGTATTAACTGAGATGAACTTTCTCTCAGTGCTTTATACATTCATGGAGCTGTTTGTCCTGTGGAATAGAGATGATTGTTGTGTACCTAAAAGATTTTATAAAATTGTCTTCAATTATTCTGGAGTATAATTCCATAAAATTATTGTCTTCAACAATTCTGGAATATAACCAACGACAATGACCTTGAAGTCAGCTCAGTCATAGTCTTCGGTACAGAACTGTTGACTGTTAGCTAAGAAAGAAAAGGTTTTGAGCTTTGAGAGTTAAATCCATGAAAAATATTTACTCACCAGTTTTATCTGCTTAGTAGAAATTATGCCATTAAGCTAACAAAGTAAAATATGTAAATAAAATAGCAAATATCTCATGAATCTCATCAAAATTTAGGATAATTTGAACTATTTTGTTTGCTATCTATGAATTCATGTTTTTAACACATTGTACTTTAATTTTCCAAGGATTGCTTTATTGAAAAGTTCTTCATACCAACAGTTTATAACTGAGGTATTTTCTAACTTCATCTCTGAAAAGCAGCTCATCAACAAAAAAAAATAAGCAAGGTTTTACTACCAAATGGTGAAACCCTTCAAATTTTTAATCATTATTAATTTGGTTTCTGTGATTTAAATTCAGTTTACTGCTTCTTTTTTTCCGCCAAAGGTCACAGAAGGCATGACTAATATCCTTGTCTGATAGTCTTTAAGAATTGCTAGAAAATTCTGGCTGCCAATACACATGAGCTGCAGCAAGTAGAACCCTGATTTCATCCAGCAACAGTTGTCCTTACAGCAATTGCTTTCCGTATAGTAGGGGGATTGTGTATGCCTACGTTCATGTGATTTTTGTCCTCAAAACCTCTTAGAAAGTCTGCTGTAAAAAGAAAAGAACAAATTCAGGTACCATGGATAGGTATGACATTATATACCTTAGTTGTGTCTCCTCACATAGACCTTGTAAATTTGGTGTAATTCACAAGGTTCATGACAGACTTGAAGGAAATATTCAAAAGAAATTGCTTTACATTATTGTCAAAATCTAAGAATAAATAATATAAATGTCAGAACTTGAACCCCTTGTTGTGGGAAATATAAGAGGGACAGCACACTAATTATAGTAGGGCTGTGATGTAGGCAATCAGTCTTTTAAATCACTATTTGATTTAAAATGTTTAGCAAATCTTATTGGAGAAAAATATGACCTCTGTTTCAATAAGCTTGTTATTTTTTCATTTCTTTCAAGTTAACTAATTAGAGTCAACGTAATCTATTACACTTGGTTGAAATCCTCTGTGTATAAATAGGGATTTTGTGTTTTTTTAAAAAAAGGCCATGTGATTCTGGTTGCAGTTAAAATGAAGAAAAATAAATTCTCCAGCTTTAGTTAATATGTTAAAAGTAAACTATTCTAAGAGCACTGAAGTGCGTCACAACATCCTAATAGTTTGCCTTTCAGTCATATTATCCTTGTTTTAAACTAAATGTTTTGTCTGCTTTCTACATGGATCTCTGTTATGTCTAATGCTTTGAATGTAACTTAAGACTTTGCAAATCGACTATTCAATATGCCCTGCATAGGCTCTGGTTCCTGACAAACACTGTTCAGTAATTATTTTGTTGTGCCAAAGTTCCAGTGGCTTCAGAAATCAGCTGCCAGTGATTTTTGTGGTGTCTGGGTTTGAATATGTCTGTTGAAAACTGTATTCAGTGATTGTTTCTGCACCCTTTCCAAATAAAAATGCATTTGTACCAATTATCTCATGTGTTCTGAGCAATGTCAGGTCTGTCTCGGTGCTGGATGTGTGGTGAGTAGAGAGCATTATATTGGCTATAACAAGAAACAAATGGTTTAGATTCAGCCAAGTGATTCTTATTCATCTCTCTGACATTTCTGGTGAAGTTTTGAAAGACCAGACATTTCAAGTGGAATTTTCTAATAATTCTAAATGATATAGCCATTGGAATGAGCAGTTACTGTGTCTCAGCATTCTATAGTATATCAGCACTTCCACACGACATGGCATTTTCCTTCCCAGTACAAAATGTCATGCAGGTGGTGGGATCTCCCTGGTCACAGACTGACATGAGCTCAGTTCTAAGCCACAGCCATACGCATCCTTTAGAATGCTCATTTGCCAAGACCAACTTGTTCCAAGGGTGGCTTTCCTTCCATATGTTATGAAGATAGACTTTGCCAAGTAGTGATGAGTTTTTAATTTAAAGATCAACAAGTCTCCCAATGCAATGAATAAATCCTTGGCTCCATTCTTTCAGCTCTCCTTCCCAGCAGCCACACGACTGTTCCACACAGGCAGAAGCCGTTACCTCTGGGTTCACCCTAAATCACTAAGGGCTTTCTTTTCCTGTTGCTTTCATATGACTTTTAATCCCTAGCATGCCCAGTATTGGAGACAGACAGACAGACAGACAGACAGACAGACATGCAGAGAGACAGAGAGACAGAGACAGAGACAAGACAGGGCTTGCTTTTCCTGTTGATTTCATAAAAGTTTTAAGCCCTAGTATGCTCAATATTGAGGATAGAGGAGAGATGTGTGTGTGTGTGTGTGTGTGTGTGTGTGTGTGTGTGTGTGTGTGTGTGTGATAGAGAGAAAGAAAGTGATATTTGTTGTCTTTATAGGATTTCTGGTGTAAGATATGTTGTATTATTCACACACAGTTCTTTCTTCTGAGGAAGAACATACTTCTGATATATCACCATGACTAGAGAGATGGCTCAGGGGTTAAACCTTTGCCTCAAAAGCAAAAGAACATGAGTGCAGTTCCCAAATCCCACATAAAATGCCAGGGAAAAATGGCAGCACCTTGCACTTCCAGCCCTAAAAGGCAGAGCCTGGAAAACCCCAGAGCAAAACAATAAGGAGGTAGAACAACAGGGTGATTCCCTTTGGGCCTCCACTGATACACACAGCGCCCTCTTCTACACCTTCCCCACTCACACATGCACACCCACACCTCCATATACCCAAAAATAGATAAATAAGAAGAATTAACTCTGAGTAGAGTACAGACATTGCTGTCCTGTTGCAAATGCATTTAAGCCACACATATTATTGGGCTAGGAAGCCAACATGTTATTTATAATTTTACTAAAACTTTATAGATCCCAGGATGACTTGAGACAATGGTTGCATTTTTGAAATTATCACAGCTTTAGATCATTTTCATAAGTCTTGGAAAGACAAAAACAAAAAAACCCCATCAGTGATGGGAAAATAACCCAGCACAAATAGCAGCTGCCTGGTTGTCCAGAGAAACCCATTATGTGGCATTCACTGTGGGAACTAAGTAACCCGAAACACGGATGGAAAGGCATGAAAGTTAACATATACATCATGAGAATACATGCCTTCCTTACCCACCCAGGAACCTCAGCCTTCTTCTCTCCTGACCTTCTGAGCAGCACCTTGGGAGACCACTGTGACAGGACCAAATAGGATCACTTAAAGGAGCCGTCTTTAAAAGTTTACCCCACAAGCTTCTTGCAGAGAACATCTGATTTCTATCTATTGGAAACTGACCGAAGATTCCTGAAAGCCTTTCTCCTGCTCAGAATTCAAAGAAAACTTGAAACTCACATAAAAGGAATGATTTCTGTGAAAGACTCTATGTATGAATGAGTATTTACACAATAGTGGGACTTGATTCTTTGATATTTAGGCCACAGTACCATGGAGGACTGCCTATCACTCCCTTGGGACTAGCATGTTGGGCCCCCTCTTCCCCAGCCACTCTAACCTCTAGAGCATCAGCTCCTCCGGCCAGTAACTATCTCCTAGCCTCATTTCTTTCTCTCCTTCCTATTTTTGCCTCTGTTACTTCCAAAGAAAGATGTCTACCTTAAAATTGCTGCCATTTAAGTTACCAGTGTAAAGCTAAGCTTGTTACTTTACCACCCCATCTAAAAGTGAAGGTAATTGCCTCTCTCTGTAGTCAAATGGATGTGTTCTTCATAGACCATAGGATATCTCTATGATCCATAATAGATTGTATGCTATTTAGCCCCCAAGGCTCCGCACAAGCATTATACCACTAAACCCTATCACCACCCCACTACAATAATTCTGTGATGGTAGAGATCTTTCTTTTTCTTTCTTTCCTGCCCTCCCTTCTCCCACAGACACACCACCACACCCTGATGGGGCGCTGACACCTATAACTGGGCCTCACAACTAGGAGGCGTGCAATACATTGCACATACCTAAGCTGTGATACTGAATGATGTCATGAATGGTACCAGTGAAAAGCTCACCATCCTGAAGACACTAAATATTTTCATGGCCTCCAAACGTTTCTCTGTGTGTCCTTCCTAGTTCCCATCCCCAGAATGATACCTATGTGTCACTAGGAAACAATGTGGTGTGTATTCTTGTTAACCCAGGCCTCTTTGACTTGGCATGATGATCTGAGATTCCTGGATGTGGAAACTTGGTAGTGGCTTGCTTCTTTTGATGGGTGTGCTATTTTCAAGTGTCTAGGTATGCAACACTTTTCTTTCTTTGCCTAATAATAGCCAATTCTTTGCTTTCCTTTAGTTCTTGACTCTTATAAATGAAGACACTATGAAAAATAATGTACTGATCTTTTTCTTTAGCAAAAACCAAGGAATTAAATGGTTTAGGTCAAACGAATGTTTTTTAAAATCCTGTTTTCCAAAGTGGCTCCAACTGTTTTTGCTGTTCCCAGCAGTAACATGTGGATAAGTCCATTTGTTCCAAATCTCTGCAGTGGACAGCCTTTTGTTTTTGTCTAATAGGTGTTAAGTTTCATCTTCCCGTGCTTTTGAATGTGAAATTTCCTACTAGAAAATATTGAGCACTTTTTGTTTGTCTTTCCCATGTCTTATTTTATAAAGTAATTGTGCAATCATTGTTTCCATTTCTATTGCATTTTCATCTTGTAAGAATTCTTTATCTATATTGGGTTTTTTTTAAAAAAAAAAAAAAACAAACCTGTAGGATGGCACATGCCGCAGGAGGCCGGCGCTCAGGCCCTGCCACTGCCAACGTGGAGACTTGTAGCAAGTCCTGTTCTTAGTGTTCGAAAGCCCCAATCTGAAGCTAAAGAAGCCACTCGGTGCACATGCCGTTGCCCATGACAGCGTATGGCCTGGCGCTGGTGTCCTACTTTCTCATGACCGGAGCAATAATTTATGATGTTATTGTTGAGCATCCAAGTGTTGGCTCTGTGACAGATGACCCCGGACATCGGAGGCCAGTAGCCTTGCTGGCCTACAGAGTAAACTGACAGTAGAAGGACTTGTGTTTAGCTTCCTGGACCAAACCAACACACCAACTATCCCAAACTCAACAGATTTCTTATTCTGTTCGTTGGGTTTGTCTGTGTCCTGCCAAGCTTTTGCATGGTTAGAGTATTTATGAGAATGAAAGTGCTGGGCTAGCTGATAAGTTAGTACCTTTTGAGAAGAAATTGCTGTATCCTGGATTTGCTCCTGTGAATGACTTTGTAAAGACAGAACCAGTTTGCTGGGAAACAGAAGGAAGAGCGTCACGCGCATTGGAGCTCAGGCCAGAATTCTGTAGTATCAGAGATGAGTTCCTTTCAATATTTTCTTCCTGCTCACCTATTCTGATGTACCAGTGATATGACGTGCATTTTCCTTGTAGTTTTTCTTGTATTATTATTATTTCTTAAGATACCCTCCACTTCTAAAAATACAACACTCAATGAAGTGATTCTTTTTTATAAGCCCTTTATCTTTCTTTGGGGATGACATGTCTGGATTCAAGCAGCAAGATTCTGAGAGCCAATCAACTCTCGGTGGTGCTTTGCCTGCAAACGTGTGTGTGTGGTACTGTGCTGTTTCAGGTTCACATGTAAAACTGTTTCCTGGACCATGAGATGCATGACAGGAGAAGAAATTAACCATTTTCTAATTCAAAAAAAGCCTGTAAATGTTGATAGTTTCTCCAACTTTATGATATTTCTGTTTGTTTAATAGGGTCTTTGCAAAAGCATAAAATTTACTAATGATGTCCAAATAGATTTTTTTAAATTTTCTGGCTCAAGCACTTTATGTGATATTTTACAACTTTGCCTACTTTAATATTACAAAGATGATGTCTTAAATTTCTTAAGATTGTTTCAGCTTCAGCAATGTTATCCATTTCAGCTTTCTTGCTGTATGTGAATGAGTTATGATCAATATCTTTCCCTAATCTGGTACTTCTAATACCACTGAAATAACTTTCCTTCCCCCACTGAATAGCCTTTCGGACTTTTTCAAAAATTAGTGAAATTTAAGCCTATTTTGGATTCTCCTACCCATTTATTGATATATTTATCTATAGTTTTACTAACTGTTAATATCTCAATTTTGCTTGTTAATGGATAATTTTATAATCTCATTAATTCTGCTTCTATTAGTAACATTTTCTTCTTTCCAGCTTAGAGTGTAATTAGCAAATGAAAATTGTGTATATCAAAAGTATATGCCATATCATTTTCCTATATATAATTGATGTATATCTAAATATATGTCAACAGAAATATACATCACTTCAGGAGTGTGCTAAATACTTGAAAACTATTCTCATTCAAAGTAGATACTCAAATATCCAGTATCAAATGGTTTTGATTCATTTGAATGCTCTATATCAACTTTAGGAAATACAAGAAAGTTTTACTTTTTCCTTTCTAACTTGTATGTTCCTTGCTTCCATTTCCTTCTCTCATCATATTCTAATGATGAGGGCTTGTGTTATAATATTTAAGGTAGATGATAAGAAGCGTCATTTTTGACTTTCTTCATCTTCTGTTATAACAAATATAGAAACTATGCTGTCTCTGATACATCCAAATGCTGGTTTACAGACAGGAACATTACCGTTGTTCCTAAGAGGAAACAATGTAGTCTTTATAGTTATTGCATCATCCACAGTCCCACCTCATGTACACATTGACCAAAAAATGGTAAAGATAAGACCTTGCCTAATGATGAACCAACATTTATTGCTTAGGGTACATCCCAGTTCTCCATGATTCTTCCACAACTTTAGATACTGATCAGTGCAGAGAAAACAAATTTCTTTCTTTCGAATCTTAGTTTCATAGCTGAGCAACTTATAATAGAAGGTAGACTATAAATTTACCTAAACTTTACACAACATGAACAACCTTAAGTGCAAATTAAGACCTGAAGCAATGGATAAAGCTGTATAACCTTATGATAAATTTGACAAAAAAGTGTATAGTTGTGAAAAATATGATTGGATAGATGCATTAGAACAACCTTTTACTCACATCATTCTGTGTCCCCGTGTCTTGATACAGGAGAGCACCCTTCAAATGAGGGTATCATAGAAGTAGATCAGAAAAATCCTTGCTGAATTTTAATTGCTTCAGAGCAGAAGTGGAGAAGGTCTGAGTACTAATCCTACTCCTCCCATTTTCTCAATATCAAAGTGCCATATTTGGGGGTAGTGTGTCATAGACTCTATGGAAAATATAGACCTTAATAAAGCAGCTTAATATGCCTACTCAAATATTCATTAAATCCTTAACAATTTATATAAAGGATAAAAGAAGGGAGAGATGAAGGGAGGAAAAGAAAAGAGAAGGGAGGAAGAGAGAAGGAATAAATAGGGAGACAGGAGGAAGGAGAAGAAGTGAGGGAGATATATGATTTTGACATTAGGTAGGGTGCTCGTTTTGGTCTGAATGGATAGAAGATTAATATTGATGTGGGTCCTGCATTTATTCACTAGGTAAGGATTTAAAAGAGAAGAAACATAGGAGGTGTGTGTGTGGGGGGGGGACATTCTCTTAGACCATGAAATGAGCAAGCAAAACGGATAACAGTTAAGTCAGAAGGTTCAGATCCTTATCCACAGTCAGCAAATAAACACATTTCTTTATCGCTTTCACATTTCTTTCTATGTCAAATAAGGATAAAAGTTTCTGAGGTTTCTGAAAAAGATTTAAAAAAATATACTAACTTAAGTAAGTACTTAGAATTGTCCTGGCATGGGATAACTATGCCCTGGATATAATTTGGTAATTGCATTTTAAAATCTAGCTAGCAGCGGAAATGTTTGTGAAAACATCATAAAATGTTCATAGAGTTATCTAACATCTAAAGGACTGCAGTGCTTGAGTGAACTTAAAAGTATTTTATTCAACCTCACTTCTGCAAGCTTTTAAGTATTTAAGAAATAATATTTCATATTATATACAGTATTTAAGAAATGATACTAATATTTCGCATTACAGATAAAAAGGCTGGAAACGTCCTTGTCAAGCAGATAACCAAAGGACTAAGAAGTCTCCTTTAAGGTGGCTGAGGTCTCGCTTTTTCTAATTCATTGAAGTGTGCTCTGCTGACTCAATACATCCGTATTTGTCCATGTCAGGGTTTGTTGCAACTCTCAGTCATCACAAACCATGTGAAATGAAGGCATGTGTCACAGTTTAAGAACCATTTCATAAAAATACCAAGCCCATCATTTAGCTCATGAATTCAGATTCTTTCTGGCTGCAGAGTGCAGCCACTATTTCTCTGACCTATACTGTACACATTTTCATAGATGTATGTGTTTGCAGCATCATGTTCTGTGCCCAATTATTTTATCTAGATACCATTAATAAATATGATAATTAACAATGCAGCCCTTGTAACTGTCTCTTTTTGTGTGTGGTTTGATTTTACTAACAAAGAACTTTTGAATTACAATGGTTTTCTAAATCATGATAGCCATGAGTCTCAACTTTGGAAATAGCCTTGATTGTCAAAGTAACATAAAATAATCTACTCTCTTCTGCCCATGAATCAGTTGACATCAGTTTTCTCATTAATAACAAGTCAGGAGATGAAAGTACATCATAGTAAGACAGTCAAATTTAAAATATATCTTTATTCACACACATATACACGCTTTCTTCTACTTATACACATAAAACAATCTTTGAAGAGTCCTTTTAACAAAACATCTAAAAACAAGATTTTGATTTTCTTTTTCACTGTTTAAAACTGAATTCATCCTCCATCATAGGAGAGCACCTGATTTCTTGACTTTTGCTGTCAGTTTCAAAGAGTCTTTTTTCTCAGGCAGATATTTGTTGCATTTTTCTGGAACGGCTCCTACCTACAAATACATTGATCTACAACAAATTCCATTCAAATGCTGACAGGCCATCATGAATTTTCAGATTGTGCTCCAAAGAATAAATAAGACCTGCATAATCTTTCTGAATCAGATCTTCGGCCAGCCAGTTCATTTCCGGAGTCGAATCAACATCAGATAGGGAGAAGCACTTTCAGTCTTCAAGTCTCTGTAGAAAAGACAACACTAGCAAAATGGCACATATTATACTTTAGTGATACAATGGCTGGAGCACTATCACCTCTACCTTCACTACCACCTAATGGACAAGTCTAAACTAACTGCTTTGATCTAAAGGGACAGCTATGAATGGATCTTTCTGACCAATTCCCCCTGAAATATAGTGGAATCAATAGCTTTCTACTTGGTAGTAATTCATTTAAGATTGAAATGGAGCTGAAAAGAACCCAGGTCACCTGCTCCCTTAATATGTTCTATGAGTAGTTCATAGCCTGAACCAGTGTGAGTCTAATATCTAACAGTATATATGCATATGTGCACACACAAACGTATACATTCACATGTATGTGGGTATATATCGTAGTTACTCTATGTTACTGTTGATAAATTCATGATCAAATGGCTTAAGAGAACAAGGAGGTATTTATTTTCTTTTATGGTCGTCCAGTTATAATTCCTTATCCAGATTGACAGGAGAGCACACACCAACACTAAGAGGGAACTGGCCACACCTTATCCGTAGGACTGCTGAGGGAAAACCCTCACGTGCTAGACCAGCATGTGTTGCCAAGCATACAGAAGGATGCCAACTTCCTCAACCAGTTCCCTCTATCTTATTCACCTGCCCAAGAACCAGCCCCACCCATCATGGGCTGGGCCTCCCCATTAACTAGACAATCTCCTAAAAGCTTGTTTGAGACCTAATTCAACTAGTGATTCCTTACAAATGTGCCCAGAGCTCCAGCCTTCAACCACTAAATTGAACCTATATCTAACATGATAATGCATATATTTTGTTTTGTTTTGTTTAAAAATATACCCACTAATCTATGATTCATGCTCCAACAAATACTTAGGCACATGCCATCAAAGGCAAACCAGGTGAAACCCATATGGAAAAGACATGAGGGAGGGAGGCAGATTATCAGGGGAAAAGAAGAACTGTAATGGAGAGGAGGGTGATGGGATTAGGGATTAAGGTGTAAAAATAGCATGGATTCACTATTTTCACATATGAAACACTAAATGAATAACAAAAAATAGACTAATCTTAAGCTAACCGTTCTTTGATTTTGGGTATGAGCAACAGCTGGATGTTTCAATGGTTGAAAAAAGTTTTGTGCTTAATGAGATATAGCATGAAACTTTTTAGAGAACTTAATTGATTTGTCAAGAATAGGTTTTAAGTATACACTAGTTTTTATTCTACTTTAATGTTTTCTTTCCTCCAACCTCAGCCTCAAATTACAATTTCATTGTATATCAGAGAATCCAGACTTAGCTTATCAAACCATATTATCAATTAAATTCTTTTTTTTAAGAAGTATGGTGATTCTTTTATTTTTTTTTTTTTAGATTTTGATGTCTATTTCTTTTCCATTTTTTAATTGTGTGTGTGTGTGTGTGTGTACATTTGTGTGTATCAGAAGGACACTGTGTATGCCTGTGGAGATCCAAGAATGACTTTGGGAATCATCCTGGATTGCTTCTACCTCCTTTTAGCTTTTTTTCTTAGATTCCCCAGGCTCTGCCTTCCAGGGCCAGAAGTTCAGGCTGCTGCCATTTTGGGCTGTTTTTTTTTTTAATGTGGGATCCGGGATCCTGACTCAGGCCCTTCTGCTTATGAGGCAGAGTCTTAACCCCTGAGCCATCTCTCCAGCCCTCAATTACTTTCTTAAAACAGTTAGCTGAAACTGCTTCATTTTGCTGAAAGGAGAGCTATCTTTATGCCCTTAATTTCCACAAAAAGATTAACACAAAATAATCCAGTTTGATCCTTTTGATTAGGACATTTTTTTTCCACTTGGCCTTTCACAAGTCATAGGTAGGAGTAAATCCTTCAAAACTGTAGCCTTTAACTGCTATGCTAGTCAAATACAACTTTAAAAGTAGTTAAGGAATCATTCTCTTTAACACAGCTCCTGGGTACCAGGCAGATTCCAAGCATTCATAGCTGCGTTATAAATGGATATGACCAGCCTGTCCTCTACTGCCTGACTCCAGTTCCATACTCTCCAGGACCAGCATTACTGGATCTGACCCTCATATCTCACTAGCTTGGAAAACAGAACTTCAAAGAAGGAAGTAAAACACTGATTATCTTCCCACAGGAAAGCCATTGTGCAGGTTAATCTCAAGGGCCAACTTGATATTGGGAGGTAGTCCTCCAGGAAACCTTTGAGCAATTGATCTAGTTAAGACAGGTTTCTAAGAGGTAGACTGTCTTATTTGCTTTAATCGAAGGGAGAAAAGCTGCCCATTGTGGACTGCACCATTCTTTGAGAGGGGGGTATATATGAAAGTGCAGCCCTTATAAAGACAGCTGCATGTACTGATTCTTCCCTTCTTTGCTTTTGCTGTGGCCAGTTCCCTCCCATGATGGGCTGTCACCTGGAAGCATGAACCAATAAAATCCCTTGTTACCCTTAGTGGTCTGCATTAAGTATCATTTTCACCAATAAAATATGAAACTTAAACAGTCATGCGTATCCCTCTATTTCCCCACCAAAGTGACTACCCTTCCTTGGATGTCTCTGGAGTTTAGTTTCTTTGCAGAAGTTGCAAAACTAGTGGCCAGCAAGTTGAGGATTGAACACCTGGAGGCCCAAAGATTTGAGAGGACTTGATTCGCCATGGTTTTCATCTCTAGTCTCTAATTATGTGCATCATTAGCAAAGTGAGTCATTGTTGCAAGGAGCTTTGAAGAGAGAAATGAATCCGTCTGAATTCCTAGACTGATGCTAATCACAGTAAGTCTGATTTTCCACCTCAGGCACTTTGCCCAAGAGTTTCAGAAAATGAGATTCTGCCCTGTAAAGACCAGACAGGGAAATTCAAAAGCTGCTAGAACAGGAAGTTTTTAATCACTTTTTAAATGATACGTGTAATTACAGGCTAGGTTTTCTTTTAAGTGATAATTTCCTAGAGTTTATGGAAATGAGATTTGAGCCCAGATTCAAATTCAGATTCAGCAAACAATAAATATGAAATACTGAAAATCATGTAACTCAGATGGTTTACCATCATTTTGATTGCCTTCCGGGGTCATTATCATTGCTTGAAATCACTCATTGGTAGTTGGCAATTGTTGAAATACGTGCTCTTAGCAATGAAGGGAATAAAAAAGAAATACAAGGAACTATTTCCCTCCTGGGGATATTTACAATCAATTTGATTGAGAGATTATATGGAAATTTTAGTAAGTACTAACAGTTCATGATTGAAATGCTCATCAATGGCAGAAAGAGAGGAAGGACAGTGCCAGAAAATGGTATGCAATACTTGGAGAAAGAGTTATAGAGTCAGTATCAGGTTTGTTTTAAAGTAAAGCGAGAGGAATCTAAAGCCATCTGCTATTTTGCAAGTACTTAAGTATGAAACGTCAAGGGTTCAATGGCGAATAAAATTGTCTTCAATAGGATTTTGGAGAGAGTAAAATAGCTAATTTTCATTTTCAAAGTGATGGGATTTGGAATTATCTGAGCATCTCTGTGAAGGGTGTTTCCAAATATGTTTAATAGAGAAAGGAGGACTCACCCTGAAGGGTCGCAAAACATAAAGGAGAAAGCAAACGCCATCATCCATTTCTCTCTGCCTCCTTTTATCTGTGGACAAGTTGTCCAGCTGCCTCAAACTCCTGGGGTCCTGCCTTCCCAGCGCTGATGGATTCACCCTCACACTGTAAGCCCAAAGGAAGCTTTTTCGCCCTTAAGTTGCCTCTTGTCAGGTACTTGTAATAAGAGCAGTAGTTAGTTCAGACAGTAAAGAAGTAACACATAAGCCATCTCAGGATGATGAAGGTCACTCACATTAAAGGAGGACGTGAGATAAGGCTGAGGGGAGAAAAGCCTTACCCTGTGGAGACAGCCTTAGTCACTGTTGTCTTAGGAGCTTCAGTCCAAAGTGCCACCTTGCTTTTTAGTTGTTTATTCTAAAATTGGAAGGTAAAAAGTGCAGAGAACAGTTAGTCCACTTATTAGCTATATTTTCAAGGCTTCTGCTCAACCTACCAGCCACCTGGTTCCTTGGGAGTGATTCTGTTGAAGTTATTTCTTGAAAACAAAGGAGTAAGACAAGCAAATATATATATTGAAATATAGTGTTATAATTTAACATCTGAAATTCAACATCTCAACTATGTTTGATTTCAGAAATATTTTATATCTATGACTTTATTAAAGAATCTTTCTAGAGAAACCTACAATATCTATTACTTAATTATTTTTATTCAGTCTTTTGATCATGAACCATATGAAACCCTATATTTTGTGGCATCTTTAGCTTCAAGTTTATATTTCTCATTTCTATACTACTAGTGCATGATATAAATCCTGCCTCTCCTATATAAATTGTTGGGAGAAACAAATACAAGCCATAGTATTTTAAATCTGGAAGCAGGAGAGACCACACGTTCTTAGGCACAAGTCCCAGCATAACCGCTTAGCATCCATGGGATCCCTCTCAGCTTATGCAGCATTTGAATGTCTAATTTTATCATCTACATAATAGATACATTAACTATAAGAACTGTGTTCTTAAGTTGGAAATGAGATAACGATATATAAATAACTCAACTCAGATAGTTCCTTGCAAAGATACAAAGACCTAAAGATAAAGACTGGAAGACTGGAGAGAGATGGCTCAGGAGTTAAATCTTTGCCTCACAAGCAAAAGGACCTGAGTTTGCATTCCAGATACCACATAAAACTACCAGCCAGACATGGTGGCAGCCTGCAATGGCAGGTCTGGAAGATGAATCCTGGAAAACCCCAAAACAAAGCAATAAGAAAGTAGAGCAATCCAAGATGATTCCTGGTGTCACCCTCAGGCCTGGACAGGCACACATAGTGCCCTCTTCTACACACAGACACACACGAACATGTGCATACACACACACACACACACACACACACACACACACACACCCTACATACATGCAAAAAAAGAGGGATTGGGGCTGGAGAGGTGGCTCAGGGGTTAAGCCTCTGCCTTGCAGGTGGAAGGTCCTGAGTTCGGATCCTAGACTCCACGTATAGTCACCAGGTGGAAGCGGAGGCGGCCTGTCCTGGTAGGGCGGAGCCTGTGAATCCCCGGGCAGAGTAAACAAGGAGGAGGCGGTCCATGGTGGTTCCCGAATTCGTCCGTGGTTTTACACACACATACACGCATACACGCACATACATACATACACACGCACAATTGAATAAATAATAAAAAAATAAACCTTAAAAAAAGAGGGATTGATTATCATATTATAATACAACTACCATTTTTATAGAGTAAGCTGAGATTTAAAGACTTTAAGTGCACACCACCTTATACACTTAACTCTTCAGGGAACACTTTCTATATTCTAATATAATAAATTAACTTACTCCCAATAAGCTGGCAGGTGGTAGTTGATGATTTCACACTTCTGGAGCATGGGATTCAAACAGTGAAAGATCATAACCTAGGCTGAATTGCCAGTTAGTTGTATTGGAAAGCTAAAGTTATTAAACCTAGACTAGATGTTGTTAAATGATACATAAGTATAGAAGGGTTTAGAACCCATAAATAGCTAAGTGGAATGATAGCAATTTACACTGTGGCTTAACAACTAAAGAATGAAAAGGAGAACAACAACAACACAGTTGTCGTTCCATTCCCAGTCAGGAAGACTTAGAGTGTCATATAATCAAGTTTAAAATACATTTATTAAATGATACATGCTGATTGAGAGGAAGCCATAGATTTGGAGAAAGTCAACACCAAAATGCATCGTGTTGAGAAATAGATAATAGAATTCTGACTGAAGCCAAAATACAAGAGTGTCTAAGGGGGTAGGGTGGGGGGGGCACTTGCAAGCTATACAAGTGTCATATCCCAATCACACTTGGACCAGAAACCCAGGTGCCAGCAGATGTTTATCACGAAACTCAGCAGGTGCTGAGTTTAAGAGACAGCAGACTGAGAATGAGTGTCAGTCTTGGTTCTGTATTAGAACTGTAAAGAGTGCTTCAAAATCAACCAATGGTTGAGTCCCACTGCAAAGCTTTGATTTATAAGCTAGGCTTAGGAATTTTCCAAGCACAATACAGCTAAGAAGAACCTCTGATGGAAGGAGGCAGAGTCAAGACATAGGCTCCACCCTTTCTTGGGCCCAACAGCCACATGGAGAAAGATCTGGAAGACAGAGCCAACATCACTAGAAACAGTGATCATTTCCTTGAGATAGCTCAAGAGTCAAGCATACATACCTCATCTGGGGAATTTGAGTCTGATTTGAACAAATTGATAATAAGCATTTTTCCCTTATAAAGGAGAAGAGTCAATGCTTATCCTCAGCAAGGGCAGCCACATATCAGAGGCCAAGTATGAAGCACAGAAAAACTCCCCTGTTCTCAGTACTTTGTAAGTTATGAAACAGTTGGAAACATAATCATGCGGTGACAGCCATGATTGCAATAATAACATCCTGTGAGTGGACAATTACACAGAAGCTGTTTGGGTTTTATCCAAAACAAACTCCCCATTGCTCAAGTTGGATCCCAAACACACACAGAAAAACCTTTTAGGCTTGACTATCATTGTTTCAACTTCTATGCTGATTTATCTCCCTCATTCTTCTTGCATAGTTTCCTATTTTTCCTTTAATTAGGACAATTATGCAACAAGGTTTTCTTCCATCTTTCACTTTACAAAATTACAAGTCATTGGCCATAATATGTCTGGCCTGGTTATGATCCTATCCTAGGGGTCTTTATTGGCACATTACTCTGAAAGCACAGAATGTTAGCAAACTTATTTTTTCAGCACACATTGTGAGATTAAAACTCGAGGATGATGGTGATCACCTAATGTAGGATAAGCTATAACATGGAGCAACTTAGGAAGATGCACTTCTCCCATACACAGATTGTTAGAGAAGGATTCAGAAATTCATGAAATAGAAGATGAATGTCAAAGCTTGTAAGTCAGGATGATAAAAGATATGAGGCAATGGAAAGAAAGTTAAAAATTCAGGTCAAGTTCAGCAGGATTTTCTTAATTCATTTAAAGGAAGTTTAACAGAATTAAAATATTTTTAAGATAAAGTTTGTAAGTCAATTTTATTCCTCATTTGGAGGGAGGGAAAAAAACAACTAGAATAAAAGAAAACTATGGGAACCAAACTTCTTTGTATGAGTTAAAAGCTAAGAATAAACCAGAAAATATTTAATATAGTAATTTTGGAAATGGCTAAAATAATTGTAAATGATTATGTAAACTTGATGGTATGATTACTCATTTCTACATATTGCATCCATGTATCTATATATATTTCATAATGTCAACACACATATGTACACATAAATAATTATCACTCAAGTAGATATTGGGGATTACATGCTTTAAAGTCAAGTATACCCAAATGAGATTCTGCCTTGGGCAAGTGACTTTAAACAGATTCACTTGAATGAGAGATTTCAGTCCCGACTTGCAAAATGCAATAAATAATAACTTTTCCTGGAATAGCTTTGAGGGTTCCACAAATGAAACAAGTGACATTCATAAAAAGGAGAGCAATATCTTCAGAGTTGCCAAGAAGACAAAGCTGTCCTCAGGCTTATAGAAGGGTTATTCAAGATCTAAGGACCATTTTTCATAAACCGACAGTCATATGGTCAACTTCACAGTCCACAGCAGTCTTCAGTGTACAGCAACCACTGGTGCCTTTTTCTACATCTATATCTTAATAACTTAAGACCTTTATAGGAAAGAAGTTATTAGAGGTAAACTTGGAATTGACTCACAACTCAGTTCCTCATTCACTACATTTAGGTCCCTAATTAAGATGACGGATGCCCTCCTGACCCCAGTTACTCCCTGTCCCCTCGTACAGCCCTGTCCTTCCTTGCCACACTTAGTGCTCCTTAATTAAGCTATAGAGCTATTTCCCCACTCGTTTATCTTCTTGGAGTGTCTGTGCTGTTCCCACGAGCACAACCCAGGTGTGCTGATGATCCACAACATTCCCTTGTGGAAACTGGAATATGAAGACCACAGTTGAATGGTAGCAGATGTATTTTTCTGGTTTCACTACTGGACCAAAAGTCTGTTGGATGAATGTGCAGTCTCTGGAATGGATAAGCTATAATAAACTTAGAGCAATAAAATCGTCTTTGGGGGTGATCTAAACAGATACAACCGGTGCTGGTTACTCTTCATACTGCTGCTGTGAGGCCCCACTCAAAGTCAAACAACTAAGAGAGAAAAGAGATTTACTCAGCGTATGGTTCCAGAGGAGAGATACAGTCCCTTCATGCAGAAAAAGCATGGCTGGCTGGCAGAAGCTGGAGGAGGTTTATGTTGCTGCAAATATCTTGGGGGCTCAGAGCTGCTACAAGCTCAAGAGCAGACTTACTAAGCAAGGTGGGACTAACCAACGTCAGGGCCCACCATCTATGACTACCTTCCTTCCTCAAGGCTCTATCTTCTAAATTTTTTTATTATTTATTAAATTGTGCGTGTGTGCACATGTGTATGTATGTGTATATGTGTGTGTGTGTATATGTGTGTGTGTGTGTGTACACCCACAGGAACCACCATGAATTGCCTTCACCTCCTCCTTGTTTACTCTGTCTTGGGATTCACAGGCTCTGCCCTACCAGGACCAGAAACACAGGCTGCCCCCGATTCTGCCCAGCGTCTATGTGTGGGGTCTAGGATCACGAACTCAGGACCTTCCGCCTGCAAGGCAGAGGCTTAACCCCTGAGCCACCTCTCCAGCCGCAAGGCTCCACCTTCTAAAGGTGCCATGACCTTCCCAAATGACTAACGATTCAAGCACATGAGTTTGTGTGGGACAACTCACATTTCAATCATGACACAACTAAAGAACATGAAGTTGAACCACATGACATGGTGACTCTGTGGCGAATGTTGGTACTTAATTAAGCATGATCAGCACCCAGGGCCATAATCAAGTGAAATATCAATGAAATATGCAAACTTGAAAATGACATAACCTTTCCACCTACAATGCATGATGGTTGCACAGTGACTGCGACTATAGTGTTCAAGACAAAGTAGACAATTTCCCAACAGTCTAGAATATACGAGCATTTCGAATTCACTCAAGAGCCCATAGATTCTAGGGTGCGGGTCTCATGACTGCTGTGTTTCATAGTTTTCTAAATTTGGTGTTTGTATAACAGCTGAAGGAAATGATTAAAAGTGCAATACTGAAGTGCCTGAGCTGTGAGGATGGTGCGGTGGCCAAGTAGTTTTCTCTGCAAATACATAATATTAACTTTGGGACTCCACCCCTGGGGGCACATGAATGCACATGCGCCCAGACACACATGCCCACACACCTGCAAACAGAGATACACATGCTTACGTACTCCCAGCAAGCATGTTTACACAAAATTACAACATAATAGGCATAGTATGTATATCTTATAACTTTAACATGTATACTTGTATACTTATATATACATAAGTATACAACAGGCACACAAATTTCCATATAAATGTCCATATAACTATATCGAATAGTGGCCCATGAAGACAACGTATAGGAGTGATTTTTTTGAAGACAATGATAGGAGTGATTTTCTTGTTATATATATTTGCTTGTCGTTATTCCCTGATGTATATGGAATAAGTGAATATATCTGAGCAACAGAAACAATAAATAATAGTATAAATTCATGTAAATGATAATAGAAAAAATTACCAAGCAACATTTGATAAAAGTCCACCAAATAAACAAGTATAAAAGCGTGCCTCTTGAGAACATTCTCAGGAGAAAACTCTTGTAAGGCCACAGGAATCCTGTAATCAGAGGCCCCTTGGCAGAAATTAACCAGCCTCACCAAGGCCTCGAGGGAGCACTAGTTCTAATCCACTAACTGCACAATCACTGTGCTTTCCGCAGTACAGAGCCATGGGCAGTGTCCTCACCAGTTAGGTGGTTCTATACTGCGGAGACATGGAGCCTACGGAGGGCATGAACTCTCTCTCCCAAAACGTGAAGATAAGTAGTCGAAGGGAAGAAATGGAAAAGAAAGCAATAAAACCTAAGATGTGAATTATGGCCATGACCTCTTGAAGTTACTTTGCTTTCTTTTATCTTGGGATTTGGAAATGTGGGGGTGGGAGGCCTGGAAGCTCAGGAATCAGAGGAGATATGCAATGTTCCTCCCTGAGCTAAACTGTGGTGGAGGCGGGGGAGGGGGTGGTGGAGAGGGAAATGTTACAAACCATGATGTGGGCTTCCAGTGTCTTGCACAGGACAAGAAAATTTTGGCAGGCAAACACTATGAAGGAACAGGAGACACCCAGAGATAAAGTAGAAAAGGCCCAGGCAGCTTGAGAGGAGACACTTGACACAGACAGAGGGCAGCACAGCAAGAAGCAGAGCCCAGGTCTGGCTGGCCTCAGGTCTTGGAGGAGAGGCTCTGATCTTGCAGGAGTTTAGCTGCACTTCCCGTAAGACAAAGGAGGAATGCCACCGAGCGCCAGGGAAGGATTAGGGCAGGAGCACAGAATGAGCGGGAACAATGCAAGTGGGCACACAGGAAATTAAAAATATTATGTTAGGTTTTGGTTCTCAAAACTTTCCCTTAAAAAGCCTTTAAAAAAAAAAACAAAACAATAAAAACTTGATTTAAAAACAGATGTCCAAGACAAATTACTAGGTCAAAACGAATGAAAGTGGAATTTAATGTAATTGTAACATTACTATGATTAAATTTTAAAAAAATCAGTGTCTGGGCTAGGGAGATGGTTCAGTGGGTAAAGCCTTTGCCTCATAAGCAGAAGGACCTGAGCTGAGATCCCCAGATTCCATGTAAAAATGCTGCATCAAAATGGCTTCTGCCTGTAATTCTGGTCCTGGAAGGTGGAGCCTGGGAAACCCCGGAGCAAAGCAATAAGGAGGTAGAGAAATCTAGGATGATTCCTGTGGTTCAAGCAAACAAACTGAGGTGCCCTCTTTTACAAACACACACATGCAAACGCACGTGCGCGCATGCACACACACACACACACACACACATATTCATACACACAAAAAAGTTAATTTCTTAAGTAACTATCAGGAAGGAAGTACTTTATTTTGGTCACAGAGACTCTCTTCTTTATTATGGAAACCAACTTTCATCCATTCTTCAGTCTACTCCCAGGAAAAGTCTCTTGTTTAACTGTGCCTTGAAAACATTGAAAAGCAATGATAATTGCAATAAGCTTTTAGAAGCAATAGAGCCCTGAGGCAAAATGAGAAGCCAGGATGGATGTCTATGGAAAATAAAAAAAAAAGAGGAAGCCAGGAAGACATAGGTGTGGGTACAGGGTAAGATTCAGGAAGCTTAGCCTTCTGACTAGAGTAGAATTGCATGACAGTAGCCTTGACAAAGATTCTATTTAAATCTGTATCAAATGAGATCTTTGGTCTTGCAATATAGGGGTATTCAAAATATGGATGTACCTTTAACATGAGTTTAAGATTTATTTAGTATGCAAAACAAATATTGATAACATTATACTATATTAATGTACATGATAATTTGATAATGATTTAACAATTATTTAAGTAAGCTGCAATTTCTCATGCATAGAAAATGCATATGCACTCAGCATCATATATACTCATGTACATACACATACATAGATACCCTCACACACAATCACATACAGACACACTCAGAGTGTCACACAGACACACAAGCATACAGATATGTGTATAGGTTATCATTTATACACAGGCATATATTTACACATATAGGTACAAACACACACAAGCATTGAAATATAGCATAGATTCCCTTCTTACCTGAGCTTCAAGTATGTTGACCTTTTCCTTCAGACTTTCAATTTTTTTATCTTGTTCCTTTAAATTAGCTTTTAGTCCTTCCATCTATGAATCAAGAAGCACAATTTTACACTCTCATAAGACCACAGGGAATAGCTTTGCAAGCCCAACGTTGCATGACTCTCTGATGTTCTGACGTTGAATGATATTCATCAAATAGAAACATGGGAGTCTTGAAAGATGGCTCAGAGGTTAAGATTCTGCCTCACGAGCAGAAGGACCTGAGTTTGCATCCCAGGTCTCATGTAAAAATGCCAGGCAGAAACAGTGGTGTGGCCCTGCATTTCTGGCCCTGTTGGGCAAAGCCGGGAAAATCCCAGAGTGAAGCAAAAAGGAGGGAGAAGCAATCCAGGATGATTCCTGAAATCACCCTTGGAACTCCACAGGGACACACTGTACCCTCTCTCTCTCTCTCTCTCTCTCTCTCTCTCTCTCTCACACACACACACACACACACACACAACACACACACAACACACACATAAATAAATAAAATATTGAAAAGAAACATGAAATCTCATAGGACTGGCTGATTCTGAAGGAGGCTGTCTGAAGGTACCGCTCCACACTCTCATTTTTGGAGAACCTGCCGATGCCAAGCTCAGCAGGCACCACTAGTTATGGACTAGTACCTAGTCCTTCCAAAGCATCTTCTGGGGACAGGGTATGAGGCCCAATACAGCAAGGAGGGGCTGGCTTTGTGGAAGAATGTGTTGACCAGCACAAGACAAGCTGGCCAGCTAGGCCAGGTAGCTGTGAGGGGGCAACGGGATGCAGAGCAGTGACACAGAGATGGCACCATGGACTCTAAAGCCACTTTCGTTCCTAGAGCTCTGCCACGGAATGTCTCTGGGCCTCAGTTTTCTCATTTAGAATGAGGCTGTAGGCTGGCAAAAAAAGATACAAATACTACATTTATTAATATTTATGCCAAGAAGTTACTGGAATTATTTGGGAGAAGTCCTTTAGAAGCAAATATTAGGTAGCAAAGATATTGAGTGGACTGATTTTTAGATCGTATCTTGGAGCGAACCTTAAAATCACAACCCACCACTTACCATTGCTTCCTCTTTCTTCTCGCACTTACCAGAATGTTCCTAAACAATAGCAAGCTATTTCTTAATCTCAAATACCTCCTACAAAGGTTTAGTGCTTATAAGGATATGAACACTGTGGCGCACACCTGCAATCCCAGACGCCTATGAAGCTGAGGCAGGAGGATCACACATTTAAGGGCAGCCTGAGGGTATCAAAGGTATCACTGCACACTGAGCAGTTTAGCTTAAAATTAAAAGGAAATATGGTTTGTGGTATTGTTCAGTGATAGAGCACTTGCTTAGCATATGCAAGGTCCTGGGTTCTATCCAAAGTACTAAAAAAAATGTAAATAGATTATAGATAGACAAACAGATCACATATACACATCAAAACTCAGGCTACTCAGGAAAGGTCTGAATCTATTGATGCGTAAAATCTTTTTGAGTGACAGTGAGCACTATGGGTCTTAGAATGCTCACATAAAACATTTAAAAAGTAGTTAGACACACTTTCCCAAGACACACTTTATGGAGTATCAGGCAGGTATTGACCTTGCAGGCAAGATGAGTCACGGCGCATGAGAAACCAGCAGGCTGCATCTGTGAGCAAGACAGCCTTCATCTAAAGCCCAGACAAGCTCCCCGCACTACGTCATCACACTGTAAACCTCCCATCCACCCGAGAAACACACCCATCATCTGACCTCCTGGATGACTCCGCGCAGGCTCTGGTGCTGGGCGTGAATCACGAACTGCAGATGGCCGATCTGCTCCTGGAGGATGGAAATCTCCACCTGAAGATCCTGGCAACTGGGGGTGCAGAGGAAGAGGGCGGGAGCGAATAGATCCCTCTTGCTCAGGCTGCCAGGCCTTCCTTATCCACCGTCCTCCCTGCTGTGGAATCTTATGTCCTAAGGCCCTGAGGATTCACACCTCACACAAGGAAAGGTTCAGCCTTTCCTATGACCTCCATGGCCAAAGCTCCTGGCTAGAAGCTTCCTCTAGCAGGTAGCCCAGGCAAGTGTATAGAACAAGGAGAAGCGCTTGCCTGTCCAGTCTAGCCTGTGATTATCCGCAGACTTTGCACCCATCAGAATTCACAAATAAGTACTTGGGAGGCCAAGGTCAGCATACAGAACAGAATGGTCATTTTACTTACACCCAAAGCAGTTTTCCAATGATAGAGGTTTAGAATACAAGGCTCTCTCTCTCTCTCTCTCTCTGTCTCTCTCTCTCTCTCTCATCTTACTTCTTTTAAGTAAGGAATGAGAAAAATGAGAACATAAACTTCGACTAATATTTCTGAGAATACATAAATCACTGCGAGACAACATGAACTTAGCTGTACATTATTCATACTTCCTCTAGTTTCCAATTGGGCAACTGGAGCTAATCATACAGCTGTTGGCTGATCACACAGCTATTAGATGCCTGATTTGGATGAAACCATTTTATGCTCATATAAGTGGAACCAACCACACTAGCAATGCTCAGTATTTCTCAAATTCAAATTCAGGGACTAGTTCCCCCAACAGTCACATATAATGACATCAGATTTTAGTCATCTCTGGGCTCCTGCCTGGGCAGCTTCCTTACAAAGGGCAGAAGCTGTGTGAGATGTCAGGACACTAGAGAGTGAGACCCAGGTACTTATGGACAAGGTGACAAAGTCAGATCCCATCAAGAAGGTCTGTGAACTCAGAGGTGCTCGGAGTCAGGGAAAGTGGGGGCAGGGAAGCAGAGGGGCTGAGCGACCTCAAGAAGATGCTTAAATCATTGAAAGGTTGTCGAGAGCATCCAGAGAGGGAAGAACAGGAAGTCTCAGCAGAGGGCCAAGCTCCATCATAAGGAAAAGTTTGGTTTAGGATGTAAGTATCAAAATGGCACCGAACACTGAAAAGGAGAGATGAGGTGAAAATTAAAAACTGAAAATAAAAAGGAAGAAAGCTCTAGTGGCCTCCTCAGTGTCCAGACACGAGATTTCTTGGGAAATTAATCAGCAAGCACCGGGGATGCTCTGTGGTGGTAGCAATGCAGGCAGAGAAAAAATACCAAGGACTGGGGAAAGTGAATGGAAAGGGTAGCTCTTTACTTTCTGTCACCCAGAATTCTGGAACCAAATGTGGTCCAGAAAGGACAGAATAGTATCCCATGAGTTCTTTGAAAGAGTTAACATAAAGTTCATCATAAATGACCACAAGTTTGAATCAGCCCCCAGTCAGGGAGAAATACATTTCTAGATGTACTCTGGAAAACTCCAATTGGGATTTATTTCATTTCCATTATATTCCCTAGAAGGGTGGCATTACATTACAGATCATCTCTCTACAAATTTACTATCCCTATTCTCTAAGCTTTAGACTTTGTCTTTCTAAGAAATTGCTCCATCTTAATAAAAAGATATGCCAGCAAAACACAAGGAAGAAAACACTAGGTCAAGCCCTTCTAAGTAAGAGTCTGTTTTAAGGATTCATGCTCTGCTTCCCAGATGTCTTGATGGAATTTTGGATCAGTGTTTTCTTCAAAACTATAATAGAATAAATAAAAATACATGCTGAAATTTAAACAGAAATTCCTGTTGGGAAGTTTCAATTTTGGAGATGTAGAAGAGAAATTTTGCCTTATCTTCCCTGAAAATACAAAGGAAAACCATAGACATTGGGTTTAAATGAGCATAACAGATGCTGAACAGTGAGGACAGACAGACTGGCTCAGGGCCCAGGATCCAGAGGAAAACTGTCAGTGGGGAGCAGACAGTTAAAAATAGAACATGTGTTCTTTTTCTTGCATAAAAATTGTAGCTTCTCCCTCAACGCATCACTGAGGGCTGGTGATAAGATGTCTGTTGCTGGATCTCCTTCTATTTGATCCAATAGCATTTTCAAAAGAAGGTGAATCTTGTCCTTCATTTGAGGAAATGAGGAAATAATGCCATTGCTTTTACCTAGTAGCACAGGAGAGTATAGAGTATATGACAGGAGGTCCAACTCTGTTTCTTCATTATCCAGTGTTGGCCCGAGCATCACAGACAGAAACAATGTCAATGAAGGGCTTTCTGTCCATCTCTTCCTCTTGGTGTTCTCTGACTGACTTGCACCATCAGAGGTTGGCATCATAGGCTCCAGCACACACAGTCTTCTGCTTCTCAGTATTACAATGACTTTTAGTGAACCGTTTTGTGCAATCAGGCTACCTCGAGAAGATGTTTTGAGGGATGACTTGCATATAATTGTGACAGAGTTGGAAACGTTGTGGAGAATTTACTTTATGTACATAACCCTGGACAATTTTCCTACTGTCCTTATGAATATAATTAGAACGAACTCCCAATGAATGAGTTATGAATGCTGAGAATCACAAAAATCATAACAGTTTCCTTTTTGGGTTAGCCCCTACCAATTTAAAATTGCACCATTGAACACTACAGCGGTATGTGAAATGACTACTCTCATATTTATATTCTTGGCTTCTCACCTTTTTCTTTTTCAGTTCAAGTAATAATGGCATGTTTTGTCACTTTTTTAAACACCCCTAACATTTTCTTAATACCTTGCACATGTAAATATGTAACTGTGAATTTATATATAGTATGTGTCTTGCCATATTATCACAGTCCCCAGATATTAACTTCCCAGGTCTGCATAATGTACACTTATTACCAAGGAGTAATGAATTCAAATATTAAGGGGATAAAAATTTCAGAAGAAACAAAAAGAATTAGAGAGGTACTGAAATCAAAAAGGAAGAAAAGAAGGAAAAGGAAGGAAGGAAGGAAGGGAGGGAGGGAGGGAGGAAGGGAGGGAGGGAGGGAGGGAGGGAGGGAGGGAGGGAGGGAGGGAGGGAGGAGGGGAGGGAGGGAGAGAGGGAGGAGGGGAGGGAGGGAGCCAAATGCCACTCTGTTGCATGCCCCCAAGACAGTTCTCCTGGCTATTTGTACCATTGCTCAGACACTGGAAACATAAGCAACCCTGCATGAAACTCATGCCTGGGATTTGTTGAGATTCATGACATTCTAGAGGGATTTTTTTAAAGCTATAAAGACCTCTTATTTCACCTTCAAGAATTCAGAGGTGGCCTGCTATCTAGGGTCAGTGTTCCTTTGACCCTTCATGAAAGTGGAGGTCATTGTGTATGGATCCCCTTGGGAACAAAGAACAAGTGGCCATCGCAACTGTGAGACTTACAGAGGTCAGGCTTTCAAGGTGAAAACTAACATGGATGGATGTGGCTTACATGTCAGTGACAATCAGGGTTCGTCTTTCTAGAGATCACCTCCTTTGTCAGCTGCAATAGTGTCCCAAAGGGGCAGCCTGAAAGAACCCAGTTCCTCAAACCTGTAAAGGCACAATTTAGGTAGCAGCAACCTAACCCAACCTCAGTTTCAGAATAGACACCTGTCTGCTAAGGAATCTGCAGCGACTCAGCAAATCCTAGCTACCCAGAGCAGACATAGGTTTACTTCTCAAATGTATTCTCCCAAAACAGTGCATGTCTGTGAGGAAGAAGAGCAACAGAAGCTGAGATATGGCCTCATTGTCATACAGAGAGAGGAAACTATTCTGGTTCTGTTTCTAGAAATGACAAGAAGGGATCAATGTTCTTCAAACAGAGCACAAAACTTTGCTTTGTATGAGAATATACTGGCTCCAAGTAGATTCAAGCTCTCAGTCCTTCAGCTTTTAAAAGGTTGACAGTGGCCTTGAGAAGTCACTGGAAAGATTAACTTAAATAAGGGACATGAAATTACTCTAGAAACTACTACTATGTTGTTAAGCACCTTAGACATAATTGATTTGGAAACAAGATATTAAGCCAATCTCATTTTTGAGAAAACAATTCTTGGGGCTGGAGGATAGCTCAGAAGGTAAAGACTAGGAATTTTCAGAGCAAGGTTGTCAGCCAAATTAGACCTGCCTATAGACAAGCTCTGGGTCTGATTAGAAACTCTGTCTCAAAGCAATATGGCAGAAGAGCGATTAAAAATGATTCCCAATGTTATATGCTCATACTCATGTATGTATGCACATGTACACACACACATACACACACATCCTACACCATATATATATATATATATATATATACATATGAAAATGAAAAACAAGTAACTTTTCAGTTTTCTGTCTTTTAGCATTCATTACCTATTCAATCTCATACAAAAGTGAGTCCCCCTTATTTATGCAGCTTATAACCAAGCTTTCATTGCTTCAGCCCACGAGTGTGATTCATGCTAATTTCACTTTCATTGTCTTTTACTAAAGTGACTGATGGCCCCTCACTGTTAAGAATGTAATAAGGAAGATAAATATTTGCAATGTCTACAGTCCCTGAAAATCGCACAAACCTGGATATTTAAGCACCTTTCTGGAAACCCAAAACAAAGAAAATTCCCCCAAAGAA
Organism: Typhlomys cinereus; assembly: GCA_023101885.1. Lineage (NCBI taxonomy): Eukaryota > Metazoa > Chordata > Mammalia > Rodentia > Platacanthomyidae > Typhlomys > Typhlomys cinereus. The sequence continues at coordinate 1,374,260 of JALPQD010000466.1, read as the reverse complement.
AATTCTCAAATTCCTCAAGTGTTTTCTAAGAATTCCTGTGACAACTGCTCACATACAACAGAACTGAAAGGGTATACTGGTTTGGCTTTTAAAATGATTAAACTGTTCAAAGAAAACGCTAAATTTAGATTTATTTTTAGTTTAAAGGAAAACATCAAACTCAGACTGTCTGGTCTCTTAATAGAAGTCACAATGGATAATCCAGTAGCTCAGCTACTTGGAAAAAATCTTTATATTTAAGGGCAAAGGTATCAGCCAAAAAAATATACTTAGATAACTAGAAGTAATCATGCATGCCTGTAGTCCCAAAATTTGTGAGGGTGAAGGCAGGAAAATCATTCTCTCTCTCTCTCTCTCTCTCTCTCTCTCTCTCATTCTTTCTCTATCCATATATATGTATGTATGTACACATGTATGTGTGTGTTCAAGAGTATATTTATACATTAAACTTATAAATTTGCCTAATATTTACATATACGTATATATTTATATTTAAAATATATCTATATTTAAGTATATAATCTATATTTAAAATTAAGTGATGAATGTCTATAATTCCATGACAGAAGGATGCTTTCTGCAGTATATCTTTCTTTACCAAGATGGACAGTACTTTCTACTGTAATTGAATACTTTCCAGGATTCCATGCTTATCCACAGGCAGAATGATAAAAAAAAAACAACTTTTTTGTTTCAAATTTCAATCTCAACCCTTTTTTGGGTCACAAGTATATGGTTACAACCCAGATATAAATCACAGCATACTGCAGAGATGAGAAAGATATATACACACACACAATAAGAAAGGGATGGGGGAGTTAAAAGATCAAGAAAGAAGATTATTCATAGGTACACTATAGAATAAGTGTCAGTGCAAATTTGCCCTTGAAGACTCATTGATACCTAACAACCCAGCAAATAAAAGTTCTGACTGGACCAACCAAGATGTTAAAACACAGTTGACTTAGAATGCAGTATCATTGCATTAGAACATGGCCCCACTATGGTGGGCTAAGAATTCAAAAGACAAAACATCTCAGAAAAAAGCACATGCTAGTGAAATGTCTTGTGATCTGAGTTACAACCTAATATTCCAGAGGATTTGCTAACAGCTGGTGAGTTGAACAGCCCCTGTGATGAACTTAAGCTACAACCACCACTGATGTGGTAAGGATTTGACTGACTGAAGATTATTGATTTTGAGCAGGGTAGCCAGAAGAACAAAGATGCTTTTGAGGGTATTCCCTTCATTCTCACTAGAGCTGTAGACTGATCTAGAGACTCATGAACAAAGATAGAATCTGGGGCGGGGGATGCAATTAAGTGATGAATGATGATGTCTTCATCATCTTTAGTACTAAGAATAAATGGAGAATTCCAGACTCACTCATACTTCAGGAAAATTAACCCTTCCAGTGGCTCCCTGAACCCTTCTGAACTCTGGCCTCTGATTCCTTAGTGGATAAGAAACAGTAAGGTTCTTGACTGTTAACCCTAAGAATTTGCCTTCCTTTTCTCCCCATACAGTTTGACTACTTCACTGATCTGGCCCATTAGCCACATGCTTATAGAATTGCTCTGGCAGGAGGTAGATTTGCAAACCTTTTAGCACACGCAGCATTGGATTTGAGTTGCAGCAGCTTGCTTTCCAAAGACAATTTTCTTTCTAAGAGTGTTTTCTTTTCCTAGAAGAAAATAAGATAGTTTTGCTTATTTGTGTATGTGTTTATGCATATGCTTGCAAATTATTCATGAAAAATGCCTCTCACAACACTAGAAATATATATGGGGGTTTGGAGAGGTGGCTCAGGGGTTAAGCCTCTGCCTTGCAGGCGGAAGGTCCTGAGTTCGGATTCTAGACCCACGTATAGATAGATACCAGGTGGAAGCGGGGGCGGCCTGTGTTTCTGGTCCTGGTAGGGCAGAGCCTGTGAATCCTGGGGCAGAGTAAACAAGGAGGAGGTGGAGGTGGTCCATGGTGGTTCCTGAATTCGCCCATGGTTCTACACATACACACACACACACACACACACACACACACACACACACACATGCACACACGCACAATTGAATAAATAATAAAAAAGTAAAAAAATAGAAATATATATGACACAAGATTCCTATCTTAGAAACTGTCATTGTTCTACTGGGAAGTCTAGTTAGGCATTTCCCTTTGTACTTAAGTCTGTATGGGCTAGGAAGATGGCTGGCTGGGAAAACACTTGCTGTGAAGACAGAAGTGCTTGAGTTCAGTTCCTCAGAACCCTCATGGAGACAGATGTAGTCGTGGGGCTATAATTCCAGCAGTCCTGCAGTAAGAGAATCCCTAGAAGTCCTTGGACCAGTTAGCCTGATGTGGATAACACTGAACATCAAGAGACCCTGATTCAAACAAGGACTGCCACCCAAGGTTATCCTCCAACCTCCATATGCATGCATACATACACACTAACACAGACACACATCGTATGTACCATGTATGCACGCACACACAAAGTAAGTCCAGGATGGGTCCAGGGTAGCTGACTTGAAATTGTGGTTCTGCACACAGGCAATCCCAGAAATTTAGAGATGGAGGCAGGAGGATTAGGGGTTCAAGTTCAGATTCAGCAGCTTAACAGTTTTGAGAGCACCATGCAGGAGCCTGCCTTAAACAACAAACAGCATTTGTCTTCACAGGGCACTGAGCCGCAGCAGGGCAGCTGTTGTTACTCCAGTCTGTTGCCAAAATGGATCCCGCTCCTTGCCGTGAAACTTCTACCCACCTTCCCAGCATACCCCAAGTGAAGAGGCTGCTCAGCCTTCTGTCAGCACAGGCTGGCCCATTCCTGCACCTGCTTCTCCCACATCGGCAAAGATGTCAATACCCAGGGCCGCCACTACACACACTGATATTGTACCTGCTCTCACAACACCTGCCGCAGAGTGGCGGAGAGACCACTGTATTCTTCATTGAAGGGTCAAGGTCACAAATACTAACAGTTTCTAAATTAAGACCCACAAGAAACTATGATCTAAATAAGAATATCTTTTAATTTTGAAAACTAACTCTTCATCTCAAAGGAAAACAGACAAGTAAGAGCAAAACCTAACTTGGATGTGTGGGTACATTTGATGATGACCTGATCAGCATTTGGAGTTTGCGTTGCCAGTTTAGTGCTAAGTTGGCAGAAACAGAAAAGACTGCAAAAGAACAGTAACTGGAAATGGCAACAGTCGGTGGAGGAAATGTTTGGAGACCTCAGATCACCGCCTGCAGAGTACATAAACGGGCTCTAGGCAAGGTCACCAGGCAAATACCAGAAGGGCTGTGTTCATGGACCAATCAGGGTTTGAAGCTGTAGTCAAGGTTCTATCCTCTCTGGGCCTTATTTCATTAAGAGACCCACAGCATGGAGCCGCACTGTCGCCCAGGGTCACTATTTGATCATGGGCTCCAGCAATTATTTCATTCTTCAGAACATTTTCCTGGTGGAGTTTTCAATCCATTATCTTATTAGATCCTAGAATCTCTGCAGTTGCATGTAGGTTTAGGGGTCTTCGTTTGATTTCCTTAGTGCTTTGTTTTTGTTTTTGTTTTGTTTTGAGATTAAGGTCTTAATGTTACCAAGACTGACCTTAAAATGATTACGTTGATGAGGCCAGTCCTGCATAGATTCTTCTCCCTCGACCTCCCAAGTGCTGGAACCACATGTGTGAGCCACTGTTTGGCTTACTCTTCATGTGTCTATCAATTACAAAAAATAATGCCAAAGACTACAGTGTAATTGCCTAGTTTTATTTTACCCGAGTTTATATAACTTGGTAATACTACCCTGATTTCTTTTTGACCTCCCACCCCAATTCCTGTAAATAACCAATTGGGTAAAATCCTTTATCTAAACCAGCTTGAATATCTTACTGCTTGAATTAGTAATGAACCGAATAATTAGTAAAGAGTTGAGTATGACATTCAGCATGCATTCATGGCTTGCATTTACCTTTGTGAACATTTCTGAAGATGTCCAAACTGAAACACTGAGATTAGTAAAGAAAATGTGAGAAGCCTACCCTCTCCCTGGCTGATAGCTAGACTGCAGTATATGATCATTTAAAAGGATAGTTCCACATCCTATGTGATCTGGTATTTTTTTAATTGTTGTCGTTTCCTTGGCTCATAGGAATTGGTCCATATTAGCTTTAGCTGTGTTCAGATAGTTCCCAAGGGAGGTCACAGATATACATAGAGGCTGATGATGCTGTTCAAATGATCGAAAAGAGCATCCCAGATAATGTATTATGCATGAATTTGTAGGGTGAGGAACAAGTGCTTCACAAACTTTCCTCTTAATGGATTTTGTGTTGATTAATGGATGTCTATAGCCAACTCCGGAGATCAGACAAATAATAAAAGCAGAACCTTCTCTGGCCAGAACTCCTGCATAAGCTGTGGACTCTTTTCTTCTTTGTCTAAACAGAAGAGCACACATATGCAGCTCATGCTGGTGAACATGTGTGCCTCTGCACAATGGGCTGCCCACTCACCCTTCTCGGAGCTGAGACTCCCCGCTTGGGGCAGGTGCTGGACAAGAAGAGGGGAGCATCCTTAAGCATAGATCTGTCCACTGGAGGGCTATTTGCAACTACCATGGAGGCCAGGATTCATGCTACTACAGGCACCACAAAAAGAGCCTTGTGGTCCACACTTGCAAAGGGACGTTGAGAGTGGGAGGGATTTGGCTGGACTGGTGAACAGAAAGGAGGGTGAGAGAGGAGGAGGGTGAGGGAAAAGAGAATGATGTATGAAAACTTGAAGAAAATAAAGGCTAAAAAAAGGATTTCCCTCTTCTCTTGATCAGAATGGAATAGACATGAATTTAAGTCATTCCTATATGTTAACATCTACATGGCTTAGTGACACAACATATTAATTTTATTTTGCTTAGGAAAAAAGAGGGTGTAATGGAAAGGGTTGTGAACTAGAGATAGGATGATTATGGGATGGTTTCCTGTTTGTGCTGCTCTCATCTACAAAATGAGGAGGAGGAACTAGGGGATCTTGAAGTGCCTTTGAGCTCTTAAATTCTAATGGGGCCAAATCAATGGCACTGGAAAACAAATAGGATCTAACAGAATCACCCTGCTTGCAAAGGGAACATATGCCACGTTAAAGTGCTCTTACAGGGGTGTTTTTTTTGCTGGCTTATCGCTCTGTGTTCAGAATTCATTCTCACTGCATCCTGATTAAAGTGGGACAGATGGTGGAGGTTTTAAGTAATGTGTTCATTACCAGACCTCATAGCGCTAATGGCTATTTATGGGAACAGGGCCTCGCGCAAGTAAGTGGCAAATGAATCCTTTCAGGGATACCAGGCAGCGTTTCTCAAGCTTCCTGAGGGTGGTACTTTTCATCTCCACTTTCTTCTTCGGACTCGCACACTCCCCCCACGAAGGTACAAGGCTCAGCACCCATCCCTTATTCTGATCTGCACTGTCCACAGAGCTGACTTCTTAGGAACTACTTTACCCAAGACTGTGAACAAGCTTAGCTTCTGAGGGCTGTATTTGTTTCTGTGGATTTTTTTTAACAAATACAAAATATCTTCAGATTATATGTTCTTTAAAAAAAAATGTCCTGCACATATCCTTTCTACCCAATCCCTACATACCTGCATTGCAGAGAAACTCTAAAAAGTTTCACTCAAAAAGTCACTGAATAGAACATGCTGGAAGGTTGTTGTGTAGCTTTGCTGAGTCATGGCATCCTGTCAACTTACTAAGTAACAGAGCTCTTAAAGACAGTCATATTTATCAATCAGGAGCAATGCAGATGCTAGACATGACTTTTAAAAAATGTTTTTCATTGATTGATTCTTAGATATGCTGTCCTTAGAAGAACAGAAAACAGGAGATCTGGGAATCCAGTACAATCCAGTTATAGACTCTATGATCACCATAAATAGGGACTGCTTCCAGTTCATTCACAAATATATGCCTAACTCATAGTATTTAGGTATGTGCTCAAATATTTTCATTGTCTAATTGATAAAATATACTCCATAACTCAGATGAATTCACACTGTAGTCCAGAATTCTTTGGGTTGCTAGGAAATAAAAATCATCTATCGTTCTCTTGTTAATTTTCAAACACCAGCAAGTGGTCATTAGCCCAACCGTGGGCTAAAGTCTATTTTTACATTGCAAGCTAATCAATATGTTGTTTGTTTCTAAAACTCTATTCGATTTCCAGAATTGTGTCCTTTCCTAAATGTGAATATGCATTGCATTATATGTTTGTTTGTCAAGCTATTTATTACAAGATAAAATATTCTAACACTACTAAGCACTCACCCAAATATTGCAGCTTTTCCAAAACACCAGAATTGCAAACTAGCATGCTGTGATAAGCCAACTGCTAAGGATATTCCAGCGATTCTATTAAGAACAACATTCGATGATCCACTGCCTAATAGAGACCTATGTGAACCATCATTACAGCTTGTTGTGCCTGAACTTATTTAATGCTGCGACTTCCTCATAGGACCTTTAGTAGGATTAGAAATATTACTACAGTTTCCATGCTATAAAATTTTACATTCCTGAGAAACAGTTTAAACTGTTCCTTTGGCAAGAAACCAGAGTACTATTGAAATGTAACACTTTTAAAGTGGCATTTTTCAAATGGCATGAGAAACATTCATTGATGTTATCATTCATTGATAACATCGAAGGAAATCAGAGAATATGATACATGTAAGAACATACTACATGGAACTTAATAGAAGGCAATGGTATCAAGAGATACCCTTATTTTATCTGAATTATAAATTCTAAGGCATGCACAATTCAATTTATTCATGTACCTTGGTGTTTACCTTTTCAAGTAGTTCATCTACTTAAGGAGAGAGAGAGATGAAGAAGAAGAAGAAGAAGAAGAAGAAGAAGAAGAAGAAGCGGGGCTGGAGAGGTGGCTCAGGGGTTAAGCTTCTGCCTTACAGGCGGAAGGTCCTGAGTTCGGATCCTAGACCCCACGTATAGACTCCAGGTGGAAGCGCAGCTGCGCTTCTGGTCCTGGTAGGGCGGAGCCTGTGAATCCCGGGGCAGAAGGAGGTGGAGGCGTCCATGGTGGTTCACGAATTCGTCCGTGGTTCTACACATGCACACACACACACAGACACACACACGCACATACATACGCACATGCACACAGTTGAATAAATAATAATAATAAAAAAATTAAAAAAAGAAGAAGAAGAAGAAGAAGAAGAGAGGAAGAGAAGGAAGGAGGAAGAACGCACACACATGCTTGCCATGACACACAGGTGGAGGCCAGAAGACAACTTTTGGAAGTCAGTTCTCTCCTTCCACCACGAGGGCTTCCAGGAATGGAACTCAGGTGCCCGGCTTTGTGAGCAGCCACCCACAGAATGGCCTCACTGGCTCTAACCGTTAAACTTTTATATTTCCAGTGCTAACCCCTTACAAGAATACCATACAGGATTTTCAACATTTTTTCTCTATTATTATTCCTTAAATACAGCTTCTGAAAGTTCACAGAATGGCTTTTCTCCATGCGAGCTCTTGTTCTATTGTAGCCATCAGCGTTCATAAACCTGAAGAGATCTTTCTTAGGTGGGGATAATACTCTGATTATAATACATCAAAATGCAAGATTACAAAGGTGCAATGCCGTAGCTTCTACAGAAGAACACATCCACAGGATGACTTTTCTAGTGTTGCACCCATGACACAATCACACCTAAGACTCACATTGACGGGAAAGAAAATAATGGCAAAGGCATGCCTTTGCAATCTGCAGAGGGAAGTCAATAACTACTATCAATCTAAATGTTTAAGGGTGGGGGACTACATAAATGGGACGTTTCCTAAAACAGTGGACTGGGGGGAGAGCTTTCCATTCCTATTTAATATCCTATCCATTTCAGTGCTGTTGTCCTTCCTGATTAACCCAACCCTTGGGGCTAGAGAGGTGGCTCAGTGGTTAAGCCTCTGCCTTGCAAGCAGAAGGTCCTGAGTTCGGATCCTAGACCCCACGTCAGGCGAAAGCGGGGGCGGCCTGCATTTCCGGTCCTGGTAGGGCGGAGCCTATGAATCCCGGGGCAGAGTAAACAAGGAGGAGGTGGAGGCGTCCATGGTGGTTCCCAAATTTGTCCGTGATTCTACACACACACACACACACACACACACACATACACACACACGCACACATACACATACACACACAATTGAGTAAATAATAAATAAAAATTAAAAAAAAAACAACTCTTTGAGCTTTAGCTCTCTAAAGACCAACCTTCTCCATCCGCTGGACAAGATTCTCCAACTCTGTGATTTGACCATGTTTTTCTTCAAGTTTTTCTGCAAGCTGATTCATGTCATCAACATGTTGCTTCAATTTCTGTTCTTTTTCGAGCTTGTTAACCTTTGGTCAGAAAAACAGTTGCTGGATTTTTTTGTTTTTATTAAATCATATGCAGGTTATCTTTCCATAGAATTTCCTAACTATCCCCAAAATGGGCAATTTACACTTGCTTAGCACTATGCTTCTGGTTTCAGTGTTTCCTTCAATTAAATCTGATGAATCTAATACTAAATCAATGGAAAATTAACAGTACATTAATAATATTTCTAGGTTACTTACATTTATTACCACAAAGTATGCTCACTGAACTGGTCAGAGGAATACAGGTACATTTAAGAAAATGAAATATTTTACTTTATTTACAACATAATTATCTAGAACAAACTAGGGCATCTTTTGTATTTATTTAAAAATGTCTTCTCTCCAATTTGAAAGCATCCTAAAAGCAAAGTAATTGCCCCACTATGTCCCAAAGTTACTTGTCAGACATACAGCAAGAGATGAAAGGTCACAGAATAGAAGTGTCCCATTAAGAGTGCTTCCACCTGCTATACACATGCATGTTTGTAGGTACACACAATGGAGCTCAAAATTTCTCATTAAAAAAAAAAGTTTGTCAGAGCTTGAAAGTATCAAGTGAGGATTCTTTCCAGGCCCTTTGGGTTAGGGCTGAGCCCCCAACTCAGGAATCCCTGTACCCCTTCCCACATTTTCACCATCTACACTCTGTCTCCCAGTATGTGCACTGTGTGTCAGCCAATTCTCGTCTCATCCCAGTCTGCTCAGAAGTGAGTTTAGAACCACCAAACCTTAAATCTGCCGCATAAGCAAGTCTACCACATATGTGGACTTCACACTCGTGTCACTGAACACTTTGCTAAGGCCTAAGCTAGCAGAGCGTAGGCGCTTCTGTTTCAACACACACGGACACACACACGCACATGCGTTTTTCAATTCCTCCAATGCCAATTTATGTTTTCACATAATTTTTGCTTTTTCTTTCTTTTCTAGTCAAAACACTTTTAGATTCATGCACTTGCGAACCCATTTATCTGGCCAACTGTCCTTCTAGAGATAAGGACCACTGTCAAGTGTAAAGCAACAAAATGGAGTTCAGAAACTCCATTCAAATGATGCTGTCACTCAAAGGCAGAGCTAGGAGTGCAGGCCCTGGCCTGCCTTCAGTGGACCGACCAGTGGTGATGTTCAGGCAGGGTCTTCCTGCCTCCACCTTCAGTATCACAGAGCGCTAGACAAGAAGGTTAAGGGCAGCTCAGTGACATCTGCTGCCAGTCGTCCTAGACAGGGTATTTGCCTTGTCCCTGCATCTATGACACTTCTTGGCCATGGCTTGCTTCACAGCAAGCCCAGCTCCCAGAAAAAGCAACTAGATGATAGCCCGGCATGGGAGAGCTCGAGAGAGGGTGAGCTGCAGTAGGTACCTGGAGCAAACGTTTACCGTCTTCATGCTTTTTCCTCGCGTCTTCAGACTGTGTTTGGTAGTTCTCAAATAATCTCTGGGCCACATTTCTCAGAGCTGCTGCTCCTGCTTCCCGGGAGGCTTCCAGCTAGGGGGAAAAAAGTCAGCTTGCTCATTGTGAAGTTTCCAACAAGAAGAACTGAAGGCAAAACAGTTTGATAGACAGTTAAAAGTTCAATCCATCACTAAATAATTTCATCTTTGTAGCAACAGGAGAGAGAAAGATGCTGCTGTCTAGGATAAGTCTAAGGTAAAAGGAGGAACCTCTGTTTCATAGGGCAGAGAACATAGGCATTTCCGCCATGGTCCAAGCGAACCAGAGTGCTATGCCCATCAATGCCTTACACGGGTAGAAGACACCCCCCATCAGTTGGTACACTTAATTGAAAGTCTTTTACAACAGATGTGCACTAGTGGGCATAACTCCCCAGGATAAAAGTGGGAAAAGTTTGTAATAGTAAATGCAGTAGAATTCAAGTGTCTATAAAGGATTTAACCTAAAGAAATCATCAAAGATAGCTGCAGAGATTTACCTGCCAAGATGACCATTACCAGGCTGGTATACAAATAACCTCAAAAGCACTCAATGGCATATCGATTAAATTAATTAATCAAATTAGCAATTTATTTAATTAATTAATTTAGCAAATTGATTTAGACTAAATTATATAAGCAAATGATAAGACACATGAACTGTGAAAGCTATAGAGAAACTCCTTAAATATGCAAATTCTTTCAAAATGTATATTGGTAAAGAATATTTAGCATGAGATCTCTACCCTTTCCCAGGTCATAAGTATACAGCATTCTTAACTTCAGGTATGATGTCACACAAGAGGTTTCTAGGTCTCAGTCACTTTACATAACTGAAATTTTATACTCATTGAACTATAATTACCAAAATAATTATATAATTACTACAATAATAAAATTATTACTATAATAATAAAAATAATCTCCAAAGAAAAACAGTGAGATTTAATTCTTGTTATACAACACTGCTTATCTACATATTTGAGCATAAGTGTGGACCTTTTAGATATCTTTTGGCCTATATAGACTCAGAAATACTAGTATCTCTCTGTGAACTGAAATGCTCAAAACGAGAAGCCTGAAATTTCTCCCAACCAGCATACCTTGATCTTCAAGATTTCATTCTCTTTGTTCATTTCTAAGAGTTGGAGGTCTTTGCCCCTCATGTTTTCCATGAGCAAATCCAAACAAGCAGGCTCGGTCTCACAATCAGAGCCATTCTGAATGTTTTCATGGTGCTGAAATGGACAAACATGAAAATCATAGCTTTGGCTGCTCCTTTCCTTTACAAACTTTGACAAGAATAATTACCACTCATTGCTTACATTAAAAAGGATTCAGGTCAGCACAGATAATTTTATTTTATAGCAGGTAACTTCTACTGCTTCAACATCTTTCCCTCAGACAAAAACACAGTTCTGGAGCTGGATCACTTGGCCCTTTCTCTTCTTATCTCCTCCCAACTCGAAATGCTTGCATCTATTAATGGCCAGCATCCTCTTCGATCTGCAGTTGGGCTCCACGCTCAAGCCTCAGCACGATCTTCTTGGTGGTTTTGGCCTTCTTTCGGAAAATTGGCTTTGTCTGCCCACCATAACCGCTCTGCTTCCGATCGTAGCGCCGCTTTCCTTGGGCATACAGGGAATCCTTGCCCTTCTTGTACTGGGTCACTTTGTGAGGCTGGTGCTGGCCACACTTCTTGCAGAAAGTTCTTGGGGTTTTAAGCACGTTGACCATCTTTGCAGTAGAAGTGTCTGCACAGTGAAAGCGGGGGAACCGGTGTCCACGAGCGCAGCCACATGCCGCAGGACCAGGACAGGAAAGGGACATTCCCTACAATTTTAAATGTGCTACTAAATGTATGATTGGAGCTGAACAGTATGTATGAGATCAGTGTTTTTAATCTCAACTCATAGTCACAAATGTATTTTGTTTATGTTGCACAGCAGACTAATACAATGATCCCGGGAGCTAAGATGCATAAACTCAAGGCTCAATGATATTTTGCTGCAATCACCCCATAGTAAATTTTTAATCAGAAATACCAGAACACAGGCTTTATTCTATGCACATTCGTGCTCACTGAAAACACACCTAGATTTCAGATATCATCTGAACTCATGGGAATGTGGAGTTAAAGGAAACAAGGAAACAGCCAGTGTAGCCCACCAATATTACAGATATGGAAACCAAGGACCGGCAGCCAAATATATAGAACGATTAAGTGCAAGAGCTTGTGGCACAGATTCATGGCCATCTTCCCTCTATTGTTTTACTTTATAAACTTATTTCAAGACAGATGGAAGAAAATAACTTTTAGAAAATTATATATATATATATGTGTATATATATACACATGTGTATATATATACACCCTGCAATATTAATAACAATTTTGTTTGTTAAGCCATCATGCAACATGTCTTTTTTAATATCATATGCCCTCCTGTGTCTGAGTATTGAAAATACTACAAGACAATATAACCTTTATATATGTCAGAGTTTCACAAGATCAAGATTATACCTTCACGTCACAATAGATATATAGTCCAAGTTGTTTAACAACCAAGATTATGTTCTTTTTCCTACAGTGAAATGACTATCCATGGAAATAAAAAAGAATATAGTTCAGACTAGTGATTCTCTTTTTCACAGTAACTCTTTAGTGTTTGACTTTATGGTTCAGACATTAGTCCATAGCCTTCCTGTCCATATATAGAACTTGCATGGTTAATCTTTGTTGTCTACTTGACACAGCTAGGGAACAAATAACTGATCAGCTTTTAACAAGCATGGAGGGATTATATGGATTAACTCCTATAAGTGGGATGACTCATCCTAAATGTGAGCAACACCTTCCAGTGGCTTGGCCAAAAGAAAAGCCAAGGAAGAGAAGCTCCCCCCTCATCCTCCTGCCTTTGCGTTGGGCCATTCCTGCTCACATTAAAACCCCATTCCTTCCACTCTCCAATAGGAACTGAAGACCAGTGGCTGCTTCAGGCCTTCAGTGACAAATTGGAACTTCTGGGATCTTCAGCTTCATGAACTGAGCAGCTACCAGCAATCATTGCTAGCCTACTTTAGACTACATCATGTAAACTCATTCAATGAACCCCACTACTCTATATTCCATTAGTTCTGTTCCTCTGGAGATCCCCAATGAATACATAAACTATGTTGAAGACTACTTGACAGTAAGAGTCTTGCCAATGGCAGAACGATTGCCTGTAGCAGATGACTACAAAGGACAGAAACTATACAAGAATCACTCAGTGACAACCTGGTTAAAGATCCAGATACCCAGTCGAGTCTGCCTAGCTCCCTGGAGGTCAAGCATCTAACAAGGATACTGCATCCTCCAAGCTGGACGTTCCCACTTTCAATAGTCATATCATGATGCTGAGGTTTCCATAGAGCCGGAGCCTTGGGACTTCTGTGTTTGAAGCATCAATCCAATGTCCTTTCCATTCCTAAAAAGCTCCTCCTGGCAAGATCAGTAACAAGTCCCTTTAGATTTTTTTTAAATTTTTCTTTCACATTTTTTCCTAATCATGCAAGCTCAATAGATACCTCTGTCCTCTCCCTCCCCCCTCCTCAGTAATCTCCCATTTCACTCTCCCCCTCCACTTTTCCTTTCACCCTCCCTCCCCTTTTCCCAGTGCCTCCCTCTTCTCTCTCCTATCCCAGGGAGCATCCTTTTGTGTGAACGCCAAACTTCCCTCTGAGTTCTCCATCCTAGTGAGGGTTTAGGACTCAGTGGCATAACCTGGAACCCTTTCATGGGCTCCCCGTTAATATGGGAACTCTATTAGGACTGTTAATACCTTGCCTCTAAGGATCCTACTGCCTGGAGCCTTCTCCCCTGTGATCCATGCTAGACTTTGGGGATCCTGACCTTTAGACATTTCTAATGGACATAGTTAAAATCGCTCCTGCCCAGGGGCTCCATACTCTCCAGTTTGTCTTTCTTATTCTCCAGCCCCTCTTTGCAGTCTCCCACTTCCATCTTCTCCTTCCAATGTCCTTAACATTACGAAGCTGAGAATGAAGCCCTTAAGTTATCTTTCATTTCCAGTTCAGTTGCTTGAAATCCCCTTCACTTTCAGAACTATTTTCTTACTTAAATTGCTTGTTATATAGCTTTGCTATAAAATAAGTTACTTGCCATATAATGAATTACTTATTATATAGTGTTTCTATATGAACCTGACTAGCCTTGAACTCTGGGTTCTCCTGCTTCAACCCCCCCAAATCTGGGGATGCCAATCATGTACTACTACTTACATCTCTAGTTGCAAAACATAACACAATGAACCTTCTAGTGCAGAGTTCTGCCCTCAAGTCTAGGATTGTTGACCCACCCACCTATTCCTTGAGTTGTTTTTTTTTTTCCCTTCAACATATCCAAACATGATTTTTAAAAAAGTTATCTTCTCTACTATTCCCTAACATAGCCCTCCTTTTTCCAGTTTCAAAGTACTTAATTTAAGAAAATCCCTGGTGCTAAGAGAGGTTAAGGAGGCAAAGGGTGCTGGGTTTGTGTACCTAGCTCTGGTGAGCTCTGTGCCCCTGTCTTCCCAGGATCATGCTGATGAGGTATACTTGGGATGAGGTTTTACTTAGCACAGTGGAGACAGGACTAAGTGTGGTGTGCTCAATTTTAGGTACATACAGTTGATTTTGAAATAAGAGGAAAGTGCTTAATCCCAGAAACTAACAAAGTCATTCAACTCAGATTCAATCATGTGTCAATTGATGCGGCACAGGTTAAGCCTACAAGCTTCTTCCTTTCTCTGTTCCTAGGAAGTGCTCCTCCCACATGCTCCCCTTGGTCAGACATTTCCCCGTGTTCTTTATAATTAAGTCATGCTGAAAATATTCTACCAAGTTTTTGACTATTGCAGTCTTATCCTCTGAATAACAACCCTGATTAAATCTTTCATATATGTGGCCACAGACATCTTCAGATAGGCATGAGACAATTTATCACTCAGGTTCAAGGAATGACAGCTACTAGAAATGTTGGCTAAATAAAAACTAACTATGGTTTCATGCTAAATTTGTGAATAAACGCAAGCACTAAAGGTTGATGTGTTTCTTACCTGTGCCTCCAGTTGGTGATTAGCATTACTACAGCCCACTTCATTTTTAAACATTTGACTTCGGATCTTTTCCAGAGTAGTTCGAATCTAGAGAGAAATTAAAAATATTTTAATTTTCTTATAAGGCACTTAATGCCAAGTGGTTTTTTTTTATTTCTTTTATATGCCAGATATAAGCTATTCTATTTAAATATGCATATACTGATGTCAGATTTAAATAATTTCCATCAATATTTAGGTTACTATTGTCTACATTGAGAAAATAAATATTTGGATTTCCTATTTCTTCACATATTTTAGGTAAAATATGACAACAAATTAATATTATAGTGGAAAATGATTAATTAGTAATTACTATTTAAAACTGTGCATTTAGTTCAACTTTATATAGTAATTTAGTACTAATTTACTGTTCAGTAATTACTACAAAACAATTACTATTTAGTAATCACTACAAAATAATTACTATTTGGTGATTACTACAAAATGATTACTACCCAGTAATTACTACAAAATAATTGCTATTGAGTAATTAAGACAGAATTATCTCTAAGAGAAGATCATACGAATTCATGCATGATAACTAAGTCTCATGGCCTGATGACCTCTGGAATTACAAGGTGCTCAAAGACAACTGAATGAACTTACTTGAACAAGTTAGAAACTGTCAATGTCAGAATCTGTCCATCTGTTTTAACAGCCAATGTGAATTGTGCATTGTGGTAAGATTTTGCCTTTTTTAATGAAGTAGCATTCCTACTTGCAGTCATTGGCTTAATGCTGCCCTGAACTGGGAAAGGAGTGAGGTGAAGAGTAGGAAGCATAAACATCCGCGTGGGAACACAGCACCAGCCCTCAGGAATCTACTGGGGGAAGCTATAAAACAGCAGGGATTGAAGCAAGAATGGTGTGGACAAATGAAATGCTGATGGGTGTTCTGAACCCTATTGGCCCATTATTTAATTTTACTGAATGGAGAAAATCATTTTGCTCCACACATAGGACCAGGTTCCCACCTCGAAGAGAAATTGTTCCCCATGCTTAACTTTCAGCTAAGACTACCCAAAGGCAAACAGGGTAAATTCTTTCCACGCAATCCATAGGAAGGGCAACAAGGTCTGCCAGTTCATATTGGAGCTTATCTTGAAGCAACGAATCAAGCAAATGGTCTCCAGGGCCCTCCTACCTGTCTCACATACTCAGTTTCCTCCATGATGTGGGCTGACGTGGTCTCATACAGGACAAAATCATCACCTCTCCTAACTCTTGAGGGAGTCTCCATGGTTACTGTTACTGTCGCCATTGTGAATTCTCTCTTCAGGAAGATGTAAAGCTACACGTTTGAACTATAAGGTTCACAAACATAAAGGTGCTATCACTAAAATCAAACAGGAGACAGAAACTATGACTCATAGGTATATATTCATGCATACATTCATAAGTAAATTTCACATGAAGCAACATATCTGAAGCAATCATAATTAGAAATTTAGAAATTAATGCAAGGGAAGTTGTAGAAATTCTCTTTTTATTTCTTATCATCTTAGACTTATAAAAGTTCAAGAGTAGAGGCCATTCATTATTCACCTAAACATTTATTCCATATTGTAATTGCATCTGCAGAACTAAAAACATAACTATAACAAACTGTTATTGTGTATCATATATGAATTCCACAAAGGCTGGTTACTAAAGAACTATTTTGAAATAGTAAAAAAATGGAAGAAAATCAAAGACTTGCAAAAATAGGATTAAATAGGTGAAATACGTTGTTTCTGTAATATAATCTTTAAGGAGGTATTATTCAATTAAAAAGTGTGGTTTATGAAAGCATATATAGCATTGTGTTTTCTACAGGAAAGGTGACAAATTCATGAAGAAATATCTGTGTCTCATAGCTTTCATTAAAAATCCTATTAATATTTATTGATTCATGCAAGACAAATCATAAAAAAGACAAAATTTGAAGCAATTAAAGAAACTGAATATATCTATGTATCAAGTTAAGGGCATAATCTTATGAATCATTTCAAGTGATTTAAAAATATGAAGCAGTGACAATCTCTGCTGTGTTATATTTGTCCTGAGAACAATAAGAATGGTGAAGCAATCTTAAACTAAAATTGTCAATCATATTGAGAGAGGAATCATTATTGTTGCTATTTTCAGCCTCTTTTTCTCTCTTTCTCTTTCACTTTGTGTATATGTGTGTTTGCATGTGTGTGTGTGTTAATTCACTCATGTGTGTACTGTAAAATAATGCCAAAAGTAATTGGACTAACATAATTCAATTCAAGATTTTTAGCATGGCAGAATAAAAGTGAAGCAAGCCAAAAATGTTAAATAAGTCATTACAATCTGATTTGGAATTATGTGTACAAAACAATATTTTCTTTTCTTTCATGTATAAATATATGTATACATATATGTCTCCAGTTGTGGTGATTAGGCCTATAATCCAGAGACATGAGAATCATTGTGGAGTTTAGTGCCAACCTAAGATACAGAATGAGGTCCAAATCAACTTGGGCCACAGAGTAATGTCTTTAAAAAAATGATAGATAGATAGATGATAGATAGATAGATAGATAGATAGATAGATAGATAGATAGATAGATAGAATGCCTACAGATAGATGGTTATAGATGCAAATGTAGATATAGATTACAGAGACAGAGACTAAAATAACAGCAGTTAGCACTCCTGGTGGCTCAGTATGCTCCTCAAATATCACATTCTTTTGTAAAGAATCCAAGGGTCCTTGACAGATCCAGACTGAAAACAAGAAGGCCATAAAGTAAACAAAATATTGACCAAAATATTGACCAAATTTTTGAAGACAAGGAAGCCATCTTACATAACTGTGATGGATTGAAATATGTTAAAAACCCTAATTTCTTGAACTTGTAAGACCATTATCAACAGTCTTCCGTTGTCCACCTTGATGAGTCATTAACTCAGAAATGGGAATGTACTACACTTTTATTAAAAAGTGACAAAAAAAACCCTAAAACTAAAAAAGTATACCATAAATATTTATCTCACCATTATTATGTGAGCTATATTTCATGGCAACAAAATTGTTTAGGGGAATTTTTATGAAATTCCGGTTAATAAATTCAAAGGATAGAGAGAATTAAAAGATCAGCCGCTACTAACTGCTCACAAAGGAAGGAATCTAAGCCACAGTCATCAGTCACATTAGCTGAAAGTTTCACAAGGAGCCTGAAAACTTTACTAATGAAACTTAATGAAAGTAAAAGTTCTAAGAGGCACACAACTAAATTCCATATATGAATCTTGTCTGGATTCTGCCTTGAACAAACCTATTATGTAGAAGCAATTTTAGACCAATTAAAAAAAAACAACTTAAGAATCCTTATCATAGGCTGAAGTGATTCCTAAGTTAGCAAAGTATTACTTTGCAAGTGAAAGAACTTGAATTCTATCTTCTAAAAGCTATGTAAGAAAGAAAACCAGACATGGTGGTGCTCTTTTATAATCCTGGTGCCTTTGGATAAGGTCAGGTTTACCTCTAGAGGTCACTGACCAACTCTACGCAGTAGGGACCAGGCCAATGAGAATAATCAATTGAGACAGACAGACAGACAGACAAAGAAACTGAACAAGGTGGACATCTTCTGAAGAAGGTTAGTCAAGGTTACCTTCTGATCTATACAAACACACACATACACATGTACCCACAACTGCATACACACACATACACACACACACACACACACACACACACACACACACTCACATACTTATGCATACACACCCGGTCACATACGTGAACACATACATCATACACATACATGATCCTTTTCATTTTGCTAGGCTTAATAGAATTAAGACCTTCTTTTAGAAAAATCGCATCTATTAGTGATACTTGCTGACATATTTGCAGGTAAAATGATATCACTGTTGGAATGCCTTTGAAAGAGTACAAAGACAAAATAGGGTTGGACTAAAGATGACTTTCACATCTTATCCAGAAGTTTGGCTTAACACAGGTTGACTGTATTTGGTTTGCATCTGAAATGTCTCCCATAGATTAATGTGCTTGAATACATAGTCCTCAGCAGTTGTCACTCTTCTAGAACCTTGGGCTATTGACCTTTAGCTGGGGAGATGGGTCACTGAGCCATGCCTTCAAATGTTACAGCCTGGCCTTGCTTTTGCTGCAACTCTCTGTTTCCTGATCTGACTTCCACACGAAGAACTCTACCACATGGTCCTGCCACAGAGCCACTCTGCCATGACCGCATCCCCCCCCAAAACTGTGAACTAAAATAAATCTTTCCTTCCTTAACTTGCTTCTGTAAGACATTTTATCACAGCAATGTGAAAATGAACTCAAACTGTAATAAAGATCTGTGTAGTGCAGCCATTAAACACATTTTACTAATGAGAAAGCCAAGACTTTCATAATAATATTAACTTACCCAAGATCACAGTAAAACTAACAGAGTCAAAACTTGAAATACTGGTCTTTTTGATTCCAAAATTAAAGAGCGTTTTTAACTAAGTAAGGCAGCCTTCCCTAAAAAGAAACAAAGAAATGCTTCAAATTAGCAGTAACCTCTACTGTTAAAAAGCACAGAGAATTTTTAGACTGACCAACAGAACTTTGAAATAAGATCAGCTCTGGCGATACCACAAAGCCCCGTATTTATCCTTTAATCTTCAGTGAAATTGACAGAGCATGCCAAGAACTTTCATTTCACTGCAAATCCTCTCAGAAGGTGGTGATGGCTTCCCTTTGTCTCCATAGACTTCAGTTTGGCAGCAGCAACTCGGCACGTCTGCTGGCGGGAAACACAAGTTGAAGTACTTCTCCCTCCTGATCCTCTGAAGGCTCCGAGGATTAGGCACTTGGGTAGCAACGATATTAAATTCTTAAAGCAAAAGAAAAATCCCTTAGCGACAATAAGCGGTGTGTTCAGAAGCCGAAGGGGAGTGGTCAGCCACCCACACTTGTGTCTACTGTCTGGGTCCCACCTGTTAGTCTATGAGCTGAGTGTTCATGGATTTTTCAGTGTTTCAAAATCAAAAGTGTAATATTTCATGAAGCATGAAAGCATAGAAAGTCCAATTTTGTAAGTATCAAATACAATTTTAAGAAATACCAAATATAGTTGGTGGTTGGAACCAACCAATTTGAGTATCTATTTCATGACTGGCAGTGACATTTGGGGAGGTCGTGAGGCCTGTGGAGAGTACGGACTAGCTGGCAGAGATAGAGGACAGGACTGGGAAGGGAACAACCTTCCCTATTACTGTTCCTTTTCTGACTGTCTGAGCCGCCGTGATGTGAGGAGAGTTTATCACCTGCTTCTACTACAGCGCTTTCCCTGCCATGATGGACTGATATCTCTCTGAAACTGTGAGTTGAAATAAACCCATCTCCCTTAAGTAGTGTATAGTCACATGAACATCACTAATCCAGTGTCCACACACAGAGTGGTATGGTAACAGAGACATGCCTTCTGTTGGCATATGGTTCCTGCTGCTTT
The DNA here is from genome assembly GCA_023101885.1 of Typhlomys cinereus. Classification (NCBI taxonomy): domain Eukaryota; kingdom Metazoa; phylum Chordata; class Mammalia; order Rodentia; family Platacanthomyidae; genus Typhlomys; species Typhlomys cinereus. The sequence continues at coordinate 1,353,764 of JALPQD010000466.1, read as the reverse complement.
GGCCCTGAGGTAGCACAGGCCAGCAGGGGCAACAGAGACAATACACACACATAGCACTTGAAATATTTTCTCTCCACCCTTTCCAGGGAGAGGTTGTGTGACCCTGTGTTAGAATGTGCCAGGACGTGGGAGAAGGACAACTGGGAAGTCAGAGGCAAGCAACCTGTGTTTGTTAGATACAGGTGTCAACTCAACCATTGAGGACTCAGCTTTGGGTTCATTTGTGAAGAACTGATAGTTAAGGCAAGTCCTAAGCCTATGCGAGCCTGCAGGACAGTGTCTAAGTGATGTGGAAAGCCCAGTCCACGGCAGGGTGGGGCCATTCCCTGGCAAGCGGGTAAAATGGAGGGTAAGTTGGCATACTTGAGCCTACTTGGACAGATTTGCTGTGTGATAAGGCTTGCCCTTCTCTCAACAATGCCTGTGCATATAATGCGGCCAGTATTGGTATGAACTCTCCAGCTAAGTTGTACCCAACGACCATAAGAAAGAATAAAACCTCCTTACTCCCCTAAGCTCTTTGTCAATGAATTTATTGGCAACATTCACGCAACCCACTGCAGAAACCAATGGGTCTGTACTCACTTGAGTTCTTTCCTCCAGTTCAATCCCACTTGGTCCACATTCTCATTTCTTTTTGATATGCTATGTGCCGTGCAAATACATGTTATCACAAATTGTCTTTAGGAAAGACCCCAGTACATTCCCACAGCCTCTCAGTATTTTAAAGTCATCATGGGCCTCGAGTCTTATATCCTGAAATATATCCTCTACCGTTTACTCTTTATAACAAATAATTCTGGCTGGAGAGATGACTTAGAGGTTCGGTCTCTGCCTCAAAAGTGAAGGACCTGAATTTGGATCTCCTAGATACCATGTAAAAATGTCAGATGGAAATGGTGATGGTCTGCACTTCCGGCACTGGAAAGCAGAGCCTGGGAAACCCCAGAGCAATGCAGAAAAGAGGGAGAGAAATTCAGGATAATTCCCAAAGTCACCCTTGGGCTTCTATAAGGGTACATAGTACCCTATGATACATATAGATACCCCCCACCAACCACACACACATGTGCAAAAAAAAGAAAAAGAAAAGAGTTCTCCACCTTAATCCATAAGTGCTTCTAAAATGCTTTTTCTACTACCCTATCCTATCCTTTGTATTGACTGGCTAAAGAAGCTACATACAAAGTTAGCTTTCATTTATATATCTGTAAAATGAAGGCAATAATTCTTAGAGTTATGAAGTGAGGGAGTTTTCAACCTAGTGGTAGAAGGCACTCAGGGGAGAGTAAATGTCAATGTTATTGTTCCTCTTACTTTATATTCTTAATAACCAGAGATGACAAGCAGTCTGTAACAGAGGCAGCAGTCAAGCATGTCTGGATGGGAAGCTTTATATCCAACAGTATCCACATGAAAGCCAATTTCATTTCTCTTTGGTTCTGAAAACTTCTGTGCCTACAGTGCCTGAGTTGAACAAAGAAACCCAAGGGGGACCTAAGCCAGCAAAGTCCAAACGGCCATATGGCATCACCGCCCAGAAGAAAAATCCATGCTAGCCAGAAGTAGATTAAGCAGATAAAATTTTCAAAATAAAACACGATCGGTTAATTAAAGCAAGAAAAGACTTTATTTGTTCTACGCTAAAATGGATTGAAGACAGCTAACGAATGGCATTGGGCCAGGGAGCAGTATTTCCTACATCAGAGCCTTGGAAACAGGGTTCCCCAGGCAGCGGAGAGGTGCTAAATAGGCAAAGCTCTGTCCCCTTAACTTCAGCCAAAGCAGCATGGCTTTGTCCTGCTGCACACTGAATCCTCCCAAGAGGCCGTAGCAAAGAAAGAGGCTCCCACTGCTAAAAGGAGCCTCCCTTCACGACCTCTTGCCTCCCAGTAGCTAAGTCACCTTGGACAACTTCTTGGATCACACTCTGTGCCTCAGTTTCTTGAATGATGAAAATTCAGGTAATGTTAATTATTAATAATAATCATCAGCATAGGGTTGTTTGTGAGCTAATATTTGTCAAGCACTTAGTACATTTAATACATAATAAATGATTTGCACATGTTCATCAAGTGAGTAAATAAAATAGTAGACTATTATCCATAATGAAGGCCGATGAGCATTCTGGGTGGTTTTGTTCACCTTGCATGAAGGATTGGGTAATGTTTTAAATAGTCCAAAATCTGAGCTGGAATGTAGAGCAAAACTTGTTTAAATGGATTTTTAAAATGAATACAGTCATTATAGTGAGTCTTTATTGCTGATTCGCAATAATTGGTCAACATACCCAACTGATGATGGTAATAGCTAATGGATACTTTATTACCTACCAAGAAATACATTTATCACATTTATTGAGAATTTGTACCTGTGTGATAAATCACCCATTGATGGGCACCAGGATCATGTAACTAAACCCACTTCCCTGTTTAATGACTGGAGAACCATGAAATATTGCATGTTGAGCACACATAGACTTTGTTATGAGTCCAACTATAACCTCCACCCTGCAGAATCACAGACTAACCCACATATCTCCAAATGAGACTTTGTCTGGAAATAGAGTCACTATAGGTGTAATTAGCTCAGAAAAAAAATGAGGTAGTTCTATAGCAGCAAGGATCCAGTCTCCAGTGGTGACATGCTCCATCAAGAGAAAGTTAGTTTGGAGGGAGATGTGTTCGCAGGGAGAACACCATGGGGAGATGGGGACAGACATGGAGCACTGTTTCTAGACGGTACAGAGCCCCAGAGATGGGCAGAAACCCTCCAAGAGCTAGGGGAGAGGAATGCAAACAATCCTCATGGCTCTTCGGGGGGACCGACCTGAAGACAGCCCGAATCCCAGTCTCCCAGCCTCCAGAGCCACGAGCTAATAAAGTCACTCAGCTGATGATCTGGACTACAGCAACCCTAGGAATCTAACAAGAGACTGTCACAGACAAGAAACTATTATAAAGGCACTTCCTGTCTTTACCTAACTGCTGATTCACCCCTTCCTGTAGTAAATATTTATTGGTCACTGTTCTGACAGTTGTCGTGGCTACCAGGTGAACCTTCGAAGACTGCTACGTGGGCTTCTAGTACAAGGCAGACATGAGCAAAGTAGATAAATAAGGGAGGGGGCAGCGCCAAGAATAAAGCAGACCAGGATGAGTCCTGAGTCCTGGGAGTTAGCACCGGGAAAACACTGAAACCCAGGAAGACTTATGCCAGGCATGGGGGGAAGAGGATTCCAGGCCAGGGGGGAACAAGGTGAGGGTTTGAAACTGTTTCACAGCCCTGCCAGCGCCGTGTCACAGCATGGAGTGCAGACTCTCCCTGTCTACTCTTTCTTTTAATGTGACCAGGGCTTGTTCCTCTTCTTTTAGTACCTTGACTCCCTAAGAGTCACCTCCACAGATCCCGCCAGGCAGACCTGGCTCCCAAAGGCCGGAGAACAAACGGGCTTTGCAGAGTCTGCAGAGCTGTCAGCTGCTGCTCAATCAGTCCACGTGGGGGCTCTAGAGCCTGGAGACCCATGGATGTGACAGGCACAGCCCACCCTTTGGCTGTGATGAAGAGCTCGTGAAGGTGGTTGACCTATTCAGTAGCCAGTGTTGCAGTTACGCTGCGTGCTGCCGATAAATTCACAGCCAAACAGCTTGTAGGGGAGCAAGGAGGTTTTAGTCGAGCTTAAGATTGTCCAATTTCAGTTCTTACTGCAGCTTGGCAGGAGAGCTTATGCCAACACCAGGGGCCAAGGGCACTGGCCACACCATACCCAGAGGACTCCTGAGAGAGGGACAACTTTTCCTTGCCAGACCAGCATGTCTGACCAAGTATTCTGAAGGATGCTGACTTCTTCAGCCAGTTCCCTCCATTTTATTCACTTGCCCAAGGACTAGTCCCGCCCACCATGGGTTGGGCTTCCCATCAACTAGACTATCTCCTACAAGCTTAAGTCAACTACTAATCTCTCATAACTGTGCCCAGAGCTCACTAGTGTAACTATTACACAGAGCCTGAATCGTGGCGTTCATGTCTTGAGTGGGAAAGATTCCCATGTTTTCAGGGAAGGGAGGAGTGTGACACTGGAGTTTTCCTTTGTGTCCAGAAGCAGCAGGAGGGCCGAAGATGGTGGTCAGGGATGCTCTTTCTGCATCCTGATCCTGCTGTAGTGCTTGCTCAAGGATCTCCCCATCCTCATACCTAGTTTTCTAACTTTCCCATCCACCGTGGGAGCTTTCTGCACCCATCCAGAGGATTCCAATCTTCCAACTCAGTCAGTTTTTCTGGTTTGCATCCAGGAGCCCTGGTCAGTTTCACCACAGTTCCCAGATGTTCAGATTTTCGGTCCTGAGTTCTGGTCTAACAATATTGTTTCTTTGTTTGTGATCTCTATTCTAAGCATAGCTCAGTGTCATAGTTGGGCATAGGTGTCAACTTGACAGTTGAGGGTCTGAGCTCTGGGCACATTTGTAGAGAATTAGTAGTTGAGTTAGGCCCAGAGCAAACCTGAAGGAGATTGTCTAGCGGATGGGGAAGACCCAGCGGTTTATTCTGGACACTTGGCCAGACATGCTGTTCTGGCAAGTAAGGATTGTCCCTCTCTCAGCCATTACGTAGAGATGGTGTGACCAGTTCTCTTGGCCCTGGTGTTGGTGCGTGCTCTCCCGTCAAGCTGGACTGAGAACTGCAATCAGACTGTCGTAAAGAAATAAACCCTTGTTCCCTCAAGCCATTTGATGGTCATTTATCATCAACCACACAGGCTGACTGCTACACTCAGTATGAGAAGCTCTTACAACAGAGGTGTCTCAGGCTAAGTAGGTTATAAGTAAATGAGCACATACCCCCCAGTCCTTGAAGAGAACTTGTGCCCTGAATTTTAAGCAGCACACCTGCTCTGCAGCAACATTCCATGGCACAACGGTGACATCCAGTGTCAGCTGGCTAAATCTCAAGTGGCAAAGTTTACCTGAATACAATATACCATCTACCAGGCATGCTCACACAGAATCCAAGTCCTGTTTTCAGTTAATCATCTGTAATATTGTTAAGGAGAATTATTTTATTCATTTACATGCTACCCACTTTTTAAATGTGTTCAAGTTTACATTATATCTACGTTCTTTAGAAAACTCTTATATGGAAAATAAAAATGTATTTATGGGGAGAGATTAAATATTAGTGCAAGCACAGTATACAAAGACACACACATACACACACTATTAGTAAAGCACTGTGATGGTTAGCAGTAAATTATGTTCTAGATAGTACCAAAATTAACCATTATAGTACTGTGTTGTATTATTTTCTTCAGCATGCATAGAGCACAACTAAGGCATGGAATCATGATGGAAGCCTTGTCTCCTGAGCTTAGACAAGTTGAATCCAAATCCAGATGTCTTGCTAATGAAATAGTCTAAATGCTCTCTTTCAGTTTCAACATCAGAAGGTTTTAGACATTTCAAGGCACAGCAACTGCAGGGAGGGACAAATCACATGAACTGCTTGGCTCTTATGGAACAGTGAAAAGGAAGGCCCCGGATCTGGTGAATGCCCATGACATGCCAAGATACCAAACCCACCTACGCTGTTCCTCACCAAGCCCTGAGGGGTCGGCATTATCCCTGTCATGTAGATGAGGAAAGGACCCTTGACGCATGAGGAAAGGTGGCTTGACAAGATTGTGCTGAGATGGATAATTAATGAGGGCCACAGGATTCCAACCCACAATTCCTTGTGCTGCCTTTCTCTCTGATTCTACCAGATTTGCCCCCATAGTTCCGCTGGCTCCTTCTGAGACCTTTCCACGTGGCTTCCTGCTACGTTCTGAATGATTTTCTAAGCCTCTCTTCCTGGGCCCAGACAGTTTAGAAATCAGTTATTCCCAAGTAAGTCATTCTGTAACAGTCAGTGAACTCCAGATGTGGGACCCCAGGTACGTCCCTCCGGAGTCTAAGCAGATGCTGTTGTCCTCATGGTGGAATTCCATGAGCAGAAGCGATGTGACTTGAGAGCTTGAATTCAGTAGGTGGCCTTAGAAAACAACCAAAACTCCCAAGCCTTCAGGTTCTTCATGAGGAAGATGCTGGTGCGAGTATAGATATGCAAGGGCTCAATGAGATAAAGTACCCTTCACTTCATTGGACATAATGAATATTAAATGAGCATTAAATAAATATATTCCTAGCCCCAACATTTACATAGGGCATCCTTTGGAAGTAACAATGCTTGCCCTCAGTTGTCCCCTCACCCATTCAGCTAATAACCTGCTCTCAACTTGTCACAGGCCAAAGAGCAACAGGACCACCAGACCTTGGATTGAAACTTCCCATACTGGGAGCCAAACGGAATCTTTTTTCCCTATAAGTCAACTATCTCGACTATGTATTATGCTGATTGAAAACTGGCTAGCAAGTCAATCCCCACATCACTCATGGTTTCCCAGTGAAGAAAATGTGACATGAAGCTCTGTCCATGACACATGATGGTCATGGTAATACATATTGCCTCGTTAGAAAACATATGTACTTCTATAAAGTATTTCAGGAGGATATGCTAAAGAATTTAAAGAGTATGTACAGCCTGCTAGATTTCTCCTACAGTCTTTAAACTGCAACAATAGCTTATTTCATTTTGAAAATGAAGAGGCAGAAAGACAATGCCAAGTGTTAGTGCTAGAACTCTCCTTTATCACCAATGGAATGGAAAGTAAATGGCCATTTGTTAGACAGCTTGATAGTGCCTTGTATAGTTAAGCACAAACTCTACATCCCAGAAACCCTGCTCCTAGCTATGTCCCTGAGTAAAATGGAAAGTTCATGTTCTACTGCAATCTGAACACAAATGTTCATAACATTGGAAACAATTCAAATGTCCACCAAAGATTGGATACTACTCATCAACAAGAAGAAAACTCCTGTAGTTTTTACCTGGCGTGTCTACTAAAGGTCCATGCCTGGCCTCTATCAAGCGACTATTCGAAAGGTGGAACCTAGAAGGGGATCTTCAGGGCAGGTCCCCTTAAAAGAGAAAGGGGGACCCATGGCTTCTTCCACTTCCTGTCTTGTCTTTTTCCCTTGGTTGTGAGGAGAGCAGTTTTGCTCGGCCCTGTTTGTCAACATGATGGGCACTGCCACAGGACCAGTAAATCGCAGATACAAATGTGCCAAGTCGAAGACCAAATACCCCTTTACTCCCTGTAAGTTGACTTTTTTCCTTTGCTTGTATGTGTACGTGTGTGTATGTGTGTGCGTGCGCGTGCACGTGTGCATGTGTGTGCGTGTGAGTGTGTGTGTGTGTGTGTGTGTGTGTGTGTTTACCAGAGGACTCTTGAGGGTGTGTGCCTATGGTGGCCCAAGGGTGACATGGGGAATTACTGTGGATTGTTCTACCTCCTCATTGCTTTGTTCTGGGGCTTCCCAGACTCCACCCTCCAGGAAGAGAAGTGCAGGCCAGGGCCATTTCCATCTGGTATTTTTACACATGATCTGGATTCCCAACTCTGCTCCTTCTGCTTACAAGAGATTGAGTCATCTCTCCAGTCCCTATTTGATATTTTGACCACAGTAATGGGAAGCTGACTAACACTGAAACTCAAGGCATGGCTGAATGTCAACAGTATCATGATATAGATATCATGAATAGAACCAAAGAGAGCTATATACTATATCATTCCATTTATGTCATTTTCTGCAAAGCATAAAGATTTATGAACAGATCCATGGTTTTTTCAGATATGAGTGTGAAGGAAGGCTGATTATGAAAGTGAACTGAGGATATCATATCACTGTCCTTTTTTGATGGTTATTCTATGACTGCAATCGTTTTTTCACAACATTCAAAGTTGGTATCCTCACGAAAACTCCTATATCTTTAGCTTCAAAATGGGGCAGAGATAGGAGATTGATAGGGTTTGCTACTCTGGATGAGTGTTCAGGAACAGACTGTCTTCATGGAATAGGTGGAGAGTGGTGGAAATTAATACCTGTCACCCTCTTTTGACCTTTTTGAATGTGTGCAGAATTACATACCCACATACAGATACACTCACACAGACACACATGCCTGCACACACACATACATGTATAAATTATAATAATCTAAGGACTTCACTGACTTCATGAAAACCAGAAGCAACAATCTCAAATTTGTTTCTTTTATTAAAATTGTTGACTGCATTGGTTGGGAAGATAGCTCAGTTAGCAAAATTCTTGTCTTGCAAGCATGAGGACCTGAGATCATTCTATAGTCTATAGGAAGACACACACACACACACACACACACACACACACACACACACACGCACACATGCACATAGCATGTTTACCATTCCAGTACTAATGGAGGATGTCTAAAGTATACAGGACATCCAACTTAACCTTGATAACAAGAGACCCTGTCTCACCAAATAAGGTAGCTCATCCTCAAGAATGAGCAGCCAAGCCAAGAAGGAACCCCAACCTATGCCACTGAGTCCTGAATCCTCACTAGTGTAGATGACTCAGAGGGAAATTCAGTGCCCATATAAACAGATGCTCTAGGGGATGGGAGGGAGAAAGCAGAAAGCACCAAGAAAGGAGGAGGGAAAGAAAAGGGGTGGGGGGAGAAAGAGTGGGAAAGAGGGGAGAGTGGAATAGGGGATAACATGGGGAAAGGAAGAGGGAAAAGAAAGGGAGGAAGAAGAAAGGGGTACCTATTGAGCTTGTATAATTAGTCAAAAATGTAATAATAAAAATGAATGATTAGCCAAGAGTGTCCTCTGGCTTGCACACTTATGCCTGCACATACATGTACATGCACTTGAACACACAAGAACACATGCACATACACAAAAAATGTTGACTCCCCCAGGAAAATTTACATAACAGGAAACTAAAATTGGAACGATAAATGGACTCAGAACTATTAAAGATGCTGTACATGGCTGCTGATACATAGATTGGTACTATAATGCAGTTGACACTACATGAGAAGTCAGTAAAACTGTCTAGCATTATGACAGAAACAGGAACCATCTTTTAAACAATTTAAGAAAGATAATCATGATCACTATTAAGGTTAAAAGGTAAGACACAAAGAAATATAAAAGAAATATTAAGAATACCTTTAATATATTAACTCTGATTCATGAACCTAGAACTCCTTTCTCACCCACCTTCCCTTTCTAAACAGTTTTACGTACATGTAGACTATTGGATCAGTTGAGTACAAAATCCACTTAGGCCTGAAGTAATCAGAACCTTTCTTCTTGTCACTATCTGTGTCTTCTCTTCTCCACCACAAAGATGTCTGGCTTACCCAAAATTAGCATTCTACTTAGACCTAGGTAATAATAGAAAGGTACAAGAGTGAGAAGCAGCCGTCTATTCCAGGTAATACGGGATTGCTCTCATCAGATGATAGTATAGGCGAATTCCAAGAAAATTATTAGAAAGTATTCACAGCTCAATGCTGACCAAGGTCTCTTCATCCTTTTGTATACATAGCGTATGGTGGAGGTTTTCACTGCAGTCTCTCAAGTGTATTAAAGAGAGAGGATGGAGATGTGTTCTTGAATACAGAATAGAAGGCTCAGGAGACATTCAGAATGAGATCGTTTCAGTCATCACCTTGATACTTGGGAAGCAAATCTCTGAACACACATACGTGAACTATATAGTTAAGGCAAATCTCTAGACACATCTACAGGAGCTTGTCTTAATTGCTTTAATTGAAGTGAGAAGACTTGCCCATAGTGGATGGGGTCATACCCCGGGCAGATGCACAGAGACAGAACTAGTTGGCATTTAGCAAGCTGGCAAGGCAGAACATTGGTCCTTTTCCCTTCTGATCTTGACTGTGGATGTGATGCAGCCATCAGCTAGTAACTCTCCTTCCATGATGAATTGTAGCCCAGAATTGTGAGATAATAAAATACTTTGTTTTCCTAAGTGGTTTGGGTCAGGTACTTATCACAGCAATGAAGCAGTTACATTGTCACTGGAAAACTAGAAACATTCACCTGTTTTATAACTTTCAAATCCTTACCAAGGAGGAAAGCAACTTTTGAGACTGGTTACCCCAGCAGACATGATGGGTAGTTAAGGAAGCTCTTCCTTGACAGAAGAAAAACTGGCATGAATAAATTCAACATGGAAAAGAATACTAGTTGTCTCAGATATCTTGTTTTCAATTTTAAGATTTTCTTTTACAAAACGCTAGCATTCTAAGTTGTCAGTTCAAGCTATTTTAATGTTCATTTTTCTCAAGTGGAAATTTCAATTTCAGTAGAAACCAAAAGGTAATTCGGTGAGAAATGGTCTTCTCTATGGGGTTTCAAATGTTTCTACTCAGATAATTTTCTAAGCACAAGTTATCAGGTATACCCTTCCCAAAAGTGTACATGTGTGTCATCAAAGCTCAAGGCAAAGTAAGGGAGGGTGTGAAGGAAAGCGAACTGCCTTCCAGTTTTATAATTCCTGTACAGTTACATCAAAAGTCATTGCTCTTATAGCACTGAGACAGTCTTATGTGTTTTTTTAAGCGTTTCACATTGAAAAATGCCACCGTTTGAGAAGAACTTTTTAATTCTTTGTATTGAAACTGAAGATTGTCCTATAAGAGAATGGGAGCACCAAATGAAATGTTGTTATATGAAATAATGCCACCTTGGACGGCAGACCAACATACCTATTTAAATGTGACTACAGAAACATCCCCCAAGTGGCAAATAAAGTACAGTGTAGCCATTTAATATCAGCTAGCAAATCAACTACAGAGCCATGCTACAAAGTGAATAAACCATGAAACTTTATTCTGTGTGAAAATATCCAGATACTAAAGATCATACACATATTTTATGGTTATTCCACTAGTATGAAATGTCCAGAAAAGGTACATCAAAAAATGACAGAAAGTAAATGAGCAAGTTGCTGGATCAGGAGGTGGGAGTGGTAAGATTGTAAACATGTTCAGGACAAACTGATCTAAATTTGGACAGTGGGATGATTGGACAGTTCTGTAAAGTGGGTCGAGAGGACTCAGTAGGGCAAAGGCACTTTGTGTGTAAACCTGGCTACCTCTGCTTGATCTCTGGGGTCTAGACAATAGAAGAAGAGAAGTAGGCTGTCCTCTGATCTCCGCACATGTGCTATGGCACACATACATGCCCCTGTTTTCTCTCTCTCTTTCTCAAGTAAAAATAAAAAATACAATTTAAAAATTCTGTAAATTTATTGAATTTACTGAAATATACACACACACACACACACATGGAGGTGTGGAGACAGCTCAGCAGGTAAAGTACTTTGCATATAAGCATAGAGGTTGGAAGTCAGTTACTTATTTATAAGAGAGGAAGAACACATACATACTATGGTTTATTGGTGGAGGTCAGAATGCAATTTTTGGAAACCAATCATCTCCTTCCACCATATGGGCTTCCAGGGATTGACCTCAGGTGACCAGGTTTGCAAGCAGGTGCCTTTCCCCCTAAATTATCTTGCCAGTCCCAAGACTGGGGTTCAGATCCCACTTAAATACTGGACGTAGTTAGGGATCTGTCATCCCTCTGTGCCTATCGGAAATGGGAGGTGGAGTCAGAGACTTTTCAAGTCCACAGGCCAGCCAACCTGACTTACACAGCAACAGAGAGAGATCCCATTTCAACGCAAGGTAAAAAAGTGAGAAACAATACCCAAACATCTAGGGGTCTTGGCACATGTGTACCCACACCCCATACCCACAAACATTCACACATCACATAAACATGTGCACATATGCAGTCAATAAATAGATAGTCATTAGTACCATTTCTAATCTATGACCTTGGGATGCCCTAAAACTTCAACATTGTGTAATAATTGAAGAATATGCCCTCAGGTCTCCAGCACCCAACACAATGCTGGGGACAGCAGGGGTATAACAAATACTGGCGCAAACAATGTATGAATAGGCCCAGGACACACAGAGGAATTAAGTGTTTTCCAAAATTGGATAAATGCACAATCTGTCACAGACTATTGTTTTCCAGACCCATGTAGATTGCTGTTCTGTGCTTAGTAGCATATAAATATATTTAATAAGGTTATTAAAACCACAGTAAAATTTTGCCATTGTGAAAGTTTCAAAGATGTTCATGTAATTTTATGTAAATACCTAAATTCAACAAACTTGGTTCTACAACTTTAACAGCTTTCAACTCTCTTCAAAATCTTCAATTCTTTGCCTTTTTCAGTCATGATCTGAAGTGAACATGCCCCTCCCTTTCAGCTTTGGTCAAATGTAACCTACATTTTGATACATTTGGATTACAATTCAAGTCCATTCTGGAGAACATTTGAAATAACTAAGCTATCAAACAACAGCCTAAGTTTATCTCCAAGAACCCCTGTCGGTTAGGACAGAGCATTGACCGTTTCTCTAAACCTCAAAGTGTAAGCTACTTTTTAAAAAGTTGGCCGGGACACAGAAGAACAACCCGTTTTCCTTCTTTATGGAACTGAGAAGCCATGAAGGGGTTTTACCTGCTGGGGCACAAATTCTTCTCACTGACTCTGGAACTTCATGGGGGAGGAGGAAAGCAACGCAGCCCCAACTTAACAACAGCACCGATTGTACCCAGGACACCTGACACGCCAGTGCTACTCAGATGTCTGAAAACCGACCTTCCACGGAGCTGAATATTTAATGGCATTGGGTAAAATCAGAAGGATAGAAGTCTTTCCCTATCGCAAAGGCAGAGCAATTCCTTCTTCTAGTCCTTCTTCGCATCTAGTCTTAATACATCGCAAAGTCCTCCAGTAAAACAATTCTGCTGTGACGGTGGTCGGACAGACCTCCAGGTGTGTGCAGGGAAGTTTGCGGGTACTGATGCTCATCATCACCCCCCCCAACCCTCCAACCCCGGTTCTGAATAAGCTAACGACTCAGAGATGTGATGATTCACTCTAAAAGCTACAACTCAGAACTGCTCTTGGCTAGGGGACGTTGCTCCTGCGTGAAACAGTCTCTCGAGCAGATGGAGGTTAGCTGTCAGGTAATCTGTTGCTGCGGAGTGCGCTGTCCTGCCCGCAGGTAAGGAAGTCAGTGCGGTGACTGAGAGGCAAGACTGCACCTGCTCTCATCTCTCCAGTTAAAAGTTGCAGGACGGGGACTGCCACTCGGGTTAGCAGGTGGAAGCATTTCTCCTGGGTCCCAGAAACATACCAGGAGGAATGTCAGGGATTTCTGACAAAGGGACAGCCTGAGTAAACCATCAGGTGTGCGCCCGGGGTCGGTTCCTTTGTAGGGAAAAGGCTGTTCTTTCACTTCCTGGAGGATAAGAAACTTCTGATCCAAAGACTGTCTCCCAACCCAGAACAGAGGTTCACAGGCCTGTTCACTCTGGTCCTTTTCTGTCATTCCAGGAAACATCCCAGGTGCTGGGAACTCCGCAAGGGACAGCTTCAAGGTCACCTGGCGCCCACTACCTAGTGCCCACCCCCCTGGCGCGCGCCGCAGGTGCGGGGCCCTTAGATACGCAGAGTTTGCCTACCTTACACGGCTCTCAGCGCGCGGTCCCCGCCGGCTCCTGTTCTGGGCAATCCGGCCGGTGGGGCCAGGGTCGGATCCCTGGCGACTGTGGCTCCGCCACCTTCCGCAGATTGCTTTCAGCGGAAGGGGGCGTGTCCAGGGCAGAGTCCGGTGCCCCGACCGCCTAGGGAGGAGCCGGGACTCTGCGGACACGCCCACCGCACAGGGACCAGCCACCGCCCTGGGAGCGGCTGGGATAGGGAGAGGTGCCAAAGAGGAAGAGCTGCTGCAGCAGATCCAGAAAGGTCTCTTTGCACCCCAATTCCACAAGTTTGTTTGGCAGTTATTGCTTTTAGTAAAACTTTTTCAGGGCCGGAAAGATAGAAAGATGGCTCAAGGGTTAAGATTCTGATTCGCCAGCAGAAAGTCCTGAGTTCGGATCCCAGGTCCCAGGTAAAACTCCAGCGGAAACGACAGCGGTCTGCACTTCTGGCCATGGTAGATGGAGCTTGAGAAATCCCAGGGTGAAGCAAAAAAGAAGTAGAAGCAATCCAGGATAATTCCCAAAGTCACCCTTGGTCCTCCACAGGGACACACACACACACACACACACACACACACACACACACGCACGCACATGAATAAATAAATAAAATCTTAAAAAAAAACTTTATCAGAGGATAGTCTGAAATCAAGAGGTTACTGAGTTTCTCTAGTCTCCCCAGCTGAGTCCCCTGTTTTATGTACCTCCCACTGTGGCTGGTCCCGTAAACTGAAAGCAACAATGTCCATGACTATTAACAAAAGACTAGGTTTTAGGCAGATTTCACTAGTTTTGACATATCTTTCTTTGCAGAATTTCACTGGAAACACTGAAGGCATTAAACATGAGTCAGATGGTCTCCTGGGTTGGCCAACAGTTTCTCAGGCTTCTCTGGACTTTGACAGCTTTGAAGAACTGGGGTCTTCTATTGTGGTTCCAAAACTGTTCATCAAATGTACTTGGGGGTTTGCTGGGAAGAAAACCACAAAGAGAACGTCCTGGTCTCATGGAACCCACTCAAGGACTACAGAAGAGCCGTATTGTTGTGGGGTTTTATGTCCAGGATCTTGTGTTCAGGAGATGAAGATTAAGATCACAACACATGTAAAGGACTGAGGCAGATTTTAATAGAGGGGAGAAAGAACGGAACTCAATGGACACGGAATCCATGAGGGGCAAGAGAGCCGAAGATGATTGGCAGAGTCAAAGGTTTATAGAGTTAGGCAGGCCTGGGGAAAACTGGCTTTTCCTCAATGGTTAGCTCCAGTTTCTGCAAAACTGATTGGGACTTGCGGTGCCCTCCATCTCATTGGTCTAGTTATATCTGGGCCCAGCCCAGGCGACTTTGTGGCCAACCCTATGGTCCAGCTGTTTCTTTTGGGGAACTTAGTTTATCTGCAATGCGGAGCTCATCTCCATATCATTTCATAAATATAGGGTTAGGGAAGTTAGTGACTTTACCTATGTGGAGGATTTAAAACCAGCTCCTCCAGATTGGTTGGTGTGATCCTTTGGGATAATCCCAGCAATGGATTTTCAAAAGACCTTCCCAGCAGCCTTTCTACTCTTGTCCTGGTCTCAGCTACCTAACAAAATTTTTCTCTCTCTATGACTTAATCTCCTTGTATTTCTCCACTGTAACTTTACTAGTTTTCTCTTCCCACACTCTTTTCTTTAAATCGAAGTTGTTCATTCTATTTCAGTTGGGGAGGGGGACAGAAAGTGGGGATTAAATCCCTTTGTAGAAGGAGAATCCTAAGATTATCAGTTGGAATTAAGGATTTTCCTCTTATTTTTAGTTATTAATCTGTCTGATCATTTGCATCAATATGGACTCATGTGTATTTATTTATCTTTGGGCTATGATTCAATGCTACATTACATTCTGTCCTTCAAATTGTTCCACTGGGAATCATTTCAAGTTGTTTTCCTGCCCCTTTGAATGTTCATAAATGTTTAGGACTTTCAGGAAAAGCAAAAACATCAAAACGAAACACATCTTTCCTCCACCCCGCTGACATTTAGCAGGATTTAGAAGACTGCAGCTGGAATCCCTTGGTATCAAAGGCCTTTTAAATTCTGCCTTGGAATCCAGCAAGCTCTGATTCCCATCACAGTCAGAGAGAAATAGAAATGTGGCTTTCCCAGTAGATGAAGTGGTTGGATTCTGACCCGATTAGAGAAGTGAAAGTTGATGGCTCTCAGGTAATTTTCCTGTTAACTAATCCATGTCATTCTATTAAGCAGACATGTACATGTTTATAGACAAAGTCGTGTTCCAAAGATAGCATTGGTTGTTTATCCCTAGCTTAAACACAGAAGAAACCCAGATGCTAAGATCATTTGTCATTTTGTGCTGGCTTGCTCTTGTTTGCTTTTGTGAGTCAGTTCCATAAACACCACATTTCCTCCTCTCAGCTTGGGTCTTGCTCAGCATTCTATGCTACCCTGCTTTGCAGCCCCTTTCATCTTACTTTCTGTTAGTTTTCCTTGGAATAGTAAATCAACTTCTCCAACCTAGAACAAGCCCAGATTATATCGGATGGACAGGGAGCAGCCTACAGAGCAAAGCATCTTTCTACTTTTCAATTATGTTTTTAACAAAGTTAGAACAAATAAAATGAGATGAAAACATTATTTGTCACTAGATGTGCTACTGAAAGCAAAGTCTAACACCATTGTTAGATGGTAAGGGAAATTGTCCAGCTCATTTGAAGACAGGATCTTTGCAAGATAATTATGTGACAAGGTCCCAGTGTGTATGCTCAGTTCCCTTATTAGAAAAAAAAATGGCTAGCCCCATAAAGTCAGAAAGTATGATTCAGGCTTCCAGGCAGAAAAAGCAATCAATTTCCCAGCCCAACTATAAATGCTGCAAGCTACACTAGCACCATTTCTGTCGAGAGAAATCCAGTAATACAATAATAGAGTTTAAAATATGGGGAAAACCAATTGTTGTTTGGCTGACAATGGGCCATGTTCTCATGGCAAAGAACACATGTGGTATTGTAACTAAGCCAAATACCCACAGATAGGGAGATCATAGTCCAAAGATGGGAAACATCTTCTTAGTGTTACCTATAAAATACTGGGTAGTAAGCCACCATCTAAACACTTACCATTATACCTATAGATTCAGAGAACCACTCAGCACTTGAAAATTTCCCTGTGCAATGGAAAATGTATTATGCAGAGAACCACAACTGACTAAAGTACAAAGTAAAAGTAACTGTGGACAGCTTCATTCTAATCAGGACATCTAAGCCGGCCTCTATTGGCTCAGGGAATCTTGCAGAAGACAGTGGTAAGAATGTTGGAGTCAGAAGACAGAGAAGGTACTGTCAGACAGTAGACCTTGTTCCTATCAGGGCTGCTGTAACCAAGAATACAATGAAATGATGTCTACTTCTACTAGACCTCCACAGTAACTGGCCTATCAATATTTTACCATGAAAGAGGGAGGATCCCATGAAATAAGATGTTTCCTTGAAAGATTATATGGGATTGATGCGGGACAGAAGAGAGGGGCGCCTCTTTACTTGTCAGTTTATCCTCTGGTGGTCCATTTGAACGCTTGCAGGTGTCCAGGAACTTGCTGGTGCAGGTATCCTAATGAGACCCAGTCACACATACCCTGGGGACAAAGGAGAAGGAGGGGAACTCCCTGGAGGGGACAATGTGTGAGGCAGAATGTGGTGGATGTGGGAGTAGCTAATAGGTGATGAAAACATACAAATTCATTGTTATGCAGTTAAAACTAAGATTGCAAAGTTGTGTGTGTGTGTGTGTGTGTGTAACAGAAGAGAAAGAACCCTGCTGTCATTTTATACAGCAAGAAAGCTATCATTTGCAAAGGAGAAAGATGATCTTCATTCATCACATCCAAGTAGACCTTGACCTTGCCTTCCCAGACTCCAGAACTATGACAAATAAATGTCTGTTGCTTATTCAGGTCATGGTTTGAATGTGAGTTGTCCCCCACAGGCCCATGTGTTGGAATCCTTAGCTGGTGTTAATATTTGGGAAGGTCTGGCACATTTAAGAGGTGGAGCCTTGCTGGAGGAAAACATATCACAGGGATTCGATCTACTACCTCTGTTCTTGTTGTGCTATTTGCCTCATCATCACTGTGGTGACCTGAATTGACCTCCTGAATCTGCCCCCCAGCTATGCCTTCTGCTATGCAATTCCCACAGTAATAGCCTATCATCTCCTCTGGAACTGAAGCTAAATTAATGCCCCCTTCTCATTTTCAGCTGTAGTCTGAGTACTCTCTCATAGCAGCAAAAAGAAAAGTAACTACAAGGTAAGACGTAAAATTAAGATTCAATGTAATGTATTACAGAGTACATACATCCAAATCAGGCAGGTGGAGGAGCTACCAAGGACTCCAGCCCACTGAGACTATAGGATAATAAATGCAAGTAAAGCAAAGAGGCGAGGCAGAACAAGCCTTAATTGTCAAAGACTCCAGGAAATGCTTCCTTTCTTTATTCCTTACATTTATTAATTTTTTGACTCAGTTATGCTAAGAAAGGATGGAACGAATCATAGTGATACCAAAATTCTCATTATTGTTATGACTTCCATAGCAAAACACTTAGCAAGTGGTAAGAAACAATATGACTGCCTACTTTCATATAAAGTCTGCTTAAATAAATCTTTTTCTAAGACCCATTTCATATCATAGACACAAAGACTATCACATAGCCAAGAAGGTGATTTAAAATATGTGCCTATAAGCTGAGAAATCAGACAGGCTGCTTATCACAGTAAACCATCAGGATGGATAGTTTCATGTGAACCAGCCTAATGTAAGCTCTGGGCATCAATATTTGCTGCTTTCTTTAACTCAGTCATAGAGTTACCTGCCTACCAAGCACAAGGCCTAACATTGGACTCCCAAACATCCAAAGCAAAGAAAGATAAAAAATCTTCATGTGTGTGTGTGTGTGTGTGTATGTAGCTGCTTGAATTTAAAAAAAAGTCTGTTTTCTCTAGATTGTCTTTTGCTAATGGGCTTGGTCATCACCCAACTTGACATTAGCGAGAATTATAAATGTCACCTCCTTCTATACTATGATTTATCCACAACAGATACATGGAAAATGGATGGTAACAGAGCCCTGTGAATCCAATTTCACAGAAAGAAAAATGGAAAAATCAAAACAAGCAAGCAAACAAAACACGTCTCAAAGATTCTGAAAGGTTGATTGACTGATGAGAATTTCTGTGAATCGCCCTGAGAGCTATCAGGTAGGTCTTTTTGATATATATTAAAAAAACCACTAGCTTCTACCAACCCAAAGGCTAAAAATGTCATCGGATAAAATTTATGGTCTATAGAAGAGAATTCCCCACTTTTTCTATAACCTGCCTACCTAATGTTCCCAATGTATTTTTAAAAAAAGAAAAAGAAAAAGAACTTTATTTATGACATTCTTTGTTCTAGTACTAGTAAAAGTTGTGAAACTATTATCACATTGGTCGATGGTATTTTTGGGTAACCTAAATCTGTGCTTCCAGGCCATGATCACACACTCATATTTGGCTCCATAATAAATTATCATTTATTGAGCTGTAGCACTTTTTGGGACAGCAACTTTAAATACTTCATTCAGATATTTCTAGATTTTATGGAAGCACATGAAACCCAGAGTAAGAGAAGATATGTTGCATGGAGTGTGTCGGCTACGGAAAAGTCTGCATTTCAAGTCCACTTGTCCTCACTTCCTGTTGCTTCCATTCTCTCTTTATCTTACCTGCCTTCAGGAAATTATTTTATTTAATTTTATTTAACTTTATTTAATTTTATTTTATTTTATGTGTGTATGGGGAGCATGTGTACAAGAGGACATTTGAGTGATATCCAGATATCTACTCGTTCCACCTTCCAAGGACAGAAGTGAAGGTTGCCACCATTTCTCCCCAGCATTTCTATATGGAATCTGGGGTTCTAAAATCTGGGGTTTTTTGCTTATAAAGCAAAGGCTTTAACCATGAGCCATTTCTCCACTTCATAGAATTTTTAAAATTTTTTATTATTATTTATTCAATTGCATGTGTGTGAATGTATGTGTGTGTGTGTAGATCCACAGGTGAATTCGGGAACCACCATAGACCACCTCCACTTCCTCTTTGTTTACTCTGTTCTGGGATTCACAGACTCTGCCCACTAGGACCAGAGGCGCAGGCCGCTTCAGCCCAGCATCTATATGTGGGATCTAGGATCGGAACCCAGGACCCTTCACCTGCAAGACAGAGTCTTAACCCCTGAGCCATCTCTCCCTTAAGTTGCTTGACTTTGAATGCTGTCTCACAGCAATAGTTAAGAGTAACTGTTACAGATGACCTTACTTTATCTGTCTTCTGAACCTGTTCATGCCACTGTAGTTAAAACCCTAGTTCAGGGCTGGGAATGGAGCTCAGTTGGTAGAATGAATTCTTCTTTTTAAAAGAGAAAGAGGGCTGGAGACCTGGCTCAGGGGTTAAGCCTCCACCTTGCAGGCGGAAGGTCCTGAGTTCGGATCCCAGATCCCATGTATAGACGCCAGGCAGAAGCGGGGGGCGGCCTGCGCTTCTGGTCCTCCTAGGGTGGAGCCTGTGAATCCCAGAGCTGAAAGAGGTGGAGGCGTCCATGGTGGTTCCCGATTCGTCCGTGGGTCTACACATACACAGACACACACACACACACACACACACACACACACACGTGCACATACACACGCACATGTGCACAGTTGAATAAATAATAATAATAATAAAATTTAAAAAAATAAAGGAGAAAGAGAAATTTATTCTGCTTATGGTTCCAGAGAGGAGATATAATATTCCATGGTGGACGTGACATGGCTGGCTGGCTAAGTCACTGCAAACATCTTGGAGACTGAGAGCTATAAGACTCCTCCAAAAGCAGACTTCTCCATGAGGTAGGATGGGACTAATCCACTTCAAGGCCCACCTTCCTTAGTAAGGCTCCACCTTTCAAAGGTACCATGGCTTTCCCAAACACATGAGACTGGGGGACACATATCAAACTATGACACTCTACCCCTGGCCCCCATAGGCTCATAGCCATCTCATTATGCAAACCATATTCAAACTTTAAAAGTCTTCATAAACTACATCAGCAGTCTCAACACAGTCCAAAAGTACAAAATCCAAAATCTCCTATAAAAATCAAAGACAAGTTATATACTTCCAACATACAACAGCACAAAATAAATATTCCCATTCCAAAAGGTAGGAATGGAAGCATATCCAGGAAAGATCAGTCCATAACAAGACCAAAAACCAACAGGACAAACTCCAAATCCTACAGCTCCAAGTCCAACAGGTGAGCCTCTCATTGAAATCATCTCAGTTCTAAAGGACTTCTATTCCACCCCCCAATGCAGCTTCCCACAGAATATATTACCCTCTTGAACTGTCTCCTCCCAGGCTATAAAACTCTCCCTGGCAGATGTCGCACATTGGCTCTGGCATCTCTAACATATTCACTTCTCAATGGCAAACCACGTTTTAACTCCACAGCACAAATTGCCCTTCCTGGGTCTCTAAACTCCAGACTTTCTGCCATGTGCTGCCTGAATTCCATCATTTTCTGAAACCTTAGAGGAGAGATCTGTGGCCTCCTCCCTATTGCATCTTTGATACCTCTAAAACCAGACCCACGTCAACTACTTTGCCAAGACTGGCCCCTTTTAATCACAGTTGATTCAGCTTCTCTGTGCTGACTATAAGAAAAATCTCTTTCTCTCCTGAGCAGTTATTTTAGGGAGAAATAGACCTTGCTTTGGAACTTCACCTTTTAGCTCATTTCTTCCAAAAGGATTTGCCTTCTTATGGGTGAGAGCATTCTCTAAGAATCTTGTCCTCAAGGTAGGGCCTCTCCTCTGATCCAAATTAAAAGCCTGGTTTGATTTTCTAATGGAGTTAATCTTTTCAGCAGCTTTGTTCTCTGCTTCTTTCATGTTTAGTTCTTTCAGTTTGCCATTGTATTTTTCCTCATCAGAACTCACATTTTTGCTTTTTTCTGCCCAATCCCTTGCTCTTTTTCATAACTCTGGAGAATACTAAAAAGCAGCCATATTACATTGTCAAGACTACATTGCCTGGAATTTCTTCTGCCAAACACTCAAGTTTAACTTCAGGCAAGTTTTCCAGACAAGGGCACAACTTCACTAACCTCTTCAGGCTCCACTTGCCACTTGTCCAGTTCCAAACATAGTCTTTGATACCCTGTGGACTATCACAAGCTGGGCTTCCACACTCTCACAAGAAAAGCCCATTTGGCCCCATTTCCAAGACAAGAATGCTTTCCTGGCACACAGTCCCAAAGTTCTTCATATTTCTGCCAACAAACAGCTCCAAAGGCATGATAGTCACATCATAGCATTAGTCATACTGCTGGGTACCAACTTCTATCAGCTTCACAAACAGCTTCATTTTTTGGTACCAGGTTTTCTTAGCCTCATACAGTAACCCCACTTCTCTGATATCAATTTCTCTTAACTTCAAAATATTGTGAATCAGATACTATTAATCTCACAGCAATACTCAACTCCTGGTACCAATTTCTGTAATGGTTACTCTTTTCTGTTGCCATGAGAGAATACCCAAAGTCAAACAACTTAAGGGAGAAAGGTAGCTTTATTTAGCTTACAGTTTCAGAGGGGAGATTCAATCTTTCATGGTGGATGTGGCATAGCTGGCTGGCTGAAGATGGAGACAGACTAAGTCACTGAAAACATCTAGAGCCTAAGAACTGCAAGACTCCTGCTCCAAAACTGGCAGAATGATTTCTTAACATTCAGAGTGTCCTGGGTTTGCTCTAACACTGAACAAACTGGGCGTGGTGGCATGTGTCTGCAATCCCAGCACTTTGGAGGTAGTCAAGTTATGGGCAGGAGAATCAGAAGTTCAAGGTCACCCTTGGCTATATAGGAAGTTAGCATGTGGCATTTGGGATACCTAAATCGGTGTTTTTACACTTATATTTGGTTTCAGAATAAACTTTCTCTTATCCAGTCTGAGACCAGTCTGAGCTACATGAGACCATTTCAGACAACTTCGGAGAATTTTTAATTTATTCCCTAGTTGACTATGAGGATTAGGCTAGCTATTTGCTTTGAAACTGCAATATTAGAGGTTAATTATACCTTGATATCTACATCCTTGTTTCTTCATTTTCTTTCTTGTTGTATACATTTATGATTACTAGATGTTTGTTACAAAAAAAAAATGGAGGAAAAAAACAAGTGTCTTCTAAAAACTACATAGCACTCAGGGAGGAAGGGTGCTCCCTGCAAAGGCTGGGACACCTGGATCCTGGTACTGGATTGTAGGATCTGAGCCTTAGGATTTAAGCAGAATGTGGAGACTAGACAGGTCTACACTTTGAGACCACACAACATGGCCATGCCTTGGCTACTTCCCTTCATGTCTGCTTTTCTGTGGGTTCCTCCCCTCATCTCCCCATATCACAGGGCAACCTTACCCAGTGCTCTCTAAATCTCCAGTGTCTAGGAGGTATTGTAGGAAACAGTGTTGGATGAGCTAGTTGACTCTCTGGCTTCAGTTTTTGTAAAAATGGGCTCTCACTTTCATAGCTGCTTGAAAGTATAGCTTTGGCTGCTCACTGCTGGCTTATTTCTATTCCTCTCAATTCTGACCCTAAGAGTGAGGATCTGATGAAACCTCTTTTTTTGTATTTTTTATTTATTTTTTTATTTTTTTACCCACTCATACAAACTTAATAGGTACCACAGTCCCCTCCCTCCCTCCACCCCTCCTGGTCCCCCTTGCTCCTTCCCCCCTTTTCCCCTTCCTTTCACCCTCCTCCTGCCCTTTTTCCCAGTACCTCCCTCTTCTCACCCTCCCAATCCCTGGAACATCCTTTAGTGTGCATGTCAAACTTCCCACTGCATCCTTCACCCTAATGAGGTGTAAGGACTCAGTAGCATTGCCTAGAGCCCTTTCTTGTGCTCCCCTTTAATATGGGAACACTATTGTGACTGTTAATCCCTTGCCTCTAAGGATCCTAGTGCCTGTGATCCATGCTAGACTTTGGGAGGTCAATGATATGTCAGTCATTGCGCAGGTCATACAAAGTCCTATTATGGTCACTTCAGCCCTAACTTATGTGGAGTATC
Organism: Typhlomys cinereus; assembly: GCA_023101885.1. Lineage (NCBI taxonomy): Eukaryota > Metazoa > Chordata > Mammalia > Rodentia > Platacanthomyidae > Typhlomys > Typhlomys cinereus. The sequence goes on along the minus strand of JALPQD010000466.1, from coordinate 1,330,082 downwards.
TTGCATACTGTTGTTCCTCTCTATCTTTAGGCTCTTACAAATTCTGCAAATTTCCCTGACCTTTAGGATGAGGAGAGATTAGGCTGGTCTGGTTCCAGGTGATTAATGTAGTGTCTCTGGTGTTCTGAATTATGGTTTGTTGAAACCTCCTTTTTTCTCTTTAAGGTGATATCTTGGTCTGGTTCACCCTTTTAAGGAGCCCATGCTGTTGTTAACACAATAAAACAAAACAATAACACATACTTAAAATAGGATAAGAGTAAGTTTATTCTGAAATCAAATGTAACTGAGAAAACACAGATTTAGGTTATCCTAAATGCCACATTCTGATGTGATAAGTGTCTCATGAAGAGAGGAAAAACTCATAATTCAAAATACTTTTAAAGGAAACTTCACATAAATGGGTTCCAGGAAAGCAGAGAAATCTATGCAACCGGCCTCAGATTATATCTGACGACAGTTTTAGCTTTTGGGTTGGTGGAAACTCGGGGTCTGTTGTACATTCCAAAAGGATTCACCAGAAACTCATAAGAATGTTAGGTCACATGCAGAGGGAGCCATTAATGGCTATTTAAGTAACCAAAAGAGCCCAAAATAACTTGCCTCTGGACCTGCCACACTGGATCACCTGTACACAATTATGGAAGTTGTAGTCAGTCAATCAGCCTCGTGGAATGTTTAATGAAGGTCCTGCCTTTTCCTCTCTATAAATCATTGCCACTGGAATGGGTGTGTGCCATTCTCTCTATAGGCCTCTCTATAGCAGTGGTAGAAAACAAGGCTGCCCAGGGCTCCTCTGTCAACAAGGGCAGTGATGTGACAGTCCATTACAATAGAAGTTCTGCCAGAGGGTACTCTGACTAATACTTCTGGCCCAAAGCAGAAAAAACAAGGAAGAAGCCAAGGAATTCAACTTTAGGTTGAGTGGGAGCTTGAGAAAAGGCAACACCTAGGCCCCTTCCTTCCTTCATCCACAAGATGCCTCCCTAAGGAAAATCTATTTCCTCCCCTGACAGGATTTTGTGTGATGATCACTCACATGAAAGAAGAAAACGTAAAAAAAAAAAAAAAAAATGAAGAGACACCCTTGAACAGTAGCTTTTCTCAAAATTCATCTATTCCAAATGCCTCAATGAGTTGCCGTGGCCAAGACATGCCACCTGACAAAAGATAAAACAATAAGCTTTTATACCAATGGGAGTTAAGCATTTGAGGGAGTGTGCCTTTAATTAGTTTGAAAGCAAAGGAATATGCCAGGGTTATTCTTGCTCAACAGTGTTTTGTTTTTGTTTTTTTCTTGGTGTGTGTGTGTGTGTGTGTGTGTTGTGTGTGTGTTACTATGCATGCATGTATATGTGCACGTGGAGCAAGAATGGTCAAACGCCAATATCAGGCATCATGCCTCTATCGCTCTCCCCTTATTTTTCGGGACAGTCTCTCAATGAACCTGGATCTCACAGATCTGGTTACAGTGTCTTGTCAGCAAGCCCCAGAGACCTCCTTGTTTCTGCTTTCCCAGCGCTGAAATTTCAATCATATGCTACAGTGTCTGACATTTCATGTGGGTACAGCTCAAATTTAAGTCCGCAGCAAGCATTTTAACCATTGAGTTGAAATTCCAGCCCCTGACACTACTTCTTAAGAAAGCATTTCTGCTTTAAGCCAGATTAAATGTAAATCCATTACCTGATAGGGAGCCTATGCATTAGCACTGTACCTATATAAATTTTTAAGATCAAGCAAAAGGATCTAGGAAGAACTAAAGGAGAAAACTATCCCGGTCTCTAGAAAGGGATAGTAGAATAATTGGACATTTTGTCATGATAACCCAGACTTCTATTTCAGAAGAATGTGGTTCAGAAGAGTTGTGGTTAGCTGATATGTATGTTTCAAATTCACAGATAATACTGTAATTCCGAGATAGAAAAATGTAAACTGTTAAGTTACTGCTAAGCATAAGTTAAGGTGAAAAATTACTGAAATCCCAAAGCCAATCAAGGGAGGAAATTTGAAAGACACCATTCCACTGTGACCTGCACCTGCACTGTTGGCAAGTAAGAATCTTAAGGCCCTGGCCCTGTCTGTGATCAGCCTGCCCTGCTGTTGTTTAGTAACAATTGCATTTGTGTCTGGAAAGTCCCACTTGGACTTGCTCCTTCTCTGCTATGCTTTAATATATAAATAAAATGCAAACTGAACATGGAGGGCTGGAGCCTTTAGAGAATGATCTAGTCTCGAATGAGTAAAGCTCCTCTCTTCTACCCTAATTAGTGTCTGAGAAATTATTCCAGAAAAAAATCTCACAATACTGCCACACTATATCAGAGACTGAACAACTTACCCTGAAACAGAATGAATCAGAAACAGTAACTTCTCAACCATAGGCAACGCTTCTCAACAATCGCCCTATAGGCAATGTCAAGGAGAGATGCCTATCTGTGACGAATGTGAACTGTGATCTAATATTGTTTGCAGGTAGCCCAAAAGGAGACTCAGAAAAAGATAATTAGCCCTGACTACAAAGAGAGAACATGGCCTTTACTCAGTCAGGTCTCTGATTGACAGGAAAAAGCAAGACCTCAAAGTTGGGCAATGGGGAATGATATTAGAACATCACCAGAAAGAAAATGACAGGCCAATCCCTTCATAATCATACATATCAATTTCTCGGTCAAAATCTTATCAAACTGGGCTAACTGAGGCACAAGAAGAGTCATGTAACTGATCACACTAGATTCCATTTTTCTTTCTAAACACCATGATGCTGCCATAATTGAGAAGTAACCTGAAGTCCAATCAACCAATAAGTATAGGACAGTAAGCCACTGTTTAAAGCTTATTTTTGTAAGTTTTCTTGATGTTGACCTAAGAAATGATTCACTAAAAGAAATAAAAATATTTGAGACAGGTCAAGCAGGGTGAATCACTTGCAGATCTGGAAAGAAATCTAGTTTGCATCCTGTTCTTGGAAACAATGGTGACTAGAGGTCACACTTATCTTTACTAGCAAATAAGTGCCCCCATTGTGAGCTGAAGATATGTACTGTGGTGTTGCAAAAGGCTTAGGGATAGCATTGAAGCATGGCTTTGGTAGCAGAAGCAGACATGGCAGTCCCTGTGTCCACAGCTGACCCTGAAGCTCTTTCCTCCAGTCATTTTCTTCTTCTGCCCATCTCTGATTCTTTGTGCCTTTACATTCACTTGCATTCAGCTCCACCACCTTAGAGTACTCAAAGTACTTCAAACACAAGCAACCACTAAATTGCTTTGGAAAGAAATGTTCTGAGGCTTCAGTAAAATACAGTGTTAAGCTAAGGAAAGTGAATCTGTCAGAAGTGGTAGGTGCAAGGAGCCGACATTCAGTTTTGGAAGCTATTTCCTTGTGTTCCAACATTGGTCTGTGTCTAGAGGGATCATTATTGATTTTCTTCATTCTGCACTCTGCCCTTGTAAGCCCTTCAAGATTTCCCCTCAGCTCCTAGTTAACAAGAAGATTAAATAAAAAAGATGATCCATATACCCATTGGACTGAGGTCCCAGGAGGATGCTCTCCCAAGACCCATGTTGCCCAGTCTCTCCCTCAGTCTCTGTGCTGTGGAGCTGGCCAGTGCCACCCTCACAGCTCTCTTCCCTGGGGAATCAGGGCATCTTCATTTGTTGGTTATTTGGAGCTCAGGCTTACAGAGTCCAAGTGCTCATCCTTCCTCTTGGGTTCTTTAGCAGGTGTCACCTTCAAATCCCAGCCAATGAGAGAATCCTAGACCTACTACCAACTCTCAACTCTTTTTGGATTCTCACAGTGAAGTTTTTCCAACTGAAGAAACCCTTATATTCTTTGTTGATTTGTTTAACATTCTTAACATCAAAGAGATGGGAAGGCATTCACTTGTGCATGCAAAGTCATAGGATAACTTGTCAGAAGTCGATTTTCTCCAGCATGCTGACTTCAGGCCTCAAAATTCATGTCACCAGAACAGCATATAGGCACCACTGAATTCTGAGCCATTTTGCATGTCTCTGTTTAATTTTTTTTCAGACCATAAGTTATTCCTATGTTGCATCTAAGGAGATGAACTTTGTGCACTTCCCTGAAACTCATTTAAAATTTAAGAAAATGACTCTCCAGCTCACGAGACTTAATTTTGCAAAGAATATGACATTGATTTATTTCTCACCAAAGGCGATAGAGTCCACAATTTCTAGACTATTCTTTACTTTAAATATGCACTTCAACAGCCTGACCCATGCAATAATATAACCCTGCATGTGAAACAATATATTGCCTGTTCTTCCAAAAATAACTTGAAGTAAAATATCATAAATATTCCTCATTACCTTAATGTTGGAAGCATGTAATATTTGCCAAGAACTGAGAATTTAAAGTGAGTTACCTATCTGAGTGAAATGATCCTGAGCGGGAGCTCCAAATATTCAAATATTGATTTTGACTGCAAAGAAATACTGTTCCTTGCCTTACAAAATTAATTAAACTCTGTGTTAATTAATCGCTACGCCTCTGTAATGAGAGGCTGCCAATCACCCTGTCAGATTGTTTACAGCTAAAACTCTACCCTAAAAATTCATCTGTTAATGATCTAAGTTAAATTTAACCTGTGTCTCAGGACATAATTCCAGATCATAACAGTGGGCATAGCTTCGGAATCCCATATATGGCTCAACTTCTCCATTAAAACAAGGAAAGCCCTGAATCATGCTCATCTTCTGGGCCTATGTCTATAAGACTGAATCCTCCCATGCTTTGAAAATGGAGCTGATTCACAACATAGCTGTGTGCATTCTACTTTTATCTTATAGAACAGTACGTTAATAAAGAACTTATTTTTCACCAGCTAATATAAAATGACTAAAATGATATTTTTAGTTAAGACTGTGCCACTGATTGGCAATACAATGTTTCTATGTTAGTAAGACCTGTCCGAAGCAAAGATGTAATGGACTCACACACTGCTATGCACATTATCCTGAATGGATTAATACAGTGCCATGTATATTATTACACTGAATGGACTCGCACACTGCCATGCACGTTACAGTGAATGGACTCACACACTGCCATGCACATTATCCTGAATGGGCTCACACAGTGCCATGTATATTATTACACTGAATGGACTTGCACACTGCCATGCACATTATCCTGAATGGGCTCACACATTATCCTGAAAGGACTTGCACACTGCCACACACAATAAACTGAATGGATCCACATACCGCCATGTACATTACATTGAAAGGATTCACATGCTGCTAGGCACATTACTTTGAATAGACTCACATACTCACATCTATATTATACCGAATGACAGCAAGCTCTTTTCAACTGGTTTGGTCTTTTGGCCATAGAGGTTTCATCCTGTGCTTTCCAATGGAGCAATGACTCAGAACTAAGGAGGAGGCCTGGGAGTTTGCCAGAGATGAGAAACAAGTCCTCTAGAAAGTTCTAGACCCTACGCAGTGTATGGTATCACTGTTCACTGGAGGGATGATAAGTCCCAGCTTCCTAGGCCCACACAAGAATAACACTTATAAGGCTATGGGCTGTGATAGCCACAGCCTACAGGAGGGTTGTAATAGTGGAAAGTGATACCTGCTATTGCTTCCGCCCATCTATTGCTATTTCTCATTGTTCCTCCACACTGAGGAGAAAGAAGGAAGGAGCACAGCTAGAGGCAATAATTGAGAAGCTATCTTCAGGTAGATCCGAAGAACTCTCGGCAGCTGATCGCTGACAACTAGACCCAACATAAGAGTTAGCTGATGCAATGGAGGTAGCAGTGTAGTTCAGGTGCTGAAGGTTTTTCCTTCCATTCTCTATTATGATTCCCCTCGACTGCATTCTTCTGTTTCCACATAACATTGTGATCCTAGCTCCCCTCAGCAGAAGTGGATCTGCAATGCATAATGGTGAAATTCAGTGTAGGCGGCATTTCTATCACTTTAAATGGTTGTGATTTTTTTATCTTAAAACCTAAGAATGCCTACACTGATAGCCACACTACAAGCTGTTCTATATAGTCACATCAAAGATATTAGATTTGTGCTATCCATGTGCCACATCCCTTACTGCAGTATGAGGTACTCGTATCATCTTCTATGTCTTAATAACAAAACCCCGCTTCCCACCAACTATTATCATTAATGAAAACAACCCTTATCTAATAAACTCCATCAAACGACTAGCCTTAGGCAGCATCTTTGCAGGCTTTATCCTTTCTAACTACCTTTCCCCTACTACCATCCCCCCATAACAATACATTACTACCTAAAACTAGCAGCTCTGACAGTTACCATCATAGGATTCTCTATCGCAGTAGAACTCAATAATTTATCATTAAAATTTTACAAAAAACCCTCTCCAACAACTATATTTACAACCCTATTAGGTTTCTTCCCTTCAACAATTCATCGACTCTTACCAAATAATATGGTATCCTTAAGTGAGTCAATAGCCTCTAAACTTAGTGACTTGTTCTGAATAGAAAAAACTAACCCCAAACTTTTTTTTTTATTAAAAATTTAATTATACATTTTAAAATTTTTTACCAGTTCCCTCCCTCCCCCCTCTTCCCCCTCCCCTTCCCCCAGTGCCTCCCCCCCAATTCCCAGAGAGTCCTTTATTGTGTGTGCCTAACTCTCCACTGTGTCCTCCTCTCCGATGACATATAAGGACCCAGTGGCATTTCCATAAGCCCTTTCTCTTGTTCCCCTTAAGCATAAGATCACTACTATGGCTGTCAATCCCTTGCCTCCAGGGGTCTCGGTGCCCTTATCAGATGCTAGACTTTATGAGGGCAACAGTGCGCTGGACATTGCGCAGGGCATGCAAAGTTCCATTATGATTGCTTTGGCCCCAACTATTGTTGAGAATCTTGCAAATCGTTGCTCCTCCCATCCTTTTGCTCTGACAATCTTACCGCCCCCTCTTCCGCAAATGTCCCTGAGCTCCAGGATGGGGAGAGATTAGGCTGTCCTAGTTCTATGTGATTGATATAGAGTCTCTGAAGTTCTGGATTGTGGACTAACCCCAAACTTATCTCTAATATCAACATATTCTTAGCCACCAACACATCAAACCAAAAAGGTCTAATTAAACTGCTATTTCATATCATTTATTTTAAGCCTATCACTCTCTATTGTACTTCTATTCCTATAACTCTATTACCAGGATTAATCTCAATAACAGTAAAAACCATCACAAGCAAAGATCATCCCACCACCATTCTCATTCACATTCCATAACTATATAATGCAGCAGCCCCAACTGAATCTTCAACTAATATACCAACCTCCACTAGATCTCCATAATATATAGAAGATGTTGCTAATTCTTCCCATGGATGTGATGTGACCAGTTCTCTGTACTTTTGATGTTGACATGAACTCTCCTGTCAAGTTGATGAACTATAACCGAAAAATGTACCAATAATAAGTCCCTGTTTGTTTCATATCCACAACAGAAAAGAAACTAGCATTATGAAATCAACATACTTAGCTTGCACACAGGAGGAAAACATGGTATTTGGTAACAGCAAAAGAGTTTTAGCAACTCATATTTTAGCCTTTTCAAAGTTTTCAACTTATTTTTTGTAATATAATTCACTACTGTGAGCTACTGTTTTGCCTTTATTAATGTATATAACATTTGCATAAATTAAAAAATAAATGCAGAATAGAATTGGCATAAAGGAGTTTGAGGGAAAATGCAATTGGTAGTTAATAAGCATACACCTAGCTCCCTAGCATGAGCAGAGGACACAGGTGTTCTAGAGAGTTCTCTTGCTGGGTGCTGGAATCCAGAACCAACATATCAAACTCATGGTGCTTTCAAAGGAAGGAACACTATATGCCACAGTCAATGAGTCAGTTCTTCTGAGATCAGATAAGATTTCTTTTGTAGAAATTGCTTGCTTGAAGGAGAATGTCATGTTTCCTGATGATATGAATGAGCACTAATCGTTTAAATAGAATCATGGGGGAATTTCGGTTGTTCAGTTTTGTCCTACTAATGTAATTTGTTTATTCTTTGAACTTACAGTCCAAGGTATACTCTGGGTGTCTGCTTTTTTTTCTTCTTTTTCTTTTCTGCTTTTCTTTTGCTCATTTATTACAATTTTTACCAGTCTGCTTTCCACCATTACAATGTGTACTACAACAATTTATTTTCTCGTTGGGCCCTGTGAGCACAAAGACTGTGCCTGTTTCCATCAGCACTGGAGCCCCAAGGTTTGTATCAGGAAGTCAATACATATTTGCTTACTGAACAATGACATTCTTTGTCCTTCCACATGTCTAGTTCCCAGCTCTCAGCAACTGTATAAATAGTGCTATACTAATTCCAACATGTGAATAAAAAGTGTTATTTTTAAACAAGAACCCATTAATTGCAGTGTTTTCCCCCTGAATAATGACTGTGGTCTGTTCACTTTTGCTTATGGTTACAAAGTTTCAAGCCTCAGGGAGGTGAATGAATGAATGTCTTCTGGATCTTCCAGATCTTCGCTGTAAATTCAGTGAGGACAGTAAACATGACCACATGTTGCCACCTAGTGGACATTTTGAAAAACACCCAGATAGCGCTCTTCTGACACCTTAGGGATCACAAAATACACCATGGGGTACTAATGGCACCCCAGTTGCTATTCGATACCTTCTTCATCCTTCACACCATCACCTTATATTCTAAACTCATCAAAATAAGGACTACAAAACTGAGGTCTAAAATCAAGATAGAAAACTTACTAACCCCTTATTCCGGGCCTGTTTTGGTACCTAGCAATGGGTTAATGCTTTTCTTGAATTATTTCACCTGATTCTAGTAGGGCCTGCCTTTCTATCAGAAGAAGAAGCCAAGACTTAGGACAATTAAGTAACCCACCGCATACTAACCTGACCCCCAAGCTTTGGCTGAATTTTGAATGCAGGCTGCCCTGCCCCCAGAGTCCAGGTAGTAAGATACTGGGACTGGACTTCCATTTCTCAAGTGTGATAGAAACGGGCGATTCCATGGTCTTTATTGAACGGCTGCGATATTGGGAACGTTGCTAGGCTTCCAGGAGAGTCAGGAGGAGGAGCCTTACCAGAGCTTCCACTCTACAGGAATAAAGATACGGGAAATTCTCTGTAGAGCTGAGCTCTCCCCCCAGCTGCTGTCTGATGAAGCATCCTGGATCTCCAGATGCAGACCTTAGTGGTTGGTCATTACTGAGTGGCAAAGGTATTGCTACCTAGGAGGATAACCCAGAAATTGAACATTTGATCTCATTTGTTCGTTTCTACCTGTTCTCTCTAACAGCCAGACCGTCTTGACAGAATAGTGTAGCGGAAGGATGGGGTGTACGAATGTGTGAGCCAAGGTCTGCAAAACTGGCACCAGGATTTCTCTACAGGATAAAGAGGAGAGAGACAGCATGCTCTCCTCCAAACTCACCACAACTGTTCTTCACTTGTATTTATAACTACACGCTAGTAGATATTTCTGCCTATTCACTGGCTCCTTGCTGTTCCCAGACACCCCGTCTCAATCTCCAGAAGCCTTCTACAGAGTGCATAAGGGACATTTAAAAGACCTTGCTTTTTAAGGACTAGCCTGATGTCAAAACAAATGTAAATTTAGTGTCCAAATGTACAACACTATTTGATGACAATAAAATATCTGTTTATCTGCTATTTTATGTAAGAAAAATAAAGCCCAGAATATATGACTTAAGGCACTCTAGCCACAATTCCATTCTTACTTGAGAAAGAGGTTCCTTGAGAGTTTTTGTGCTCTTCATGGTAATTTTGTCACCAAACAAAAATACCTATTTTGAAAATAAATAAGTCTATGCTAATTGATAAATCATTATATTAAAGTATGTCTGCAAAAGTTTAGGTCACTAACATGGAGAGAGAGAGAGAGAGAGAGAGAGAGAGAGAGAGAGGTGTAGAGATGGTTCTTTAGAAATCTCTCAGCGATATAGGAGATAGGATTTCAGTGCACCCTGACACAGGCATGGGCTTGTTCACTTTGAAAAGGAAACAAGTTTGCCACTGATCCAGAATGATTCTCTTCTTACCAGACGCAGATTCCAGTATTATTCAATGCATCTGTGCTTGAATGTCTAGCTGGTATCTCAGTCTTAACCTACCTAAAATGATCTTTTTTCTAAAACCGGTTATTTAGAGTTTTCCACCCCATTCTATGAGCTCCCTGCTCCAAAGCCTTGAATTTCTCCTGGACTCCTTTCTTTCTCTCATGCTCCATGTCTTGCTCATCACCAATCGTTCTAGTTCTTCCTTTCATATGCCAGGACTCTCCACCCTTCTAGAAGCACTAGCTTAGCCAACCATCATCTTGATTTCTGCAGGAAGCCCTTCAGGCAGAGCACGACAAATTAAAGGGATGTTGGAGAGGGAAGGAGACCCTTCCCCCCTAGAGCCTGTTAAAAACTTCTCACCAGCTGAAAGTCTATAATTCCAGCAAAATTAGAAAACTTTTATAGGAAGGTTACAGAGGCAATATTCAAATGAGTTAACATATCCATAAGACTTAAGACTGCAGGACTTTCTAGTATGGAATCTCACAAGCAAGACTATAAACAAGACATGACTTAACTCCTGGATTCTGCCCCAGTGAACTATGGTTTGACCTTATTGACCTGTAATCTTATCCAGTGCTCCTCAGGAGCCAGTCTATGAGCTCATCTACCAGAGAAAGAGAGAGAGAGAGAGAGACAGGTATAGAGATGGTTCTTTAGAAATCTTTCAGCGATATAGTTTCAGAAGCCACTGAAAATCACATAATATGGCTGTCTTTAAGGCACTTGGGTGCTACTTTCTCTTCATAAGCACACACCAATACTAGACTGTGTGCTATTCCATTATTTGAGGGCTCCTCTCTCTGTGAATACTCATGCAGAAGTCTATATTTAAAACTTCCTTTTTATTTGTGTGTGTGTGTGTGTGTGTGTGTGTGTGCGTGTGTGCACGCGTGTGTGTATCAGAGGGTACAGTTCATGTCTGCAGAAACCCTTCATATGTATCAGTTACCACACAATGGCTGTGCAGCACCGTCATGGTTTGAGTGGGCAATGCCTCTGTCATAGGTAGATACCCGTGTCAACTTGATTACCGAAGACCATGAACTCTGGGGATAATTGTGAAGAATTAATAGCTAAATTAAGCCCTAAGAAAGCCTGCAGGAGGCCCAGCCCATGGTGGGTGGGGCCAGTCCCGGTGCAGGTAAGTAAGATGGGGGGAACTGGTCAAGGAAGCTGACATCCTTTGGTCTAGACATGTTGGTCTGCAAATAAGAATCGTCCCTCTCAGCAGTCCTGTGGCTATGTTGTGACCAGTAGCCATTGCTACTAACAAAGAACTGCAACATGACAATAGCAAGTCAAAAATAAAACCCTTTGCTCCTTTAAGCCTTTTGTTGGGAATTTATTGGCAATATGATATGTTCCCTCCTCCCCTCCCCCGCTTTCCAGAGTCAAGTGTTTGAATGCATGGTCCCTAGTTGATGTTGCTATTTAGGAAGGTTATAGAACTTTTAGGAGATATGTCTTGGTGAAGGAAATATGTCATTGCTCTCTTTCTCTCTCCCCTTTATCTGCTTGCCAGTGGCAGCTGTAATTTAAGCCAGCTTCCTCTGGCTGCTGCCTCGACTTCTGCTATGTGTTCCTTGGCATAATGTACTCTATCCCCTCTGTGACCATAAGTCAAATAATAAAGCGCTTTCTTCCTTAAGTTGCTTGGGTCAGAGAGTTTTGTGGCAGGAACAGGAGAGTGAGTAGGGTAGCAACACGCAACCTCAAAGCCTTAGAAGTCCACACCATGATGTCCCCTCACCCACTGTTGGCAGCTTGTCACATGGGCCAAGCTCAGTGACTGGGTTTGCTTGCACATCTAGTGCCTTATGTCTCCTTTGACTTTGGATAAGATTTGCCTCAGGAAAAATAAGTTTAAGGGAAAAGTAAGTAGGCAGAGAAAAAATTTTTAATCATTACTAGATGCCATGCTCCATGCTGAAGACTTGAGGAAAGATCCAGAAATAATGATCAACAGCCTATATACGTTTCCAAAGAAATGAGCCAGAGATTCACAAATGATAGAATTATAGAATCAAATGATTAAGAGAACGACACAGTTTGAATGTACGTTGTCCCCAAGGGCTCATGGGTTTGAAACTTTGCTGTTAATGTTTTGGAAGTTCTTGGCATCCTTAGGAGGTGGAGCCTTGTTGGAGGAAAGTACACCGAGGATGGGCCTTGAGGTTAAGTAGCCCCATCCTGCTTCTTCTAGCAGCCTACTCTTACAGCTTGCTTCTTGCTTTCTCGGTCTCCGTGAGGACTGGACGTGGCTTGAGCTGCTTTGAGCTTCTGCTTTGGATTCCTATCTTAATGGACTATGTCTGCCCTCTGGAACTGTTAGCCAAATAAATCTCCCTTTCTCCCCCCAAAGTTGCACATGAGCATTCTCTCGCAGCAGCAGAAAGAGTAAGTGTGACAGGAGGTGAGGGGAGGATGAGAATTTGATAGAATACGAACACAATAAAATGAAACCACTCAAAGCTTTGTCATGTTCCCACTCAGCCCATGATCTGTGTGTACCCCTTTCTGGTGAGTGCACTACCCAAACACCCACACATCACCCACACAGTTCCGGTTCCCTCAGAATGTTTTTCTTTTCCTACCATATCTGCTGCCATTACAGTTTCCAACTCCATGAAGAAAGTTTAAAAAGGGCTGCATCCTAATGAACACAGAAGCAGTGAGTCAGGAAATGGGCAAAGCAGAGATCTGACTGCTGCCTGACAGGCAGGAGAATTTCCAAGGCAGTCCAGCTAGCATGCGTGAGCTCACAGTAAATAGGATAAGACAGAGTGGATTTAGTGCTAAATCCAATGGTGTAGACAAGGAACTCCAGGGAGGAAAAGTACAACCATTAAGAAGACACAGCGTTTGCCCTGAAAATTAGCCACTGCCCCCAGTGGGTTTCGGAATAACCAGGCTCGTAAGTCATGTTTAAGAGCAAGCTAAAACCACAACTTCTCCAGCCTTGACCTGTCTCTCCGACCTCAGAAACAATTGTGCGCTGAATTCCTAGAACACCCGCATCCCGTACCACACAATTGAACACCTAATTGTGTTTTTTCTAGTAATGCTTGTTGTTTTTCAGGATGTTAGTTGCCTGCTCCTACCAGATTGCAAGCCCGCGAAGGCTGTGAGCATATGTGTCGGCGGAGATTCGAATGAGACCTTTGAGATCATTTGCAGCATGCTCTCATGTCTATAGCAGCAGGAGGAAACGAGAATGACACAGTGTGGTTCGTGTGAGTTCCTGGAGCCATTTCCTTTCAGAAAATTTCTTTCGGTTCTGTCTCCATCTCCCCTTGATTGATGGGGGTAGAAAGACACATGCATTTTTCCAGGAACTTAGTTATCGTATTTGCTGGGGGTTTTCTCATTGTTAAGACTGCTAAGAGGTACGACCACAAAATCTGAATCTAAATTTTTAGGTTATCACTGTGCGTTGGGCAGCAAGACACAAAGGTCGAAAGGCTGAGACTCTACACACTGATTAAATGCTGTCTCCCAAGGCAAGGTGAGGCAGGAAAAAATCAATAGCTTTCCACAGCCAACTAAATATGCTTTGGCCATAAGTGAGTAGGAGCGATTAGGATCTGACTTGGGTTTGGCAGTTCAGAAATAGACATGGGAGCTTCAGAAGAGAAGGAGGCTGGCTTTGGAAGTAAAAATGTTGTCTCCGTGGAGACCAGTCTGCTGTCTGCTCAGAGTTGTTTCCTGTTGCATTTAACAATGGAGTTTTCATGCTTTGCCTTGTCCTGAGAGATTTCATTTTAAATGCAGCTTTTGACTCCACTTTAAGTGCACATGCAGAGGCAGGATCGCTATGCATCTTGGTGGGCATACAAGCAGCATGTCTCACAACTCACAACTTATATCTGTGCAGTTAGAAGGGAGTTGTCTGACAAATGTATCAAAGTATATTGAGACCACAGTGAGCACATGGGCTTATTAAAATCCTAACAGAATAAAAGCAGGCCTGAGAACTTGTCAAATGCACCACATTAAGGAAAAGGAATGGTGGTTTTACCTGTCCCACGGACAGGAAGATACCTAATGCTGTCATGGCGACAGCTATCCTGAATCTACCATCTCACAGCTTGGCGTGTGTGTGTATCAGAGGACCTGTGGGCAAAGCACTCCTGACTGTCCTAGGGACTTCAGCTTAGTGTGGTTCCCACTGTTAATGTGACGTTTTCAAATTACTGTCTGTTTGTCTGTCTGCCTGCTAGTCCATCTGGATGCAGTCCTGCGCTTTTCCTTTACACTATCCATGGTCTCATCCATCCATCACTCCTGCAGATCAACTCAACCCTGAAACTTGCTAACAGCCTCCGGAGATGTGACTCCACAGCAACAGCTCCAGCAGATCACCAGTGGGCTCACACTTCTACTCGTGACAAAGCTGTTCCGGTGTCCCTATCAGCTATCTGCTTCTGCCTCTCAGTAAGGCCTCTTTGGACAGTCTTGATGTCTGCTGACGCTCTCTAACACTTTGCATAATGTTTGCTAACTCATTGTAATGTATGACCTGACATTCAGTATTAGTGACTAAGATTGTAGTAGATTCTCCAGCACCCGTGTAACATGCTGTGGATGGAGATGTATGTCTCTGCCCCCAGCACTAGGAAGGGAAATGGGTGGGACAGCCAGGAGGCTCACTGGCCAGGTTCAAACATAAGTTGAAAAGCCATGGAACAAGACACCCAATACTGACTTCTAGCCTCTGCATACACACACACACACACACACACACACACACACACACACACACACACACAAAGAAAAAAAACAGTTTACCTTACCCTTTTCTCTACTTTGATTACTATAAACCATTTCAGCTATTTGATTTAAAAAAGATATACATAGTTTAATAGAAGCATCCGGGTTCATCATATGGGATTTGGATTTTAATATAATCCTTTGGCCTTGTTTGTGTAGAAGCAGTTCTAGAATACTAGGGCTCTTCCTTTGCATGGAACTGAACTATATCCAGTTAGCTTGCTCTCCAGAAAAGGAGTTTGGGATGCTGACTACTTCTATCATTTAGGATGCTAACAGCCTTATGGCAATGCAACTCGCACACAATAAGTTGGAAACACTTACTGCAAGCAATTGATTTGATAAGTCTTGACACATGAATACACCTATAAATCACTGAAGTCCCCTGGTGGTCCCCAGACTACCATCGACTTACATTCTGTCACTTGGGATGTGACTCATAGTTCAGGGCTTTAAGTAAGCAAAATTAGAGAGAGAGAGGAAAAAAATGCATGTTCTCATGATGCATAAGTAGAGGTCAGAGGACAACTTTTGAAAGTCAGTTTCTCCTTCCACCATAGGGCTTCTGGGGATCAAACTCTGGTCTCCAGGTTGATAAGCAGGTGCCTTACACACTGAGCTATCTCACCTGCCTCAGGATGCACTTTTTGATATATGTATAGCACAATCATTTTGAAGCTGGTTCATTTCCATCATATAATCTGTCATGTTTTAGTACTAAGTACATTGCATGCTATCGCTAAACCTCACTGGTTGATGAGCATTTAAGTTGTTTCTAGTATTTGCCTATAACAACTAAAGTTACAATGTGTGATTTGCATCTGTACATAGGACTTAATGTATAGTTAATTTTTCCTGAGTATAGGCTCAAAGGTGGAATGACAGAATTGTATGGGGGTGTTACGTTTCATTTTCTGAAGAAACCTCTCCAACTGCAGTTGAACAGTTTTGTCATCTCACCTTAACAGCAGTGTTAACTGCAGGTCCTCCCCATTCTCACACACAACTCAGAAACTGAGGAATCTTTCATTTTAGTCATTCTATACAGTGGGGTCACATGACCATTTGAATTTTCATTTCTCTAATAACTAATTGTTCTAAGAGCATCTCTTTATAAGCTTATTTGCTAGTCATATATTTTCTTTGGTTAAAATATCTCTTTAAATCGTTGGCCCATTTTTAATTGAGCTATTTGTTTTGTTATAACTAAGCTTTAGAATCCAAGCACTTTATCAAGTAGATGATATGAAAATATTTTCTCAATCTCTATGTCAATTTTCAGTCACTTAAAAGTGTCATTCCAACAGTGAAAAGTTTTAAGTTTGCTAAATCCAATTTACTAATTTGTTTCTCTGTGGATTTAATCTTTCCTAATTTCTAGAACATTTTCCATACCCCAAGATCACAAAGGTTCTCTCTTTTGATTTCCTTCATTTTTCCTGAAGTTTTCTAGGTTTAGTTTGATATTCAGGTCTTCGATTCTTTTATAGATGATTCCCACGTGTGGTATGAAAATAGAAGACAGGTTACTTTTCTTTGCCTACAGATAGAAAATGGTCCTGCCAGTGTTTACTGAGACAACTATATTTCATCAGCACTTTGCACTGTCGAAAATCAGTCACCCAGGCTCAGACTCTGCTTTGCAAGCAGAAGGACCTGAGTTCTCATCCCAGATTGGCAGACAGAAATGGCACTTCCAAGAAATACTAGAAGGAAGCAAAAAGGAGATTGGAGCAATCCAGGATGATTCCCAAAGTCACCCTTGGACTTCCATAGGAACACACACTGCCCTCTAATACACACACACACACACACACACACACACACACACACACACACACACACACACACACATTAAATAAAAAAAAGAAAATCAGTAACCCATGCACATGGAGGCCTAGTCTGTATTCTTTGTTTCAGTCTAATTTTAGATCATTTTGTCTATTTTATGTCAATATTACTCTTTTTGATTACTGAGACTTTGTAACATACCTTTAAATTAGACCATAATAGCCCTTCCAATTTACTTTTCTTTAACAAAATTGTTTTTGGGAATCCTATACTTTTTCATACAGATTTCTACATCAGATTGTCAGTTCTGTCTCTAAATTTTGCCCCAGGTCTGTAGATCTACAACTGCACTAAATCAATGGATAAAAATTGGGCCATTTTGCCATTACAGAGTCTTCCTTGCCAGGAATGCACCTATCTTTCTATTGTCTTCCTTAGTTTTCATCGTGACACTATGATAGTGTCAAATTTAATTTCTAATCTTCCATCACTGGAATATCAAGATAAAGTTATGTTTATCTTTTCTTATTTTGACGCCTTATAAAACTCACCAAATGCACTAGCTGTAGTATCTTTCGCTATTTAACTTTCATAGGATTTTCTACATACATGATTGTGTCATTTCTAAATAAAAACAGCTTTGCTTTCTTCAAAAATCTACATGTATTTTCCATATTTTTCTCCTTGTTTTTCTACTTAGAACCTCTATTAATTACAATGTTGAATTTAAATTGGACATTCACAACTTAGTTATTTTTAGGAGGGAAACAAATTATACAACACAAAGTTAGCAGTGACATTTTTGGGGATTCACATTTCCAATTTGAGGAAATGTTTGCTACTATCCGAGGCCCTCCCTGCTCATCATGAAGTATGCTCACTATTCCTGACCTTGGGTGAGCTCGGTGTCATGTATGTGAAATGTATGGGAACTGGATTATTATTGGGCCAAGAATGCTGTCTTCTCATCCTAGCTTGCTGAGGATTCTTGCATAAGTAAATTGCATTTGACGCTTTTCTACCCCCCCCCTCTCAGTGTCATCCGTGGGTTTTCTTGTTCAGGGCGGAATGCAGAAGATAGCAAAGATGTGTTTTACCTACTCTTCTTATGAGAAGAGAGGGGATCGTTATAGAAAGGATTGTGAATTCTTCCTGAGGTTCAGCAGATGATTGGTGAGAGATATCAGACCTAGATATGACGAAGGGATTGGCTGCTGTTTATGCCCCTTGAAGTTGCCATTTCCTCCCTTAAGGGTGAGGTGCTCACTTACACCAAGTGGTAAGTGATTCTTGGAGCTAACTGAAGGCCACTTGGCTTATGAAAATCTCATAAATGCACCAATAGTCTGCATGAATAGTTGCAGTGCTTCCGTGTCATGTAATGAATTTCATTTGATTTCTAAGTTTTTCTTTCAAAATTTCACCCTTTTCTCATTTGGAAAAAATTCTGAGTATGATATATAAATATGTTCCTCTAGTTACACTGACAGACCTCACCTATCTTCTGGCTAAATGTATCCATTGTTTTTGCAGGTGTGATTCATCTAGAGAAATGTATCATCTAGAGGTGTTAACAAGGTTTTGACAATAAGGATTATTTGTGCCGTGACTATTTTTCCATCCTGGTTATACCTGCCACTACTTATGTGCTTCAGTGATAAACCACTAAATAGCTCGTGGTCTGTTAACTGGAATTGAGGATGAATTTTTCCATGTCACTGGGGACTGAGTGTCATCCAAATATTGCTTGAACTGCTTCATACTGATGTGTAAGTGCTTATGTTTCTCTATTCTGGTTTTCTTGGAATTTGCTTTAATGCTATATTTCTCCAGTGAAATCTATAGCATGTCTCCAGGGACTGATAAGAGATTTTTAGGACTTGACTCATGTATAAATTGGAGGCAGGGTTAATATTATCTGGACACATAACACTAGGATACTGACACACATGCATTTTCTGTGTATTTAACAATATGTATCAACACATTTGAGATACAAATGAAGAAATAAACTTGCTTATTTTGTGAAGCAACACGAAACTTACAGGGAGAAAAAATTCAAGCTGCTACTGAACTCTCTGAGACAGCTAAACTTGAAATTGATTCTGGCAAGGCCATTATGGGGGTAATTGTCCAAGAGAATGTTTTCTTACACAGGAAATTAGAGACAGGGAAAACATTATTAAAAGTAAAAATTTGTAGATTTTTTTGAGTTGGCCAGAATGTGTAACAGCTATCACATCCCTTATGGGATTAGACTAAATTGAATTTCAGTTAGAGGCAGAATTTAAGCTGAATTTCAAGTGGGAAGAAACTTTAAGGAGGGGGGATGGGTAAAAAAGGGAAGTTCAAGATGTTTTATGCAGTGAAATCCCCCCAAAATTACATTTTCAAAAAGTTATCCCCCAAAAAAGGTAAAGCAAGGGGTTTTATTGCTTATATTAAATGAAAGATCAAAATGTTTGGATTGGTGCTTTCGAAAAATCTGGCACTGCCTCTCTACCCAAATTCACCATATGTATGTGATTCTAGAAGCCAGATATGACAAGGTATAAAAAAAAATCTGCCACTGAATCCCGTGTTTGAACTCTGAGGAAAAAGGAGGCATGGACTCTCACGGGAATGCACTGACGTGTGTTCGTGAGCACACACATTCCTTGTGAAAGCTATGTGTGAATTATGTGAATGTGTGTATTTTGAAGAGACAAGGAGCAGCAAGATGAAAAACGTTACTTGAACATCCAAGTTCTTGACTGTCTTATCTCTTATTGAAATTAACTTCAACAAACAATCACCTTGCTTACTTTCTCTTTGGCCTGTACACCAAGCACCCTTTGGGTTTCATTTGAAGGGCGTCTTTATTCGCAATGCAGCTTCTCCATCTCTGCATTAATTTAAAGGAATAATGATTATACTCTGTCATGTAGCTAGACGTTTTTTGGACAGGACGTCATCTACATTCATTAACAGCTCATTTATTTACCATTATAAGTTTTGCATAAGTGAAGTTTCCAGATAACCAAAGTAAAATCTCTGACATTTTTAGGTTAACCATTTTGATGTCAATGGCTTCATTTCTTGAAGAAACTATTCTTATGAAGATGCCAAGAGAGTACAGACAATTGTGAGAAGGAAATCCTGGTAGCTTGTGGGTAGAAATTAGACATCAATGTGAAATTTAAATGTAGTACAATAAAATGATATTTGACTAGGCATTTAAAGAAGAAAATGTTCATATACTAATGTTAAAATAACATAAAAGGATATTAAACTATATCTTATATATATGATGTATATCAAATTAATAGCATTTATTCCTTTGGTGTAGAAAAATAAAGATTACTTTCTTTTTTTTCTCATATCTTCAGATATTCCACATAAGCATTTTTACAAATAGTGTTTTCCCAAAAGTTGTTGGTATTTAGAATATGTACTATACATAGCCTGTTTATCCCTTCTTACCCAGTGCCTTTTATATATTAATCAATGAGTAAATATTTTATAGGAATACTTATAATCAGAAAGCATTCAATCATTCATTTTTTATGAAAATCATTCCTCATAAATTCTGAGGATATTTCTATAAACAGACTACTCTAGGACTATTTCAAGAACTATCTTCTATTGTTCTTTTATAAACTAATGTATTTATTGAATATGCTCTTATTTATCACACAGGCAAAGGAGTCTCTTGGGAGATAAAATACAGAAGCTGATTGTATACGAACATTCCATAAAGTTGGGAACACCATGTCCAGAAAAACCCTTTGGGATAAACTATTCGAGGACAAAATTGTATGCCTTAAGCTACTGGCCATGTGATGAATTGCCTATATTAATCATATAAATGAACAATGGAGCAATTGATCAATGTGGCACAGAATGAGCTGTAATCACTACCACCAGCTGGATCTTCCCTTCAATTCTTTGTGATTAGTTAAATGATACCCTAGCCAACATGATTCATAGTGGTTTAATATTTAGTTAATTCATTTGAGAGAGACCTGGTGTATGTGTGTTGCAGCCCATGTGTAG
The DNA here is from genome assembly GCA_023101885.1 of Typhlomys cinereus. NCBI lineage: Eukaryota > Metazoa > Chordata > Mammalia > Rodentia > Platacanthomyidae > Typhlomys > Typhlomys cinereus. The sequence continues at coordinate 1,309,386 of JALPQD010000466.1, read as the reverse complement.
AGGTCAAAGGACAACTTTCAGACGTTCTATATAAAGACTCCTTTACCTGCTCCACCATCTTGCCAGCTCTAGAGCAGATTCTGAGTGATTACACTTATTTTTGCAATCACCGAGGATGGAGCGACAGACAATGGCAGGGCTGTCACTTGTCTGACCATAAAGTAGGTTATTTATACCATGGTGCTACCGTCCCTCCCACCTGAAATCATATGTTTTAGTACATGAGAAATGGAAGTAAATAATAGCTTCTGAAGTCAGCTCTCAAACTTGTCCACACAGACTCCTTTCAATTGCTTTCATGAACCATAATTTAAGTTTTCTGTTCCTTAGCATTTAATAAGTTGAATAGGCACCAAACTTAATATAGTCGGTAGGCCATTTGAGTAGTCAAGAAATATTATTATTATTAGATTTTCCTTCAGATTCATCATTAGCATAACTCTAAATGTAAACATTCATAATTCTCAAAGTGCTGAAAATATCCCTTACATCCCACAGCAAATATGTTCCGACCGCTAAAAGTTCAGAACAAGGGTTAGCAAGCTGCAGCCGGCAGGTCACTTCCGGTTGTTGCCTCTTCACGTAAATGAAACATCCTGAGATGTTTCACTTGCTCATTTGCATATCGTCTACACTGCTGTCGTGCTCCAATGGAAAAACCCAGTGTGGAAACAAGACATAAGAAGAAAAATCTGAAATGGTTAATAGCTGATGCTCTGTCAGAAAGGCGTGCTACCTTCTTATCCAGACCTTCAAGAGAACAGAGGCAGTCGGGGAGAATATATGGCAGCTGAAGGATAAACAATACGTAAAAAATTTCAAAACAAAGAAAAAAAGAGAATAAGAAGTTACTCTAATCTACTAGTTACTCAGAAGAGAAATGGTAGCAATCATTGAAAAACAATTTATTACATGTACAGAGAAAGATCGAGGCACAAACAGCCGCTGACTTATTTGGGAACAAAGGGAGGGATCCCATGAAAAATTCAGAATAAAAATAGACATAAAGTTCTTACAATTAGCAAAGGAAAGCAAGCAACGCCATGTTTTAAAAAAATTGTGTGTGTCTGTGTGTGTTTATGTGCATATCTGTATGTATTTGTGTATGTTTATTTGTGTGTCTGTGTGCATCAGAGGACACTGTGAATGCCTTTGTAAGCCCAAGGGTGACTTCAGAAATCACCTTGGATTGCTTCTATCTCTTATTTGCTTTTGCTGTGGAGTTTCCTAGGCTCTGCCTTCCAGGCTGGAAGTACAGGTTGCTGTCATTTAGCCTGGACCTGGGATCCTAACTCAGGACTTTCTGCTTACCAAGCAGAGACTTAACCCCTGAGTCATCTCTCTGGCCTGGAACATCATCTTTGTTCTGTGCAGGTCTGTGATACAAGTCAACACTAAAATTCACAGACAACATGAGTTATATTCTCTGAAAATTGTTCAATAAATGTGTGCAATCGAGAATGATCATGCTTGCAATGAGGTGACTGAAGTTCAGAAAACAGAACCTGGAAGTCAGCAAAAACTAGCCTTCTGATTGGCTGAAAGCAGTTGGTGAGCTCTAGGAAAATACATAAAGGCACCGAGAACATCTGACAGTGGAGAGGTGATGACTGAATTGTGTTTTGAGCTGAGTTACACATGAGACTCTGCAAGCATCAATCCCAGCGCACATTCTCCAGATGAAATATCAGAGCAGACTCTGTTTCTATGTAAAACATCGCTGACTCCCTGGGATAAAATGGCAAACCTATACCTATACCACCTCCCATCCTTTCCTTTGGTCTAGTTCGGCCACCAAATGTAAACATATCAATGAACATACATAATTCATTTCAATCTGCAATGTTTCGGCAGATAAGCCACATTGATTACAATTAGCATAAACTCCCCATTCTCAAATGAAGGACACACCTTCACACCTCATGCAAAACCACTACAATGAGGACTAGCTGCTCAGAGATCTGGCATTCTACCTAGAATTTCTGAAATTCCCAGTCTTCATTCAACTAATCACATGCCACAAGCACATGGTCAAGCATGGAGACACATATCTAAACCCCAAAGCTGGCTTCTAGGTGATCCAAGATGGACTCTGTAGACTGCCCCCTCATCAATCTTCAGTGAAAAACTAGGCAGTATATATAACAACTTACATGCTAAACTAAGGTAGTGGAATCAAACAGACATATTACTAGCTACTGTCTCTGGGGAAGAAAAAATTCTTACCATGTACTATGTTCCAATTTGGGAACCAAGGGATACCTGCTGAGCTACAAAGTTCATTAGATGTACTCTGCACTGACACTCTGAATTGCGAGATGTATTCATTGACGCCACAATCGTGGTCTCATCATCATTACAATGCACTTGGGAGAGAGGCAGGAAGAACACAGGCAAGCTCTGTGTTGTCGCACATATGGTTGGATACATCAAAAGCACTGAGGGATGCCAGGATGGAATTAACTCGGTTTAGACTAGAACATTATTTTCTATTGGACTCAGAGCAAGATGCATAAACTAAGGATTCCAGAAGCATTTTGTTGTTTTCTTTAAATCTGGGGGAGGGGAAACGGAGGGATGCTGTCGCATGTAATAATAATTAAACTTGGATATTTTCATAGTTTATGAAAATGATATCATAAATACTTAAGTGATCACAGCAGAGGAAAAACGACTGGAATAAAGCAAATTCATCAAAATGTTAAGATTGGTTTTCTTCAGGTGGTAAGAATATAGATATTTTCCCCCTTTGCTTTCTAAAGTTTTTTTTTGTAAAGTGTATTAGTTCTTACATATTGGAGCAAATATGCAATAAATTACATTACATTAGTTTATCTAATTTCTTCTAGCATACTTGAAAAAAAGAAAAGAAAGAAAGAGAAAATTAGCTTAGTTCCTGATATGACAGATGGATGTCTGGGAACTACATTTTAAAAATGATTTTAATAAATGAGAGTAGGCAAAATAATAACATTTTTCTGGCATTTAAACCTAATATAAATGAGTAAAAAGGCACAGTACTACCTTAATGAAATATTTCAGCCAAAAAATCATTCATTTTTATTTGTTCAGTGGATAAATAAATGTTATTCTCCCCAACTCCCAACATTAATTCTACTTCTGTTTCTTCCCTGACATTTTACATTTCTCTCTCTTTCTCCTCTTCTCTGCCTGCATTGCTCAGTTTGAACATGAGTGTAATTGTTCAAGTGCATAAAATAAAGATGTTTGTCTTTTTAACTCATGTTCTTAGCATTTTGCGCATTTATTTCTCATTTCACTTCCCACATACATAAGAATTGTTCCGTATAGTTCATTAAAATTAGGTACATATTATTATAATTCTACAAATGGTGATAACTAGAACATTTTTGCAATTAATGACATCTTTTAAAACATTGACATTGCCACCCAACATTTAAAAACACATTACTCAATGTACATAGACCAGAATGCATATTTTAGACCATTAAAAGTACTATAAGTGCAAAAATTGCCACATCTCAAACAATTTGTACTTTTGCACTGGCAATTTTCTTAGTCTATTATAAACAAATGCACATTTTATAGAGCACATTTAAATGCATTATTCCCATGCTGAAAAATGTATTCTTTTTAAAAAAGAGTCTTAAAAGTCATGTTAATGTAGCTGTCTTCTGGATTTCATGTGAGCGCAGGGTGGATCAGCTGAAAAGGAGAAATTCAAGTAAAACATCCTAGCTGCATTGACAGATGCACGGTATTGAAAAGAGCAAACAGAGCCAGACCAAAAAAAAGACACCAGTATATGGTCCTGTGTGTTTCATGTCAAAAATCATGTGTGTGTCATGACCACCTTCACTTTCATGTTTGCCATCTTGGACATTTCTTGCTTGCATTAGTTTCTTTGTTGGAAGGTACCTCAACAAAACTACCTTCTGCAGCTGGAACAATGCAAATGCCGTGCCGCAGTAACTTCATTTGGTTTGCTTGTTACTCTCTATCACTTCCCGACTGTGTCAGAGTCCAGCACCCCTGGGCATTATTATTATGTCTGGTCTACAGTGCTGATTCCCTAGTTTCCCTGGGATACCCTTTCCTCCTGCATAAACACATGTTCATGTGTCTCCACTCTGTGCACAGTGCCATGACAGGCAGACTTCTTAGGAAGTCAGAATGGAAGGGGATGTAAGATAAACATGATACGGTCTTCACAGTCAAACAATCTTAATGGTGGAAATCTTCCAGCATATAAAATAGGCTTCTGAGTCTCATCTCCTCTCCCTTCCTCCTCACTTTACCTACAAACGTCCAGCTGGTCTTTCTTATTGTATTTAACCAGGTCGAAGGAACGGTTAGTTTGAAATACACATACACACAATCTGCCAGCTGCTGAACATTTGTCAAATATGATAAACCACCTGAAATAGTGGAACTGGGACTACCAGGTGATTCCTTGGTTTCACTTTAAACGGACTGGCCTCTATTCCCATTGTAGGTTTGCTCCTCCCCCCCAACCATGAAACTAATTCTTTTAAAAGCTTTTTTTTTTAATTTTTTTATTATTATTATTATTTATTCAACTGTGTGCATATGCGTGTGTATGTGCGTGCGCGCGTGTCTGTGTGTGTGTGTCTGTGTAGAACCACGGACGAATTCGCGAACCACCATGGACGCCTCCACCTCCTTCTGCCCCGGGATTCACAGGCTCCGCCCTACCAGGACCAGAAGCGCAGGCCGCCCCCGCTTCCGCCTGGTGTCTATACGTGGGATCTGGGATCCGAACTCAGGACCTTCCGCCTGCAAGGCAGAGGCGTAACCCCTGAGCCACCTCTCCAGCCCTAATTCTACTTTTAGTGAAGGGAGCAGAAAAAGCCAGAGCTCCCAAAGAAATCCCAGTCTCAAGCAGTCTACACTGAGAACCTGTTCCACAAGGGGATGGTAGCCTAGATGGGGGCATTCTTTGATGGAATCAGACTGGAGAGCCAAGTAGACATTCGTCGTAGTCATTTGTTCCATGCCCTTCTACTCTCTGAAGGTCAAAGTACCCTGAACAGCTACATTTCTTTTATTATCTATATCTGGTGTCCCCCCCCCCCGTAACCACACCCCAGTCTCACCACAGTGTGCTCACTTCCCTTGTCTCCACATCATTTATTCAGCCTCTTCCTGGCACCCTCGAATATAAGAATGCAATTGCGATTATGGCCTCTAAACCCAGCTCAGGCGCGTTACAGTTGAGGAATGCGTAAAAGTCTGATGGCTTTCGTTTGAAAGACTTCAAATCGTATGCATTTTCTCCCCTCCATTAATTTTCTTCTGAACCTGGAAATGCCATCTGGGATTCTTTAAAAGTTTTCTCAATCAGTGTCTGTGGTTTGACAAAATGTCCCAACTTGCCTCGTGGTTGGCTGTTGAGAGAACCAAAGCTCTGCTCTTTGTTTGATGGTTCCACCACCTGAGAGGCACTTCTCCACTCACAGAGGCAGACAACAGAATTTTTAATGGATGAGAGGACAGGGAGGGGCTTGCTGCCACAGACCCTGATGAAACAGAAATAGAATCATAGCAAGGCTGCAGGAATCAGAAGATCCTGGGAAATGCCTAGGTTCCTTCGGTGCAAACCACACGTGTGCACGCACAACACGTGCACATGCAGGCACACACTCACACTGGGCACCAACATGATTTATCTGCCTGTGTATGTAAGCGATCCATCTCCACCTTCCCACAAGAAAGGGCGCTGGCGTCTCAGCAGGGGTAAATGAGCTTCCCGCAGGTTTAAGAAGCTGTCCCCTGATCCAAACAGAGATGTCTGAACTATTTCGATAATGAAATGAAATGAATTTTCCACTGCTGTGGGAGTGTCGCTCAGCTGATCCGTGCAGCATCTCTATTGGTGCTCACACAGAAAATGAGTCTGGCCCGGGTATTCCGTCCCCTCAAAGACTTGCTCCCATTTGATGTTAAGCAACTCTGTCTCTCTGCGTGGGTCCTTCACAAGGTTATCCATGTCTCAGCGGCAAAGAAAGGACCCAGCCTGCCTCCTACCTGTCTCTAAAGTGATTGCATTGACACTTTCTCCAGCAGGTGATGAACCCCTATAGCAGTAAGATTGCAAGAGGGCAAAGGCCAGCTCCCTAGGGTGAACCGAATCTCAGCAGTCCACCTGGGTGTGTACACACACACACACACACACGCATGGGGCAGAGGTGGGGAGCTGGCTCAGGTCTTGTCAGGATCCTCTGGGTACCAGCCAATCTGAGCAGCAAAGGTCAGCAGTTTGAACTTCTTTGTTTCTGCTTTTTGTCCCTTTGGGAGATCTTTCCTGTCCTGTGATCAGTCTTAGGCGGGGAGTTGGTATCGATCAGCTGTGTTCTCACCTTGTGGTTTATTAATTGGTAACAGGCCCTAATGTTTCCAGAGTTGTGGTATCAGAGTGTCGACCTTGAAGCTGCTAATACCTTGAAACTGCTAGCTGTTTGAATACTAAGCTAGTCATAATTATTTAGTTTCCCATGGAATGTCCTCCTGTTATTCATTCCTTACTTAAGTTTTTATAAGATTATACTATTCTTGCTGTTTTGGCTATTATGAAAGACTTTGGATGGCTGCCCAACTTTCATGTATAAACTTGAGTAATTTAGAATAAACTTGTCTCAGTTTCAGGCTTGCCGAGACCCCTCTGACTGTGGCTTAGTTCAATTCCCACCAATCCCCCTCATGAAACTCACATTGACTGGTAAGTGCTGGCACTTGCACACACACACACACACACACACACACACACACTTCTGCACTTTGACGTCTGAGCTGTTTTGTGAATTTCGTGACTTGAAAAATTTATTTACTTTATCTACTCACATCCATGGATCTTCCCAAGTTCTTAAGAGCAGAACATATGAGAAAATAGTATTTCTATAAGTATACTTGACCCTAAGGAGGTGAAACACCAAACTGAGAAATGGCAGATAAAACCTTAGCATGTTTATTTTACTGTAAGCGATCTCACTGTTCTTCAAGAAAGGAGTACATCATTCATTCCTCCACTCTTCACCCCCAAGCTAGCTCTTGATTTAGTAAGTCACAAATGTTAATCAACTAATGAGCATACAAAAATTCCTAAATCCCCAGTAATCACAGACATTTTTTTTAGTGGTATTACCATTCACAAAGTTGCAGCGACTTTATGTTTTTCAAATAAAATAAAATATTTGCTATTCATGTGAGATGACTGTTCTTTAATACTTAGTATAGAAGCATTTGTTGGTTTTGTTGTTCTAAAAATCCATTTGTTTCATATATATGACAACTGCAAAAATTATCAGTAATATGGCAAAATGTTTCCATTGTTAAACATTCTTGGCTCTTTGAAACATGCAACATATTTGCTTGTAAAAAGTATAATGCTAACAAATAGATCCATAAGAAGAATTCTGAAAGACCATAGATCAAAATATTATGGGTTATTTCAGAAATTATAAACTTTTTGTTATAGCTCTAACTTTTCTTTTTGCTCTCTATAGTGTTAACATTTTATAAAATTGTCATCATTTTCTTTTTACCAAATAATATATATTATATAAATATATATATCGCTGTATTCTTGTGATTTGCCTATAGTTTTCCTGCCAAGCAGTTTCAGTAGCTAGCTTTTTAAAGAGTTCTCCACTCCACCTGTGCATACAGAGGCAAGAATTTTCCAACCTTAGCAAGCCTCATCTGTGCATGCTGCTCTATGAAGTTGCAAGCCATAGACGGACCATGACCTCATCACTCCATCACCAGATGTGATGTTGCAGTCTAGGCTTTGGTGTTCTGAGTGCCTGTTTGTATTGAAAAATGCCAACACAATGTATGACAGGAGATGGCATTGATCTACATCTTTAGTGCAGGCACTGGATTTTGAAACATGGTTTTGTTTTCATGTTGCAACTCCAACTTTTGGTGATGCCCAGTGCCCAAGCGACACATGACAAAGTCCATGGACAGTCAGAGTGAGGATGCCACCTGTGCTTGATTTTTATGAAACTTGCCAACTTATGGTGTACTGCATGACTCCGAGGTTGAGGAGTGCACCTGGCCCAGAGGAGGCAGCCTGGCACCACATGCTTCAATGCGGAATAGTCCTATGTATGTAGCCATGCGCCACAGAGAGCCTGCTGTGTTTTCTATAAAGTCGAGTATCTTCTTTACTCACCCAGACCTTACGACTGACGCACGTGACCACAGTACAGCTTTGGGCCAAGACCAACAAGCAATGAACTGCCGATTTCAGAAGAAGCTGCTCTTTCCTTTTCTATTTTCTTCCTCCCCTGTCCTTCCTTTTTCTAGTTTTTCTTCTCTCTCTTTTTCTTTCTTTCTTTCTCTTTCTTTTTTCTTTCTCTTCAGTTCTTTTTCCTTTTTCTCTCCTTTTTTGTTTCCTTCCTTCTCTCTCTCTCTCTCTCTCTCTCTCTCTCTCTCTCTCTCTCTCTCTCTCTCTCTCTCTCACTCTTAGTCTTCCAGCCTTAGCATCCCCATAGAGGCTAGGAATATAGTCATGAGCCACCAAAGTCACTTCTAAAGTAGCTACCATTTGCTATGCATCCTAACTGCAATACAGTTGTCTTTCTGTAATTAAATTAGAATACATTTCATGTATGTAAGGGACTATCAGACATAGCCACATGAACATTGAACATGGACATGCACATACACCACACATATACATGAGTGTATATGCAATATACACACACACACGGAGTCAAAAAGAAAAAGATAAATTAAGTCTTTTTTCCTTGTACCTCACACACAGGTTTTATATTTTATTGAGCTAATTATATAAATTAGAGAATACATAGCTTCTTGTATTAGAGTTACAGCAAATATAAATTTTATGTTTTATTGAGATATACTTTAATCTAGCATAAAGCTCACCTCCTAATTCAGTGGATTTTATGCATTTATGGACACAATTATGATAAAGTAATTTTAGAATATTTCATTAATCCTCTTCCCCCCCAAAAAATCTTTTATGCACTGAATAAAAAATTTTGACCCAATTACATAATAGTCAATTTTAAAAAAAAAAACCTCTGAATAAAATCAAAAAGGAAGTGTTGATAATAAAATCCAAAGGCGCTGTATCACAGGGAATTCCCGGTTACTCTCTTTGCAACCTCGCATCTCTCGGGAACCTACTCTATTCTATGCTCTCTGTCCATAAACCAGATTTCTAATTTTTTCCAGGATCAATCAAAAGCAGCCAGAAACCATCAAAATGCTGCATTTCCAGGATTCTATGGGAACTCACTTGATCCACAGAACTCTGGAATCCCAGAAAGCTGAGCTGATTGGACACTCGTAGCTACCATTCATTCTGCTGATTCTGGGTATGGAAAGATGCGGTTCCAGTGAGCGCCAAGCCTTTGCTGCTATGGTCCACAAGTCACAAGAAAGCTGCATTACAGGAACTGTGGGATGGGTCACCATGAGTTCTCAATCCCCTTTCTATCTTCCTCTACTATGGAAGTTAGAATTCTAAAACCTTTCTCTCAGTTTCCCTCACACTTACAGACAGACGGGTGGCATAGTTCTAGATTTTAAAAAAAAATGACTGCATGAATCTTGTGGAAGGAGAAACTAATGAGAATAAATGACAAAGCCTCCTAGAAGAAAGAGTCCTTGGTAGATGCGTCTTTTCTTCTCTTTCTGTCGTCTACTCCGCAATCTTGCCCAGAACATGGATGCAACATTTACCATTGCAACAGATAGTTTGTGACCATGAGATGATTAATACTCAGAACAGAAATATGGAAGGACGTTTGCACCTGATGGCTTTGCCTGTTCTGGGCTTCAAAGACAAAGAACATACTTCTTTCGCTGCTAGTTTTTCCCTTATTTGGAGCCAAAACTTCTTCAATTTATAAAAAAAGAAAAAAAAAATCACATGAACATATATATTCCAGATAACATTTATTAAAGTAATACTGGTGTGTAGGAGCACAAAGGACTGGAGGACAGAAGCACCCTGGGTTGCTATGCTTCAGGGGTGTAATTGCTTCGAATGTGAGTTCTATTAATCCCTAGCTCTTGTCACGTCTCTCATGACGAGAGGCAGAGTGTCTTCAGATTGCTTCATCTCTCTGTGCTTCCCTTCCACGACTCTGAGCTTCAAATAGTGTCACTTACTCATGTGTAACTGATCTTGTGATCCCTAGATCCACCGGTAACGCTCTCCCTTTGTTATATGCCCATTCAGCAGATATTCATTTCTCATCTTTTACTCGTAGAGATCCTCGTCACTGTGGAGATATAACGATGGATTAGATAGAGTCTCGGAAGTCCTGTGGTTAATCCCCTCCCTCCAGGAAAGAGTCTGGCGGGTGAGCCTTTTCCTCGTTCACAGACCCTCACCCTCGTGACATCAGTTAATTCACCAGGTGAAGCTAATCCGAGCCAGGGTCTCTGCTTTGGGTATCCATGCTGTTTCAGCAACCAAATTCTAAGTGTCTCAAGATAAGCGACTAGGGTTATCACATCTTTCCTGCCTCCGGCGTTGTGAACTTGATACTTATATCATAAAAGTCTACTGGCTCCCTAATTTCTTGACCGAAGTAAAAAAAAAATTGCAAATTTGTCAAAAAGGACCTTTCCAGCCGTCTGGGTCTCGCTTTCACTCACTACACTGCCTCCGAGGAAAGAAGGAGACACGGCCGAGATCGCTTGCGTTTTGATTTGCTCGCTGCCGTCTTTCTGGAAACTACACAAGCTGGATTTATTTACACCGATCTGCGTTAAAATTTATTTTGTGCACCCTTTCCTTCTGGTGAATTCCTGCAAGGTTCCCCATGCCTGCTGCCAGTCCCCTCAGCTAGACTCAGCACAGAGCTTTCTTTGTTCACAAGAATTCAGATCCGGTCTCCCCACAGCTGCACGCAACCCAGGCAGGAATGTGTCCATCACTTGTTCAGGAAGGGGGATACTGTGTGGCTTCCAAACCACCATGCTGCAGTGTGAGCATAGAGAAAATGTTATGTGAAGGAGCTTTTATTTTTCCGAATGTCAAGACAGCAGCAAGGCTGAGCCAGAAGTGGCCTGGCGTATGAATGGGCATGCACTTGCTTCCCACAGCCGAAGTGTGGCAGCTCAGGATGCCAAAGCAACTTAGCGCTCAACATCGATCGACTGGTTAGCATATTATAATTTAACCTCATATTGCAAAGATTCTTCATGTAAATGGCTTACAGAAATCTGTAGGCAATTATTGTTAATAACAAGCAATTTGCAGCATCCGGGGATCACGAAACCTGTTACAAACGAGTAAACAGTATCACTCAGCGCTCGCCATCCGAGAAGCAAAGCACAGAGAGGTTAAGCTGACTAACAAAAACTCTCCTGTCATTCATAAGGGACAGAGAGGTTAGCAAAGGCTTGGGAACTTGTACAGGAAAGTCCCAAATCCCTGACGCCAGGAACAATCCTGCCCCCCACTCCTTTGCTCCCATCCATGTACTGAATCTTTTTTGTGATCCATTAACCTTTGAAGAGTAGAGCAAATAGAATCCAAAGGCAGCACAATGGCTGGAAGGAAATGGTGGGATTTGAACACCTGCATCGAAGTAATGAGCAAAAGAAAACAGGGAAACTAATTATCCTCCAAGTAATGGATTATTTTAATCAGCATGTAAGTGACTAACTGTCACTCACGTGGGCCCCAAAGAGTCTTCATTCTTCTCTTTTACTCTCTCTGTCAACAGATCCTTTCTGAAATTAGTCTCAGTTTAGGGAAATAAACACAATATGAATAAAAATGAAAAGTATTTTAAATTCACAGAAACAAAAGACAGATATGCCTATAAAAATGATATTGTTATTCCTTTTGGAGATCACGTTTCTTTCTTTTACAAAAAAACTTAAAGTGTGTGTGTGTGTGTGTGTGTGTGTGTGTGTGTGTGTGTGTGTGTATAAGATGATAACTACTTTTGGAAGTCAGGGTCTCTCTCATCATTTCTTCAGCTGTGATTTGTACTCCAGAGCAGTTGGACCATAAGCTTCTGGCCAATTCTCCTGACTCCTCCCCTCAATCCTCCACCAACTCCTTGCTACAGGAGCACAGGGATTATAGATGTGTGTCCTTGCATCCAGTTTTTATGTGGGTTCCAGAGTTTATTGCAGAACTTGAGCTTGAGTCATCAGACTTGCATGGCAAGTGATTTTACTCCCTGATCATGAAGATGAATTTTTTTAAAGGATGATAAAAAGGATGGATCTCTTGGAGAAATCCAGAGGGATATTTTCAAAGACCAAGAAGATTGGCAGTTAGAGCAGCGAATGTTGTGTACAATACTTAAGTGAGGATGAGGTCAAGGGGCTCTCTAGGGGACTTCTTTTTCATTTGTGTACAACAGGAAATTGCTCATTGAATCTGCTGCCTTTTCTTGTCACTAGAAGCCAGCAGAAGATCAAGGATCTCTTCAAAGCATGCTTCACTATCTCTTACCTGTTTGGTGTATATTAAGGACTTGTAGGATTTAGTTTGGAGACTTTTCTGCCCTAAACCTTTGATCCTCCTGCTTGAACTCAGGCCAATTTCTTTTGTCATGAAGCTATTCACCCATAGTCTTATCTCTACAAATCTTTTCATCCCATAGATACTGCAGTGAGATTTTTCTTAAGCCCACAGTCTTCTGCATGGCTCTCCTGAATTTTGCAGGTCAACCAGAATGATCCAATCTATCTCAACAAATTCTAGAGTGTATAGTAGGGGGAGAGAGGGAGAAAAGATCCCCTTCCCAGCAGCTAGCAGCCTTCTTCTCTAAATATCCATAGTCTTAATGTCTATACAATGTTTGTAGCTTTCACATAGACATGGGTTTGTTTCTATTTAACTTCTCATGGAAGGCTGTCCTGTGTCTCTAATTATGGCCAGAAAATTTTGTCTTTTTGTCTCAAAATCACCCAACCCCAATTCAAGGCCTGTGGTAACTACTCCTCTACAAACACTTCTAGTCAGCTAATATATAAAAGCATCATTTAGACCTTAGACAGAATCCAATTCCTGATCCTTCACTCTAGTATTTTGGAGTCCTTATCTATTTAAAGGATAGGGACAGGTGATGTAGCTTGGCAGGTTAATGCACCTGCTTATAAACCTGGCAACCAAAGTTCAATCCCTGGAAGCCCACATGGTACACACACGCGTCTCGCTCAAATAAATAAGTAAAATACCTTTTTTTAAAAAAAGAAAGGATGATATCATCTAGAGATAAATGTTTAATATCCATATTCAGATTCATAATATTCAGAACCTGGGGGTCTGACGTTATTACTGGTTTACTGTGTCAGTTTGAAATTAGATTGCTACTCATTACATTTTCTGACCAGTGTTCCCTTCTCACTAAAATGACCTGAGTTATACACTAAGTATGACCTGGATTAAAAAGACAGGCAGAAATGATCATAGATGCTTCCATAAACAACCACTGCTGATAGATCCAGAGATTGATTGACATCTCCTTTTCCAAGATGCTCAAGATGCTTAATAACTCACCGCTGTGAAGGATAAACCTCAAGCAGACAGCACATCTCAGAGACGTAGTTTGGCTGAAGAGAAGTAGGAATTTCTATGCTATTTCACAGAGACACTTAAAACTGAGGCTCCTGTTGTCAGATTGCCTCCTATGACTGGTGTCATAAGTATGAAAACACCAAAAAAAGATGCTTACATTTGTGTCTTTCCCCAACATCATCATTTATTGAACAGCAGTTGATACACACGCTGCACTAGTGTCATTGGCTATAATTTGCCTAGTCTGATGGGTGGCTATTGGAAAATGCAGTTTCTTTTATTTCAATTTTAATTTCTAATATTAGCTCTAGGGTCACACAGTCCATATCAAACAAGCAATTAGTAAGTTTAATTACAAATTAATTTGCATGTTTGTATCTGATTGGTTACCTAATGGTCACAGAAAGGCTAACCAGGAGTTCCCAGAGCCATTATGGAAGGCAGAGGACAAGAACTCATGAAGAGGCAAGAAGAGTTGGCTGTAATGGTGCAAAAAGATATCAATGAATGCAATTGCATAGCTGCTGGAGGTCAGCAAACCAGGTGCAGGCTCATAGGATGAGAGAGCTACACAGCTGAGCTAAGCCACAACTGCTCAGGTTCATGGAGGTTCAGGACTATAGACACTAGACATAGGACCTTAGAGTGAGGTGCAAGAATGGGAAAGCATGGCCTAATGGGTAGATGTATTGACAGACAGACAGACAACAATTTGAGTGGCCACAGCAAACTAAGACTTGGCACACATATTGGACGGTCAAACAAAAGATCGAGGGCCCACTACCATCCCATATAAGCTGTCTTTCACTACATAAGTGCTGGGTAAGGGTCAAATACCTTTTATCAGTCTGGTGTATTTAGCAAGTTCTTGAGCCTGGGTTTTTGTGATATGGTCTCCTATGACCATGTGCTCATATGGTTCCAATCTACTTTGATATGTTTATAGGCTGCACCTTTTCACTTTTAAGAATGAGTTATTAATCAGTCTGTGCCTTTCAGTTAGTACTGGTCAGGTTTATGTAAACAGCAAGGTATTTAGTCATCTTCCTTTGTTTTTGAACCCAGAATGGAGCCAAATGCTGAAGACAATTTAAGGTATAGCCAGAGTCACTGTTTCACACAATAAGAAGTCAGGACACTTAGAAAAGACCCACAAAACATGGAATGAAACTTCACTCTTTTTTGTCAAGCTGAGTAAAAAATATTTATCTGTAAGTATTTGAAATGATTATCAGTTCAATGTTGAATTTAAAAAATCTTTACTTTTATCCTAGACATCGCAATTGTACACTTTTCCAAACACTTTGAAACCATCTCTCTGCTCCGATTATGGGTAATGTTGTACACAGAGCATTCTTTCTTTCATCTGTTGTTCCAGGCCTCGGGAGCCTGGATCTCAAATTCTTTAAGATGATGATGGAGGATTGATTAGATGAATTCCTCTGGAGACAAAAAAACACATTGGAACCCTTGCAGTTCATACACAATCATAATCTATTGCAGAATAAACAGCAACAGCAAATGTAAAGGAAATCCTGAGGGTCTTTCTGTTAAATGGTCCTTCATTTTTTATGTTCTGCATTGCCATTTGACCACTTTCACCTCCATCATGTGTAGGTTACCATTTTTGTCGAAAAATTAACATCAAAGCAAACAATCTGGCCAGATTCTTGTTTTTAACAACTTTCTTAATTAAACCCAAAAAGTTCCCTCCCCCCCATGACTTCAAATTAAAAATTTATGTGCTCACCCAAGGTACCATATGCCCCTATGTTTTAGGATCGTCCAGCCACACACCCTAATGCTATTGTTACATAAAGCTGCAGATACTCACACCTGAAATAACTACAAAGGTGCCCTTCCCGGGCCAGCACCAATCAGACCAGACCTGCTCCAATCTGCCACTAATTGATTACACGTGGTATACACATGGAAGAAAGCACATTGTTGTTCAGGCCTTCCAAATGACTTCCAGAATTGAACTCTGTAGAATTTATGAATCACAGCAAGCCCGTGTCGAGGCAGTAATTGGGAGATTATGGGTCCTAATTGTTATTTATTTTAAGTATGGACTTCTTGGAAAAGAATGTTTTTCAAGGTTTTTGTCACTCAGAGTGTCAACTTCAGCCCATAGCATCGACAGCCTGGAAGAGCTCAGAAGAAATGTGAAACTAATCTTCATCTAGCCTTGTTGGCAAATCAGACTCTCTAGTTCGACAAGAGGCTGGGGCGAGTCGCGTGCCCATTAGATTTGGAGCAGCTCAGAAATCTGCGAAACGTGCAACAGGGTCAAATTTCCCTTTCTGGGCTTGGAGCTAGTCACACACTTCATATAATTAATGATTTTTTTTCTTGTCATATGGAAATAAAAAATATATATAATTAACAAATCAACATTAAGTGATACTGGCAAATTGGAGAGCTTTTCCCAACACAAATATTGGATGTTGCAACAAATAAAGCGTGTAATGATTCCAAAGATCCTTCCAGAAGTCTTTCCTACTCCCAAATCATGCTTATTTATTTTGATGCAGCTACAAATTATAGAGGTGCATGTCAGCCTCTTGTCATTATTAGACTTTCATTTCTATCTCAAAAAAATAAAGTTTAAAAAAAAAACGGGGGAAATCAGAAAAAAATGCCTTCATTCCAAACATCCTCCCTTCTGTTGTACCATTTACTTTGCAAAACCAACTTGAAAGTGTTCATTGTGGTGCATCGTTTGAGAGAACAACACATCATGGCAGGGAAGGTGTAGTAGCCAGAGTGGCTCTAGCCATGAAAGACAAGAAGGAGCATGAGGGGATTGCTCATGTTGCATCTACATTAGAATGGAAAGAGAGGGGATTAACAAAAAGAGACAGAAGAGACAAAGAGAGAGAAAAAAGCTGAGTTCACATTTGTCGTAGTTAGGCACAGGTGTCATCTTGACAGTTGAGGGTGTGAGCTCTGGACACATTTGTAGAGAATTATAGTTGAGTTAAGCCCAGGGCAAATCTGAAGGAGATTGTTTAGTTGATGGGGCGGACCCAGCCCACGGTGGGTGGGACTAGGCCCTGAACAGGTGAATAAAATACAGAGAGCTGGCTGAGAGAGTCGGCATCCTTGTATATACTTGGCCAGACAGGTTGGTCTGGCAAGTAAGGATCATTCCTCTCTCAGCTATTATGTACAGATGGCGGGTGGCCAGTTCCCTCGGCTTGGTGTTGGTGCGTGCTCTCCCATCAGGCTGGACTATGAACTGTAACCAGTAATCATAAGAGAAAATAAACCCCTGTTCCCTTAAGCTGTTTGATGATCAGTAACCATGCAGGCAGACTACAGCAACATTCTTCTTTTTTCCATTTTCTTTTTGCATGTATGTGCACACGTGTGTGGTGGAGTGGGGTTATACAAAAGGACACTTGAGTGCTTGAGTGTGTGTCCTTGTGGAAACTCGAGGGTGACATTGGGAATTGTTCTGGATTGCTCTAGCTCCTTATTGCTTTGTTCTAGGGTTTCCTAGGCTCTGCCTTCCAGGGTTGGGATTGTAGGCCACTGTCTTGCGGCCTGGCATTTTTATATGGGATCCAAGAATCTGAACTCAAGTCTTTTTGTTTGGGAAGCAAAGGCTTTAACCACTAAGCCACTTTCCCAGACCCTTGTAACATGTTGCATATCCACAGCCCATGGGATGCTGCCGCTCCTACTCAGGGCAGGTCTTCCCTCCTTGGAAACCCCTCACAAACAGAAACATAGCTGTATCTCTTAAGTGACTCTAAATACAGTCAAGTTAAATTAATGACTTTGATATTTAAGACAATATTTCCTTCCTTCCTTCCTTCCTTCCTTCCTTCCTTCCTTCCTTCCTTCCTTTTTTCTTTTTCTGTTGCTAGCTTTTGTGTGCTACTAAGAGCAAAACCCAGAGTACACTCTACGCAATTGCTCTACCATGGACTTATATCCCCTGCCCAGGAAATGATTATTTTAAAAGTAAGAACTGTTGGGGGCTGGAGAGGTGGCTCAGGGGTTAAGCCTCTGCCTTGCAAGCAGAAGATCCTGAGTTCGGAACCTAGACCCCACGTATAGATGCCAGGCAGAAGCAGGGGCAGCCTGCGTTTCTGGCCCTGGTAGGGCAGAGCCTGTGAATCCCCGGGCAGAGTAAACAAGGAGGTGGAGGCGTCCACGGTGGTTCCCCAATTCGTCCGTGGTTCTACACACACATACATACACCCACACATGCACAATTGAATAAATAATAAAATAATAATAAAAAAGTAAGAACTGTTGTGGGTAGCACCTAAGTGATATTTTTGATATTCTGAAGACTAAAAAGTGAAATGGAAAAATGGACTGGTCCTCATCTCTGATTATGATAATTTTGCTTCCCTTTTAAATCTGCAAAGTTCCCAAGTTGGTCCAACCATAAAAAGAAGAGAAACAGCCATCGATTCTTGAACTTTCCAGTTCAAGAAGTCAGGGCCTTTGAGACTAAATTACTAAGGTTGACAATAAAGGGGTGAGAGGGCAAGCAGGTAAATACTAAGGAAAAAGTTCCAGTTTGGAATGAATGTTGCATTTGTCCATATGCATCAGCTTGATTCTCTTTGCATTAGTAACTGGAGGAGACTTGCAGCTTTATTCTCGTGAGATCTACAGCTTTAGTCTTGTAATAGTTTCATCACCAGAAACAAGGTTTTTTTTTTTTAATTCAACTTTGCAAATCATTGTCAAAAAGACCTAGCGAATGTCTCAGGAATGATGTGATTGTTTCCCTGTTGGTTAACTGAAATTTTAAATGTTATCTCTCACATTGGAGCTTCTCTTAGGTCCCAAATGCATCTCCGAGGACCCCTGAGCCATCTCTCTACAACTGGGAAACCACTTCGGAAATATGGTTTGTATCTCAGGGTTGTTTAAAGGTTTCTGCCACAACCTTGTTATTCCAGTGGAAGAATTTCAGCAAGGTTTTGGTCAGTAGAGAAATGATTAACAGCACAGGTTTTGTTTGTCTTTGCAAAGTGAAAAAAGACACAAATAAAGAGAAAGTAGCCCTATGTGAGTGACTTCTGATAGCGTTTTACCAAAGCCACTGGTCTAAAGCAGTGTTCACATTCCACATGGACTGTATAGGACTCATGGAATTGTGTACCTTAAGAGTTAGATGATTGACATATTTGGACTTTACATGCCCTGCGCAATGTCCAACACACTATTGACCTCACAAAGTCTAGTATTTGCTAAAGGCACTTGGATCCTGGGAGGCAAGTGATTGACAGCCACAGTAGTGTTCCTATGCTTAACGGGAACACAGGGAAGGGTTCAGGGAAATGCCACTGGGTCCTTGCACTTCATCGGAGAGGAGGACCCAGAGGAGAGTTTGGCATGGACATTAAAGGATGCTCCGGGGATGGGATGGGGAGGCACTGGGGGATGGGGAAGGAAGAGGGAGGAGAGGGAGGCATAGGGAGATAGGGGGTTGGAGGGAGGGGGGACCGGTGTACCTGTTAAGTTTGTATGAGTGGAAATAAAAAAAAGAGTTAGACGATTGATAACTTGCCTAAAGATTCTCTTTCCCTAAAGTTCTTTAACCTCCATCTCTCAGCCCTAGTTGTCTTTTTTCTTTTCTTTTTTCGGGTGTGTGTGTGTGTGTGTGTGTGTGTGTGTGTGTGTGTGTGTGTGTAAGAGAACACTTGAGACCATGTGCCTGTGAATCATCTTGGATTATTTCACATTCTGACACCTTTGCTCTAGGGTTTCTCATCCTCTGACTTCTGGGGCCAGAAGTGCAGCCATTTCTGATTTTCATTTTTACATGGCATCTGGAATCCCAACTCAGGTCTTTCTCTTGAGAGGCAGAGGCTTAACATCTAAGCCATCTCTCTAGCCTCCCAGCCCTGGTTGCCTTAAGTCAAGCCAGAAAATGAGTTGTTAATCTTTTCCCAGAGAGGTCTACTATGTGAACAAGGCTGTGTATATCGATGTGGGCAGAGGAAACACCACGTACAAGTCTTTATGCAAATGACTCATTTTGCCATGCCATTTTCTCCATTTTTCATGGGCCTAGAAGCTGTAAACGTTCTCTTTGAGTATATCTACTGTCTTTAGCAGTAGTTATGAGTTAAGAGGAGGACACTTCAGTTCTCAATCCATAAGACAAAACCTAGAACATGCCGTCCAGCTTATGAGATGAAGACTGAATTGCCGTGTGATCACCATGAGGGGACCTTCCTGGGAGCCAGAGATGGGTGGAATTACTGCTCTTAGCAGTGTTTATGAGGTTAAGAGTTGAGTTGTGATTATTGCAACTGAGTCACTGGGAACTCCAAGTACCATGTCACAGTTTCGGTTGAAAGTTGCAAAGATTTTCAGTGGCAAAGCCCAGAGTTTGTTTTGGAGCTGTCAAAGCATGAAATATCCAAGATGACCTGTGAACCCCAATAGAGCCAACCAGCATCATGGAATTCCTGAGGGTCCCAGAGGATCCCTGTCTGACTTTCTAGAGGTTCAGTGGCTAGGAGGGGAGGGTGTCAGGTCCAAAGGCATAGCCCAGATTCAAATTCTACCCCTTCCATTTTAATCTCAATGACATTTCAGTTGCCACCCGGTCTTCAACAAAATGTCAAACACTTTACTAATCACTTATCCAACCAACATTTAGACCTCAGAGGACACAGAGATGAAAACAATCCCCAATGAAGCGAGAAAAAGATATTGAAATGAAAATAGTCCTTCATTAGTAGCTGCTTGTATAACTGGATTTACGAAGGTGCCTTATTTTTTACATGGGCCATTTTAAATAATTCTAAGAATCCTATGAAACACGCATTATAGTCACTTTTCTGTCCTGGAGATGGAGGTTTATGTAGTTACATTTCTAAGGTTGAAAAAGCACAGGGCAGAGATGAACCGTAACATCAACTGTCCACTAATTTCAAATTCGGAATAAGTCCATTGGGTTTATTCAGCAGAAAGTAAGGGGAGATTATGCCACAAAATTGTTGCTGACTTCTACATGACCATTGAGACCAAACATCCAGACACAAACATCTGGGAAGACAGGTTACGGTGGATGTTCATGAAGAAGACATATCCACATTAGGCAGACATCCCTGAAGCTGTCCTGGACAAGAATGTCAGAGGAGGGCTGGAAGATATATAGATTAATAACAATGATCTTCCCTGTAAGAATTTGTAAAGAATTGCTTTTGTCATTCTCCACAGAGCTCAAGTAATTGCCCCAGCTTTATTCTAATTAGTTTTCTTCCCTATGAGGAAAGAAATAAGGCACTAATTTTGGTTTCTCATTTGTGGAAGCAGAAAATGACATTGAGTAAACCCAAGTCTTTCAAGATCACGCGCTAATAGAATATCAATAACACAAAAACAGCTGCAGCAGGGTGGATGGAAGCTACCTTCTCTTCCCTGTCTCACTCACAAAATCTTCTGTGACTTAATCACAGGCCTAAGTGTGATCTCTGATGTGCCCTGCACAAATCCTGCCACTCAAACCAGTTCATAATCTGAAGCTTTTTTTTGGGGGGGGGGAGAGAACTGTAGGACTATATTTAAAAATGGAATAGGAAGATGTGGTCCCTAGTTCCCATGAGTAAAACTGGGGTCACAAGTAATTGCTTTTAGAAGCTATTTAGGGTTTATTGATTCGTTTTTTTAAAAAATAGTGATTTATTAATTCATTCGTGAGAGAGAGAAGACACACACATGTCCACCAGGGCATATGAACAAGACCCATACATGCACAGTATGGTTCACAAACAGAAGTCAAAAGACATCTTCCAGAAGTCAGTTCTCTCCTTCCACAGCATGGGCTTCCTGAGAGATCAGATTCAAGTTTCCAGATTAGGGTGTGTATGTGTGAGTGTGTGTGCACACACTTATGATTTCAACCATGGAAGAATGAATAAGACATAATACCTTGATTCCATCAAGCCATTTAACCCCTTGGCTAGTGAGCTGGAAAAAAACAGTCTTCCTCCACATACTTAACTTTGACTCTTCTCATGTTATTGGCAAGTCTATCATAACATGCATGGGCTGATGCCCATAAGTGGTTACATGTGAAGCTGAATATCCACTCAGTGTTCATTTCTCTAGCTTCCTTAGTATCAGAAATAGGCTTATTCAGTCTT
Source organism: Typhlomys cinereus (assembly GCA_023101885.1). NCBI lineage: Eukaryota > Metazoa > Chordata > Mammalia > Rodentia > Platacanthomyidae > Typhlomys > Typhlomys cinereus. Next base: position 1,287,729 of record JALPQD010000466.1, on the reverse strand, counting down.
TTTTAAATTGTGAATATTTCATATACAATATACAACCAAATGAGTCTATGTCCTTAATCCATCTCCCTCCCCTCCCTCCCCTCTTCACCCACCTCCCCTCCCCTTACCAATCTAGTCATGTCTTTCTCTTGTGTGCACCACACGGCTCCCTTTGGGATGGCTGTGTTAGCAAGTAACAATGACTCTATGGTAGTATATGTTACTCTTTAGTGAGCAGACTCACAAGTAGGTAAATTCCCCTTCCCCATTGAACACTTACTCTAGAGATTCTCTCTGAATGCAGTTGTAGAAACTATAGAAACAGGCTTATTCAGTCTTACAGCTTTTCCTCATATAACCAAAGGTCAACTGTATCTCACAAGAGAGTACTTGTAAACAGTTGATCAGGCAGTACGTTTTCCATTGATGCAATAGAGACGGAAGTAGTGTGATCAACTTCCAAGAACCATCCTTCAAGGCGAAGCCTTCTCTTCCCTCACTCTCTCTTTTCCTGTCTCTTGGTCACAATATGAACTTACATGCTGAAGCTGTTGAGTATAAGCATCACTATTAATAAAAATCATACATAGAAGGACATGGCAGGGAAACTTGGCATAATTTCTACCATGCCAGTCCTTGGCCTCAGGACTACTTGATGTGGCAAGGAAACAAAGCTCTTTCCTAAGTGACTATCATTTTGATTTATTCTGTCACTCAGGACCAAATCTAATATAGGTCAATACATCCTCTTGGCTGTTGTAGTATAGTCCTCAACACCAGGGTCTGGGTTTTCTTAATTTCTCTCTAAGTTGTGGATATAATCATTACTGACTTATGTGCTTAATTGGCAATTCATCAAAATTTTTTGGCATTTCCTCTTGCTGTTGTCATCTTAAACTTTTGTAATGTATTAATTACAATTAACTTGTCATGTGCCTTCGTGTATTAAAGCTTGTTTTTCCACTGAATTTGAGAGCACTATCCATTGCTGGGTCTCACTTGTGAATTACAGAAGTCCAGTCCCAGTTACAATTCAGGGAGACATTCAGCACCTTGTTTTAATTTGAAACATAGGCTTTCTTTGATTAGTCTAAATATATACCTATATACCTTCATATACAGAAAGTTACTAGAAATAAACTAGCATACTGGTCATCTTCCACCTGGAGTATCTAAACCTGTACCTGATTCACCGACCTTCGACAGTGTGTGTGTGTGTGTGTGTGTGTGTGTGTGTGTGTGTGTGTGTGTGTGTGTGTGTGTTGGGGGGAGGCATTCCCCAAGAAAATGCCAATAGGGCCCTCCAGCATGGCTGTACTTGGTACAAGAAGACTTGCAATTCTGGGAACACTAATGAAAGCAGTTGGTGAGAGCACTGGCACGTCCAGCTTCAGCAATCATCAGACTCCACACCCAGCTGGTCTGCAAGGGGAATACCACCTCTTACCCACTCAGAGCGAGCTCACGGGCCACTGGCAAGCTCCCAGCATGGAGGCAACTGCATGTATTCCTTTGGGTGCTGCTTATCGTGCTTAGAACTATCCCGAGGAGCCACTTCTGCTGAGGAACCAACAGTCCTGTCACAGACTAAAGTGTGGCTCATCTCCAGTTCAGCTCTTGACCCCACGGCAAGTTCAGTGAAGATTAATCTGCATCCCTGTTGCACTTTGCTGCATGTTGCTGATAAATTCATGGCCAAATAACTTAGGGAAACAAAGTACCTTGTTCTGGTTTGCAATTATCCAGTTACGTTTCTGAGTCCATCTTGGAAGGGAAGTTCATACCAACACCGGGAGCTTAAGGACCTGGCCTGCAGTATTTCCACAGGATTCCTGAGACAAACTTCCTTACCAGATAACAAGTTGGTCCAAAGTGTGCTGAATAACGGCAACTTCTGAATCAGCTACCTCCATGTTATCTACCTGCCTAAGGAATGGTCCCACCCACTATAGACTAGGTCGTCCCCATCAATTATGCAAACTTTTATAGGCTTACTGAGAGCTTATTCAACTACTAGTTCTTCACAGATGTTCCCAGGGCTCAGTGTTCAATAGTCAAGTACACACACACATATTATTATATTATATTATATTATATTATATTATATTATATTATAATTTATTTATTTATTTAATATGGGGGCCTCAGTCTAGGTGACCTCAATAATTTGGCAAGCTTAGACAAAGATGTTTCGATGGAGGAAGTCAGGAGGGGGTGGTTCAGGATGTTCTGAACAGCTCAGGATGTTTTGATGGAGGAAGTCAGGAGGCCGTAGCTCAGGATGTTTTGAAGAAATTTCCCTACATACAGCCCGCCTGCCGGCTTGACCTTTGAGATGATTGGTTGCCCATTTCCCCGCCCTGGAATTCCCTTTACTGTTTCTGCCTCAATAAGAAGGCTGCAGACTTGCAATAAATGAGTTTCTGCTTGACTAGACTCCCTGTTGCGTCTAATTGTCCTTGGGAAGGAGGGCTGGGAGCGGGCGGACAGCGCACTCACCTTTCCCCAATCCACCTTGTGGAGGACCCGCCCGTTGGGGCTGGGTCCCCCCCCCAGGGACCCCCACAATTTAAAACTATCAGTCCCCCAAAATATCCCTCCTTGAATCCATCAGAATATCCAGGTATTAATCTCGCCTTAGTCCAGGTAGGAAGATGAAGCATCTAGATATTTGGAACAAAAATTAGTGATATGTTGTCCTCATGAATACAGTGGATGGGAGGAAGATCTCAAGAAATGCAAAACAATCCTTAAAAGACCCATGTTAAGACTATGTCATGGTTGTGTACAGGTGTCAACATGATGGTTGAGGGTTTGAGCTCAAGGTACATTTGTAGAGAATTAGTAGTTAAGCCCAGAGTGAACCTGAAGGAGATTGTCTAGTTGATGGGGCAGACCCAGCCTATGGTGGGTGGGACTAAGCATTGCACAGATGAATAAAATACAGAGAGTTGGTTGAGTAAATTGGCATCCTTGTATATACTTGGCCAGACATGTTAGTCTGGCAATTAAGGATCGTCCCTCTCTCAGCTATTACATAGAGATGGTATAGCCAGTTTCCTTGGCCTTGGTGTTGGGGTGAGCTCTTCTGTCAAGCGGGACTGAGAACTATAACCAGATAATTGTAAAAGACAATAAACCCCTTGTTCCCTTAAGCCATTTGGTGGTCATTTATCAGCAACCATGCAGGTGAACTGCAACAGAATAGAACTTCTCGGCTTCCCTTCCAGCCTCCAGCTAAGAAGTATTGCCTCAATCACTACCTCCAAAAATCAAGTCAATAAAGCCAAGGGAGTGAGGGAGGGAGGGAGGAAGAAAGGAAGGAAAGGAGGAGACTATGTATTTCAAATATTTATTAAAGCATGCCAGGATTCAACAAAATAAAATTTCATTAAAATCAGTTTCCCTCTGAAGACAATAGTGTTTTATAGAAGTCAGACAGATATCACAATTCACAAATCACTTTGCTTCAATTATCCCATTTAATTCTAGGATTTATTAGCAATTTCTTTCAGTGCTTGGAGTTCCCAAGCTTAGAGCCTTATGAACATTACACAAAGCCCTTAATCAGTGAGATGCATTCTGAGGCATTTAGTTGTGTGTACGCATGTGTGCACATGTGTAAGAACAGATGCATATGCGTGAATTTACATGTGCATGTGGAATTCAGAGGCCAATGTTAGGTGTCTTCCTCCTTTAAGACAGGGTCTCTCATGAACCTGGAATCTGCTGATTGGCTACACTAGCTGGTTAGTAAGGCCCTGTCTCTGTTCTCCTAAGGTTGAAGTAACAGGCAGGCTTTTACACAGGCACCAGGGATCCAAACTTCACTTCAATTGCCTGCTTATCAAGCACTTAACTGACCAAACCATGTTGCAAATCCCCATAGTCATTTAATTCTACATGAATCCTGAGGAAGAATATATTGTTATTACCCACTTTTACTTTTCGTAACAGGATACAAAGGATCATAGAGGTAAAGTGATTTTTTTGGAGCCCCACAGACAAACAGCAGCTAGCTAACCCATTTGTTCTGAGTCCAGTCAAGTGGTCTCCCTAAGTATTCTACTACAGAATGTCCAAATCTTAAGATAGGTCAGTGGCAGAATTCAAGTCACAACAATGATATTTACCAAGCTTTCAGGAAAGTTTATATGAGGAATACCTGTAATTAGCAAACTGGATAATTATGTTAAGTAGAAAAATATGGATCCTCAGGCAATGAAGAAATACTGTGTGATAACGTGCCCACCTAGTCTAATCTCAGCACACCTGCATGATCTGTGGGTTGGCACCCAGTTATCTTAAGGTACAAGAAGAAATAATTTGAATTTATCTGAGAAAAAGTTTGTAAACATTATTTTCTTTCCTAGTCAAAAAAAAAACTAAGCCAAAAGGTCTGAAAGTGATTTCCTTTCCAAATACAGAAATGCACTGCCTCCCATCAACCCTTCCAGCAACATCCTTCACAGAATTAATCTTGAGTGTGGAACCTGTGGATATTCAATGGTTTGGTGGATGAAAAGCTGCCCCAGATGAACTGGGCCCAGGTGCAGAATAAACTAATACACTTCCTAATGTGTCCCCTTTTTAATAATAATAAAAAGTTATAATCACTTTTTAAGTAAGTTTTTCCCCACTTGGATAAATACAGTTCATGAGTGGGGATCTCTCTGGTTGAAAGAATCATGTTCCAGCTTGTTAATGATCAACCCCCATAGTTTACTAATCACATGCTTTGGTGGATTAATATTGGCTGTTGGCTCACTTATAAGGCTATATATTACTTTTTAATATTAACAGTTGATTGGCATGTGACATAACTTCTTTAAGGGGATAGGGTCTTCACACACTACTAATTAAGGCTCTCATCTGCTCAAAAGTTGAAAGAATTAGCATTGTGAAAAACTAACATTTTTGCCTCAAAATTGCTATGCTCATCTGTACAAAGTTTCTATATTATGTGATGAAATAATTATTGTAATTAGCATCTTAATTTGAATTTAGATGCAATTTGGTTTTTTTTTTTCTTTTTAGAAATCTAAATTAATTCCCTGGGAAACTGATGAGAATTTTTCAAAGTAGAAATAAATGTCTGTAATAAATCAAGAGATAAGGGAACAGGCAGAGATTATTCTGCAATTAAAGTTTACTAAATTAATTCCACTTAAACTCCTCAGAGTTTAATGCAAGAAAACTGAGAAGTGTGCATCTTCTTGGATTAAAAAAATCATTCACTGAGCATTTAAAGGCAAAGAAGGGAAAAGAGCTAGATAATCAATATTTCCCTAAACACTAATCAGAAAATCAATGTTAATATTCCTCTCACAGTATGATATTGAAAATATAAATAAAAGACACCAAACCTGAGTAAATTAAATGAAAGCATGGACAGGTGATTGGAAGTTGAGTGTGGATATTTGTTTTACCCAAATGAATGTAAATTTCATTAGTTGATAATTAAAAGGAAATTATATAGACATTATAATTACTGCCAATGGCATAAATTATGAAGCTGTATGGCAAAACAATTTAGGAACTCAAGTTGCTGCTACTATTGTCAAACTGGTAACCAGAGAAACCCGGGAAAAATAATCTACTCTGTGACTATGGAAATGAGGCCTTGATGTGTTGCTAGGCTGTTAAAGCTAATGCCATTGTATAAAACAATAATGTTAAACATTATTAGTTTTTTAATTATATCAGTTAATTAGAATTGTTCCTGTTAATTGCCTATGATTCATCTCCAGATGAAAAATGTTCAGGAAAGAGCTTTGACATCCCATCTAAAATGAGGTCTGGGTTTTGCACAACTGGATTTTTACAAGTACCACTAGCCTGAATGACAGTGGGGACCACGGCCAATCTACCCCTAATACAAGTGGCTCATGAAAGCATAGCACTAAAGAACGCACTCAGCACAGATAGCCATTGGTTTAGTGCTCAAATGTGAACACTGTTTCTGATCCCCAAATGTTTATTTTATGTCAAAGACTTTCACCAACAAATCAAAGGGAATATAAGCACAGATTTGACTCATCTGTAATTTCTCAGCTTCTTCCTTCCTTCCTGGCTTCCTTCCTGCCTTCTTTCCTCCCAATCTTTTCCCCTTTCTGGCACTAGCAATTGTACCTACCAGGCCTTGGAACAAGCTAGTCAAGCAACCTAAGTAAATCCCCATCCTTCTCTTTACATTTTTTAGTGTGAGACAGGATGTCACTAAATTGCCCAGGCTGGATTTGAGCTCACCGTGTAGCCTAGGCTGGCCTTGAGATTGCACTAGACCCAGACAGTGCTTTCTGATCAACTCACAATACATATTTCCTTAACTTTATTGTTCAATATATATGGATCATGTTAACATGTGACAGAGCACAGAACACTGCAAATATCCAGTTGTGAGGGAAAAATGTGAGGAGGGATTTCTACTATGGAATTTAGAGCTTAAAACCACAAAGGTGCCAACGAAACATAGGATCCCACTGAGATCTGTAAAATCTGGAGGTCATGCTATTGCCTCAGAGCCAGAGTATCACTCAGCTCACCCCAACCTCCTCAGATTTTCCCATATAAAAAAAGACCAGGAATGCTTGTGCATGCGGTTTTAACCGTGACTATATCCTGGTGCTTATTTGAATGGATCAATTAACTATTTCTGAAAAAGGAAAATGAAAACCAAATAAATTCTCAAAATAGATTTGGTTCTATTGGTGGTAAACATTGATAGCATAATAATGAGGGAATGTTATGAATGAAGGCATTGTTTTTTTTTTTTTAAGGCTCCATTTTTCAGTATCAGGCCTAATGACAAACAGGAACGGAAGATAGGAAGACTCGTGTCTTACATGTAAGCAGAAGGCCTACGCAGGTGAGGAGGAACTCGATACTACATCACTCACACACACACAGACACACACACACACACACACACACACACACACACACACACACACACACACTTGTCCTGGCTGACTGACAACAGTGTATTTTGTACTTCCAAATGGTGGAACCAAGGAATTAGTAAGAACCATATCTGTGGATTCTCATATATACTTATGAGAGAAAGCCACAATGAAATTAGTATATATTCTAGGACTGAAAATGTATTAAATGGTAAAACACATGCTTGGAATACACAAAATTCATTTATTAGGGGAGAGAGACTATATAAATCCTAAAATTCAAACCACTTGATATCAGTATACTTTATTTCTTTCTTTGTACTTACTAGCCTTTGAAAATTTGGCACAGTCACATTTCAGAAGTTTCTGATAAGCCTTTACATATTCATCGACTCATGCGAAGTCTGCTCTAAATGCACCTGTGATTTGACTTACATTTGTTGAATGCAAAGCCATCTTTTCCCTCTGCTCATTTTTCCGAAAGGTTTCTGTAGCATTTTGAAGTTTGATTCTTTCCTTTATATCTTTGACCTTTAGTTTTCTGGATATCAAGTGAGTGATCCGATACAGAGAAGAAATAACTTGAATGGTATAACCCAACAATTGATTTCAAGACCTTCAGAGTCAGACCCACGTATGTTCAACTATAAGTCTATGACTTATCTTTGGAATGTGACCTCAGAGGTAACTTGCTTAACATCTCTGTGTCTACTTTTTATCATCCTGAAGACCAGAAGTACAGGTTGCAATGATCAAATATTTAAATGTGTATAAAAGCCCTTAGACAGCACTTAGCACAAGGTTGAGTGTTCAATCCATAGTAGCTGCTACTGTTAGGATTATATGAATGTTTTGATCTGATAATGATTTCAACCAGATTCTCATAATCTTTATGCTTACTATCTCTCATTTCTAAGAGTTGAATATTTTAATCATTCACATATATAGCTCTCTCTGTCACTGATTCAATCACACATTCAGTCATTCATCAAACATGTGCTGCTTGCTCGGGCTTGAGTTTCAGTGAAAGAGTTGAAAATGGGAGGAAAGTAACCAAAACATGAAACATCTTCTCATGTGACTTATAAAGTAATGGGTCCAGAACCAGCTCCCTCTGTCTTATCTATCTGCCCAGGGACTAGTCTCACCCACCATGGACTGGACCTCCCTGTCAGTCAGACTTGCTCTGGGCTTAATTCAACTCCCAATTCTCTACATATGTGCCCAGAGCTCTAAGTCTTCAACTGTCAAGTCAACAGCTGTATCTAATTATGACAATTCTAGGAGTCTCACATGTCATAACTTTTACCTGTTATCTGAACTGACAGATTGAGAGGAATGTGTTCTAGAAGCCCAATGTCCCTGTACTATGAAAGAAGTATTAAGATTGCTTGTTCAAGGGCAGAGAAAAGACAAGGCAATATCAATAATGGACTCTGGACACATTCCTACCTTTCTAACAATTTCCCAGCTTGCTCCACATGCTATTTTGTGGTGGAGCTGCCAAACAGACTTTCTGTCCTTCCAAAGATGGTCTCATTCCTTGAAGTTTCAGTTTTTGTAATTTGGCTTGATTGGAGAACTTGGCTGAGCAAAGGCTCATCAGAGATGATTTCTCTTGTTGCAAATTCAAAAGCCTTCAGCACATAGCACAAATGATCCATTAGCGCCCATTGTCTAGAGTTCAGGAAAACACCTTCTGCAGCATTGTGCACTAATGTGTGTGGGTTTTTTTCTTTCTCTTTCTTCTCCTTCTATGGAGAAAGCACGCCTCCCAACATATAGAATGACTGGTTTTTCAATATGTGAGCACTTTATGTGTGATTAACTATAGTTGAGGGAAAACTGTCAATCTTCAAAAATTCTCAAAAAGAATTCTGACAAAATGGCAGAAACAAGTTCCAAACAGGCCAAGAAAAGCTATCATTCTTCTGAGTTTACCAGAAAAGCCTAGATCAGATAAAATCACTAGAGGAAAAAGAACAGCTAAGTATTTACTGTACATGGTAAAATATTTGCAGACAGGCAAGACAGAATGAAACATCGCCTTTCCACTTTCTGGCTTGCAGTTCTATTGTAAAAGAAGAATTTAAAATAAACAGCAAGCCAAAACAACTCTACAAAATTGGAGAGCTAATAGCACTATCTGATTTGAAGACTTAACAAGGTATCATGACAGATTGACAAGTGGAATAAAGACAGACAAATAGTTCCATTAAATAAGATAAAGAGTTCAAAAATAGACCCAAATGTGACCATGTAGGTTTCTGGAACTGGGTTTGTTTTCTTTGTCAGTAGGAAAGGGATGTAAAAGATCAAAGTTCTTTTTGCCAAAGTGAATTTTAAGGAGAAAATAAAGCAATAGGAAGTTGAAAGCAAATTTTTTAAGTGAAATTAAGGCAACAGAGGTTAAAGCTCCCCACTAAGTGAATAGGGGCACAAAGTTGGATTTCACTTTCTTTTTCCCCTGTAGGAAACTTTCATTTGTTGCAAGATAAGGATGGACCATCCTTGGGCTCATTCTCTACATTCAAGACTGGTTCAGGGGTATCCAGGCAGCCCTGTCCTGAATGCTCATTGGTGGGGAAAGTAATTTATTGTTCATTTGTCTTAAAGGGGAGAAGAACCAGGAAGTGAATTGATGCCATCTTGGGATTCTGCTTCTAATCTGTGTCTAAGGAGCCTCCAGTTAATGCCTCAACTACCTCACAAATCCATATTTTATACCATGGTAATACAATTAATTTTCTTTTCTGTTTAAAAATATTTTATTTATTTACTTATGGAAGAGAAGAGAAAGTACTCACATGTATGTTATAGTGCTGTCCTGCAAAGGTATTGGTCAGAGGAAGACTTTCAAAAGTCAGTCGCTTTCTTTCCCTTCTGGGAATTGAACTTAGATCCATCAGGTTTGCTGGTAGGAAACTTACTGAACTGATGCACTGGCCCACAGACAACCATTTTTTCAACAAAAATAAAAAATACAATCTTCAGCAAGTCTGGATCTTTTTAGCATATGGCGCCAAAACAAATGTATTCCCCTAAGGAAAAATAAGAAACTTTGCTAGCTGGCACTGATATAAAAATTAATTCTAAGGCATTCCTATTCATCAATGTAAGATTAAGTATATAAAATACAAAAAGCCGGGGCTGGAGAGGTGGCTCAGGGGTTAAGCCCCTGCCTTGCAGGTAGAAGGTCCTGAGTTCGGATCCTAGACCCCACGTATGGATGCCGGGCAGAAGCGGGGGCGGCCTGCGTTTCTGGTCCTGGTACAGCGGAGCCTGAGAATCCCGGGGCAGAGTAAACAAGGAGGTGGAGGCGATCCATGGTGGTTCCCGAATTCGCCCGTGGTTCTACACACACACACACACACACACACACGCACACACACACACGCACACTCACACACACTTGAATAAACAAATAAATAAAAATTAAAAAAAATACAAAAAGCCATATAAAAGAGTAAATAGAAGAATGTTAGGTCAGACAAAAATATTTTATACTAAAGTCAAAAAAATCAAATTGATTTCATCAATATTGAAAACTTCTCCTCTTCAAAAATCACCATTAATTATATAAAAGACAAATCAGAGATTATAGAGAACAATTACAAACCAATACTTCCTGATGGCTTTATATCCAAAATATCTAAGAACCCTCCTAAACTCAAGAAAATAACCTGTTTTTACATTTTTCTAACTTCCCCAAAGATATGAGAACAGCAAACAATCACATGAGAAGATGTTTAACATCATTTGTCACTAAAAGATGTAAGTTAAAATCACAGGGAGCTGCAACTCCTTATAATTCAATTGTTGAAGTTTTTAAAACTGACCTTTGATGACTGTTGTTGAGAAAATGGAGTCAACGAAACGCTCATATGCCTCTGGTGGGGATGTAAAATTTAAAAAACCATTTGGACCTAATCCATTTCTTGAAATTTAAATGCACACTTACCATATGACGGATTTATTCCATGTCTAGGTATTTATGCAAGAAATGAAATCCTAGGTCCACACAAAGACTTGTACATAAGTGTTTATAGCAGCTTTGTTTGTAAGAGCTCAAAATCTGGAAACAACCCAATGTCTATCGACAGCTGAATGAATAAACAAATTGTGCTGTGTCCCTGTAACAAAATACTACTCAGCAATAAGAAGGAATAGCCTCAGTCCATTCAAACATCAATGGATGTCAAATAATAATGCTTAATAAGAGAGGATGGGCAGAAAAGACTATGTATTCTTAATTATATCTACATGGAATTAATGGATTTTGGTAAATCCTGGCTAACCTGCACAGAACATAGAAAGCAAGCTGATAATCTCTTAGAGGGGGAATGAATAAAGACAAAAAGAACACAGGGAATTTGGGGGAGTTGTGGAAGCTTTATTCATTACCATGACAGGGGCGATTGTTTCAGGAGTATATTTAAATTCATCAGGATGTCAGGTTGTATATTTTAAATATTAGTATTAAAGATCATATGCCAATTACAAATCATAAGGCTGCTAAAATGAAAATAAAAAAGCCGTATATAATGAAGTCAGGAAATAATGAATTAGGACTCTTCATATTGTGGGAATTCTAGCAGGGCCAACACACAGGATAGCTTGTGAGATCTGGCACAGACCTACACAGAGAAGAAAAAATCTCAGTGCAGTCCAGCTCCTTAAAGGGTTTTCATATACACACTGTATGCAAGACCTCTATTAAGCTTAGTCCATGGAATACAGCAAATAGGGAAGTAGAAAAAAGGCATGATCTTACTTATTAAAGTCATTTGGAGTAAAATCTAAGTAAAGAATGTTCTAGAAGGACAGAGAAGGTAAATTAGTCCTTGCAAAGAGGTTTAAGGAAGGACGCTACACAAAACATCATCTGAGTTGATTTCAATAATGAGAATGGATTAACCAGGAAGAGGACAGAGCAGGCAATATTCCAAGGAGAAGGAGCTTTGTCAGCAAAGGTGCAGTGATGTCACAGTGCACCACACTCCAAGAGAACAGCTGATGCTAGCAGACATTCAACCCTTGGCCCACTCAGTTTACCTGAGATGTGAGGATTCTAACCTCATGATGCTTCCAGTGCAGAGAATGCTTCTAGGGAACCTTCTGACAGACCCAAAATGTCCCATGAAGCTCCAGTCCTGAAGAGCCTTAATTGCCCTCCAAGGTGCATTGAAAGCTATGCAGAAGGTGAAGCAGAGGAAGATCATAGCTAGGCTCATGGGGTTTCAGGACCCCAGGGACATAAAGGGATCAGTGGATTTGTGATAGACAAGTCTAGAGAAGAAGAAACTTGTTAGCTCACTACCAGAGAAACGAGGGCTGGACACAAGAGAATGTATTGAATGACAAGGACCATGGAGAGTGAAGAGACATGTTGCCTTAGAAAGCCAGGAAGCAAATTGTTATATAAATCAGCACCTTTCTCAAAAAGGTAAGGCTGAGACATGGGTAGGTACTGTAAGAACCATAACCAAAAGCAGGACCAAAGGCTGAAGACGCAAATATCCTGTGTTCATTGTACATGGAGAAGCTTACCAATTTTGTCCAAGACATCCTTTGTCCTGAATATTACCCCTTCTTACTGACTTCTGTTATAAGAACATATTCAATTTGATATATTGCTCAAGCAACTGCCAACTCAAGGCCACATACTCAAGATACCATATCAAGGACTTTTGAATTTAGAAGTGTTTTGGAAATGGTCTGATCTAGTCTCCTTAATGTTCATTAAAATGCTTGAAAAATATCAATAAAGACATAATTTATCCAAAGTTATCTTGATTCCTGGATGTAGAGTTATAGATTTAATAAGGTCCTTAAACATTCCTTCATCATTTAGAGAAACAAAGAGCCACAGACATTTAAAAATGGTTAACCATTATCTTATATGGATGTTTCTGGGTAGAAGAGAAGATTGTATCTTTCACTATACAAAATCATAACCCTTAAATTCTATGCTAGTGATTGTATCATGTCTCAAAGTTCTTAACATATCCAGAGATTCACTTGTACCTTCTAAGAATGTCAGATCTGAGCTAGCTGGGAGAAATACATGTTGATCCTTCCTTCCGCTGCCAAAGAACTCATGAGCAATGAAGAATTGAGACAGAAGCCAAACCCTATATACAGTAATAAGCCAACCCCAATATTCTGGGTTACTATAGGAGAGAGAGAACTGGCTGAGCTTTCCTATAAATGGTTTTATAACTTCTCTTTTGACAGTGGGCATTTCTGAGCTTCCCTTTGTTGAATGTCTGAATGTGCTTTCGAGTTCTCTCCTCTGCTGAATGAGTCTTCTCCGCTGGTAGACGTTTAGGATCTAACCATAAATGCAGCATTCATGAATTTAATGTGAGTCATGGGATGAGACAAAGAACTCCTATACTTAAAGACTTTCCTATGTAAGAACATAGGAAAGCTCAAGAAAAGACGGTTGCACTCACTTGCCTTCTGTTTCCTTTCAACGAAAGTCTTCCTTGATAGAATCAAAGGCCATTTCCCCACAGGTTAAACAAAGCACAGCAAAGACTGGGTTCTCTCTGGTGTTAGTGGTAGTGTAGCTCCATGTCTTCTCCTCTTCTTCCTCCTCCTTCTCTTCTTCATCTTCCTCCTTTTTTTCTTCCTCCTCCTACATCACCATAAGGCCAGTAAAAACATGGGGTTGTTGCATCACCTATTCATTACAGGGCCTCTGAATGAAGTGTAATCTCCTCAATACTAAGCACAGCTCAAACACAACTCAGTATCATCATCAAAATGAGCAGGTTCGCATTATGGTGAATGTAAAGCCTGAACAAGAACAGCCAAGATCTAGAAGAGCAGAGAAAAACGGAATCGCCTGCAGCAGGTCAGGATGGGAAGGAGGTAGCTCCAAAAGACTCCCTTCCCACACAGCACAAGTGAAGGGATTTTATCTAGGGTACTTATCACATTCATTCAGAAAACATTTTATCAGCAGGCACACTCCTGAGCATGCTAGATTACGGTCATAATCCAAGAAGGAAAGCTGATGCAGGATACTTTCCTGGGCCTACTTGGATCAAGATCACAGAAGACAAGTTTGAAATGTTATAATGGTGATGAAAGAGAACACTCTTTGGCATAACAGCTTGTATAAAATTTTGGCTACAAAACAAGGAAAAACTTGTGTGTGTGTGTGTGTGTGTGTGTGTGTGTGTGTGTGTGTCTGTCTGTCTGTCTGTCTGTCTGTCTGTCTGTCTGTCTGTCTGTCTGTCTGTGTATGTACAGGTTCGCACTTGTGTGTGCCTGTGGAGGATGACTTAGGGAATCATCCTGATTGCTATACTTCCTTATTGCCTTGGCCTGGACATTCCTAGGCTCTGCCTTCCAGAGCTGGACGTGCAGACCACAGTCATTTTCCTCAGGCATTTTTACATGGGATCTAAGATCCAAACTGAGATCCTTTCACTTGTGAAGCAAAGGCTTAGCCCCTGAGTTATCTCTTCATTCTCAGGAAGAACTCTTAGCAAGTGTGTTCCACGCAAAAGGTAGTACTGGCTGACGTATCAAATTATCTTCCTTATAAGATGATTATATTTTTCTGAGTGTGTGTACATCCGCTGTGACTTTTGGTTCTGTACAGGGACAGTCTAAATCCTTTATAGGATGTTCAACATGCAGCTGCCACATAACCATACTAACCAATAATTAAAAAACTCTGGGTCAGTAAGGATTGTTTTTCCAATATAAACAGAGACTCCCTCACCTTATATCGCAGCAATGACATATAGTAAGAAATGTGCTTTTCTCTTAACTCTCATACACAGCGTCTATATCTAGCTATAACAATTTCCCAACATCTTACATTGACTATTTTTCTAACATAATGTTTGAGGCTCTGAGGAGCGAAGCACATTTACCCCTTACATTTGTCAGGAGTCTTTAACAAAATATCCACAATTCACTTTTTTTTGAACCTCGAACCTTATAGTAGAGCATGATTTTATGTGCTAAAATACTGATTTGAAATTGTTTTTTTGGGGGGGGATTGTTATACTAATTGAATCCAGGAATTATATGCCACAATTCTTGTCAATGTGTATTGCCTTTAAATGAAGTAATCTTAGGAAAGACTCTATATAACCTTCAATTTATGTAAGCATGCTAGAAAGAGAGTTAGAAAAATTTTACAAGCCAGACAATGAATGCCTTTTGGTATTAACAGAGGGTCAGAAGCACAAAGTCCACAGAGTCATATGCTATTTTTTATTCGGCAGGGCCAGAGGAAACAGCAGCTCTCCTGGGAGCTTGCAAAATTACCCAAGCACAAGATCCGAGCCCTCCTAAATGAAGATATTATAAATGTGTAACATCTTCCACAGTCAGACAGTGAGGAAAAGAGATTTTCATTGTCTCTCACTTATACTTCACAGATACCTCCCAGGCAATTGGGGATGAAAATGAAAGACTAAATAACTAAATGCCAAATTACGATTTCCATCCTTCGATCTTGATGCGCCACTGCCTCGTGGGCTCTTTAATATTCTACAACGCCTGCGACAACTACTTCTCCAAGTGTTGGATATGCAATTTCAATCTCTTTTTCTCTGAGTCTTTGTACCTTTTAGTCTAACAACAAAGAGGAACAAAGATCCTAATTATACCCATAATCATTATTATCTGAAGAAGTTCCCAGTAATTAAATTTTAAAGAAAATTTATTTAATGAGCTTTCCACAGTCACATCCAAGCAATACACATTCAAGTAGATAGTGATTAGTATGAAATAGCACTAATTTGAATGACTTGATAAAAGCTTGTACTTCACTACTATGTTTTTAATAATTGTGTAATTACATAGAGAATTATTCCTGTAAATATCACTTGTTTTATATAGAATGGAGGACATGAAGATGTGTTCTATCTGGAACAAATTTCCAATATTTCGAAGCTGTATCATCTTGTGTCAGCTAAAAAGTTAATATGTACGTCTTAATTACACAAACACACACACACTCTCTTGCATGGAATATACACCTTTCATTTGCATGAACTGAGAATAAGTGCTTAGCTTAGGAGAAGCAGAGGTGGAGAGAAAATAAATCTCTGCTGAAGGAAGAGTGTGGTCATTACCAGTGAATGGAAATGAAAAGCGTATTTCGGTGAACATCTCCTAATTATCCCATGAGAGAGGCGCCATAATTGGCATAGACGATGCCGATGTTGTCACGTCCGTGTCATTTCCAGTGATTCATGGCGCTTTAGAAATCTTATCATGTAATATTGTACATTTGTTCTTTTAATTTCGGGGCAAAATAAAATGCTGAGCTTAAATACAACTCTAGAAAGATGAGCTGTAGCTCAAAGCAGACCTCTTCTATGTGACTACTTTTTTGTTTGTTTGTTTCAAATCATGTGACCAAGATACCTAAAGAGATCATGCAAACTCAGATGGTACTCACAGGGCACCATGAATGAAAGGATGCACACAGTAGCGGTCACTTGGGAAACACAAGGCATCTAAGTTTGGACCACTTGGTAGATGGTGTGACCTGGGCCTCAGACTCTTGATCTACAATAGGAAATTAGACATGCAGTTTCTAAGGACAACATCAGCTTTTAGCTGCAGTTCTCTGAACATGCCCAGCTCTGTGAGATATTCTACTAAATGTTATCTAAGCAATGGCTTGAGGATATGCTGGCCTTTTTCTGAGATGAAAAATACAAGAGGACATCAGTTACTCTCAACAAGGGAAAGTTAGATGCAAAGTATCTCCTACAACTATAGCTACTATACATTTTATACAATGAAAGAAATAGGCAGCAGAAAGAGGTACCATACCAGAGCACAAATAAGAAACCAAATAAAGCAGATATGATCAAAATATGAGACCATGAAACTAAAAATATAAAGGATCCCTCTCTCCTAACTCCTACTAAACATTGTTTTTCTTCCTCGCAGATTTTTCCTTGGGGAATGTTCATGGGTTAGAAGAGAGAGGATAAAAGCTTCCAAGGTCATTGGAACACAGTCGCTCTCTTACTGATGAGTCTTCAGAAAGAAATAAGTGACTGTTTACATGATCCTCAGCTCATGGAGATATTAGTGGTTTCAGCACTGCTAGAAGGGGACAGACAGAGCGTAGCAACTCATGTCATGGGCCCGAGTTCTGGCGGGAATAATCATACGACTCCTGCTTCTTTGCTCCACCAGAGGAGAGCATGTCTATCCTTGTGCCTAAGCGTTACATAGATTCCTCTTCTGGTTCATATAAACATTAGTCTCACTGTCGATACCACTGTGGCATATCAGAAATGTGTATGTCTCCAGAAACGTCCATGACTTTCCTAAACTTAAATGCAGATGTAAATTTGAGGGCAGAGCATCTTCTGCGAGGTCAGGCTGTTTACAGAATTCACTTAGACATTCAAGAATTGAGGTTTGAGTCAGCCAAATAAGAAATAACTCCAGATTCTGTGACTCCAGATTCCTGGAGAGCATTTTTCCTTGGCTTAAAGGAATCAAGTGGAATTGTCCTTCACCCTCTGTCTATGGTTCTGCCTGAATTGTAAGCTTTGAAAACAATTCAGTAGCCATCATCCCTGGAAGACATCACTGAAGTCAGCCGCTTTAATTAAAGTAGGACAATGGACCAAGAGATCAGGGGATGTTTAAATGATCCCAATCCAACACCAGACAATGATAAACGAAAATCAGTTAAATAAAGTCTCTGTGTTGGTATGATCCTTATGTAGAAGCTGTTTCAGGTAGCATGGGCAATAGCTGTCTCAAAACAGTGCCAGATAAAAAAAATTAAAAATTAAACTTAGAAAATCCTAGCTATTGAGAATATCATGGAGTACCTACCATGTAGCATTCATTTCCTACGTATTTCTTTGCACTTTCTTTAAGTTCACTCTCAGATTGATAACTGCACCAACTATTTTCAGCCTAAAATTTTTTTTAAGTTCAGCAGCCACTATGTTTCACATACTGGTATTTAGTCGTTGAACCAATCTGCATTTTAAGATGTCTTTTGATGTCAAAAGAAATGAACAAGTCTTGAAAAGGGCAATTCATTTGAGTATGGTATTGGGATAGGGTAATTTCTTTAGTTAATGCATTATGTGGGCACGTTGGATTCAGTTTGAATCACCTTCGGGCTTTCCTGAAGATAAAAGCAAGCAAATTAAAAACAAAGAAAGATACTGAAGACAAGTTTGATAGCGATTCGTTAGTGGATTTAAGGAGACTCTGCTTTCCTGTCTGATTTTACATTCTATGCCCATGATGGGTGAGAAAAATGCTAGTGCAGAAAAAATAAAAGCAGAAGAAAATGGATTTTGATTAGTAAGGAAATGGCCCTGATTGTGAATTTCCAGTTCGGCTCATTCTTTCGGCATTCCTTTCAAAGGTTTTTTCTTTCATGTTTGCGCTTCCTGAGCTGCTAATGTAGCCTAATTTGTTGGTTCTGCTTTCAATCCAAGCATTCACTCCCTCTACCTGTACTTCTCCCTTGCTTTTATTACTCCGCAGGCTTTTGATGCCGGTGGTTATTTAGATATGCTTTTTATCAAGTCCCCGAGATTGAAAAGCCATTTTTCTGCCAGCTCATCAGGATACTAATAACACATTCAGCTTCATTCACTTCAATGACACATTCACTGAGCAGCCTACTATGTGCTGGGAAGCCAGTCACCAGCAACGGAGACCCTAAGGTCTTCATTTGCGGGCAGATTATTCTCAGGGTGATTTGCTGCAGAATAGCCCACCTTCTTGCCATCCCATTTTACTTAATGACATCACAGACTTCACAATTTGTATAAACATCATTTTAGAGACAGTCACAACAAACTCTGTTTTGTGGTTAAGCAAAGACTATACTTTGGTCATTAAGTATGCCCAATGACCAGAATTATACAGTCACCAGCGCCATATCTGAATTCAGTAACTCAGTCAGCTGGCATTTAATTAGTTAATAAACAGACCGTTTCATTGAGAGCATGCATTAGCATCTAACACCGGCTGGCAGACGAGCCTTCTTGATTGATTAAAATATACATTTAAATATATTCCCTTAATTTATATCAGTCGCAAAGTGAGGTAGTTATCTTTATAACTGAGAGCATTAGTGTAAATTATTTAGTATCTTCATTCTAATTTGCACCATATTATAATATCTATCTTGATCTCAGAACTAAATAAATCATCTGTCCCAAATTGTAAGCATACCGTGAGCCCCAAGATTTTTATTTAGCTTTCCCACCCTTGCCTTACAATTTTTGTAAAAGGCACCAAAACACCAGGGAATAGCTGGAAATTCCTTAGGTAGAGGAATATGTTTCTAAAGATGTCATGTTCTAAGAATGAGAAGCTTAAAATCTGAATTATATTCACTTGAACATTTTGTTAAGAATAAAATTGGCTACTCTTCTTAGCTCTCTCGAGTTGAGAGGATTTTTTTTTGTTTCTGTTTTTGGTTCCTATCTGAATTTGTTTTTATCATTGTAAAAACATTCTATCTATAGTCTTTCATGGCACTGGCCTTGAGTGGAGTCCTGGGACTGGGGCTGTAAAAGGAGTAACAGTGGCATCAGAAAGATGAGACTTATAAGAGGTAAGTTAAGAAAAAACTGAAATATAGTCTTATCTGTACAGATATTTACAAAGGAAATACCTTCAAAATAAGGAAAAAATACACAAAAATTAATTATTTGAAATATAGAAGAAGTATGATAAATTACCTAGTTGCATCAGCATCAAAAAAAAATTACTGACATTTTCCTGTTTAACTTCTTAGACTTACCTGAATTTTTCTCAAATTGAGAGCTTGCTGAGATTACTGTTTTATACTCTTCTTTTTCATCTTCACATTATATCATGAACATATCCTCATATTTAAAAAAATTCCAAATCTTCATTTGCTGAGTGTTATACCACCATGGAAATACACTATAATTTGATTAACTAAATCAGACTTGATTTCTTTTTTTGAGGCAGAGTGTCATGCATCTGGGGCTGGTTGTATAGCCAAGGATGACCTCAAAATTCTGATTCCCTGGCCTCCACTTCCTACATGCAGGAATTACAGGTGTGTACTACCATTTCCAATTCATGGAGTGCCAAGGATGGAATCCAGGATTTTTTGCTTGCTAGGCAAGGACTCAACCATCTAGGATCCATCTCTAGTCCCTCGGAGTTGAGTAGTTTCTACCTGCTTGTTCTTTCTGAGTATTCAAAGCAATGCCTTACTGTTTTAAGTAGGCCACTATGCACATTTATAATTAAAGCTACCTACCATGGCAGACAAACATTACAGGTACTCACCAATATCTCATTTTCCTCCATTCCACAGATGATTAGAAGAGATCACTTCCAAATACTTTGTCCAGGCATGACTTTTCTTTCTTCTACTGTAGTGCCTGGTAAGGTCCTGTATTGCAAACGATATCATCCCATAGAAGAAACTCAATAGCTGGGTCCCTAAATATCTACATGTTGCAGTTCATCTGCATGGTTGCTGATAAATGACCATCAAACAGCATAAGGGAACAAGGGGTTTATTTTCTCTTACGATTCCTGGTTACAGTTCTCAGTCTAGCTTGAAGGGAGAGCATGCACCAACACCAGGGCTGAGGGAACTGGCCACACCATGACCACATAATGGTTGAGAGATGGACAATCTCTACTTGCCAGACCAGCATGTCTGGCCAAGTGAACAGAAGGATGCCAACTCTCTTAACCAGCAATCTGTGATTTATTCCAGGGCCTAATCCCACCCACCATGGGCTGGGCCTTCTCCATCAGCTAGGCAATGTCCTTCAGGTTTGCTCTGGGCTCAACTCAACCACTAATTCTCCACAAATGTGCCCAGAGCTCAAACCCTCAACTGTCAAGTGACACCTGTGCCTAACTATGACACTCCACCCCTTTTCAACTTGACACAAAAACATAGCACTTTCAAACCTTGTCCCCATAGATGTTAAAAGTTATCTTAAAAATATAAATGCATTTCATAAACAAATTTAAAATATTCTCTTTAAAATTTCAGTTATTAAAATGTTGGAGCTAAAAATCTTCCTTTAAAAATGCCAGATAAGGGGCTGGAGAGGTGGCTCAGAGGTTAAGCCTCTGCCTTGCAGGTGGAAGGTCCTGAGTTCGGATCCTAGACCTCATGTATAGATGCTGGGCAGAAGCAGGGGCGGCCTGCCTTTCTGGTCCTGGTAGGGCGGAGCCTGTGAATCCCGGGGCAGAGTAAATGAGGAGGTAGAGACGGTCCATGGTGGTTCCCAAATTCGCCCATGGTTCTACACACATACACACACACACACACACACACACACACACACACACACACGTACACATGCACAATTGAATAAATAATAAGTTAAATCTTTAAATATTCCAAGTAGAATCATTGTAACAATGAGAAAACATCAAGTTAAGACCAAAGTCCACCAAATTACCGCATCCTATACTTCAATGTCCATCATCTGTTGCTCATCATGTAATCACGGTGGCTCAAAGATTTCAGGAATTCCCAGTCCCTGTTTGCAGCTCGAAGTTGTAAAAGCAGAGTTCCTTTGAACAGGCTGAATCTCCCCAAACAATCATTCTCAAAATTCATACAACTTAGTGTAGAAGCAAGAGGTAAACTCATATGTTCACTTTAGACGTTGGGGTTGTTTATTTCAATAATGTAAATTAGTCTAGTCTACTTAATTTTATATAATACATTGAAAATAGGTTTCCTGTTCACATCTGACAGAATTTTAGTGATCCAATTTCAACACGATACATCTATCAACAACTCATAAATTATGTCAAGCAGATATTCATTGCCTCCTACAAATTTATTTAGCAGCTAAGGGCAAAACAGTGTGTTTGGTGTCATGTAGCTCACAAGTTTAGAAAACATGGAATTTTCAAATACTTTCTGGCTTAAAAAAAACACTTACCAATGGCCACCAAGAGAAAGACAGTGTGGGAATTTCTCACAAAATACTATGGGAACTCAGAAGAGCAGAATCAGACATACTTTCTGTCTAGTAGTGCATTGTGTAAACTTGTGGAAGAAATTGCTCTTTACAAGGCATGATCAAGCAACAAAGATGTCAGGAGAAAGGATGGGAATATTTTGTGAGTATAAAAAGTAAAATATCGAGTTCATAAACTCAATAGTTCAGATTGGCTAGTTTATAATTATTTGTAAAAAAGATTAAAAGAGATCTTTGGGAGCAGCCCTCCCCTCCCTAAAAAAAAAAAAAAATCAGGAACAAGAAAACTTCAGGAAATGGCGCTCTCTGAGAATTTAGGAAAAGGTTTGAAGGAAAGTTGCAAAAGAGAGGAGAATCTATGCAGGGTTCCCAGCTCTCGGGATCTCCTAGGAACATTACAAAGTACCCATACACGGGCACTGGGGGACTTTTTAAAGCACCGAGGTGGGAGGTGCATCCAGGGCTGACTGGTGACAATAAAGGGGGTGACTTCACATTTAAGCCATGATAAAAATAGAGTCTAAACTGAGGGAACAGGGGCGGGGATGCAAGAGAGCACACTAGGAGAATGGGAGAGGAAAGAGAGAGAAGAAAATGGTGTCTTCAAGGGATTCTTCTTCACGTGTCCCAGAGCAAGAGATCACCATCCCCAGTAAGTTCCCAAGAACATATTTGGGAAGAAAACAAGTTGAGTCTTGGTTATTATGAAAGTACAGAAAATAACAGAGAGATCGAGGGCAGGCACAAGGCTTTGCTCCTTTCTCACCTTGAGGAAACAAGGTACAATCTCCAAAGCTTTTGGTGAGATGTTTCATTTTTCTTTTGCTTTGGTTTGTTTGCTTTACTTACATGGCAAAGGACTCTATCACATCAAGGAGGCAGTTCAGAACAATCCCTTTTGCTTCATATACCAATGGATTTTGCACCTTTTACAATAATAGTATGTCCTAGAAGCTACTCCAAGATTCAGGTCTTGGGCAATTCCAACTTGTGGGCCAAATATGATCAGTTTTCTGTCTTCTTAACGTTTATTCATCTCCTTTCTCACTAATGTGACAAAACACACTTGATCTAAGCAACTTAAGAAAAATAGATTTATTGTTTTTATTGTTGTTGTTGTTACAGAAGGTGGCAGACCCTCAGCAGGGATGGGAAAGGTCATGGTATCCAGAGGCGACTGAAGCCAACCGGGAAGCAAAAGAACAGAACCAGGTCAGAACCAGAAGCAAGTATCATCTTCAAAGATGTATCATCCCCCATGACCCACTTCTGAGAGTGGGTTCCCATGTTTCAAAGATTCTGTAGCTTCCTCAACAGTGCCAACACAGCCAGGGACCAAGTGTTCAAACACATGGGACATTCCCTGGGACATTCCAAATTCAAACCACAGCATAAGTTGTACTGGAATTCAGCTGGGCTTATTTGTTCTCATGTGACTGCATCTGGACTAGGGTGGTCAGGCTAAAGACCTGAAGGCTACATGGTGCTCAAAACTGTCTGACTCTTTATGGCCATTTTTGCTGACTCTTATTCTTTTTTTTTTATTGACTGAAAATGGTGTGTGTATTTGTGTGTGTGTGTGTGTGTGTGTGTGTGTAAGAAAAGAGAGACAAAGGCAGCATGGAATTTAGCTGTTTATAGTCAGACTAAAATGTTTTAATTATTTGAAATAAATTTGAAAAAGTGAAAAGAATTAAAACTAGCAAAAGACATCCTCTATCGCTTCATGTACTATAAAAATGAAGAGTCCATATTATACACAAAGGGGCCCATGTTAAATTTTATAGCCATTAAAATTATATCTAAAGGCAGTAGATCCACAAGCAATGCCTTTGCTAAAGCAGAATGAACCATCAGATACACACATTATCCAAACTAATGTAAGGGTAATCATTCCCAGTCACATGGGACTCTACCCTAGAAATTTGACAGTAGGAGTCAGTATTGAGTGAGATCCTTAGGCAGGTTTTAATAACGGAGGATGTCTTCTCTAACGTCACTCATTGATTCAGAGATGAAAAGCAATTTCAGTAATTTCCTCTAAATGCTGTTTAGTTTTCTCATGTGGCTGATTTCTCAGAAGAGACTACTCTGGAGTTAGCCTCTACTCATTTTTCTTCTGCTCTTTTTATTCAGTAAATTGATATTCTATCATCTTTTGATGCTTTCATTAAATCACACATAAGCACTAATGATCAGCAACAGTCACTGATACCTTATTCAAATTCATTAGTTAGGATTGTGATTATTTTTCAAGATATTACAAAGATGGCTTTCATGGAATGCAGCAAATCTAGTTGGAAAAGGTGTACCCTAAAAGCACCTAGGAAAGACCAATAAATCAAAAGATTTGCTTTAATCTTCCACATCAGTTATAACCTTTCTGAGGGACCTAGCATGTATAGGCTATGGTCTACATCGGAAGGTAGTTAGTGCTCAGAAAAACTCCTTCTTTGCAGATATGATCATGCTATTCATCTGCAATAACTAGAAGATCTTGTTGGTAAGGAATTTTTTTACTCACTACCAGAGTTATGAAAAAATTGAAATTGATAATATCTAAATTCATATGCAAATCTCAGCATCTGATCAGAGATTATTTTAGGAAATCCTAATTTTAGGAATTAGGATTCAATGGTCAGTATTTAGTGTGAAAGCATTAAGTGTCTTATGTAAAGATCTTTATCTCTGTTCACCATACACTGATATTCATTGCAGATCTATTAAAAATTCTTTGGAATGATACTTGCTTAGCATTTGCTACATCTATCAAGCTACAATCAAGAGATAGAAACCTCACGATAACTTGAACAGGGACAGGGTAATAGAATGAGCTATTAACATAGAATAATAGGGATAGGATAGTAGAAGTTAGGCAAACAAATAACAGAGAAATAACAGATACCAGAAGCCATAATAGTAGACTGGATATAGAGCTCTCAAGGAAAACACCTTCCCAGACCTCATTGGGAAGGGTAGAAGTGGTGACTCCCTAGGTAGCCAGAAGCAAATGAGTGGTCATGTAGACAGAACTTGCTGGAAGCCAAGGTAGGTGCCGGGCTCTAAAACAAAAGATGTGTAGAGATGGGAGGAGGAGGCCTGAGCCTTGCTGGCAGTGTGCCTCTCTGAAACCATCAGACGGTGTTCCAGGGAAACAGTTAGCTCCTGCAGGTCACATTAAAGCAGTGGAAACAGATTAAGTATCACCTTCCTCTATGAGATGAGAGGCTGGAGAGTTTGCAATGCAAGACCCACTGTAACAAAGAGGACAAACTCCTTGTCCTTCCAGTGTCCCTCAAGGCTTCCATGTGATGATTCTCATCGTGGCAGCTCTCGGAGATGAACATTGACAAAGCTCACCTCCATTTTTAGAGCAACAGGCAAAGAAGATGTCCTTTGAGCTAATGGAGATACGTCAATAATTGGTATGCTCAGCTGTCATTATCCAGTCTTCATGGTACTATAGATATCATCACTGCTGAAGTGGGAGTTTCATAATTCTCCTTGTGTCCATATAATGTCACATATTTCAGGTATTTGGTAACCACCCATTCAACCAGGTCTGTTGAGGTTTCTTGTTAACTCAAAAGTATGCTCAAAGTCAGCAATAACAGATAACAATGGGCAATTCAGTCTATGAAAAATTATGTAGTTGACAAGAGAAGAAAGTAGATAAACACTTAACTACTCCAAACACTTAACTAAGAAGTCCATCAGGGGCTTGCATGCACAGTGCCCATGAACCACAGAGATGAAGCGAAGTCAACCCAGAAAGAAGACCGAGAATTGACAAAGCCCTGCCCAGTCACATCTTATTTGCACCTTGGGAGATGGTTACAAGTTTTCCAGGAACAGAAGAGTAAAAGATCCTTCTCTATGAGAGTGCAATGCATGCAGATCCAAAGGTCATAAAGATAGAGCCACTAGCAGAAGGGCCAGAATTTTCCTGAGGCTTCAGTCTTCACTGGACTTCAGTGCTAGATTGGAAAGATGAAGGGAAAAAAAAACTAAGATTTGCTCCAGGAAGTATATCTTCTCCAGTTCCTTAACCAGTTTTTGAATATGCTGTTTCCATTTGTCACTCTGAGGGTTTGGAGATGATGAAATGGCATGCTTTGCATCAGCCTAAATGCAGAAGAGGATAGACGCTATTCAAAAAAGAAGAGGTTTGCACTTTCCTGTCCTTTTTAAATTCAAATGTGACCTTGGACTACAACCAACATAATATATTGGATGATCAAGAACATCTGAGCCACATCACTGATGAGCTTGCTTTTCACCCAAAGGGAAAAGCATTCCTGATGAATGAAATAGATGATTCATTGGAAGTGGCTGAGCGCAGAACATTTTGAAAAATATGGCATGGTAATTATACTGAGTTACCTTTCGGCTTTGAACCACTGTATAAGGCAGGACAAGTCCCTCAACTAACAAGGTTTAGCATTCTGTTATATACACATCCGAGAAGCTGCCTGGAGCAGAAGAGGAGGAGAAGTGCCCTCCAAAGGCTTGAATTCAATTATCAAAGATGAAGATTCTGCTTCCTTTTCCCCTTGACTGTAGGGAAGTTGTGTGTCCTAACCACAAACGCAAAGAGTTTCTTCTTGCATCCAGGATGCTTGTTAGAACCTGGAAGTCAAGTCCTAAAATAAGCTATTTTCTAACTCGAGCAAGTGTTGGCTCTTAACAATTCTGCATGTTCCGGGGAAGTCCTAGAGATGGACTATAAAGGTCCATGGAGGTTCAAGGCTGGTTTGATCAGGCGTGGAGCAGGAGTCATTAATATCGCACAGTGTGAACGAACCCTCTCCATAGCAGCAGTACAAAGTGACTTAATGCCCACCTCTACTACCTGTCATTTTACCCTATCTGCTTCTCTATGTTGACTTTATAAATTCTAATTAAGTTATTGTGCTAAACTACTGTCACCTCTAGAAGATGCTATCATGGTTTGAAATGTGCCCCCCTCAGTCTCATACGTTTCGGAAGGTCATAGCACTTTTGAAAGGTGGAGCCTTGCTGGAGGAAGATGGTCACAGGGGGTGGACCTTGAGGTAGATTAGTCCCACCCTGCCTACCGGAGATGTCTGCTTTCAAAGCAGACAGTCTTGCAATGATTTAGCCTGTCTCTAGCTTCTGCCAGCCTGTCCTGCTTTCTCTGCCGTGAAAAGACTATATTTCCCCTTTGGAACCATAAACTCGAAAAATCTCCTTTTTCTCCCTTAAATTGCTTGACTTCGAGAAGTGTCTCATAGCAACAGATAAGAGTAATGAGTACAGTTGCTGTACTCACTGTGTAAATGGAGTAAATGGGAGGAACCAAACTTACATTTAAGAACTTATATCAAGAACTTATATCATCACTCACCTTTGAGACTTTGGTTAGAATCTGTTGAAAAGAAGCTTTTGTTTATATGAGCTAAGCATTATCTAGGTGATTCATGGTTAATCTCAATTATCAACAGAAGAAAAAGGACTTGGGAAATAAGTAAGCCATACTTCTAGATATGTCCTCAAAGATGCTTCCAGAGAGGATTTACTGAGTGGAGAATTCCAACCCTGAATAAAGGTGACACTTCCCAGCAAGCTGGGGGCCCCTCTGAGATAAAAGTGGGAACTGCAGATGCTGCTCTTTCAGGCTGACAGAGCTCAGCATCCTGGGTCTTGCTGCCAGGAGTTCATTGCTTACTTTGGAATAGGTATCATCAGCTCCCCAACGTGATTGGGGCTTGAGACTTTCCAGGGATCCTTCCGTCTTCTGCGATGGTCAGCTCAAGAACAGGCAGCTACTGCTGGAGAAGGCAGCAGCAAACCAGTAGTGGGCTCAACGCAGCAAGTCCACACAGGACAAGAGAGGCCAAGCCGCTTCCTATTGTACTTCCTTTTATCAGGTCCGCCATTAGAAGACATCAAGTTAGGCCTGCCCTAAATATCAATGCCTCACAGCCGTGCCCTAAACTCAGCCTGTAACTGTCAAATAGAAACTCTGAATCTAACCGTGAGACCCTACCCTTGCCAACTTGACACAAAGCCCTAAAGCATACCCATTTACCCTCTGCTTCCTGGCAACTCCTCTGTGCCCACCCAACATGGCGTAGTACTTTGCCAAAGGCCCAAACATAGGACTGAAGTCTCTGAAACTGTAAGCCAGCAAACACCCTTCCTTCCTTAAATCCTGTTCTCGGGGAATGTGTTCTGCAAAGTCTGAGTGACATGCTCGGTTTTAAGTGCTTTATGCACCCTATTTCATGTTCTCTTAAAATTAAATCCTCTTCCAAAAATAGGTAATAGCTCTCAGTGCTGGAGATGCACAAAGACATGGCGTCTCCAAGAAAACCCAGCTGCTGAACACAACTATGAGACAGGAGGTACAAATAAACACTGATACAAGATCAGTGTCGCCGTACTTCAGAACATCTTTCTCCAGCTCTCTCTTGCCTTTCTTTCTACTTGGATTCACTTTTCCATTTCTTCCATGAAGTTCTCTACTTATGAACCCATATTCATTTTTATTCATACACCCACCAATTTGATAGCTAGTATTGTATGTTAAAAGAAGAATAAAATAACTTGTGAAGCAGCTACTAAGTGCAGACTTAATGGTCTGTTATGTAGATCTGAGTTGCGTGAACTTTAAAACACCTATTTATTTCTTCTCCTGTGAGTGTTTTGTGTCAGGATGCTCCTTACAATCCACTGTTTCTGGCCACTGGTGTTCTACAGCCCTTAGTCTTCAGAGTCACAGTGCATTTATTGTTCCTGGTGGAGCAGCATGATGAGAGAGCTCTAATTATTTCGCATTCCAAGCAGTCAACATTTAAGGAGCATTTGAAGAGATAATGAAAAATCTGGTTGATATTTGAAATTTTTCTACTGACAATCCAGAGTCAAAACTTGTAATACAAGTGAGAGCATCCTAGGAAATGTCACATAGAACTGGAACATTCTTCCTGGAAATGGGGTAGAACCATTAATTAGTCTTACAGGCTCAGAAGGTGATAATTCAGGTAAAGTGTCCACATCGAGATTCATGATCAAAAAGAAGCTATTAAAGGTCTTAAGTGAAGAACTTTAGGAATACTTAGTCCATGTATTTTTCTTATATTCTGACTTTTCTGTGAGCCTGGGTGTCATATATGATTTAAACAGGAAATAGGCAGCTAGATATGGCTAAAAAGATCTCTTGGAATAATAATCTAATATTTCAAGAAACAAGATTGTCTTTGTAACTTGACAGCACTTCTTATTAGCTAAAACTTAACCATGTTGCTTACAATTAGTGATATCTTAGGTTTGGAGACTATCTTAGTTGACGTTGCTGTAACAGATTACCACTGACTGGTAGCTTAAGTAAAAATGTCAATTTCTCTCATTCCTAGAGGTTGGAAACTTCGGGACCAAAATGACAGTAGATGTGTGTTTAGTGCTGGCTGGCGCCAGACAGCAGGTGGTCAAATTCTTGCTGGGAACGAACACCACAGGGAGTAACCCAGGAGCAAGCTCAAGCAAGTAATCTCCTTGTGGGGCTCCACTCCCCTGCTATAATCACTTCCTAAAAGCCCCATATTAAGGATGAAGGTTTCAACACAGAAATTTGGAGGAGATACATTGAAAACCCCCAAGCTACAGGAAAGTAGACTATCCCTCATTAAATACAGCTACCTAAAAAAGTAGGTGTCAGCAGCTCTAGATTACAGGTATAACACAGGTTTCCCAGCTAGAAAGGTGGGTACTTAACTTGAGTATAGATTTGGTCTGCTGTGAATCGATTTTCTGGTCACTCAACAAGCTGGGTTTCTATTTTCTCGTTCTGTTAAATAAAGATGAAACAGATCCAACAAAACTATTACTGGGCAGGATTGCATGTGGCCAGGCCCCCCAACTTTCACACGTGTAATGAGGGAGCCCACCCTTGCCGTGAATTAGCATCTGCCGCAGGAGAGTTGTTGACATGCTTGTATTTTTAAGACTGCATTGTCCCTTTACCCCACCCTGCTCCGCCGCTCCGGACGCGCGTGCGCGGTCCAGCTGGGCCTCACCCCGCGACCTAGGTAAGGTCCGCCTGCGCCCACCTACCAGAACCCCAGGTAAGCCCAAAGGGACCCGGCTCCGACCCCACCATCCAGCCGGAGCCTCGCGCAGGGCCAAGGGACGAGGAGGACCCCCCCCCTGCGCCCGGGCCCCGCCCCAGCTGCCCTCGGGTTAAATAGCTCCACGCCGAAGTCCCCATCCTCCCATTCCCCACCGCAATCCGCCTTCGGGACACGGGCGCGGTCCAGCCGAGCCTCACCCGCGACCTAGGTAAGCTCTGTCCCTGCTCACCCCCAGAACCCCAGGCCAAATAATTCAGTTTAGTGAAATTGAAAGATCTTAAGAGTTAAAACGACAATGCCAAAGTCAAAGTGCAAATCCATGAGAAACAACACTCAAGTAAACAAATTTCCCACTGAAGAAATTAATCCCATAATGTTAGACTCCAACCAGAACAAACCCGCGCGGAAAAAGGCCAAGAAAGCCTGACCCAGGATAACGACTTTCAAAATATGATCATTACCATGTTCAATACTATGAAAAAGGAAATCAGGGAGGAATTACATAATCTAATCAATCGCTTTGAAGAGGAACACAACAGACATTTGGAGGAGTTGAGAAAAACAGTGCAAGAAACAAAAACTGGCATAGAGCAGTTAAAACAGACTCAAGCAGAGTTTAAAACTGAGCTAAAAGACAAGTTATCTTCAACCCAGAACTCCACAGAGAGTCTTATCAACAGAACTAACGAAGTAGAAAACAGAATTTCAGACCTTGAAGATAAAGTGGGAGTACTAACCAGCTCAATGGAAGATGTTGTTGAAGCCAAAAAAAATACTTGCGAGAAATATCCAAGAGATATGGGACACCCTGAAGAAGCCTAACATGCGTATTCATGGAATACCAGAGCAAGAATCTCAAAATACCACCCCTGACGAAATTTTTCAAACGATCATCAAGGAAAACTTTCCTCATCTAAAAAAAGAGAGGCCCATCCATATACAAGAGGCATTCCACACCCCAAACAGATACGACCAAAACAGAAGCACGCCACGGCAAATAATAGTTAAAACACTCCACATTCAAGATAAAGAACTGGTGCTGAGAGCTTCAAGGGAGAAAAAACAAGTCACTTTTAAAGGTAAACCTATTAAAATAACAAATGACTTCTCAGTCGAAACAGTAAAAGCAAGAAGAGCTTGGAGAGACATGCTTCAAGTGTCGAATGAGCAAAAATGTCAACCCAGGCTGATTTACCCTGCAAAACTATCAGTCATGATCGAGGGAGAAAGAAAAATCTTCCAGCACAAAGACAACTTGAAGGGATACATGTCCACCAAACCAGGCCTTCAAAAAATGCTAGAAATGATACTAAAGCGTGAAGAAAAAAAACAGGCATATCCAGGAGAACAGAAGGCAAATATAACACCATTAAAAGCGAAGCAATATACTTATAAAAACTACTAAACATAATAAATGTCTGGAATTAACAATAGTTTCTCCATTATAACACTAAATGTTAATGGAAATAATTCACCGATCAAGAGACACAGATTACAAACTTGGATTAAAAATCACAATCCATCAATCTGCTGCCTGCAGGAAACCCATCTCACCACAAAAGATAGGCACGCTCTAAAAATAAAAGGCTGGTCAACAATTCTACAAGCAAATGGAAGCAGAAAACAGTCAGGGGTAGCCATTATGCTATCAGACAAAGTGGACTTCAAACCAAAGAAAATTATAAGAGACACGGATGGATACTACATTTTAGTCACAGGTACAATTCACCAGGAAGACTTCACAATACTGAACATATATGCACCCAATACGGGCCCCTCCACATTCATTAAGAAAACCCTACAGCGTCTAAAGCAAGAAATCAACCCCCAAACGATAATTCTTGGGGACTTCAACACCGCCCTCTCAACATGGGATAGATCAACAGGTCAAAAGCTTAACAGAGACACTTTGGAACTTGATCAAACCCTGAAATAAATGGACCTTACAGATCTCTATCAAAATTTTCATCCACGTACCAAAGAATACACATTTTTCTCAGCAGCACACAGAACTTTCTCCAAAATAGATCACATATTGGGCCACAAAACGAATCTACACATATACAAAAAAGTTGAAATTCTAACCTGTGCCCTATCAGACCACCACAGCCTAAAGCTGGACATCCACAACACATCAAACAAGAGAAAATACATTAACTCCTGGAAACTTAACAATATGATGCTGAATGAGAACTGGATTCAGGAAGAAATTAAAAAAGAAATTCAAGATTTCCTGAAAGTGAATGATAACGAAAATACAACTTACCAAAATCTCTGGGACACAATGAAAGCTGTTCTAAGAGGTAAGTTCATAGCTCTTAATGCCTACATCAAAAAAATGGAAACATCAGAAATCAACAACTTAACAATGCAGCTTAAAGCTTTAGAGAAACTAGAGCAATCTGATCCCAAAAGTAGTAGAAGAGAGGAGATTAGCAAAATAAGGAGAGAAATATCTGAAATCGAGATTAAGAAAACGATAGAAAAAATCAACCAGTCAAAAAGCTGGTTCTTTGAAAAAATCAATAAGATTGATACACCCCTAGCTAAATTAACCAAAAGCAGGAGAGAGAAAACCCAAATTAACAAAATCAGAAATGAACATGGAGTTATCACTACTGATACCCAAGAAATCCAGAGAATTATAACATCATATTTCAAAAACTTATACTCTGTGAAGTTTGACAACACAAAAGAGATGGATGAATTTCTAAGTAAACACAACTTACCTAAATTGAATCAGGAAGTTGTGAATTATTTAAATAGTCCTATAACATATAAGGAAATTGATGAAGTAATCTTGAATCTTCCCACCAAAAAATGTCCTGGACCAGATGGATTCAGCACAGAGTTCTACCAGATATTTAAGGAGTGAATAATACCAATACTCCTTAAACTGTTCCATCAAATAGCAAAAGAAGGAACACTACCAAATTCCTTTTATGAAGCTAATATCATTTTAATCCCAAAACCTAATAAAGACTCACTTAAAAAAGAAAACTATAGGCCGATCTCTCTGATGAACATAGACGCAAAGATTCTCAACAAAGTTTTAGCAAATTGGATTCAAAAACATATTAAAAAGATTATTCATGGGGACCAAGTAGGCTTCATCCCCAGCACACAAGGTTGGTTCAACATACGCAAATCAATAAATGTAATTCATCATGTAAACCAGTCCAAAGTCCAAGACCACATGATACTCTCGATAGATGCAGAAAAAGCTTTTGACAAGATCCAACAGCCTTTTATGATCAAAACGCTAGAGACAGTGGGAATGGAAGGAACCTTTATCAATATAATAAAAGCTGTATACAACAAGCCCACAGCAAGGATTATACTCAATGGGGAACAATTGGAAGCATTCCCACTTCGATCAGGAACTAGACAAGGCTGTCCACTCTCACCACTTCTATTCAATATTGTACTTGAAGTCTTAGCTGAAGCCATAAGACAAGAAAGGGACATAAGAGGGATTCAAATCGGCAAGGAAGAAGTCAAACTATCCCTATTTGCAGATGACATGATCTTATACCTGAGTGATCCCAAAAACTCCACCAGGAAGCTCCTGGAACTAATTGAGAAGTTCAGCAGGGTGGCAGGATACAAAATAAATGTGCAAAAATCAGAGGCCTTCCTATATGCCCAGAATGAAAGAAGTGAAAAAGCCTTGAGAGAAACCATCCCATTCACTATAGCCCCTAAAAAAATGAAATATCTTGGTATAAACCTAACCAAGGAGGTAAAAGACCTTTACAATGAAAACTTTAAAACCCTAAAGAAAGAAATTGCAGAAGACACCAGAAGGTGGAAAGACCTCCCATGTTCCTAGATTGGCAGAATCAACATCGTAAAAACGACCATCCTACCAAAGGCAATATACAAATTCAATGATATACCAATTAAAATCCCAAAGCAATTCTTTAAAGAAGTTGACCAAACAATCTCAAAATTCATATGGAGGCACAAAAGACCCAGGATAGCAAAGACAATCTTGAGTAACAAAAACACTGCTGGAGGTTTTACCAAACCTTAGTCTATATTACAAATCCATAGTTATAAAAACAGCCTGGTACTGGCTCCAAAATAGACACACAGATCAATGGATAAGGATTGAAGACCCAGATATAAGCCCACAAAATTACAGCCATTTGGTCTTTGACAAAGGGGCCCAAAGAATCCAATGGAAAAAGAACAGCATCTTCAACAAATGGTGCTGGCAAAACTGGATCTCCACATGCAGAAGATTAAAGCTGGACCCATACTTGTCACCATGTACAAGACTTAATTCCAAATGGATTAAGGACCTTGATATAAGGCCAGAGACTATAAAAACCATAGTTGAAAGGATAGGGAACTCCCTCGAGCTGATTGGGCTAGGCCAACATTTCCTAAACAGACATCCAATGGCACAGTCACTGCTACCAACTCTCAACAGTTGGGATCTTGTGAAATTAAAGAGCTTCTGTTCAGATAAAGAGATTGTAACACGAGCTCAAAGGCAACCCACAGAATGGGAGAAAATCTTCACTAACCACATATCTGATAGAGCTCTACTGTCCAGAGTACACAAAGAACTTAGAAAACTAAACATCAAGGAAACCAATGGCCCAATTAAAAAATGGGCCCTGGAACTTAAAAGAAACTTTACCAGGGATGAAATTAAAATGTCTAACAAATATCTTAAAAAATGCTCCACTTCTTTAGCCATCAGGGAAATGCAAATCAAAACTTCCCTGAGATATCATCTCACCCCGGTCAGGATGGCAAAAATCCACAACACAAACAACAACAAATGCTGGAGAGGATGTGGAGAGAGGGGAACTCTCCTACATTGCTGGTGGGAGTGCAGGCTCATACAGCCACTCTGGCGAGCCGTCTGAAGATTCTTAAAGAAATTAAAGATTGAAATGCCATATGACCCTGCTATTCCACTTTTGGGTATAACCCCCCATACAGCAGAGGTTCACCTCGATAGCACAAGCACGACCATGTTCATAGCAGCACTGTTTACAATAGCAAAGACATGGAATCAACCCAAATGTCCAACAGTTAACGAGTGGATAAGGAAACTGTGCTACATCTATACAATGAAGTACTACTCAGCCATCAAAAATGATGAATTACTGGAATTTGCCGGGAAATAGATGTCATTAGAAACAATTATATTAAGTGAAGTATCCCAGACCCAGAAAATTAAGCACCGTATGTACTCCCTAATAGGTGGCTCCTAATACCAAACCCACCCAGCCCATCTTGAGACACACATAGGTAAATCTATGTATTACCTACAGTAATTGCAAGGATTATGAGCAGGAGGGATGGGGTTGGAGGGCCACACCAGAAACAAGGAGAGAAGTGACCAGGTTACAGTAGAGAAAATAGGCCTCCATCAAGAACTGCAAGAAAGTAATGTGACACCTAGTTAAGTTCACAATTTGTTCCTGATCATTTACAACTAAGGGGGTATGAACTCACCAGAAGGGGAGGGCATATAGTCTGGCAGATTAGAAAGTAACCAATTTGCAAATGGGTGATTGACCCCTCCCATTGCCTAATGCCATATGACCCTGCGATTCCACTTTTGGGTATAAGTATTACATCTACCCTTGAATGTGCTCTTATAATAAGACTCCAGTTTAACAGCTTTCTGTCTCTGGCCAGGGGGTGACATACAGTGCCCATCACGATGGAGTGAAGGGCATTACAGGAGCAACAAAACTGCAAAAGAAAATCAACGAACCACTATCCAGAACTTCAGAGACTCTATATCAACCACCTAGAACTAGGCCAGACAAATCTCTCCCCATCCTGAAGCTCAGGGACATTTGCAGAAGAGGGGGCGGTAAGAGTGTAAGAGCAAAAAGATGGGAGGAGCAATGATTTGCAAGATACTCCACACAAGTTAGGGCCGAAGCAATCATAATTGGACATTGCATGCCCGGCGCAATGTCCAACACACTATTGACCTCACAAAGTCTAGCATCTGCTAAAGGCACCAAGGTCCTTGGAGGCAAGGGATTGACAGCCACAGTAGTGTTCCTATGCTTAAGGGGAACACAGGAAAGGGTTCAGGGAAATGCCACTGGGTCCTTGTACGTCATCGGAGAGGAGGGCCCAGAGGAGAGTCAGGCATGCACAAGAAAGGACTCTGGAAAAAAAAAAAAGAAAGGACTCTGGGAATCGGGGCAGGAGGCAAGGGGGGATGGGGCAGGAGGGGTGAGGGGAGGGGGAGCAGGGAGTTCGAGGGGGAGGAGGAGGGAGGGAGGGAACTGGTGTACCTATTAAGTTTGTATGAGCTGAAATAATAATAAAAAATGTATTATTAAAAAAAAAGAGTGCATTGTTAGCTGATAGCTCATGTGAATGTCCAATCACACCATTGGATGCTTAGGAAAATGTCAGGGACCAGGATTTGTGGATGGAATCATTTTGTAGCTTTAGAACATGCCATATATATCCTTGGTATTACATGACTTATCTGTCTAAATGAAGAAAATTGTGTTTGAAAAGCCGGGGAGCATTCACTACCACTGATATTAGTTCCCATGAACCAGTTGGAAGAGAGGAGAGGCTTGGAACCGCTAGTAATATGCTGGTAATAATTTAGCTGAACAAGCATGAGCCTTTTTAATAATAAAACTGCCCTAGACCATGTTCTCTCCCATGATGGTAGTTACAAGATTCTAGGTAGCAAAAGAAGACGACTCCTCAGAGAAGGAACACTGGAACAGGAGCTGGAACAAAGACTCAGAAACTGGGGTTTCACAGAATGCGTGGCTGGGAAAGAATCCCGCGTGCTGTGTGATACATGCCTTTCTGCTGGATTCCCAGTCACCGGAGACTTGTAGCAGAAGTGCTTGTCCTTTGGAAGCAATTTTCAGTCAAGTTCCAAAATAATGTCAAATAATTATCTTTTTAAATACATGTTTATGTATTGTAATTAACTTTAGAATAGGCGTTTCTAATCCCCAGTGCCTAAGAAATTCCCTGGTAGTAAGTTAGTTAGTTAGGGAAGGGCATTCATTCTGGGCCTGTAAATTTTATTTAAAATCGAGCCGTCTTCCCGCTGTTTGTTTAACAGCCCTGGTGTTCGTTGCAGAAAAGCAATGCATCTCCCTAAATGCACCTAACTCACTACCTACCGGTGAGTCCACAACATGTGATACCAAGGAGAAATGTGTGCGCATGTGCGCATGAGCACAAGCCCACTCTTCAGGATTGTTTTTACAGTCAAGATACATGGAATTTTTGCCTTCTGGAGTTTCTCAGCCCGGCTTCTCGCTCATTCCATGGAAAGAGTGCCTCGAAGCTCCCATGGAAGGACAGTGAACCAAGAAACCCCACAATGGTTCCGTTTTGTACATCTAAAAAATAAATTGATAAAGTAGGGTATTGCTAAAAAGACTATGGCAGGAGAAGCACAAGTTCAAGGCCAGTCTGGGCTACAAGATTTAATCCTGGCCTGCCAAGGGAGATCCTGTTTCTAAGGCAGAGCTTTTGCATAATTGTGATTTATTGCACAGGTTAAAAAAATAGTCTTAGTAAGTGACTCTTCTAAGCAAAATGGATATAATTGGATAGTTTACCCCACTGGGACTCAGAGACCCTAAGAAGAGCAGAGGACCCAGAAAGGGCAGCAGAGCAGCCACTAATTCTTTCTCAAAACAATATAGCAGAATTGGAAGTTTCATATGCTTTCAAATTATCATCCTAAGGCTCAGGAGATAATACGGTGGATAAAGCATTTGTTGCACAAGTGTGAGGACCTCTATTTGAATCCCCAGAATCCACGTGAAGCACGTGTCTATAATCCAACACTCCTGCTGCAAGATGGGAGAATTCCAGGAGAATTCCTGGAAGCCCATAGGCCAGCTGTCTGGTGAGCTCAGCATTCAAACAACAAAGAGACTGCTGCTGTCAAATATGGTAGAAGGCAAAAGTAGAAGGCAAAAATCACTATGAGAAACTGTCCTATGACCTCTGTATACATACAGTGGCATGTGCTCACCCATGCAAACACATCACACACACACACACACTCTCTCACACATACGCACTCTCTCTCTCTCTCTCTCTCTCTCTCTCTCACACACACACACACACACACACACACACACACACACAAAATCTGTTGATACTTCCAACTACTGTATCTCAATTGAGAATGTTGCAACCCAGTGTAAGGCAATGCAAATTCATGTCACATTTTTAGGGAGTGTTTCTACCACGACAGGCATACGCAACCCGGTCTACCTTCCAGGATTGTGAAGACTTGCAGAACCAATTACAGCAGGCTGTGGCACATTACAGAATTCAAAAGCTATAACCAATTGTTATAAAAAGAAAATTGAGCCACATGCTAGAATCCCTGCCCCTCCCCCTTTGCATTAAATCCTAACAGTATCATTGGCCTAATGTCCCCTGTGAGATGGGTTGGGGTGATTTGTGTAGAAATTCTCACTTGACAAGCAGCTGTGAAAGCGAGCTTGCCGGGTTGACAGGCAGAGCAGCGCACCATCCACCCAATAACTCAGGAACAAAAAGCAAATCAATAGACATAATATTGCAAAAACACAGCAGCAGGATAAACACGGCTCTGGCATCTATTTGATTTCCCTCCCTCATCTGTCAACACAATTGAGAAGTCGCGCTTGCTAATTGTCTTCCATTGGCAGACTCCTCCGACTTTGACTGGAGCTGAGACACTTGGATGTCACAGTCTCTGCCACTCGTGGTCGCCAGCCTGGCAGCCTCGGAAGCCGCCTCCATTTCGGGCAGGATGCGCTCATCTGCACCGCGGCTTCTCTCTGCGTGGATGAGGCGCGGTCTCCATTATGCACTTCTAGTCATTAGCACCCACCGAAGAGTCTGTGCCATGTTCTCTGTATCCAAATATTTGAGGGAGGCGAAGAATCCCAGGAAGTCAATGAAAGCGCGCCTCTATTGCCAGCTAGCATTTGCAACTGCCAGACTTCCTTGCATTCAAATTAGATTACCCAGCAGAGAAAGGACAGAGAGGGACCCGTTTCAAACTAAGCTTTCTTTTGTGACTAAATGGTTTGTTTGTAAGAACAAGTAGACTTGATTCCCTTCTAAGAAGGGAAGCGCCACCGGCTCCTTCCTTTATCCCTGGTGAGATCGTACTGTGGTCAGCCAGACTCTCCTCCCACTAAAGACAAGAACCAGAGTCTGTCCTCCACACTCCTAGCACAGTGCTTGGCTCCTGGTCAGCCAGACAAATACTGCCCATATTGGACAAGGGTGCCGTAAGTGCACAAAACATAGAATTACTGCCCTTGAGCTCAGGGGTTTCCATCGTTCTAGAAGGAAGTAAGACCATTGCATCCAGCTCCTTCCAACACCCTGGACACCGTGCAGACATTGGGCACATCCAGTTTTTTTGGCAGTCCAAAGCTGTCTTTGAAAGGTCCTGGGACCAAACTTCTGAGAACTTGACAAAGAATTGGCTGTGTAGACCATCTGTGTAAACCGGAAGTGCCCAGTTCTGGCATCTGAAGTAAATAAGTCCGCTGTTCCACCCTTCAAGATCTTCAGGCCAACTGTTACAAAAAGGACTGAGAATATTCTCAACTTCTGTGTGCCTAGCTCGCATGTGCATGCTCATAGAGCAGGAACTGAACTACCTCCATTTTGCAAGTTGACACCTCAAAACTAGTTGTTCCCTCTGTGTTATTCCTCCTTCCCTAGTAACCTTTGCCACAATCCTTCAATCCCTGTCTCCTAAGTTTGTGTACACTCATTTATACACATGCTCACACATACATACATGCACATATCTATACACTCATGTATACACATACACGCATGATGCACAGACACATGCAAGCACATGCGTGCACGCGCACACACACACACATACTTTATTATGCAGTTTCAAATACAGACATATTTATTAACCTCAGCTTCGATTGATACCAACTTAAGACTAATTTATTCACTTACATTCCTTCTCCTTAGCATTGTAAAATGACTTCATGATATCAGATTATTCACATGTATCTCTAGGATAAAATATAACCATCGTCTCAAAGAAATTTCCCAACCCTCCAAATATGGCTTAGGGGCTTCCTGTTTCGTGCTCCATGCTCTAGTCAGGACTAGAACAAATTCTCTATTTGCTCTATTTCCTGGTGGTTTCTCTCTCTCACTAGGTGGTGAAACCAGGGAAGCCTGACAGCCCAGGCCCACAGGCGGAAGTTCACTACATGGTACTGAAGTCAGTATGCCTGCACTCCAGCTTCAATCGATATCACAGCACAGAGAATGTGAGTTAGCCCATCTGTCATCCCTCTTTGAGACAAACCCTCGGGATACCTAGGAAAACATTACATGGGGGTTTATTGAATCTTGGGTTGCTTAAGAAGGTAGATTTTTAAAAAAATACTAACCACAGTTTTAGCGCCTAGCCTCAGAAGCTGGGGGAATCACAAGCTCCATTCATTTCCCAGCATCCTGTGGAGGACCTCATGTTTTCACGTTTCTCTTCTAGGCGCTCAGTTTTCCTGCCAGAAAACACAGCTTTGGGCTATAAAAATCATAGCCATGGAAACAAACCACTGCCCATTCCCATCGACATATCTCAGATGCAACAATCATCGTCTTTTTAGACAGTGTTTGTACATTTTCATCAGTAAGTAGCCATCTTCGGCTTTCATTGCTGATGGCAAAATAAAAGAGAAGAGAAAAATTGGCTTTTATGAGTGTGCAAAGTTTGACATTGCCAGTCTATTCTAATTGCGATTGTCCTGGTTGCAACTCTCCTTAAGTTTTAATACATGTCAAATGACTTGGCTGTAAAAAATCACAGAGTGAAAGACAATTTTGATAGTCTATGTTAAAATAACCATTTTGCAGAATAATGAAGGAAAGCCAAGTTGTGCCTTTATTCTGTGGATTTTGAGCAGCATTGCTTAATGGGATAGAAATAATCGTTTTCAAACATGAGACTCCTGAAAAATGAGGGAAATATATTAAACATACTAAAGATGGTTGTCCATAGTACCACTGTATAAAGCACCATGTAATAGAATAGAAAGGACACATTCTTGTGAAATCTAAGTACTAACATCCAGTGTACTAAGTAACCCTGTAAGATTTCTCCTGACACATAAGTTTGCTGGATATAAGATTGCAGAGAATATATAAAATACCTAATTCATTTCAATTTCAGAAAGACAATGGATGCCTTCTTAGCACAGAATTGCTTCAAATAACTCATGGGATAGACCAGTCCTAAAATAACTCTTCATTATTGATCTAA
This sequence comes from Typhlomys cinereus, assembly GCA_023101885.1. Taxonomy (NCBI): domain Eukaryota; kingdom Metazoa; phylum Chordata; class Mammalia; order Rodentia; family Platacanthomyidae; genus Typhlomys; species Typhlomys cinereus. Next base: position 1,246,499 of record JALPQD010000466.1, on the reverse strand, counting down.
AATCCAAATTCAAAGGAAAGTTATATATTTTCATTTATTTAATATTGCAAGATTGTCAGGTAGCTGAAGTTTATTACCCTTGAAGTTGCTAACGGAGTGTTATTTCTATTTTCCATTGATGTCACAAATATGGTTTGAGTGCATCCTATTTGTAAGTATGTAAGCATTTATTGACAAAAATCTCGGAATATTGGAATGTATATATTTCAAAACAAATGCTTCCAAGTTTTTTGAGTCTGCAGAATTGAAAAAAGTCATAAGTATCCTTCTTTTGACAACCATTTTCTGTTAAGTAAACATAATTTTATAAGGACTGATGCTCATATTCCGATACTACTAAAAAATGGAAAGGAAATTTGGGCCTAGCAACCACCATGGTTAATAGAGAACATAGATTCCTGCTCAACATCTAGGTGGAAAAAATTTAATACAATATCACCTAATCTTTTTCTCCTACTTAAGCCCAAAAGCTAATTTTTCCTTGTTACTAAACCACTTATACCTTTCAAAGAAAAGGTTAGTCATTTTTGTAACTATAAAGAGATACTGACTTTTAATAAAATTGAATTTTCATACGTATATTCCACTTGAGAAATCTATGTTACTGGTATTTGTATAAATTGTGCCTATTGTGCCTATGAATTAAGAAATGACTAACAAAACATTTCCTTGACAGCTGCATTTTATGTTCTTCCATTGTGATTTTATTTATTTATTTTTTGGTTGCTGAAAATTTCCATACTAGATTATCAGTTTAGGCTATATTATAAAATAAGTTTCCTCTGAAAAGTCTATATTTCTGAAAAATGGAAGCCATGTGTGGTCAGCCTAATTCTAATAAAAAATAATATTTTAGTTTAGTCTTTTAGAAGAAAATAATATTATTGAGCATTCTTGAGCTTAAATTTTTGAGATTCAAAATGGAAATCACAGCCTTGTTGGGACAGGTGGCAACTACTAGAGTCTTTCCTGGGTTCTTAGTCTTAAGAATATTTTAAATTTGGTCAGTATCCCAGGCAGGAAAGGATTAAAACCACAAGCACAGTACTGATAGTATATGAGACGATGGCAGAATAACTGATAAAATTAAAACTCTGAAAGCCACTGCGCTACCCCAAACTTGCTAAGCTGCTAGAACATAAATGAGTAAGAGATCTTAATTAAATCGTTTGTAATTAACTCTCCCAAGAGTAACAAGTGTAAAAGTAAGTGCCAAGTAAAATACCTGGGGCACTTAAGGGGCAACAGTAAAAGCAATTTTGGCACAAAAGCCACCCTTGGATACATACAAAATTTATTCCCATGTGCTTATAGAGTGGTGCTGTATGAATATTAGCAACTTCCTGAAACATCTTCTATTTTTAGAATGTGTGTATTAATATCTGGCATTGCACTCACACAATTCATTCTGTCTTTATCGATAACAACTGTCGGTCCTAAAATAAAAACTAGAACTGTTCAATTCAAACTAAAACTGTGTCCCTAGTGAGACTCAGATCAGCTATAGAGTCTATGACAGATTGATCCAAATGATTTGGTTAGTAAGGGGATCGTGAACTGGATGCTTACTTGAGCATCACAATGATCTCTGGCTGTCCCAGGGATCCAAGCACTGTTCTCGTGGAAGCTGTGCTGTCCAAGTCTGCAGGCAGCCTGGCAAGAGGGTGAGGCAGGTGGACCATAAGCCAGGAAGCCAACAAACTTATACACTAGTCCATGATTGGCTTGCTCATGAGCTCTGGAATTGAGAGAGGGAGTTGGACTATCCAACAATGGAAAAAGATACATTTGATTTAAGTACCTTTCAGTCTAGGAAAGTTATAGAATGGATAAGCACAGAAGTTTTGAACCATTGAATACAATCTTTTCTTTTTTAGAAGATTAAAGTAGAGTTTGTTAGAGGAGAGAAAGAATGGAACTCGGACTCCAGGCATGGAGTGCCATGAGGGGCAAAGGCCCTGGAGAACTCATGGACTCCAGGCATGGAATCCATGAAAGGCAAGAAGATAGGAACTCACGGACTCCACATGTGGAGTGTCATGAGGGGCAGGTACCTGAATGCAACCTTTATAAATATATAAATATATATATATATTTATTGACAATCTCAAACATACACATAATACATTTTGATCACATCTCTCTCCCCTGCCTCCTGTCCTACTCTCCCTGAAAATCTCTTCATCATATCCCTTCCACCTTCATGTCCTCTTTTGTTTAAAACAGGACAAAAATATGAAATAATAGATGAGCAATAAGAGAAATTATATTAGAATGTAGATAGCTATTATGATTGAGTCTCTAAGCATCACATGACTAAGTACCCATGATAAAGCTAGAGAATAGGAATTTTGTGATCTTGTGAGACTGTGTAAGCTCACAGATATGATGGAGCCCAACCTATGAGAAACCATAACCAATGAAATTTAATTTTGAAAAGCTTATTTTCAGCTCTGTGTTTGATACAAATTGCTATTGATATGTCACATGCGTATTACATGAAGCTCTTGAAGTTAGAATAAAATGAAATGAAATGAAATACATATACAATAGTATTGTGGAGGTTTGATCTGGTCCACTGATTGCATTTCTTGATAGTGAATTATATTAAATGTGAGCAGACTTGATAACAATTTAAGAAACAAAATCTAGAACTGGGAAGAGTGGATTGATGAGGATTCTTTCCACTCCTAGTCAAAATTGCTGGTGTAAAAGCCAATGAACCTGGGCTAAAGATATGGCTCAGGGGTTATGCCTCTGCCTTGAAAGCAGAAGGACCTTAGTTTAGATGCCAGATCCCACATAAAAATTCTGGGCAGACCTTGCACAATGCCCAACACACTATTGACCTCACAAAGTCTAGCATTTGCTAAAGGCACTAGGATCCTGGGAGGCAAGGGATTGACAGCCACAGTAGTGTTCCTATACTTAAGGGGAACACAGGAAAGGGCTCAGGGAAATGCCACTGGGTCGTTGCACCTCATCGGAGAGGAAGACCCAGAGGAGAGTTTGGCATGCACATTAAAGGATGCTCCAGGGATGGGAGGGGGAGGCACTGGGGTATGGGGAGGGAAGGGAGAGGGGAGGGAGGCACAAGGGGATAGGGGGTTGGAGGGAGGGGGGGACCAGTGTACCTGTTAAGTTTGTATGAGTGGAAATAAAAAAAAAATTCTGGGCAGAAACGGCAGTGGTGTGCACTTCCTGATCTGGAAGGTGGAGTTTGGGAAATCCTAGAGCAAAGTAAAAAGGAGATAGAGAAATCCAAGATGATTCCCTAAGTCACCCTTGGGCTTCCCCAGGCACACATGTGCCCTTGATATAACACACACACACACACACACACACACACACACACACACACACACACACACACACACACACACACACACAGGGAAAAATAAAGATCAGTGGATCAACCCTACTGTTTGGTGACTCCTTCCCTTAACTTAAGTCCCTAAACTTACCCTTTAAAATGCTTAAGGGTCTGAGCTTAAGGGGAACACAGAAAAGGGTTCTGGGAAATGCCCTGGGTCCTTGCACCTCATCGGAGAGGAGGACCCAGAGGAGAGTTTAACAAGCACAGTAAAGGATGCTCCGATGCTCCGGGGATTGGGGGAGGGGGGGACACTGGGGGATGGGGAGGAGGGGAGGAGGGGAGGGGGTGGGGGAGTAGGAGGGTGGGGGGAGGTGGAGGGAGGGAGGGGACCAGTGTACCTGTTAAGTTTGTATGAGCGGAAATAATAATAATTTAAAAATGCTTAAGGGTCAACTATGACCCTGGACAGCCATATCTGTTCCATTTATACCATTATTACTTTTGCTTCTTAGTTGTCTTTCACATTATAGACAGCTGACATGATGATAAATCAAAAAGGTACACATTCACTTACCTAGAAACTGGCTGACTCTCTCAGAGCAAAAGATGTAGGGAAATGGACCTCATTGTTCCTCCATTACCGCTACTTTGAAAACTGAGAAGTTCGTTGCTCTAGCAGATCAGCTACCTAGGAAACTTTCCTGACCTTCTGTGTGGACTCCTTGTGACAGGATCACACACCACCTTATACTTGCAGGGTACCAGAAGATCTTCTTCTCTTCAAAACCAGCATCTGAATCTTCAGGATTCTTTTCTGTCTGCATTGCTTGTCCGCATATTGCAGAACCAGGAAAACAGCCTGTCTTCAGCCAAGATTTCATAATGTTGGATCATCCTTTGGTTTCCAGGCTAAGGGGGGTATGTGTGTGTATGTGTGTGTGTGTGTGTGTGTGTAAGAGGACACTTGTGTGTGTGACTGTGTAGGTCAAAGGCTAACACTGTGAATCATCCTGGATTGCTCTACCTCCTTATTGTTTTACTCTGGGGTTTCCCAGACTCTCTCCTCCAGGGCCAGAATTACAGGCCACCACCATTTCCACCAGCATTTTACATAGAATCTAGGGATGTGAACTAAGATCCTTTTGCTTGAGAGGCAAAGACTTTAAACCCTGAGCCATCTACCCAGTTCCATAAGCCTTTTTTGCTTGTGTGCTACGCTTATCTTCCTAAAGAAAATACTTTATCCCTTTGAGTATATAAGCTTTTGCTAGATTAGTTGATATCTGCAATTCAAATTCCCAGTCTTGGAAATGTTGAAATTATGTTTCTGACCCTATTATATCACCAGGAGGTTATCACTATCAAAATCAGCAGCCCCATCCAAATCTTTGCCATATTTGTATGTGGACATGGTTAACTTAAGGTGTCTATAGGACTAAGCCAGAGGGTGGTCAGATATGTGGCTAAATATTATTTGGGGTTTATTTCTGGTGGTTTTTACTGAATTAGACTGGGTCAGTGGGTTAAGTAAAGCAGATTCCCTTTGCAAAGTAGATGAAACTCATGTGATCTGTTGAAGGGCTCTATCTCCTATCTTTGGATTTGAAGTCAGACAGGAGTTCATATTACTGGCCCTCCAGGATCTCAAATCCTGAGACTTAGATTAAGAACTGTTCTATTGGCTTTTCTGAGTCTGGATACAATCTCCATCATTATATGAGCCAATTCTTTGTATATGGGGTGTGTGTGTGTACATGCCTATGAGGATGTATGTTAATACATGTATCCTATTGATTCTGTTTCTTGGAGAACTGTGACAAATGCAATTTAACAGTTTTCCTCAGACTTTTACATGAGTTCTATCATTATGGCTGTAAATATATTTTCCAGATGGTTGTCTGACTTCTGATCTTATTAATTTTTTGTGTTCACTTTCTAGGCTAAATATTTTTATGTAGTTACCTACATCTCTCAAGAATTCCTCTTAGCATCTGTGGAAGTGAACAAAGCAATTCTAGCATCTTTTTAATGAGTACTTCTATGACTCATCTCCTGCCTAGCTCCTAGAAGAGACTTCATGAACTACATGAATCTATGTAACAAGCACCCAAATGGAGAAATAATTTTTTAGAAAACCCTAGAATCCTAGAAACTTTGTTTCTGCCTTTAAAAATATCACTTCTTTCCTTATGACAGCATAGCTAGCCACATGTTCTTCAACTTGCAATCAAACAGTATAGAGTCTTCTGAGTTTGACCATTTTGCCAGTTCATTTATAATTATTACCTAGCAATTTTCTCTTTGTTGTATAGAGTTCATCTGAAAGAATGCACCACAACTCATTTGTCCACTTATTTTACAATTTTCATAAATAGCACTAATATTTACTTTTTTGTAGATGTTTTTTATAGATGTATATACCCACTAATGTTGGATGATAGTCTTGGGGGTGTTAGGTTGCACATAGTGTCATAGTTAGGCACAAGTGTCAACTTGACAGTTGAGGGTTTGAGCTCTGGGCACATTTGCGGAGAATTAGTGGTTGAGGTAAACACAAAGCAAATCTGCAGGAGATTATCTAGCTGATGGGAAAGGCCCAGCCCATAGTGGGTAGGATTAGGCTCTAGAATAAATACAGAGAGCTGGGTGAGAGAGTCGACACCCTTGTGTATATTTACCAGATACATTGGTCTGGCAAGTAAGGATCATCCGTCTCTCAACCACTATGTAGAGATGATGTGGCCAGTTCCCTTGGCCCTGGTATTGGTGCGTGCTCTCCCATCAAGCTGGACTACCAACTGTAACTGGACTATGGTAAGAAAATAAACTCCTTGTTCCCTTAAGTCATTTGATGGTGATTTATCAGTAACTGTGCAAGCGAACTGCAACACATAATGCATCTACTTTTTATCTCTTCTAATATATTTCCTAATAAATGGTTTTATCATTAAATTTGGGGTTTATATCTATATATGAGTAATTTGAGATGGCTTATTGCCCTATTGTCAACTCTCTGCTTATATTAGTTAATTTTCCTTACACTATGACCAAATCCCCTACCAAAAGTAAAACAAAACAAAATAACTTAAGTGAGAACAAGTATAGTTGGACTCACAATTTAGAGGAACTCAGTCTATTATGGTAGACAAAGCAAGGCAAGCGAATGGCTTTGATCTCTGGTGCAAGCCAGGAAGCCAGAGAAGGGAAATGTCAATATTCTGGGTCCCCAGCCTGCCGGGAGTCACTGACATCCGGGATGGGTCCTTCACCCTGAGTTCAGCCTCTCCGGAGACATCTGCATGGATGTGCTCAAAGGCATATCTTATTAATCACCTTGCTATTTCTGAATGTGATCAAGTTGACAACCAACAGCAACCATCACATTGCTCTGTAGGCACAAGAAAAATTCTACATTAGTCATTTAAAAATCGCACAGAACTCCAGCGATTCCTTAATACCAACTTCTCCTCTCAGATGGACTTCCACCTTCACATCCAGCTAGAAAGCAAGACTTTGAAACCTGCCCAGTCTCCCATCTGGACCATCTGTGAGACATCAGCATTAATTTTGACCATTTACGCTGAAGGTCTGACAGAGGGGCCAGAGCAGAGAGAGATCCTTCTCTTCCTGGAAGAGCCTGGCCTGCTACCTCTCTGGGTTTCTAAACGGGGTGGAAGAGTTAAAGACAGAAACTAACACTTCCCTGACGAGAAAAGTTCCAGTGCCCGACAGCCATTCTAAGAAGGAGACTACTCAAAGAGGAAACAGGCTCTACACTAACCACCCCACACCTCCCCAGAAACTTTATCCAAGTCACTCTGATTTGCCTGTGATTTTTTTTCCAAATTTCGTGTGTATGCCGCTAACCCCCAGCTCACAGAGGGTTATTATTTATCCAGAACACTTCAAATTCTGTATATCTGAAACCAAGACCCGGTCTTCTCCCCAAACCAAATCCCCTTTCAGAGTTCTCAGTTTCCAACAGCTGCAGCATGACACTCATGCCTTTGGAAACCCAGGAAGCCATCTTGGATTCCTTTCCTTCAGGGCTCAGTCAAGTTCATCTTCTAGACAGGACAGCTTTGAGAAATCCGCTAAGCCATGGATGCTGTCTTTGCTCACTACCAACCAGATCACTGATTTCCCCAACCCCCCTCACTATTTCCCCTATTCTGCCCTCTACCTCCTGTGACTTCATTTTCTGACGTTAAGCTTCCCAAAAGACAAATTTTCTAACTTTGCTTATCTTACAAAAAAATTCAAAGGCCTCCATCAAAATAACAAGAGCGAGTAAAGTAAATGGACATTTGAACTGATTATGAGTATATGCAATTTGCATCTATAGACAGTCTGCTAATGACTGATGAAGTCTAGGAGAGCGTCTAGGAATCCTAGTCCCTTTTAGAATTCAAGTTCAGCAATGTACTTCAGAAAACAGCTTCAGTTGACTGCTGCAAATCAAAGCCCAAAATTGCAGATTGCTGTGAAATGAGCAAAGACAAAATGCCCCGTGGGCAGCTGGGATGCCTCCCCGTGCACGCAATGAGTTTTGAATCATGGACAGGAGTGAGCATGCATTTTCCTCCATGGAATTCCAAAATGTAAACTGTCTCATGGACTCTTCTCAAATAGCACAGTAAGCCTGGGCATTTGAGGCAATTTCTTCATGACCCTGCCACTTCTATCTAAAGCTGGCCCAGGTGCTCTGGCCACCAACCCACTCGCTCCCAGTCTGTTTTGACATTGGTAATGTGGCTGGATTCAGCCCTTGCACCTTCCCTCCTTTTGTGCTCCTGTTTAGCACCCCTCTGGACACACACACACATACACACCCCTATGTAATCGTGAAGCACTCCCTGGTTTGAATAATGTCTCTTTTACATTTTATATAAGAGAAATATACATTTGTGTGTGTGCGTGTGTGTGTGTGTGTGTGTGTGTGAACATATAATTCCTGAAAAAGATATTTGAGGGCTGGAGAGATGACTCAGGAGTTAAATCCTTTGCCTCCCAAGCAAAAAGACCAGAGTTCAGATCCTAGATCCCATGTAAAAACATTGGGCAGAAATAACGGGAGCCTGCCTGCAAGTCTAGCCTTGAAAGGCAGAGCCCCAGAAATCCTAAACCCAAGCAGAAAAGAAGGTAGAATAATCCAGGATGATTCCTGAAGTCATGTTTGGTGCCCTCTTCTACACATACCCACACATACATACATGTCCACACCTGCACGTATGGAAGGAAGGAAGCAAGGAAGGAAGGAAGGAAGGAAGGAAGCAAGGAAGGAAGGAAGGAAGGAAGCAAGGAAGGAAGGAAGGAAGAAAGGAAGGAAGGAAGGAAAGAAGGGAGAGAGGAAGGAAGGGAGGGAGAGAGGGAGGGAGGGAGAGAGAGGGAAAGAGAAAGAAGGAAAGAGAGATAGACAGACAGACAGACAGACAGACAGACAGACAGACAGACAGACAGACAGATAGATAGATAGATAGATAGATAGATAGATAGATAGATAGATAGATTAGAAGAAATACCAAATAGAATTTTTCATGATTTCTCAGGTCGAGGCCAAAAGAGTGCCTAAAATAAATGTTTGCAAGTTTTCACTCTTCACTTCAGGTGTCTATACTGTTTTAGTGTCTTCAGTTTTTTAGTCTAAATTCCACAAATAACACTACTTTTTAAAAATTCTCTTCAACCAAGAGGTAAAGTGTTTAAGATATCTGCGTCGATCCAGGTGGTCCTTTGGGTCCGTTTGAGAGAGAACTCAAGTCTTACCCAGTTAGGTCACAAAAGGCCATTCGACTTCTCCATGGCTGACTGGGACACGCACTGCACACAAACTCAAGCAAACTAAACCTTTGGGCTACAAGACACTAAGCAAAGACCTTCAATGCCCAGTGTCAAATGACCCCCCCCCCCCCCCGATACCCATGTGAATAAAACCGGCCTGGTTCCTCTAGACCAGCCTTTCTGCCTGCTGAAATCTACTCACTGAGCTTGGTACGTGCCAGAAGAGGGTAGGGAGGTCACCTCAACTCCAGAACTGTAGTATCCATAAGACACAATGAAATAGACTAGAACAGCAAGGGAAGACAGATAGCTGGAGAGTTGCAGAACAGTTAGCTAGATGTGGGGCTTACAGTCTACGAATAAGGACCAAAAGTCCTGGTGGGGGAAATCTAGAGTAGAGAATGACTGTGAGTCACAAGCTGATGGTGCCGAGTAGGTCTGAAGCAAGCTAAGAGAAAGATGCTCCCTCGTGGGATTGGAAACAGGACATGTCATGGCCTTACCTGTCCTTCCTGTGGGTGTAAGATGCCTGTATTTATAGTGAAAAGGATGCAGGAAGCCTGGGGCGATGGCTGGGACAGTCAGGCAACTCTCCCAGGAGCTTCTGGAAGAAGCTTGGGAGTTTGTGCATCCTACCCCACTTCACCTGGCCATCTCCCTACACGCAAGTATGTATCCAAACATCTCTCTCTTTTTGCGTGTTTGTGTGTGTGTTTGTGTGTGTGTGCATGCGTGTGCTTATGTGCCTGTGGAGGCCCAAAAGTAGCTTTAGGAATCATCCTGGATTGTTCTCCCTCTTTGCTTTGCTTTGTGGTTTCCCCAAACTCTGCCTTCCAGGGCCATAAATACAGCCCCCCTAGGGTTTAGGATCCAAACTCAGGTCCTTCTGCTTGTGAGGCAGAGGTTTAACCCCATCTCTCCAGACCCAACTTTCTCATTTTTAGAAAGACACCATTTGTATGGAATTAGCACCCGCCCTATTGATCTCACCTTAAGCCTCCTAAATTACATCTAAGATAATTTTGTTTTCCAATGAGGTCCTATTCTTAGGATTAAGCTTTCAGCATAGGAATTCATCCAGGAACTTGAGCTGGGCCACCTTTCACGATTATGAAAAATAACTTGCATGAGACCCGCAGAGTTTTGTGAGAGTGCATAATGTACAGCAATGGAGGGGCTGTGTGTCCACACTGAAACCATCCGTGCTCACATTCTGAGCAGTGCAACTCACACAGTGTGCGGAGTGATGACCTTGCCCACCAGGTGCTCGTAGGTTGAGTCTGCGTAAGGAATATGAGCTGAAAGGGTGTCTTGGTGGCATTTTTGAGAGGGGATTTTTTTTTTGACTGGTGTTTCCATGTGTGTGGGATGGAGTACGTTTTTTGCTATTTTCGCTTCCTACATTAGCAGAGGCAGGTGCACGTCTGTGGAGAACATCATCCCTCTGTGTCTACTTCGGGTATCTGTGTGCGGTCAGATGTGCCCACAGGAAAGCTGCTCTCTGAACACAAGGGGGCACAAAGTGGCAGAGAATGCAACCCAGGTTTCTCCCTTCGCATATTCAGTAAGGGATAATGAGAAAAGGTCAGCCATGTTTCCTTCACCATGGGATGGGGGGGGATCCTAAGCAAAGGCATGGACTGAAATCTATTGCCTTTTATCACATCCATCCTTCACAACCTTGTGCCCCATGGACACTTGATACTTCATCGCCAAAGTCCCCAAAGCAGATACGCACAGTAGCAGCAGTATATTCAGTTAGTAGAGAAAGGGACCCGGGTTAGGCCTCTCAGAGGAGCCTGAGCTGGCAGGAAGCATCTTGTTTCCTAGCAAGTGGAGACAGGCATTACTTACTCATCTATCAAGGGCAAGTGCATTTTGAATTAGTGCCGAAAAGTCTCGGCAGCAGTCAGGCCCAGGTCAGAAACTGAGAATGTTCCCCTTTCAGTATTTGCACATAATGTGTCTGAGACCTAAATATGAGCCTAGAGAGAAAACAAGCCCAGCGAGGGCACATGGGTGCCTAGGGATGAGACTTCTCCCACTGGCTTCCCTGGACAGGCTGCAGATGAGATGACTAGAACCAGAGCTTATGACCAGACAGAAACCCCAGGGTCTGGCGAGGTAACTCAGCCGCAAAGGCGCTGCTCACAAAACCTGGTGACTTGAGTTTAGTTCCCCAAAGGCCACATGGTGGAAAGAAAACTGACTTCTGAAAGCTGTCCTCTGAGCACCCTTGCACTATGACAGGCATATGTATGTATATTCTCTCTCTCTCTCTCTCTCTGTCTCTCTCTCTCTCTCTCTCTCTCTCTCTCATTCAAATAAGAACTTTAAAAAAAAAGCTTTACCTTTAGAAATAATATAGCATGTTTGGATGTAAGCAGGGTGATTTAATATGCAATGATAAAGCAGTTATGTGAGAACAAGTCCCATTTGAATCGAAAACTATGGTCAGGATTATTTAGTCCATAACATAGTTAGGCATCCTCCTGCAAGTACACTGCCCTGCCACTCTTCTTCCCCCAATTGTCCTCTGTGATTATGTACCATTCTCATTTATGAGGAAAAATACACAACAACAAGACTCCTCAAAGCGTGTTCTATTCTTTGGCTAGCCACAGTTAAGGCTTCCAGCACTGCCCTGAACTCATGCAAACAGAACTTCTGGAGCTAAGACTCTGCTTAGGACCAAAGAATATGCAACCTTAGAGTAGCATCTAACAGACCCACCCTAGCCTCACTGGGCAACTGCATTTTAGCAAGAAACCACAAGAACCATGGACATTCATGAAGAAAATGTGCACACGAATGCTGACAGATTGTGTGTGCGTGTGTGTGTGTCAGAGGACACTGTATGTCCCTGTGAAGGGCCAAGGGTAACTTCGGGAATCATCCTGGATTGCTTTTATCTCCTTTTTGTTTTCCTCTGGGATTTCCCAGGCTCTGCTCACCAGGGTCGAAGTGCAGACTGCCAACATTTCCCCTTGAAATTTTTATGTAGGACCTGTGATCCCAACACAGGACCTTCTGCTTTCAAGGAAGGGTCTTAATCCCTGTCATAGTTAGGCACATTTGTGGAGAATTAGTAGTTGAATTAAGCCCAGAGCGAACCTGCAGGAGATTGTCTAGCTGCTGGGGAAGGCCCAGTCCATGGGGGGTGGGATTAGGCCCGGGAATAAATCACAGAGAGCCGCTTGAGGAAGTTGCCATCCTTGTATACACTTGGCCAGACATGCTGGTCTGGCAAGTAAGGATTGTCCATCTCTCAGCCGTTATGCAGTGATGGTGTGGCCAGTTCCCTTGGCCCTGGTATTGGTGCGTGCTCTCCCATCAAGCTGGACTGAGAACTATAACCGGACTGTCATAAGGAAATAAACCCCTTGTTCCCATAAGCCGTCTGATGGTCATTCATCAGTAACCATGCAGGGGGACTGCAACAATCCCTGAGCCATCATCTTTCTAGCCCATGCTCATGGATCTTCCAATTGGTCCAAGGTTCCACACCACAAGCTGTTTTTCCCACGTAATTCTTGAGTCTTGATAGCAAGGCAGTGTAGTGACTCAAGAGATAATGTGACTTGTTTCATCAGTGTAAAAACAACAGACTGCAAAGAGAGTTCTCTAACTCCTGAATCATCAGCCAAGTAGCTCCTTTTCCCCTTCTAAAAATGCCTTGGACTTCATGGCTCCTGATTTTCAAAGCCCAGAGCACCATCAACAAGATGCAAAACCTTCTCAGGGAACAAGAGCTCCAGGTTCATCTATCCCAGTCAGCCTGAATCTCCTCTCAGAGGTGGGCAATACTGTTTCTTGATGCCTCATGCTCGCCTTTCAGTCAAGTACTTACACGTGTATGAAATACCTCTGAAATTATTAACAGAAATGGGTAGATGCTCTCCATGAACTCAAGAGATGGCTTTGGAAATGGAATCTGGGCTACCTATCCTCGCATTCCTCAACTTCAAGGTATAAATCTTTACAAAGGAAAGTTGGCCTCAATATAGAAATCCTACCTCCTCGTCATCTTCTTCAAAGACATTTGCCAGCTCCCATTCCTGCTATGTGTCTGTGAGTATTTTTGTCTGTAAACCAACCTCGCAGTAGCATGGCATTCAGCCCAGTGCAAAGTCAAACTTGGTATGTCAATCACAGATACACCCTTGGAAGTGACAAGAAGAGGACTTTTAGAATGGCAAAGAAGGAAAGGAGGAAGAGAAAAGAAAGAAAAGTTATCTCAGTGCGTTTAAACATTCAGTCTGCAACCACGCTAGAGACTTCAGGAAAACTGAATTTATGTGGTGTTCTTCTCTTCTTGCCTCCTGCCTACACTCACTTCTTTCTGAAAATCACTGTGTGACACTAAGGGAAGCCAAAACCTCAGAAGTCACCTGAGATCCATCCTTCTTGGATAGTTTTCCCAGGTCACCATTAGACAGTCCAGGATTAGCTGGAGTATTCATGAAATCTCTAGTCATCACTTCACAGAGACGCTGAGTGATGGAGTCAAGACAAGGAAAGGATAAAAATAAAGTTACTTTCTGGACCTTCTTGGAAGAGGTCCCAAGCCCATGACTTCATTTTTGAAATGGCAGGAAAAACAAAACGCACTGACACAGGGCCTCAGTAGCAGCCCCAACTTAAACGAACTGCTGAAGTGTTGGAAATGCTGCCAACTGGCACTGCATATGCAAATGAGCTGCAAATGTGGGGGTCCAAATTCTGGGTTCTGTGTGCCAGGACCGAGGGGACAAAGAGAGCATGTGTCTATTTCCAGGCAGAGCATTTTTAGAAGCTTCTTTCCCTCAAGCCATTATCTCACATTTAGAATTAAAAATATTTTTCCAATTCCGTTGCCTGGGACACATTCCAAAGCGATAATCCCATGTATCTGGAGGTGGTAGATCAAGAACTACCAGGGTGGACAACACTATTCTCATTGATAGCACTTTTTTTTAATTGTAGAGATCGTCAAGGTCTGATCTGCTTATGCCAAATTACATACATGCCGCTAGAACCCAGAGTTTAATGAAGCTCTCTGAGAAAGATACACCACATTTTTATTCTCTCCAGAAAAAAAAAAAAAGTATTACAGTGCTTTGAAAGGAAGATGTCGTCCTCAATATCTCTTCTTTCCTTTTGGCTTCACATGCAGGAATTAAGCCAGGGTTAACTCACAAAGTGCTTTCTTCATTTCTTATTCCCCCTTCCTGCCCACATGTGCTCCTGAGGGAGAGACAAAGTAGGGCTGGCTATGCCTGGAAGAAGACACAGCTTCTCACATGTGGGTGGGTGATATGGGTGGGTGGGTGATGTGGGTGGGTCGGTGATGTGGGTGGGTGGGTGATGTGGGTGGGTCGGTGCTCGCCTTTGTAACCAAGGTCTGTCCTAACTGCTGTTTACATATAAATGTGTACATGCCTTAAATAAGTTTTTTTTTCTTTAAAAAAAATGGTCTTCCAGCATCTCTGAAGTGCATGGGAGCATCTGCCACCCTGGACCCACGTTCCTTCTTGGCCACATCTGTTCGGAGCTCATTGGATGCTACCTGCTCTAGATGGACATGGTCTTCTCCATTTTTGCAACTATCCCAATCAGTCCAGGAACTGGTCCTGTGGCCATTTGTTCCAGTTGACCATTCCACTGATTGGGCGAGAGTGCTCTTAGCCAGAAAGGGCTACTCCTGGCAAATCCAGCTGAGTGAACAAGTCGAATGCACTATTAAGTGCTGCTTAATTAGAATGGCCACATTTCTTATCACTTCTGAACTTGTGGTAGATGCTTTCCTCAAACAAATCAGTAAGACAATATTCTGTCTGAAGTGACAATGTATGGGGTCAGGTCTCTGGGGACCGAATTGAACAGCAGTGGACACAATGAAAGAATGAAGTTCCACTGGCATCTCGCGGCTTACAAGGTGGTCTTGCACATGCCACTGGCTGCCTGTCCTCATCCACTTGAACCATGCAGTGAATGTGAGAAGCTAAAGAGGAACCTGGGGAGGATCTTCTGATACTGCCTTCGGGGAGCAGGAGAATCCGGAGGTTACACAATGAGGTCCGACCCCGGATCCTTGGCTGAAGGTGTCAGATGTGATGGTTGAATCTGAACTCCTAAGACATGGCAATATTAGTACTAATAATAAGGCAGAGCATCTACATTGCTTGCAAACAATAACAGGGACAGGAGACCTGGTGACTGCTTTTCTCTGCATAATAAAGTTCTAGGTCTCCAGCCAGCACTCTTGGTTCCTCTGCCCTGCTCACAAGAAAGATAAAACCCCAGGGCCCACATGTCCCTTGATCATGGACGAATAAATTTCAAGTTGACAAATCAGGCTGTGATTCTGTGAAGACTCTTTTAGCTTTGCTTTCCCCCTCTTATGTGCAGCTGTGGACATTTACACACAATAATATTTTTTTCTTTTGTCTGAGATGAATTACTTTTTTCTTGGCTTAAACATGATGGTGCAGATTATTTGTATTTTTTATTATATGCTTCATTATTTGAGGTTTGTGTTCCCTTTAACTGTCAGGTAGTGTTTTGGGTCATAGAATAATAATAGACAAATATTCATTTAGTTAAATCTTTTTCATAACTCCAAATTTAACAAAGCCAACCCTTAGAGTGTTGATTGGATGCCACCAGAGGAACTGCAACAGCTGTGCTATTAAAAAAAAAAGTTAAAAAAAAAAAAAAAAAAGACCAGGCACACGAGAACTTGGAATGAGGAGGTCAGACAAGCTACCTCCAAAGTGAAAGGTGAAGGTCAGGGGTCAGGTGTATACATAAGATTCAGGCTATGCCAGTAAGGCATAATAAAAAACTCAGTGCTTTTCACAATTTTTCAAAATCTTTGTGTGTGTGTGTGTGTGTGTGTGTGTGTGTGTGTGTGTGTTAAAGAGAGAAAGAGTTTATGTGTAATATGTATGTGCATGAGTTCAGGTTTACCGATTCTATGCTGCACATGTGGAAGTCCCAGGACAGCTTTGTGGAATCAGTTGTCTCCTTCTACTTTTCTGTGGGTTGCAGGCATGGATCTGAAGCAAGCATGGAACGGAAGTTTTCAGACCAGTACAGCCTGCTGAGGTATCTCTCTAGCCCAAAATATGGCTTTTTTAAAAACCAGCCCTAAACCAGGACATGTGAACTAGCAACACAGATTCAAGGCAAGGTCAGCTGAGGGCCAAAGGGTGATGATCTTCATCTTACACACACATGCACACACACACACACACACACACACACACACGAGGAGAGAAAAAGGGAATTATTTTTTAAATGTTGGCAACTAACTGAACTTATTAAAGCAAATAAAATTGGGCCTGTAAGCCAAATTACACTTGTCCTCTGATTACACGAAGAGCTTAAGATTTGAGACACATTTACTTAAGACAGACTTAACAAAATGAACAAAGAGAGGCAGCAAACTGAAGATGGAAGGAATTATCCTTCCTTAAAGTAGATATGCTAAGCCATGTACTCATTTAAAGAAACAAGCTGATAAGAATTAGGGTGGCAAGTAAATAAAAGAGGAAGAAAAGGCAAAAATAAATAAATACCCCTGAGAGAAAGTTCTAGATGCTAATTCATCACTCCAAAAGCAGCTCACTAAAGTAGAGAGTGCTCTGGGCATCAGTCTTCTAATGGAAACTTGACTCATTCGTTCATTAATATATTGCCCTCACATATTTACTTTTATTTTTAGAATAACTGATATGCTTGGAATCCTAGTATATTTCCTTTATGGAGTTAAAGTCAGTGATTTCCAGTCTTCAAATCTCTGTTACATTTAAAGCCAGTTAGTTGTCATGTCTGGGATGTGGGCGTGTGACCTGGAATCCTTGCCTCTGCGTCTCTCTCCTTGTCATTGCTAGGTCTCTTCCAACTGGAGCAGTGGTCTAATGAAAAAAGCAGTTCAGAGTTGGTAGAACATTTGCCTCCTATGCACGAGACTCAAACTTCAATCCCTAGTACTCCAGGTTTAGGAGTTGACCCAGCCCCTGTCCAGGAGGAGGTGGGTCCGAAGGAGGTTAAGCCATCCTTAACTTTCCATTGAAACCCCCCTGTTGAGAAACTACTCCCAAAGGCTGTGCCCTGCCCCTCCCCCCTCTGGCCTTCTCTCCACCCAGTCCTCTCCATGTTTCTTGTCTCACTTGATAGCACGGATTGCAATAACAAAGGGCTGCCAACTGAGTGGTTTCAAGAGAAATTCAAAATGACTCAGAGCTCTGGAGGTTGAAGCCTTGGTTCATTCAGGTGTGGGCAGGGCTAGTTCTTCCGGAACTTAAAAGTGTTTACTAACCACCAAGGACCCTTGGACTTGTACATCCGTCACCACAATCGCTGCCTTGCCTTCATATGGCCTTTACCCCTTGGGTTGTCTGTGCCCAAATTACCCCTTTTTATAAGGGCATCGGTCATATTGATTAGTACATACGCTAATCAACTAATTTTAACTAGTCTCCTACAATGGCTGTTTCCACATCGAGAGAAATTCTAAAGAATGTGGATTTTGATAGTCAATCCATATCAAGGAAACAGCGGTTGCCAGTTGCTGTGGATAAAATGAAAGTCATGCTCCTGAGAAGCATGAAGATGGGCTCCGGTCCTGTTCTGTAGTGTTCCAGAACAATCTTGCTTTGCTGGCATCAGAAACATCTAGAAGTCCCCCAGAGCTCCAGCACTGACCTGAAGCTTCAAGGTTGAGTGCCATCCAACTATGTAGTGCCAGAAGCATCTCCTGATGTCCTCCTGTGCCCTCATGCCTGACGTGGTCTTTACTACTGTGTGCCAGCTGGGAGCAGAATATCTAACCACTTGCTTTATGTTTGCTTTTGCCAAATCTGCTTTCATACCTCTAACTTCTAGTTGCATGTCTTCAGAAAATGGACAGAATCCTCCAAGCCAAGATACAAAAAGACGTCTCCAGAAGTCCGTTCAAAGTGCTCTCTGTTCTCCATCAGATACTCCCTAGGCTGGTCGAAACCTGTCTGAAGTTTCACCTGCATTTTGTGAACCTTGGGGAGATCTACTTTTGGATAGCTGTAGGAAGGGAAGCCCCTGGGCCTGCATGGGCTCTGAACCCCTCTGTTATTAACCCCTTCTGCTTCTGAACAGTTACAATAAACTTCTCAGACTGCTCCAGGACCACTCAGCTCAAACATAGTTTCTAAATAAGTCTCACGACATTCAGAATACCTGTAGCACCCACAGGAACCCAAAGGAGGGATGTTGCTGCATTTTCATGTGTCATGAGGCCAGAAAGTACATCTGTGACAATTGCTCCTCCTACACATCTACTGCTGTGCCTGGGCTTGAGATTGTGACCTATAAATCTGTTTCCTGTTTTCTCATTGACATTTCCAAACCAGACTCTCTCAATTCTGAATCTGAGAATATTCAAAAGGGAATGGGGCCAAAGTTTATCTTTAGGTTGCACCTAAAATGTTAGAGATGCACACGGGTAAGGTTTTCAAGAGAATTCTCAAGCTGGTTTTTCCTAAGGGTTGTCACAAAAACCCCAAACAGGGTGGATTTACCCAAAGGAAATGCAATCCCTCAGAGCTATGGGGGCTGATATGTCCAAAGTCAAGGGAATGCCAAGATTCTGTCCCCACTGAAGTCACAGGGGTAGAACCTTCCTGGCCCTTTACTAGCAGGTAGCCAGTAATCCTATGTGTCCTTAGCTTCTTTGCCTCTGTTTCTGTTGTCACATGACATTTCTCTCTCTGCCCCTAACTCTCCCTCTTCCTATGCAAACCTCAGACATACAGCTCAGGGCCACGCTAATGATATATATCATCTGAATGAGATTCAACTTCAAAGACTGTTTCCAGACAAGGTCGTATTCACAACCACTGGAAGTTAGGGGATAACTTAAAGAAAAATACAGCTCAATTCCTAGCATTATTTAGCAATGCTAAATTAGCACTTCGGAAACAGGCACTTAAGTACTGACGAAACTGAACTACTACATTATTGGTTCCAAAAACCATCATGACTTCCTGATATCTATGTGCTATTGCAATATCAGTATCATCAGAATCTGTAACATGGACCAGATCTCCTTTCCACCTTAATCTTCCTCATCTCACTCGTGTGAGATTTAGTCTTGCTTATCAGCATTTAGAAGATTTGAAGACCTCTTGAGATCCCTTTCTTGGACTACTTTTTCCATAATTCAACGTCATTCAAGACTTTATTTCAAGATATTTCTCCTGTGAAATCTTACCTAGTTGTTTGCTAGTTAAATTATAAATATTTACAGAAGATATGCCAACCTTCCTTCTGGGTGCCCCTAGATAAAGAAGAACACATAAAATTAAGTCCAGTGCTAAGAACAAGTTGTCGGACCATGGAAGAAGAGCTGGCTCACTACATATGTGAAGGCATCCTGCATCCAAGAGTATGTATGTATGGATGGATGTCACATTCGTTACCTCGATTCATCATCACATGCGCATGGCAGATAGCACTATTAATGCTGTTTCATACATGAAAAAACTGAGACTCAGAGGTCAGCGATCTGATCTAGGTCACACAGTCAGCAAGAGAAGAACTAATTAATCATAATTCATAAGACATGTGATTGATCTTAGATGTACCTTACTTCAAAAACCTTGTTGTTAATGCTAAAATTCTTGAATCCCATTGAAGGCTACTCGGAATTCTCTAAACTCATTTCCCCAATGCTGTATCTGCTTGAAACTTCCCATACTTAAAAATATTTCAAGACAAAGAATGGTATCTTTATCAATCACTTCCTGGTAGGCATTGGGGCCAAAGGAAGAGGAGCTGAAATGAACCCAAGAGCTGCGCGCTGAGTCTCTGAATTCTTGCTACTCTTGTTTGCTCCACTGTGAGTGAGCATCATCCTTTTATGTATAGTTTTTCAATTTTTTATGTATTGTTTTTAGATGGGGTGAGGGGTCGTGCACCTGCCACAAAACGTGTGGAGGTCAGAGGTCAACCTTATGGAGTCGTTCTCTCCATTTAATATATGTGGGCTCCAGGTCGGACAAGGTCATTGGGCTAGTGCAGCAAATACCTATATTCTTCAGAGCCATCCTGCCACTTACGTGTATTATGTTTCCCATCAATATTAATTCCAACATGTATGTGTGCACAAATGGACACAGGCAAGTGCAAAAAGTGTCATGGATGCACTTGTTGTGCCAAGTTCCTATTTATCTTCATGGTGATTTGCCTATGGCTTGGGAATACATATTTATTTAACAAACAAATAAGAAATTCATACAAAAGCACTATTTGGGATTCATCTCTGATTTTCAAGCTTTTGAGAATAGTAAAACTGTCTTATTTTTAAGGATTATATGATTTCAACCTTTCTTGCTTTATTATACTCTCATTAACTTTATTATTTTCTACATGAGTCTTATTTTCTACTGATATATCTTTAACAATCTTATTAACATAAATTACATATACATGCTTTCCTAGCTTCGCACCCATGAGTAAATGTCTATTATGCATATAAATGTAAGCTTGATGGGCAAGACTTTTTTTTTGGTCTGCCTTTACTTATTGATGCACACCAAGTTTCTAAAGTGGTACCAATCATTCAGTAGTTAGGTGGTCAATAATTATTCTTTGTGTGAATGAAAGAATGAGTGAATAAATTATATGTATCTGAGAGAGAAGCAACAGCTTGGTGGTTTTGTAGCTAGGTGTAGCAACCACGTAACAATTCCAGAAGTCACATCTTTCAAGCTGTACTGAAATACTACTTCCATTTAAGTGGTTTGATTTTCTAGACCTATAAATGACACCTCAGATATACAAATATTATTCTCTATCACCTAGAACCTATTCAGAGCAACATAGTAACAAAATAAGGCAAATTTCCATATCAAATGATTGCCATTAGTACTTTTAACCCATTCCAAGAAACACTTCATTTCACTACAAAAAAAAAAGTCATAGTTAAGAAGTTAGCGGACAAACCATTTAGTAGCTATGAGCATTATCTCAAAGCCTCTGTCTTTGTAGGTTATGCCAACAAGCTGTGCTCACCATGGCCATCATGACCCCACAACCAAGGTGCTTAATGACACCAAGACTACGGTGATCCTCCTTGTCCGGTGGACATACAAGAAACCCACTGGCATCTCAAAGCACTGGTGAACAAATGGACAAGAGGCAGAATCAGGTGAGTGGGTGCTCATCCACAGGGGAGCCTCCTAAACTCCAAACAATAGACCCGACTCAGGATCACACAAAAGACCTGGATAAACTCAGCGGAATATAAAACAAAACAAAACAAAAGGACATATGAACAGGAAAGGAAGAATTGTGCTGCAAAAGAAGTAGTGGTCTCTGAGGACAATAAGAGAAAGTAGAGGTGAAAGCAGTCAAATGTATGGCATACATGCACGGAATTGTCGAAGAGCAAAATTAATATTCTAAGAATCCAAAACCAAAACTATAAGGGTAGAGAACAAGCCCAGGGTTGCGGGAGTTCAAGGTAGAGGGAATATGTGAATACAAATGGATAGTCAAAAAGATAGCAGTAACGGAACTGGTCAAGATCCTGATTGTGTTGGTGGTTATGCAATCCCATTCATTTTTAAAAAATTTGTATAATTGTATACCAAAAGATTTTTTTCATTCATGTTATTTTAACTGGCAAGAAATTTATTTTTTTAATTTTTTATTATTTATTCAATTGTATGTATATGCGTGTATGCGTATGTGTATGTATGTGTGTGTGTATGTTGCATGTGTGTAGAACCACAGGCGAATTCAGGAACCACCATGGACCGCCTCCACCTCCTCATTTACTCTGCCCCGGGATTCACAGGCTCCACCCTACTAGGATCAGAAAAGCAGGCCGCATGGGGTCTAGGATCCGAACTCAGCACCTTCCGCCTGCAAGACAGAGGCTTAGGCCCTGAGCCACCTCTCCAGCCCCAACAGCAAGAAATTTATTAAAAGACATTGAGCAGCTATACATATGACATTGGTAGTTGTTAATAGCCGATAAGCTTTATAAGGGCATAGTTACTCTAGCAATCTGGGACTGAATGGAGTAATGAACAGTTGAGCATCTCGCCAACTCCTGGCATGGAAGGCAAAGGCACATCACTGATCAAATTCTGAACCAGTAATAGCAGAAGCTGTTTCGTTCTCAGCAGAGAATTTTTACTTTCTCAAATTTATACACATATATGTGTGCATATACAGATTTGCCTGTATATATGTGTATCTGAGGGTGACACTGATTAATCCCCAAGCCTCTGTAGCCAGCATTCTCAGAGGACACTCATGACACAAGGTCCTTAGGTCATAATGCCAAGGCCCCAACTCCGGGTAACTAGTGTCAGGTGTTCAGAAAAAAAAAAGAGAGGAGGTCAGGGGACCCTGAGAGTTCTTTTGTAATTAATGCATATCAATGTACACGTGACAGTGTATATCAACAGAAGAAAATATGTATCAATGTATATCGACAGAGGAAAGGAACCTAGGCAACACAGGGCATCAATCAAGGTAGTTCACCTGGACACAAAAGTGAAATGCACAAGAGTTTGCAAGGAAAGTGAGTGTTCCTAACAGAAGCGGGCTGAGAGCTACAAGAAGACTCAGCCCTGCCCAGCATCAGCTCCAAAGCAACTCTTTCCTATGTTCCCAGCCACCTGCTTTTCTCTCCGGCCTGAGCATAGAATTTTTAAGTGGCAATTTCCTGCCAGGCTGGCTTGCAAGCATGCAACGAGAGTTCTTTTTTTCCAATCTCTATGCCAAATGATTAAAATTAATATTTTAATTCATAATAGGATACACTTCATTTCTTGACAAAACCACTCACGAGGAAAAGCTCAGCTACACAGAAAGCCAGATAAATGATATGCTACTATCGCTGCCTTCTGATTTCTTCAACGGCAGAATAATGAAGTATTATTCAACTTAACATAATCGCTGGTCTCGGAAGGAAGAGACACAAACTTGAAGTCTTTTTAATGTATAATCAGTTTCTTCTACATGGCATTAGATAAATAAAAAGTGGAATTAATTTAAATGACAAGTTAACCATTGTATATCTTCATTATGGCCGAAGATTAGCAGCCCAATAGAAATCAGTCAGTGGAAAACATTTTGTTATTATAGAGGTTGTGAGAATCTAAACTAGATCTATATAAAATAACTGCTTAAATATGATTAGGGTGAAAATGCATTATGAAGTTTTATGTTTCATAAGAAAGTGAAACTCAGTTAAGTGAGAGAAAAAAATAAAAATATGTAGCATTTAATGGGACACAAATACCAAGAGGAGACTTTTCATTGACTCAAATGAGGTCTCTGTTTCAAATCCACCATCTGGCATTTTGTATTTGTCTGTCTGCAACATAATTTCTAAAGCAGTTGACTGATTTTTAACCAAATTCAATACCGGCCCTTACAAAGAGTAATAGGATACAACTGAAATCCCTTTTGTAGCTCAGTTCTTTTCATGCAACAGCTGAAGGGTCCTGTAAAACAATCTTAGAAAGAAATCATACCCGAGTGTTTTGCAAATAACTGCTAATAGTAGTAACAAAAGCATGTGGATTTTTTTTTTTTCAGACTGGGTTTACTATTGCACCTAAATGCTGGGCCCTTGGGGCCAGCACTGGTTAGGTGGGATCCTAGCAGTCCTTGCGCATGATTGGAGGCAAATCTATTGAAACATTCAGACATTTACAACATGCCAAAGAAATGTAAATTTCAACATGTGACAGTATTCCAGAAAATATACCGTTTTTTTCCCTAAACTACACAGCCTTTGTTAAGTACTTGTTGGGAATGGCTAGTAACAACCAAAGTCGAATCGCATATACTGAACAATTTAAAACTGAAGAAGAACAATACACAGTGAGAGGGTCATTAATTAATTTATATCACCAACAATAAAGTAAGTGGTAATAAATCGTTTAGGCTCCCTTAACCAAGCTCTCTAATACAATCATTAAACTGGGGTTTGGTTAATGACAATATAGGGTGGTCTGAAATATTAAAACAAGATAAGTGCTGGAACAGTTGTAGACTATACACTAGTTTGGTCTTTCAATTAAAGGTTTTCATTAGATTTTCTGTCCTTTTTTGACAATGTGAGACTGTGTCATGACATAACATTTGGCCTTTGCAGCTGAAAGGTACAGTATATCCACTAAACACCACAAATCTGGATTTGATAAAAACACTCAAATTTAAATGTTTTCCTAAGATGTGATGTGAAGAATTGGAATCATTGGGAAGTACGGAGTCCAGCCAGCACTAGCCAAAAGTCCACATGCAATGAGACTGGAAGCCTCTAACTAGGAGGAAATAGAAAAGAACTAGTAGGCCTTTTAGCACCCAAATATTCATTGGTGGTCTCAAAACATTTGAAGGAATACATATGGAAAAAATTCACCCTAGAATGCAAAATGGAAACAAAAGGTTGTCTTTGTTTTGCTTTAAGTATGGCGGAGAATCCATATATTTATTTTCTAGACAGGAAGGATGTAGATTCTAAACCTCAGCTTAACCCATCCCTAGCTGTGTGATCCCACTTCTGTTTCCTGCCTCACTTTGAGTCATACCATTTTACATCTGATATTATTGCATCCTATTTCTTAACCGCTTAAGTTCAATACTTAGGCATTGAAATCTTACTGCGAGATAGGGATAAGTAGATTTCAAGACCTGGTTTGTCAAGGTCATCATAAAGGTTCCAGCAGTCAGCCTTGGAGTCCGAAACCCTAACCCTAAAGGTCTCCTTGTCGTAAGATCTTTTTTTAATATGCCATGTACACAATGTCTCTTTTAAAAAAATTTTTTTTACATCACAGTAAAATTTTAATCTGGATTGTCTTTGCTCTCTTTTATGTTAGACAAGCCATAACTATTTCAAAAGGACCCCAATGGACAGGCAGCCCTCAGGCAAAATGAGAAATGTATTCTCTTAGGCGAGAACGGGGGATTGGACTTCCTGCTCATAAATAAACATGTTTCTCGGGGAGGAAGCAGGATGAGGAAGACCTAGTGCTCTCCTAAACAACCATGGACTCTTTTCTGAGAGGCAAATACCTTCCCTGTGGGGACCCAGGGCCAAAAGAGCAAAAGAAGGAGGGGTGTGGCTTGAGAGAGCCTTTGGAACAAACCTCCTCTCCTCAATAAAATCAACAGGGCATAAATTGGGTCTTTGGATCCAACTTCAAAATGGAGCATTCAGCAATGCCTCTGATCTTTGTAGCATGTTTTACTTTTCAGCTGTCACTCTGTTCAGCTGCTGAGGTCTCCAAATGTGATTGGTCCTTTGCCAGAAAATAATCGTGCAAGCCCATTCTTAGCTCCTTTCCAAGGGAGCTGTGTGTTTGCAGAGGGGCGTGCTGTTTCTAAATAAAGCCTTCATCTTATTAAATTCTTCAGCCCATGGCCATTTTCCTCCCTCGACCAAAAAGAAAGAAAGAAAGAAAAAAAATATATATAGAGAGAGAGAGTCCTTTTCACTCTTCCTGGGGAAGTAGGGGGAGAGGGGAGGCACCCAACAACTGACTCCTGCCATGGCTACTCCGGGTACTATACCCAAGTTCCCCTGGTTCAGAGTATGAGGGGGAGTTGAAACCCCAGTTCATCTGCCATCTGCAATAGCATTTAGGACCTTTATTGGCCTTGATTGCTAGGGAAGTAGTTCCATTAAACTTTCCAAGGATGGGCTTGCCTGTTTTCCCAGAGTTAAAAAATGTGTTGCTTTACCCCATTTAAACCAGAATCCCATAAAAACCAATAGGGCAATAAGCACTCCAAAGAGTTTACTGACCTCAGTGACCTTGAGATTGGCTGTGTACTCCAGGAAGCAATTATGTGCTGAGAAGAGTATTAAAGTGACATGGTTCAGAGAGATGATGGAAATTTCTTCCACGCCCCAAATTATTTCTCTTACAAGCCTGTATGAACAGAAGCTTACTTTTTATTTTAGAGAAAATGTTTTGTAAAGTATACTCCTGGGAAGATTTGAAGCTGTCTTTCATCATTAATAAGGTTAATTAACTGACGGCAATGGAGAAAAGTGAAAGAAAGAAAGAAAGAAAGAAAGAAAGAAAGAAAGAAAGAAAGAAAGAAAGAAAGAAAGAAAGAAAGAAAGAAAGAAAGAAGGAAAGAGAAAGAAAAAGAAAGAAAGCATCTATAAAATATCACTCCAGCAGTAGGAGGCAGGGAAGTGGGGATACTTAAGGTATCATCCTAGCAGTAGGGGAGTGTGACTTGAGGCCTCTTAGATTCACTTAGCATTCAAGATGGGGAGTGGTGGGAGATATCCTCAAATGGAGACAAATCAGTAAATAAAATAGGCAAATTTGTTGTGTAAATTTATATCATTTCTGTAAGTTTATACCATTTATATCATTTCTGACCAATACCACCCACATCAATCCCTCGACTTTAGGAGACCTGCATTTGGCTACAGTTTTCAAAGGTGATAACTACGGAGTCTGAAAGAGACTAGGGAACTCAGGCTATTATAGGTAGGCTAACTGCAAATGTTTGTGAGCCCGAACGACCACACATGCCTGTCGGTTGCCTATGCAATGCTACGCTGCCGTTTCTGCCCTGCAAGGAGGCGGAATGGAAACACAGCACACTCGTGTCCCGCCAAGTCAGAAGCAGATATGCTTTTCTCATCCTATCCACCTCATGGGAAAAAGTCTTTACAGAATGCATGGAGTGAAGGATATACAGAGAGATTATGGGTGGTAATCTTCCTTTCTTGCTTCAGAAATCCATCATTCATTCCCCATTTGAGATTTGTCTCCAATTTCATTGGAATGATTCCCAGGTCATGGCTAATGAATGCAACCAATAAAGAATTTTCACATTTTAACTTATTCAGGACACAAAAAAAAAGTCTGACGAGTTATTTGTCCATTATGACTTTTCTAGCTTCCACCTCTCCCACATCTCCTTCTCTCTTCCTGGTTTACTCCCTGACACTTTAGTGTGGGTATCAAAAGCAGAGTTCCCAGGATTTAAGCTTGGCCAAAGCAAACAGACCAAAAACTTGGGAAACGATTTATCTTAATCCAAGGAGAATAATCCAATTTATTTGACTGGAATGTTTCAAATTTCATCAGCTAAACCAGCAGTGTTGGGTTTGGCAAAATTGCTTCTAGGAAAAGCAATCCCCGCAGCGTGGGTCACTTGTGAACAGAATGATTTCATATTAAAACACACACATTGCTCAATCTTTTCTTGTTTCTGCTGGTCAGCACAGTTGGTGATAAAGAGGTCCAGGGACATTTTTCTTTTTGGGGGGGAGCATTTTCCCTGTGATTTCTGTAGCCCAGAGCCTGATTAATCGCCTCGAGAACATATTTACCAATGGAAAGGGTGGCAGGAACAGTAGATGGAATGTTCTACATGGTGCACGTCTACTTTTTAAAAATATATATTTTGTATTTATGAGAGAGAGAGAAAGAAAGAATATACATGACATGGTACATTGGTGGAGGTCAGAAGACAATAAACAACTTTCAGAAGTCAGTTTTCTCATTCCATTATGTGGGCTTCCAGAGATTATGTATGGAGGTTAGTTTTCAGGTTTGTGAGCACCCACCTTACCCACTGAGCAATCTCTCTAGACTTTCATATCTGTCTTGACAACAGACATAATGTATAGCCCTAGGACAATAAGCAACACGTGTTTCATGAAAACAGAATACTTAAAGTGAAGATTGATAAGTATCCTCAATAAGAGGCAAGATTGGATGTATTCTGTTCCTTGCCCAATTTAAGAAAAAACAGAATCTTACAGTCTCATGAATGTTTTTATTTCCTTTAAGCTACTTTTATGACTTAGAAATATACAACATAAGTAAACATGATAATGGCATGCACCCCACACACACACACATACACACACACACACACACACACACACACACACACACACACACAAAGAAATACCATTTATTTAGGAATCTATTGATCTGAATTCCATAATCACTCACCTACTTATACTCAATTTCCATGTTTAAATAGCTACACCTCTCAGTCTTCAGATAGGAAATGAAGATCTATAAACTTCTTCTATATTGACCCTTTAAGGATTAAAGTAGCTTTTCTTTTTCCCTTGTCAACTACTCAATTTCTGCAACTCTTGTGTTAGGAAGTCACTCTAAGCGCTGTTCAAATCAATTGCTACAGTAGTCCAAAGCACAGAACCAGGATGCCTTTGATGTCTATGCTGCCCCAGCCAGTGGTACCAGAGCAGGGGCCCAGGCTTAGTTCCTCTCCATTCGCCAGTGCTTTAACCCATTAGCCAAACCCGTCCACTTCCTGTTTTAGTCAATAAAGTTTTATTGGAACACAGCCATGCTCATTCTTTATGGATTGTGTATGGCTACATTCCCACAACAGCAGAGTTGTGCGGTTGCGACAGAGACTGTATGGCCTGCAAAGCCAAAAATATTTACCATCTGGTCCTTTGCAGAGAAAGTTTGCTGGCCTTGTTCTATACTTTTAAATCTCTGCTACCAATCTTTTTATTGCAGTCCTTTGCTGATTTCTTTTTCCTTTAGACTTCTCATCCAACCCAGAACTTTGACCCATGCCCCTAACTCTTTCTGTACTCTTGCTCATTATGGAGTCAATCTTTAATTGTTCATATAATCCTGTTTTCAACATCACTTGCCAACTTAATATCAACCAACATTCCTCCCTTTGTCAAGCTTTCAAATTCTTCTTGGAAAATTGACCCCGATCAGTTATTTCCATGACAATGACTATAGTTAATGAACCCTCCATCTGTGTGGCAAGGTTCTGAGTTCTTAGTGTATTTGTGATGATAGATTGAAAATTGTTTGGAGTGGGAAACTAGGTCTTTTGTTTGTTACATTATGTATACAGAATAGCCCCAGACATACCAGTGTTTACAATGCTATGTAAGTTTGTTTTGCTTTCTGTTGTAGAGCACTCTTCACAAATTCTCTTACTGCCCCCCAAACTTGTCCTATCTTAAAAACATTTCCATTTCTAAGCAAACACAGTCTTAACAGATGCTTTAATTTGATGCCTCAAAAAATTTGGTGCACTTTTTCTTTCCACAACTTTATAAAGTAACCACTGTACGCAGGTTCATGGAAACATCTTGTTTCCAACTGACAAAAGAAGTTTTTAAGTCTGTGGTCTTTGCTAGGAAATTTAGGAATTTCCACCATGGGATGTAATTTATATATAAAACACAACTCACTGCAGCTTAAATCTTTGATAAAAGAAGGCAAACAAAATTTGCTTAAAGCTTTGCAGAAAAGTTCAAAAGTAGTTAGAAATAGTCACCTGCCACCACACTACTACTTTCCATCCTTAGACAATCAGCACCAGTGATGTGGATGCAAGAAACAAGTCATTTTTTCTCCATCACTGCTGAATGTTGTTCTTACATAATTAGATTTGGAGGAGGAGCCACACATTGAAATTTCACAAACAATAGTATCAATGAATACACACACACACACACACACACACACACACACACACACACAGACTACTGACTCTGCTGGAATTGCATCCAACCACAGATAGGCTTTTCCAAGACACCAATTTCTTCTCACCTACAGAAAGCTACATTGTCTTTGACTACAAGTGACCATTCTAAAACATAACTGATCTAAAGGAGAGCTGATCTTATAACCTTGGCCATTCTGACTGAGGTAGCCAAACAGATACCATAACTAAAGATAAGATATTATCTTTTCTCTTTCCTTTTTATTCTGGCCTTTCTTTCACTAACATTCTTAAAAGTAAAAGAAAGGGGATGGCAAAGAGGTAGGGAGATGGGTAAGTGTGCTTGCTGTGCAAGCATGATGACCTGAGTTCAGATCCCCCACACTCATGTAGACAATTGAGCATGGCCACAGGTGTGGCATTTCAGTGCTATGGTGGATAAAGATAGGGCTTGCCACCTACCAGCCTAGTCAAAAACTGGTGCACTCCGAGTTCAGAAAGAGAATTCAATTCAGGAGTGGAGAGTGTAAGATCAGGACACCTAATATTCTCCTCTGGCTTCTGAATGATGCAAGTATACTACCACACACACACACACCAGTCACTCCACACTCTATAATAGATTCATGTAAAGAACTAGAGTGAGTAGTCAGAGGGGTTAAAATGAACAGAGGCAGGAGCAACTGTTGTTTCCGTCCTCTCCTTAAGAGATGGCTTCGATGTATCTTATTAAACGGAGGAATTCCCATGCAGGTTTGGCTTGTCAGGAATTTAAAAGAATCGGTTGCAATGCAGACATCGCCTCAGCAGGGGGTAAAACGTCTCAAAAGTGTTCAGATGCACTATGGGAAGTTTAATTGATTGGGGGTTTTATTTCCTGCTTGGTCCAAGTTCTGTCATTTATGAGATACACCAAAGAACGCTCTCAATGTTTAGCTAACCCCTTCTCATGACTCATAAATAAGGGTTCTGGTAAGGCCTTGGCTTTGCACATGGGCTTGTCGTGACACACTATTTTGGTTTTGTCTCTGTGCCAGAGAGTGTGGTCAAGGCTGAGACTGTGATGAGTAATGCAGAATAATGCTGACTCTGAAGACTGCCTAGCTGATTATCCAGAAAGTGAATAAATAGCTTCAATCAATAGCAACACGTGCAAGGTGACATGGGGACACCACGCTGAGGACACTGTGGCCATGCATCAGAGACACTGCTTATTGAAAGGCACCTGCGAGTCTAAAGGGTAGAGCACAGACAGACATTTCTGGACCTGGGGAAAGTATGTTGAGAAGCTGGTAGACATAAGAAGTGGCAGTTAAAGAAGGGTCAGTGGGAGGAGTGTTGGGGAAGACTGAGAGCTAAAACCAACTTCAGACCAATTAGGATCAGAAAAATGGAAAAAGTTCCAAAGAACTTTTAAATTACTACACTAACCCACAAAGCTTCAGGAAACTGAACAATTTTTCATTTTAGGAACTTTTTAGGATAAGTAATAAATACAACTGCATGGTAGTATCAGGGATTGGCAGACTTGAGGCTAAACCCCATATCCCAATTCTCTGGTAACACTAGAATGGGACCTGAATTCTAGAAACACCTATTATGTATGAGCTTCTTCCTAAATTAATGCAGCTGAGTCCGTTAGCCACCTGTCCAGGATCACACTGATACAACTGAAGGCACACTAAAGAGACAGGAGGACCGGTTCTGCCCCGAGGAGGTCATTTGCTTCTTCTACCCAGAAGTCCCTTCCTCGCTCTTTCTCAGAGGACGCTGCCAGAGGCCAGAGCTGTGGAGCTCCTATCATATAACACTGTGAGGGGCAATTTCCCTTTCTTTTCTTCTATGTCTTTTATTTTTATTATTCTTTGAGGCTTTCATATACAAATACAATGACTTTGATTGTTTTTGTCACCTAGTCTCACCCTGTCCCCCTCTCCTGTCCCACCCCACAAAGTTTTACTTTCCAGCTGGTCACCCCGTCCCCCATTGGCAATGTCCCTCTGTATGTATGATCCGTTGGGTCTCATCCAGGATGCCTGTATGGGTGAGTTCCTTTCCAGAACCAGTCCCAAACCATGACTCAGGGGAGGTCTACATCTCCTGGGAACTTCTTTATTGCATGGTGAAATATTGATAAGCAGAGGTAGACACGATACTCCTGGGTATGGCAGCCCTGATGTGGACAGAAGCTACTGTCAGGCAGTTCTTCCAATCCTTAACGGTCCCCTCTTCCACAAGGTTTTTTGAGCCGAGTTATCCAGTGCTGTGATAGTGGCATGTAAACTATGTCTCTTTTTTTTTTAATGCCTTTCATTTCCAAAGTCTAAACATGCTCTCCGGATTTCACAGGGTCACACTAGGAAGTCCTGGCATTTTTCTTTCTTTTTTTTTTTTTTTTCTTTTTTTCTTTGACTCTGATAAGACCATCCTGCAGCTTCTTTTTTTCTGAGTTCTTTTCTAAATTCATTTATCAACTAGACAAACCACCTATCCAAGAGATCCTGATTTCTCCCACAATGGCGGGAAACCTGGAGACTTGAGTCCAGCAGAAAAGAAAGAGAGATGCAAACTGATAAGCATAAAATCTGAAAGGAAGGGACAGATTCAAGAGATATTTTGATCACAGGATCAAGTAGAAGGAGCAGGCTCTGAAGGTGGGGTGAGGAGACAAAGCATGAAAAGTTCAGAATGACCTGAGTTCCGGCTGGACTCAGGGAATGATATCAGAATAAAAGTGGACAGTGCAACAAAGAGGAATAAGCAAAGCATGGTTTGAGACAGCCTGGGGTAAGTGGTCACTTCAGATCGCCATGAAGGGATATTTGGAGTCCATGGAGTAAATATCTGTAACGAGCCAGCAGAAGCAGCACGGATTGTTTGAGTATTGAGATTGCTTGCTAATGCTTGAAGCTATGAATGTGAACAGGATCCTTGATGAACATATACAGGAAAAGAACAAGAACGCTGAGCAACATTCACACATAAGTCCATGTGGAGGCGTGAGCTGGAGAAACATAGGGAATGAAAGGAGACACAGGAAAAGAAAGGAGAGATACAAGACCCTCGAATGCCATTTATTGAAGTCACCTAGAGAGAGTTTCCAATGATAGCATCATTGTGGACTACAAATGACACTTACCTATGGTTTAAGAGGGACAGTTATTCTAAAGAGTGGAGGGGAAGAGGTTAGAGACCTATACTCACAATAAAAATCCTAAATCTGTGTGTGGGTGTGTGTGTGTGTGTGTGTGTGTGTGTGTGTGTGTCCCATTTGAAGACATGGACTACAAATCCATTGTGACTGGGGATGGTCTTTATTCCATCGTCTTTGTGCTTTCATCACACACATACCCCACTCTCACATTTGAATGTTCCCAGAACTTTTAGTTTCCTTCCAAAAGGGTTGAGGTTTGGACTAAGTCTCTTCCTTGTGTATCTGATGGAACATTTGCTCACTGTTCACAGAAAGTGATTCAAATTCCTCTCTCCCAACTCTGTTGTTTTCTCAGAAGGCTAAAGGAGATCTCCAGTGAGATTTGCAGAAGGAGATCTGCGCAGAGAAAGTCTCTCAAATCTTTTTGAAAAAAGAAAGGGCCTTGCAGCTGTAAAGGGATAAAAGAGAAGAGTGGATTTTAAGCTTTTCTTATTGCTAGACCTTTCTGAGGTGAAGGATCTTCGATGAACTCAAATCACAAAAGGATAATATTTTAGTCATATAGTTATTACTTGGAAAGTTTAAGCTATAACATTTGCTCAATAATGAAGTCAGTTAGTTGAAGGGGGTCAATTGAAAGGGTTTCTAGAACTACAAATGGTTTCACTCTCTCAACAATATTCAAGGATGTGGCAAATTAGGACTTATGTCAGTGTAAGCTTCCAAAGGATTCTAATATATACATATAACATATGATGTTATATATGCATAAATAATATAGAATATATTATGTATATTAAATTCAAAATAACATCACTTTTTAAATTTTTTTGAAGTTTTCATATACATGTATAATGATTTCATCTTTTATCTTTTACTGTCCACTCTGCTCATTCTCCTTTCCACCCAGTCTCCCTCCCACTTCCCTCCCCTTCCCCCTACTTGTGAGATTCATTGGGTCTGACCTAGGACGTCTGCATTGGCATGGTCTGGGTATCTGGCAGCTTGATCAGCCCACCAGTGGGTAATCATTGAGTTAATCACAACCCCCTTTGGTCTATCAGGAGGGCACCTTATCTCTTCAGAGTCTTGCTTTTCTGTGGTGAGATTTTGATAGGTCAACATCACCACTTTCCAAATACAAACTTAAAGACTGTCACCAAATGATCCCAAGACCTTGTTGAATGAAAAAAAAAAAAAAAAGATAGCAGTTCCAAGTTTTCAAGTGCCTTTCCAGGAAAGGTAAAGAGCCAGCATGCATTGGACGTGACAGAGTGTTAGGTAAACAAAACCATGAGTATTCAGAGTTTAGGCTCTAGGGATTACTGGGAAGTATGGGATAATGGGCACAGCGGGGTGTCCCTCAAGGTACTTTCGACTCCGACTGTGTTTATTATCCAATATCAGTATGGAAATATATGCCTGACTACTTTTATGGTGCCATTTAGAACTTTCGAATAGGCTCTTCTGCTCAGAAAGAGGTTACTAAATTACTCACCCTGTAAGGTTTTCCTTGATTAGCATAATTCCACCCATTACGTGCTTTATCAAAAGCAGAGTTTCATCATCTGTGTCACGTGGCCTGAAGAGACATTCTGGAGTCCATTTCCCTAGTAGCAAGAAATCAGTCCTGGCATACCTACCTTTTGCTGACTTTGAGATAAAATGGCCCTGTGGCAGTTACAAAGACATCCCGAAGGTCTCCACTTTCCTCCCGTGGATTACTTCAGAAGTCATGAGCCTTCTTCATTCACCTAGCCTTCCACCAAATCGGGTTTCCTGTTTGGTTACCTTTAGCTTCTCAATCTTTCACTTTTCCAAGGGGAGAGGATTGGAAGATCGAAAGCAAGAGCCCTCATGTGGTATCCGTGCACGGAAAAAAAATAGGCCATCTCTAGAGCCCATGTGGACTTCCTGGAGGAAAGGGGCGTCTCCAAAGGCTCCTCCACATCTTCAGGGCGTCTCTTGCAGTGTCTGGGTTCATCTGCAACGCTCGCTCATCCAGGAAGGAGCTGAGCCAACGCTAGATGGCAGCATGGTATGCTGGCCATGTTGGAAGGGTCTGGCCAGGCATTCGGAGCCCACGCGGCCGGACACCGCCAGTGCCCCTGCAAGGTCCCAAACGACCCGACTTTAAATAAGGCACCGTGGGTGTCGGTGAGAAATTCCCCTAGGATCGCAGCCGTGCTCTGTGTGGCTCTCTGGGTTTCTTCCCACACGGAGACAAGATTTTGCTTTGTGCTGACCCTAGTCCTCCCTGGACCTCTGTGGGGACGGCGGTGACTGCGCGTTTACTCTGTGAGCATCCAAAACAGAAGGTCCTTTCTGTTCGGTTCGCACAATCCACACACTGTGCAGGAAACCCTGCAGACCTGAAGGTTCCATTTTTAAATGCCTCTCCGAGGCACCCTGGTTCCATGTTCCCTTCCCCAAAGGAAAGGCTAACAGTAGGGAGTCCTACACCCAGAAGGGACACACACACACACACACACACACACACACACACACACACACACACACACACACACACACACACACACACTCCAGCTCCAAAGGCTGGGGAAGGAAAATCTGTCGGCAGTATTTTAGATCTGAACTGAATCCAGGCTCGCCAGAGGCGTCAATGCCATCTGACAGATAAGGAAACTGAGCCTTAAAACTAGACTTGCCTAAGGCCACAAACACAGCTGCTTGCAAAGGGTGCCAGGACTGGCAAACAGGTTTCACTCAGCCCTGTGGCCTTTTCCAGTGCTCGGTGTGTGACTGATACAAAGTAGCAAATCTGCAGGAGGTGAAACCTCGCGACCCTGGGAACAGAACCGCTGCTTCCCTCTGCTCCTGTAGCTTCGGTTCGATTTTCCGCTCCAAAACTCTGCAATGGGATCCTCTTTCTCCATGAGCGAAAGAAGGACAACGCGCCCCCACGAGAGTGGATATTCACAGAAAACCGGACCATAACTACAGAAAGGGTGAGCTGTTACAGTCCTTGACTTGACATTTGGTCTCTACCAGAGAAGAAAATTCCAGAAACCTCCGAAGCAACCTATGTGAGCTTTTTCTTTCTTTCTTTCTTTCTTTCTTTTTTTAAGTACTCAGTATTCAAATAATCCACTTTTTACTTTTTACTTTTTTCTTTCGGCAAACCTTTGAGTACTAATTCAAACCGGCCAGGCCCCCCCAGACCCCCTGCGGCTTCACCTATCACTACA
The DNA here is from genome assembly GCA_023101885.1 of Typhlomys cinereus. NCBI lineage: Eukaryota > Metazoa > Chordata > Mammalia > Rodentia > Platacanthomyidae > Typhlomys > Typhlomys cinereus. Next base: position 1,210,561 of record JALPQD010000466.1, on the reverse strand, counting down.
TATTGTTGATTTGCAAAACACACGGATTCTTTTCCTAGACGGGCTTTGCTTTCAGGTCTTTCTTCAGACGCTCAGCCTTTTCCCAATTAAGCCACAGACCAGCTTCTCTCTGGTTAGGATTACAAACAAACACCACCACCCCCATGCCTGTTCCAGCCACCCCTCCCTTCTCTTTGACACATGGTTCTTTTGATCTCAACCCCAGACCAGCACACAGGCTCCTAATTATTCACGAGCCATAAATCATGGCTGTAATGTGGTCCTTGCTAGGGGAAAGGAGTATTGTTGGGCCATGGGGCCTGGAAAAACTGGGTGTGTTTAGTGTTTGCAAAACCAAAGCAGTAGGGGAAGGAGGACAGGAAGAGCAAAGATGTTTTAAATGTTTGGGGAAATAGTTGCTTTGATGTTGAACGCTCTCCCTGGGAAGCCAAGAGTCTGAAAACTCAGTCTGTACTTTGTGTGTGTGTGTGTGCGCGCGCCTGTGTGTGTCTGTGTGTGTGTGGAGAGAGAGAGAGAGAGAGAGAGTGAGAGAGAGAGGAATAATCAAATCCACAAGCCTCAGAAAGAGGCAGGTGTCAGCAGGGCCTGGTCCGCTGAATCCCAAACATATATCCCAACACTCAGAGCAAGCTGCTTAAGCATGTGCCTGCTGTCTACCTCTTAATTTTGGTAATTTGATTTTGGGGACTTGTTTGCGAGGGCAATCTTACCTCCTCTGTGGCCTTATTGAAAAGCAGTTTATCTGCATAGGTTGGGCATTTTTCACTGGGAAACGTCTAGGCATTCCAAATTGTTTGTGTGTTTGTTTGTTTGTTCAAATTTGGCTAAGGAGACTGACTCAGATTAAACACTGGCTACATAAGTGTTCGGACCAGAGTTCAAATCCCCAGAACCCAAGAAAAGGCAGATGTGACAGATTATGCAAGGGAAAAAATAAACCTGTTTTAGAGCTGAAGGCAAAACTGATTACCTGAAGCGGTCCTCTGAGATGTATCCTACACACGAGTCATGGCATGTATGTTTGCACATATACATACACACACATACATATGTGCGCATGCACAAATGAAATAAAATTTGCCCAGGCCACAATGTACTATTGAGATTTGTAAAAAAAAGAGAGGAAGACAGATGAACGAGGGGCAGGGGTGGGAGACAGAATGTGAACCCAAGCTGCATCCGAGCAGACAGAAGTTTATTCCAGCGAGGGAGCAGGTTCCACATGGAAATGGCTGCTCCTTGGAGCCAGGGGTGCAAACTTTTATAATTGGAGAACAGGGAGAAGGGATTTGGGGTTTGACCAGTTATCAGATTAACATTCTTGGTGGGGTCTCTGGTGAAGATCTGTCTTATCTCAGATTTATCAATGGGACCTCTGGCAGAGATTTGTCAGTTGGAGGTCTCTGGTTTCCTGCTCTGGTTCTGAATTTATCAAGATTGAAAATCCTAATTTTTCTAATGAAACCCATTGCTGTTTATACAACCTGTATACAGGATAATCTTCTAAATGCTTAACTGAATATGAAATTTTTTTTTTGCATTTTAGGGTGAGAAAGGCTGAGAATAATTTAGACATATTTCTTCGATTAGAGAAGTCTTCTTCAAACACAAACTGTGACTTTTTTTGCTGTTGTTTGGGGTTTTTTTGGTTTTTGCTTTGCTGCATATGATTTTATCATATTAGCCACACTTGCTGACTATACTACCTATAGAAGACCAGAATGGAACAGAATTCTGAGATTTATTTTTATTCAACAAATACTCACTGAAGATCTACCTTGGGCTAGCTTTGTGTAAGGACAGGAATGAATTTAATAGAAAAATCAATGTGATCCTTGCTTGTTTCAGTGGTATTGTTGTGGCCAGATTCTGGGGTCCCAAAAATCAGCAAGGAGCCAATATTGCTGCAATTCACAACAGGGCTTTAGTTGCAGGTTCGAACCTGGGCTCGCGTACGACGGACACCAGCACGGCCATATTGAGCGTTGGCCCTTTGTCTGGGCGAAGTTTTTATAGCTTACTGGCAAGGGGAGGGGGCTTCCAACTTAGTAGTTACATGATTGGCTGACAGCCAACAGTTTTGGCATGCAGGGATTGGTCTCCTCCCCCTTGTCCCTAAGCAGTTTGAATTGCAACCTGTCCCCACAACACCTGGGGACAGCCCATGGACCTCTAGGTAAGGGGAGGAACAGGGACGGATAATTCCAGGCGAGCAGGAACATTGCTCAGCTAGGCACATGGGGCTGCATTTAAAGCCTATCTATAGTCAGAGCGAATGGCCACTCAGACTAGATCACATGAGAGCTCCACTGGGCCGCATAAGAAAGCTATATACATGTGGAGAAACATACTTAAAAAGAACTAAAAGAAAACCAAAATCGGGTTCTAGGTCTCCTCAGTATATACGATCTACATGAGGTTGACAACCCCCTTTTTCCCCTCTGTAAAGAGCTGCATTATAAACATTCTAATCATGGCAGACCCAACATCTTTCTCATGGTTTTTCCATTCTGCTTCTCTAATATGATAGTGCTGCATATCATATAGATAAATGAGCATAGTTGGATTCAATTACGCTTTTTAAATGTACTGCATTATCATTGTTTTTATGCGTGTGATTAGGTGGGGGGGTGTGTTCACAGGTCACAGAACACACGTGGAGGTCAGAGGACAACTTTGTGAAGTCAGTTCTCTCCTTTCACCTTTACTTGGTTTCCAGAGATCAAACTCTAGTTATCAGGTTTGTGCAGCAACTATCTTTACTTAACCAACCATCTTATGGAAAGATTTACATGAAACCAGGAAGCAGAAAAAAATTGACCTCTGGGCTATACAGCCTAATGCCTTGTGTAGAGGAAGGCAGGTTCAAGTTTGGAAAGCATTGCAAAGAGGAGAACACCAGGTCCCAGCAGGGAAACGAACCCGATCCGTGAACTCTTGAAAGGTTTTCTGTGGCAAATGACAATCAATCCAAGGCCTGCTGGGTTAGCAATCCAGTAAAGAAGTTTGGTATGTTTCAAAGAAAGGATCTATATCATAATTCAGAGAAGAGGTCACAAGGGAGAGCTGGAGTAGATTCTACACTTGGTTGGTGGTAGGAGAGTTGGCAGAGAGGCAAAGCAAGAGTTAAGAGAGTGTGCAGAGTCGTTTCCTGAGATCAGACTACATATTTCAGGGGATTACTTTGATACCTACAGTACAGATCTTTCTGGGAAACTCAGTGCCTCCCGATCCAAAGGGGTTCCTTCACAGTTCCTATCTTCCAGTCGGAGCACTTCATGAAGTTCTTCCAAGAAACCCTTATATAGTAGCATAGATCACAGCCTTTGCTAAACAAGTGACCTTCTGATCATGGACTGTTTTAGGTAATAGTTCAAAGAAAGAAGACGGTCTTGTGGTGGGGCCTATGTATAGATACCTTCTGGGATGGATGTTTATTCTCCCTTTCCTCCTTCAGGACATTCCCTCTTTCTGTTCTCATTTCATCCAGCTCCTCTTCCACCATCCACAGGTCTGAGTCTCCTTGATACGGAGATATGATTCACAACAAATTATGAAGGACTGACATAAATCTATCTGGATGGGTAAAAGGAAGCGCAAACACTGGCATTCAAGTAGCTGTAGACAATCCATATGGCTTTGAGGAGGCCAGATACATAGGGCATGCAGCTGAGATGTGTGGGCTCCAGGGAGCTGGTGAACCTCCCTCTATCCTCTGGAAACAGTCTTTCTCTGTTCCAGCCAGTCATGCCAGAGAGGGTGTTGACCTAGTTGTGCTAGCATTTTTGATCTTCAAGAGAGAGAGAGAAAAAACTATCATTCCCTTGTAAATGCTGGAAACAATTTTTAAAAAGTAAATACAAAACACTGGGTAAGCCAAAGGAAATACTTCTATCGGCCAGATTCTGCCAGTGTGGAATCGCTTCTTTAAAGATTAAAAGCTGTAATCCGAAAATTGCCTGAAAAACTTAAGGGTGAAAGAAATGTTCTACTTGGTTGTTTGTTTGGGTTGTGGCATGATAAGAGTGGGAACCTGGCAGTTATTCTAACGTAGACAGGACCCTCTCAGTGAAAGCTAGTTTAGATGCGCAAAAGAGGGGATGCGGGATTTTCATGTCATAGTAGCAACTGGAAATATATGATGCAGTTTCCAAGCATGTACAGGGTTCAGCCAGTCAGCGGTGGTGAGGGCAGCCCTTTGACAACTAGAACTTTGGGAGTCACTAAGCCTACAGGACAAGAGGAAAGCAACCAGGAAACAGATGATCTGAGGTTTTATAAGTCCCTTAAACAAGAGTCCCTAGAAGTCCAGTGGAGGATGACAGTAAATTCTGACAACTCTGGTAAAAAGGGAAGGAGAAAAGGGAAGATGGCTTGGTTTCAGTTCCATGAGCTAAGATCCAGAGAAGGGCTTGAGTCCTAGAAAGACACATTAGTACAGAGTGTCTTATTAAGGGCAGAGCCCTATGACAGTGTTACCAAGGACAAAGCAGATCTGTCTGTCCCCGCTAACCGGAAATCAAATCTGCTGACAGTTCTTCATTCTCAGTTGCTCTCAGTGGGGAGGTTATAGCTGCAAATCAATTTTCATCAGGTGAAGACTAACTCCAGGAAAGGGTGTGTGTCCTTTACTTTTCCTGTTTTTGTGATAAAATAGTGTAACAAAAGCAACTTAAGGACAAAGAGTTTAATCCAATGCCCAGTTCGAGGGTACAGTCCATCAGAGTATGGAAGGAAAGGCAGCAGGAACTTAAAGCAGCTGGTCACGTAACAATAGTCAGGAAACACACACACACACACACACACACACACACACTATACACGTGCGCGCGCCCACGCACAGTGGGAGGGGATGCTCATGCTTGGCTCATATTTGCCATTTTATACAATCCAAGATCCCTGCCCAGTGAATTGTGTCACACAAAGATGTGTCTTCCCACATCAATTAGCCCAATTAAAATAACCCTTTACAGACCTTCTTAGAGGCTGATCTCAACATAGGTAATCTCTCCCAGGTGCGGCCAGAGGCTTGTCTCCCAGCCTGTTCTAGATCTTGTCATGTTGACAATAAACCATCACTGGGTAGATCTTAATATACAGACTGAACCTGTTGATGCCTATGGCTGTGGGTAATTGGGCCTCCGCATGTTGAAATCTCCTCAGATGGTGAGTGTTTACTGCTCTTGTGTTGGAAACACTGAAAAAATGCATCGGAACCTTCACATTAGGCACCATGCCAACTCTAGCTTAGAGAACCATGGATCTAAAACAAAAATACAATTAACAGAGAAAAGCTGGGGGAGGGGGTGCAGCTGTGCTGTACATACATTGCTGCGTTGGTATATGCGAGGCCCTGGTTCAGTCCCCAGAAACAAAACACATCGACTCACAGAGAGAAGTTGGTCTCAGAATCAGATAAGTGGATGTGAGAGAGATGCTTCCAGAAGTCTAAAGGAAAAAACTGAATCATATTTGAGGAGTTGTGACCCTTTTCAAGAGTGACAGGAAGCAAATGAGAAGTCTTGTCCCCCAAGACAGTCTTATCAGACTGGCTTCCAAATAATTTTCACAACTTTCTTAGTTCAGACATCTAATATTCCCATTCTATAAATAAGCATGGAATTGACTGTATTCATGTTGGATTGACCATGTAATACACCATGGTTACTGAAAACCTAATGGCAAGATCTTGCCAGTGAGTGCAGTCCAGTCTCTCTGATGACTTTCTATATATCATGTAGGGATAGTAGCTCTGGGTGAGCCTCAGTTTGCCTTGCATTTACAGCCTCTGTTCTATTTTCCAATTTCACAAGATTGGGGAGAGAATCAGTTGGTTAAAAACCTTTATATGGCATCAATGATCAGCACAGAGGGATACACCTTCCAGAAGAGACATATCCGAATTTGGGGGCTGTTTGGAAAAGACTGGAGACAACATTGTTATTTGGCAATCCCCAACACACCTTCAGGGCTGATTCTTTCCTAGAAGCAGTTCCTAGGAGGTAAGAACTGTGTGAAACACAAAGATTTTTCCAAAAGGGCCAGGATTCTCAGAAGTTGCATGCTGGCCTATATAAATATAAATAGAAGACTTTTATTGTTTCCATGTCAGGTTTTTCTGGGTGAAGAGAGGTGCTTATTGTAACAGGAAGCATAGCCCCTATCGTGATGTTGCTTTGATTCTGTTTTGTGCTTGGCTAATTGTGTGTTGGTTGCTTTACTTTCACACTTTGAATCTTGACACTGACTAATAGAAACCTAGTATTGCAGCTTGTACTCCAAAGAAAAAACAATTTAATAAGAGATTGCTGATTTTTTTCCCTTTCTCTTAAGAGAGAGAATTTTGCAAATTTCATCCTCAATGGCGGAAACGGTTTCCTTGGCTTGACTACAGCTGCGATAAACAGAGCCCTCCTTGCTGCTTTGCATGTAGATGTTTATGCATGGCCAGGGAAGCCTGAGGCTTTCTTTGGTAACTCACACACCTACTGCTTGGTGGAACCCCAGTGAAAACAATCAGCACCAACGTTTCACATTCTGAGCCACACTTCAGAGATTCAACCCATCATTTCAGCAACAAAGCTAACTTTGTTTCTCCACCAACCAGAAGTGCTTTTGCCTGTCTCTATCTTGCCCTAAGTGCCATGGTTTGACTGTAAGTTGCCTCATTCAACAGGCTCATGTGTTTGGATCCTTGCTAGGATTCTTACTAAGTTAGGGAACTCGTTACCTTAGCATATGTTAATGTTTGGGAATTTTGCAGCACCTTTAAGAGGTAGTGTAATGATTACTCTTAACTATTGCTGTGAGAGAGCAAAGTCAAACAACTTAAGGAAGAAAGGGAGATTTATTCAACTTAAAGTTCCAGAGGGGAGATACAGTTTTCCATGGCGGAGGCAACATGGCTGGTGGCTAAGCTGGCAGGCTAAGTCACTCCCATCCCCCTTCCACGTGACTGAAAGCTGGAGGATTCCTAGAGAGTTTCTCTTCTCTTCAGTCTTGTGTTCTGTGGTTCCTTTTATCTGGTCCACTACTGGGAAGTTCCAGTGAAATCTAGGGAGGTTCCAACCCTATCTACGGCTGGTCTTTGTATTGTAAATGTGTTGATCTGGATAATCTCTTCAGGTGGTCTCTGCTGATCTTAGTTAATGCCAGGCGTGTCAGGTTGGGACCCAGGATTAATTATCACAGGTAGGGTCTTACTAGCGCAGCCAATCACAGGGGGCAGGGCCTCAAAGCTTGGTAGTTCAACTCTGCTTCTTAAAGGCCACTGTGACCTGAACCAGCCACCTGTTTTCTGTCTCCAGCAATTCCTTCACTACATGATTCCCACTATAATGGACTATATTCCCTCTGGAACCAGAGCCAAATAAATATCTCTTTCTCCCTGGGTCGGAACGTTGTCCCACAGCAAAGAGCAAAGTAACTAAACACTAAGCACCAGTTTATCCCTAGATTTAAGGAGGGATTTAGTATGGTGGAAACATTTCTCCTTTTTTTAAAGGCCAAATTTGGTATCCCACTGTTGTTTACAGTCTATACGGCCAGTGCCAAGTTATTTCACTTTTGCCATCAAATGAAGCTCACGTCCAAAGCTCTGGTAAGTGAGGAAAAAGAAGCCCATGTATCAAATCATACTAAATGTAACTGTTTCTTTCATTTTCTTTTTAGATATCTTATTCATTTATGAAAGAGATGAGGTACATGTATGGAGGTCAGAGGACAACTTTTGCAATTTGATTCTCCCTCCTCCATGTGGGCTCTGGGGATCAAACTCGGGTCTCCAGGTTTGTGAGCAATTGCCTTTACTCATTGAGCTATCTCTCTGGTCCTGCTTTTTTCTTTCTTTTCTTGCCTTTTAACTCATCTCTCTCAATGTTTAATATTGCTTTGATCCCAATTCCATTCCTCAGGCTTTGGATCAAGATTGGTGTACAGGTAGAAGTAAGTAATCCATTAGAAAATTCATTTTAAGACCAACAAGATGGCTTAGCAGAGAAAGTATTTGTCACCAAGCCTGAGTTTGACCTAGAACTCTAACACGGTTATATACATATATGCATATGCATGTAACTGTTTATATATACTATATATGTGTAGTTTGCAAATTTAATTTTAATATTTGATTTCTTTATAGTGCTGGGGTTGACCCTAACACTTTATGTATGCTAGGCAAGTATTACCAATGGCCTGGAAGCACAATCCAATCATGTTTTAACTTTGTCTTTAGTACCAACAAAGAATCCTTTACATTCTCAGAATTTCATTGCTCTGCTCTCTTTAGGGCCTATGCCACTGAACATACACTGTGTCCGAAGTTATTAATAATATATACTGTTATGGTTGAAGTTTGGTGTCAACTTGATAGTTGCAGACTGTTTGGGGCACTGTGGAGGGTTAGTGGTTGAAATGTCTCCTGAACAAGTCTGCAGGTACTTGATTGATTGTTGTGGAAAACCCAGCTCATAGTGGGTGGTACTTTCAGTGGTGGACCAGATAATAGGAGGTGTGAGGAGGAGGGATTTGCTCTTCCCTTATCCTGTGTCGATTTGCTGTGGAGTCTACTCTGCGAGCATTGTGTACATTTAGAGCATCGTGGCCTTCTTTGTTGCTGCTGCCGCCTCCATCTTTGGCTGACTTGGAGCTTCATCTTTTCCACCACATTGCTGTTGTTCCTGCTGCTTTGGAGCCTGGACTCTAGGCCTTGCTGCTGTTCGCTGTTCATCACTGACGTCGGATCCCAGCTGTTCTTTACCAACATCGGAACCCAGCACCTTCGACCCTTCAGAGAAGTAAAGGCTTGAGACCTTCTTGGGAACTTCTGGCTTTGTGGAACATTCCAGTCAAAAAAAGAGGTGACTGTGGGCGGTTACTCTGAAGGACATTATTTTTTATTGTGAGTTATTTTGATAAATATATTTATTTATATTACATTCTGTAAATTCTGTCTCTTCAGAGAACTCTGACTAATACAGATACTTTTGTTCCTTGGTAATAACCAGTTCTTGACTCATACACGGTGTGGGCCAGCATTGCCCTGCCCAGCCAGGCTGCTTGAAGAGATTCTTTATGTATTCTCTGGTTATAGCTTTCTACACTCTGGCTCCAGCTGAATGGACGCAGGCAAGCACCTGAACAGTGTCACACATAGGTCAGCATAGGTCAACACTGACAAGGAAAACATTTCCAATGTCACAGTTAGACACAGGTGTCAACTTGACAGTTGAGGGTTTGAGCTCTGGGAACATTTGTAGAGAATTGTGGTTGAGTTAGGCCCAGAGCAAACCTACAGGAAATTGTCTAGCTGATGGGGAAGACCCAGCCCATGGGTGGGATTAGGCCTTGAAATAAAATACAGACAGCTGGTTGAGAGAGTTGGCATCTTTGTGTACGGCAAGTAAGGATCGTTCCTCTCTCAGCCATTACTTATAGATGGTGTGGCCAGTTCTTTTAGCTCTGGTGTCGGTGCATGCTTTCCCATCAAGCTAGACTACAGACTATAACCTGACTATTGACTATCTATCATAAGAAAATAAACCCCTTGTTCCCTTAAGCCATTTGATGGTCATTGTAACAGTTACTCTTAACTATTGCTATGAGAGAACATTCAAAGTCAAGGAACTTAAGGGAGAAAGGGAGATTTATTCAGCTTATGGTTCCAGAGGGAAGGTACAATCTCTCAAAGCAGAGGTAGCATGGCTGGCTGGCCAAAGCTGGAGGAGGCTAAGTCACTGCAGACATCTTGAAAGCTGAGAGCTGCAGACTGCTTGCAGCAAAGGCAGATTTCTCTTGGAGGTAGAGTGGGACTAATCCACTTCAAGACCCACCCCTTGTGACTGCCTTCCTCTAGCAAGGCTCCACCTCTCAAGGTGCCATGACCTTGCCAAACACATGAGACTGTGGGGGACACATTTCAAACCATGACAGTCATTTATCAGCAACCATGCAGATGAACTGCAACATCCAATATGCATAAAGGTGACAAAGTTTATTAGATTTTAGGGAAGAGGAGGAGTTAATAGTTACTGTTAAGTAGTTCCATGAAACAGACTGGAGTATGAGTAATCCCAAGTTTGTTCTTATTTCAAGAGAATACTATGGTAAAAAAAAAACAATAAAAGCATGAGTCATTAAGTAATTATCCATGATGATGTGATTTAAGTAGACACAAAATATGAAGTCACAAAGTTGAAACATATTACCTTTAGGCTTTGGTGTAGAGAGCACAACAAAACAGAGAAAGACTAACAGTAAAAGTATTTGAAAACATGAACCAGAAGATCCTCTCCTCTCTCCAAATTATGATTTATTGATATCATTTGGGTGATGTTTCACGTGACAATCAAAGATATCTTTCCTTTCCAGAAAAAGCACACAAAATGAAATGTAACTCTAAAAGCCTTTAAGATTATCAGTATTATTAACAGGGTGATTAGGGGACCTGTGACAGTATTTTGTGATTATATTCCAAATAGCTTACTTAATGAGACTTGGGGAAGCTAACCTCCATGAAGAATACGGAAGTCAGCTCTGACTCAACAGCTGTCCACAGAAAATATTTGTCTTCACCAGGATGAGCAAGTTAGGAAAGTTCATGATTGTAGATCAAGTTTCCCTGTAGGTTCATGAAAAAAATACCATGAAAAATTGGGCAGATGTTTTAAAAATAATTCCTTTAAACTACCATATGAGGCAGTGTCATTTGTAAATTAATTTATAATGAAAACGAGAAGCATATGGAACGATGTCCATCCCAAGGTTCCAGATTTTCTCCACATTGGAATGACTTTGACTTTGATTTCTTGCATAGTCTTTTGACCATTTTGACTGAAAGATCACCTCCCCTAAAAGCAAACCTTGGTTGCTCCCATGCAGAGAAGATGGACCCACCATGAGAAACTGCAATGGGCTTTAGGAAAATACTTTAAAATCAACAAGTAGAGAATCATTGTTTTCATAGTGTAATGAGTTCAGATCCCCTGTCCCCACATAAAAACTCTGGGCAGAAATGGCTGCGGCCTGTAATTCTGGCCTTGGAAGGTGGAGCCTGGGAAACCCCAGAGCCAAACAATAATGAGGTAGAGCAATCCAAGACGTCATCCTTAGTTCTCCATAGGCACACACATTCAAGTGCCTTTTCGTATGTACACATACACAGACAGGCACGCACTTGCACATGCACTCAGGCCAAAAAAGAAAAAAAAAAAAAAGGAAGAAAGAAAAGAAAAGAAAAAAGAATTGAAATCAAAATTTGCATTCTGATCTTTGAGACCATGTTTGATGTGGTCCTATTTTCTCTCCAGCCTTTTCTTTTTCCTTATGCCACAGACCTCCAGACCTACTGAACTTCTTTCGTTCTCTCCCTAGAGCACACTGGCTTTCTCACCTCAAAGTTACACACAAGTGTTTTGCTCTCTCCTCAGCAGGAACTCCCTCTACTAACTTACTTTTTTCCAGAAAATTCTTCTCATTCTTTTCAGGTTATATGCCACATTTTTTTTTAACAGATCTTGCAAACCCAGCTAAAGGATTCCTTCTCTCCTCAATCCTTTGTTGGCTACTATCACAGCACATATCATAATCTGAAATGTTTCTATTAGTTTATTGTATTTTGTACATGAAATAAATGTCTATCTTACTGACTTATCTTTCAGGTATCTTGCAGAATGCCTAACTCATAGAAGGTATCCAATTAATAAATAAGTGAATAGATATTTCCCTTCTCATGTATTTGTTATCAATATGATATAGTCTGATCACCTGATTTGAGAGTTAGTGACAAAATTTTCCAAAAGTAGTGAAGAACCCAGGACCTTCTCAATCTTGCATCTTTTTTATGCATTCAAGATGGTACAACATGAACAGTGTTGTCAAGTTTTGCCATAACCTCAGTTTGGAGACTGGCCCCTTTAGACCACAGTTAGTCCAGCCTCTTCTGCTAACAGAGGAGGACTTTCCCTAAGTAATTGCTTTAGAGGAGCAGAAAATCCTTTGGAACTCTAAGGAATTTACATCATTTGAGTGAGGTCCTGCTCTTAAGGTGTCTTACTGTTCTGGACTAGAGCATGCTACAGCTCTTGAATGCTCTAATTTCTTTAACAGCAACTGTTATTTGGTTGTGTGTATCTGCCTGGTTTAGCGTTTTAAGTTTTCCCAAATCTTTCCTTGTCAAAATTCATATTTTTATTTCATTTTACCTGACTTGCTCTTTTTTTTCACTGAAGAACTGAGTAAGAGTACTAATAAGAAACCATGCCACAGATTCAGACTATGATGTCTTGAAACTTCCTTTTTTAAAGACATCAGTCTGTTACATTTAAGTTCAACTTTAGACAGGCTTTCAATGACATTGGCAAAATGTAGTCAATCTCTGCTGAAACATCTCTGTCCGTAGTCCAGTTCCCAAAATGTCTCTGTTTCCTTCTAAAACTTCGTGAGCCAGGCCTCCACTATCCACATTCTATGAGTATTACTGTCTTCTAAGCCTTTGTAAGAATGGTTCATTTGAGCTCTATTTAGAGCATCCAGTGGCTTTTATAGCACAAATTTTTAAAGTTCTGCACATTTACCCTTCATTCCAAAAACCACATGCTCAAAATGGCAGTAACAACTATAATCATACTTATCTAGTAGCAGTTCCCTTATGGTACATTTGCATTCTTTGATACCAAATTCTCTCAGACTCATAATGATGCTCCACTTCTTGGTACAAGTTTCTGTTGAAATTATTCTTCTACTAATGTGATAACTTGCTCTGACCAGACAGTTTAAGGGAAAAGGGGCTTATTTGGATTATGATTCCAGAGAGGATCGAGGCGTGGCAGCAGAAGCAGAAGACCAGTTTAAGCTACTCAGGAAGTAGGAAGAAAGTAGAGAGAGAGAGAGAGAGGCCTGGCTGCCAAATATCACGAACACCTAATGATGTGTTTCCACCAGCAAAGTTTTACCTCCTAAAGGTCATATTACCTTCCCAAATAGCATTTCTAGTTGGGGATCAAGGAGTCGATCACATGAGCCTGTGGAGCAAACCCATATTACTATAGGTTCATATGGGAGCCTAAGAGAAAGAAAGGAGACAGAGCCCCAGTGGAATAGGAACAAGACACAAACACGGGGTACTACTGAGCTACTACAGCCTATCTTTAGAACCTATGGCAAAAGCTGGGGTGAGGCATCAGAGGGAATCTGGACTCTGGAATCAGCACAATGAGGAGGAATCCAGGTTCCCGTTTAAGGCATAGCCTTAGACTTTCATGCAGCAGATACTTAAGTTTTGTAAAACCTAAGCTTCCAATCACTTCTAGCATTCCTGGATAGAAATTTCTGCCTTATTCCCAAGGACAAGAATTGAGATACCTGCCCCCAAACTGCCTGCCTACTTTCTATCCCCTGTTCTCATCACTAGCAAGAAGCAACTGGAGGGCAGAAAGGCTTATTTTGACTCATGGTGTGAAGGGGCATAGTTAATAATGTCCAGGAACTCACGGCAACATGTTACCATATGTTGGCAGTCAAGAAATAGAGGTAAATACTGGTCTTCAGCTCACTTTTTCCTTTGTTTTTAATATAGGACCTTTTGTAAAGCTCATCAATAGCAAAAATAATAACAATATCCAATATCATCACTGAATGGATGGAGCAGGAAAGTCTCAGACAGCCTCACAGATGCTAGGGATTTTTTCCCCTTGTTTTTGTCATTTTAGAGGATCTTCCTTATACATGTAGAGGAGTAGAAAGCATTTATGTCATCTGTTCCCTAGAAAAGATGACTTAGTATGACTGGAAGACCCTGAGAGTCTGAACAAGTGTTAAAAGTCAAACCCAAGTGCTCTGAAGTGTGCTCCACCACTATACAAGACACCCAGTGCAAAATATAGCTGCAGAGAAACCTACACAAATCCTATTTTTGTAAATTGGGGGGGGGGGTCACGTTCTTTAACAAGTGCTTCCTCAGCTTTAGCATTACCTCTCCCTTTGTTTGTCCAACCTTTCATCTATTGACTTTTAAAATTAAAAATAAACGTGGAAAAAAAAATAACACAATAGAGATTCAATAGCTAAGTGATCACACAGCACTTGCCCTACAAACGAAACAATTAAAATCCATCAGCCAGATAAGGTTTTTGTACTTTGGTGCTAGACTTTCCGTTGCTTTGACCCCTCTCCTTCCGGCATCCTGTTCTGGGACAGAAATGACACTGCAAAGATTTCCTGTCTGTGCTTGTTCCCTCCGCGTCTGACCCCTCACTGCATCCTCTCTCCATCTATTTGGAGAGCAATGATTTGGTTCCTGTGGAATTCCTCCCAGTTCATGTGTTTCATGGCACGTTGCTAATTTGAGATGCCACATAGCTGACCAGCAACCGTGTTGCACTCATGCCACTCATTTAGTCTCCCACTCCAATGGTTATTAGTAAGGTTGGGAATGTCACAGTCTCCACTATTACTGATAGGATCCCCACTCACTGAAGTCTACCAGCTTCTACTGTTTTGCCTGAAACAAATCCATTCCTTCAGACACTTCCTCAAGGTTCATGCAAGTTTGAAATATTTCAGCTGTCAGTAATAAGTGCCCGCTGGGATATCTTGAGGAAAATCCTCCAGGTAAAGCATGCCTTAGTTAGGTGCAGGTATCAACTTGACAGTTGAGGCTTGAGCTCTGGTCATATTTGTAGAGAACAAGGAACTGTAACCAGACCATCATAAACCAAAATAAACCCCTTGTTTCTTTAAGCAATTTGGCTGTGAATTTATTGGCATCAATGCAACATCCAGAGTAACTGCAACCAAGTCTGAAATCAAAAAATCTGGACCGAAGCATTAACATCTCGCTCCTCTTACTGCCTGCAGGGCTTGCCTTTGTCTCCAGAAGATCCCGTGTCTAGAATTAAGATTTCAGTTCCTTGTATAACAGACAATATCCATGCTTAATTCTGTGGTCTACAAAACACTTAGCACATTGTTGCCCAGTCAGAATACATTAAGTAGGAGTCCTGCCCATCTTCCCATAGAACAATAATCAGAAGAAGATGGTCCTGTTGCCTTTGTGATGCTATCCTTCCCATGATTTCAGTATCAGTGGGAGTGGGAGGCCAGAGCAGGTGGAGAACATGGGTCATGGGCTGTGACATCAGAATGCTGCTTGCTGAAGGATGCCTGCACTGTATAAGGAAGCTTTGTTACTTTTTGTGCCTATCTGCTGGCCTGTCAGTGGTGGACACCACAGCTGCCTCCTGCCACTCCAGATGCACAAGTGGAATTTACTTCTTCCTTCTTAAAGTGATCTTTCTTCCCTCTCTCTTTTCCCTTTCTCCTTCCCTCTCTCTACTGAGAGATTCTAATTACTTACTTTTAAAACCCACAGCTGAACACCATTGTTTGACCTTTCAGAAACCATAAATTAATTCTTGGCTTTGTTTAAGTTCAACTATCTGGAGGTTAAAACTGCTGGGAAGGCTCAGCAAAGGAACTGGCCCAGAGGAGTTATGGAATGTACATCAAAGAATATCTTTATCTATTTTCTGTTGCCATCAGTTAACACCTGAGACTGATTTACTTTACAAAAGCAAGAGGTCTATTGAGCTCACAGTTTCAGAGACTGAGATTTCAAAATCTGGAGACCTCAGCCTCTTGACAAGTCTTTCTTGACTGGATCACAAAATGGTAGAGGAATAGAAAGAGAGACAGTAGCATGCAGAAGACATTGAGTAATGTAAATTATTTTATGTCAAGCCTTTCTCAGGAGAAGGAACTTTCTTGACAAGATCAGCATTCACCTCTTCGCAAGGTGCTACCCCTAGTGAGCTAAGCACCTTCCACAGGTCAACTTCTTACAGGGTCCATTTTCCAACCTTGCCATACTGGGCACTAAGCCTTCATCCAATGTCCTTTGGGGGACACACTGAAACATACCCAAACCATGTGGGGGAGAAAGGAGGAAGCAGAAAAGGACTGAGGAGAATACTTTCGGACATGGTTCCACACATGTTACTTGATTCGTTGCAAGCCTTCCAGAGCAAACTAAGTCTAAGAGATACGCATGCCCTGTGTGTGCCTCTATGAGACTCAAAGATGTGAAGGAGCCAGGAAGAGTAGCATCAGCAACAGCAAAACCAATTATTACTGAAGATGATTGATGTCACTTCCACAATCATGGGGACACTAGGCTGGAAGAAATAACCCTAGTATCCCTATAGATAGAATTTAGAGAGATGAAGCCACTGAGGATTGCTTCAGAGGAATCTGTAAAGGTAGCTTCCCCTAACTTCCAGGTCCTCTCTGGTTATGAGCCAGTAGAGTACAAGGAAGATGAGCATAGTCTCTGCTCTTTTTGCTTTTGGATACTTAAGGCCCTGTTATGCTAAAGCCTTCTTGCAGCTTTAGTCCCACAGCCCCTCCTGATGTCCAGATATGGTTCTCCTCCATCTCTACTGTCTCCCAGAGTAACCACCATGTTATTCTGCTGCTTGCCCCTCATCTTTGTGGGGTGGGAGGAGGAGGTTCAGTCTCTTTCAGCTGGATGCTATCTGTGCTTTCTCGAGTTGCTGCTATGGAGACAAAGACCAGGTACTGTTTCTGTTTGCCATGCTTGCTATTAAAAGACAAGCATGGAATGCGAGCCCAAGATGTTCAGTGAATCAACCTGGAACTTACCTCTCTTTAAAAATTCTAATAGAGGGTAATTCATGCAAGTTTGTTGGCAAGCCATCTGCCTCAGGGACCGAGCACAGGTTAGATAATTAAACTCAACCTGTTCTTGCATGGCTGCCTGACTTACCGTTTACCTTGCCTCAGACTCCTTGCCTCCATCCAAAAACCCACTCTCCATACTAGTTAACCCATTGTTCCCCCAAACACCTGTCTTACCTTCTTATTTTTGCTCAGTCTGTCCACCTGGAAAGCCCTCACTTTCCTCTCCTCTCCAGATCCTGCTCATTTGCTTTACAAAATGCTCCCAACCTCCAGGACCAGCCCTCCTCCTGAATTCCAAGAAGAATGAAATCTATGGAATTCAGCTGGTAATTGATGACGGGTTGCCTTGTGATATTTCTTCCATCATTACGTTGAACTAGTATTAAGATTTTGAATTTTAACATAACTCTTTGCACATTTAAGTGGAGTATAGGATTTTCAAGGACAGCAGATGGATTGCATATAATTTTTAATAGAAAAAATGGACTGATTGGCTGATCTCTCTGTCTCTGTTTTTGTTTTGCACCTCTCTCTCTCTTTCTCTCTCTCTTTCTCTCTCTCAAACACACACATACACACACACACACACATACACCCACACACACACGCACAAAGTCAACTGGACAAAAAAATGCATCCAATTACTTTAGGTCACATCTAGTGAGTGATAAACACTGTGGGAGACTGGAGACTATCAAGCACTTTTAACCCAGGGAATTGAGGTCTGAGTTGGAAAAGGAAACCTTGAAGATGGTTCTGCAGGAGCTGAGGAGGGGGTATGAGGAGGGACGTGTACACTGTCTGTGCCAAAAGTATTCTGGTAGCTTACTTCCAAAGAAAGACATACTACTCAGAAAAATATGCTCGACTCCACTCCTGCTTCAAGCTCCTTCCCTCCACCTACAACCAACATACTGACTGTTTCTCTTTTCTTCCCGTCTCAAGCCCTTTGAGCATGCAGACTAATGCGTTCTCTCTGGAGATGGGCATTTCTGAAATTCAAGATGAGGACTTTGAGTCCTCATCATACAAAGAAATGATAAGAACTCCTTAAAGGACTGAGTGTACGCAGCGGACACCCTCTAAGAGGACACTGTCTTGGACTCTCCTGTCTTAAATAGTGACATGTTCTTAGCAGGTAGTACAGCAAAATGGATTACCATTTCCAAGATTAAAACATGTCGTTTCCTGTCTTGTTCCTTGTTCACCGCCCTATCTCCTATCTTTAGACCTTTTTGTGGCAAGCTGACTGGTCAGCTGTGAACAGTTCCGTAGAAAGTCTGTCATAGAAAAAAATGCGACTGATAATTTTTCCACCTCTTTCCCATGTTATGTGCCAGCATGAGAAGCGAGGATATGGAGAGTTTGAAAAGAATAGAGTAGCAGCAGCAACAGGCTCCTTGTTTAAAGGACCCAAATCTATCATGTCAGTGAGTTTAAAGCAGGATCTCCCCCAGCTGAGCCATCACGTCCAGTGCCATTTTCATGGAAAGCCCTGAGCCAGAGACCGAAACTAAGCCACCCAGTTTCCTAGCCACACTTTCTGTGAGATTCTAACCATAGGCTTAGGCAACTAAGACTTTAAATAATTTGCTTTGCATCAGTAGATAACTAATCCACTATTTAGCTATGACAGGCCATTTGGAAACAGTAAAGAACATCCAAATGCCTCTGATAATGTTTACAGCATTTTCTGCTGTGGGTCTGAAAGCCACAGATTGTCCATTCCAGATAAAAGAGTTGGATTGGTGCAGAGCGGTCTCTTGTTTCTGCCCGTCTTTTCCCACAGGGAAACTGGCTGATGGTTAGTAACTGACCATGAGATAGACAACTCAGTCATAATATCTGATAAAAACCAACACCATAGGGCTGAAGAGATGGTTCAGGGGTTAAGACTCTGCCTTCAAAAGCACAAAGATCTGAGTTGCGATCCTGGATTCCAGGTAAAAACACCAAGCAGAAATGGTCATGGCCTTCACTTAGGGCTCTGGAAGGCAAAGCCTGGGAGATCCCAGAAAAACGAAGGTAGAGCAATCCAGGATGATTCCAGAAGTTACCCTTGAGCCTCCACTGGCATATAGAGTACCCTCTGATCACACACACACACACACACACACACACACATAGCCACATATACAAAAAAGAATATCCATTGTCTTTCAATAACACTGCATTACAGTGGCCTCTTTAAACAAAAAGGAATCAATAGTATCAAAGGTGGCACTTAGCCCGTTCTGCTTGTCAAAATGAATGCAGACAACTATTCACAGCAGTAATCATGTCTCCAAACTTGTCAGTTCTAGTACTTACTCAGTAGAGAACTAAGCTACTATATCCCTGCTTGAGATTTTCCCGTCAGAATAAGTCTCATGAAAGGTCAAGGGTCAGCAAACCGCAATCTACAGGACAAATACACATCACTGCCTCTTTCTATACACAAGGTCTTATTGGAATATAGCCATTCTCATTTGCTTGAGTTCACCTATGGCTGCTTTTTGCTGCAAGGATGGAGTTGAACAGCTGAGATCAAGTTGTTGAAGTCCACAAAGACTATATTTTGTCACCTGGCCCCTGACAGAAAAAAGTATGGTGTAAGAGGATATAATGGTTTCTGTGGTCAACTTTGAGAAAAATTGGGTAAAACAAATTTAAACTAGATTTGCTATAAAACTAGTAGATTTGCTATTCAACTTCTCAGAGTTGTAAATCTGAAATTGGGCAACATGGAATGCTGTACTTTTATAACATGATTTCCTTTTAACTGGGAACAGAAGCTGTTTGTGGCAGAGATAGTCTTTAAGGACTGGTGTTCAACTATTGAAGATAATACTTCTGAGCTGTGAGAACTTTAGCCTTTGAAGTGGTAATCTTGCCAGCTATGGAGTCAATCAGAAGCATTGCCAATTTTAAACCTTTAAAAGCATCCACAACTGGGCAGGGGAGATGGTTCAGGGGGTAAGCCTTTGTCTCACAAGCAAAAGGACCTGAATTCACATCCCAGATCCCACGTGAAAGTGCCAAGCAGAAACGGTGGTGGCCTGTACTTCCAGCCCTAATAGACAGAACCTGGGAAACCCCAGAACAAAGCCAATAAAGAGATAGAGCAATCCAGGAATCCAGGATGATTCCTGAGGTCACCCTTGTGCTTCCACAAGCATATGCACTCACGTGACCTTTCCTACACACACACGCGCACACACACACACACACACACATACACACACACACACACACACTTCATAGCTAGTTTCAAATATTCAAGGGAACTGCAAAGGGATGGTTATATTAATCACAATCCCAAAGTTCAGTCACAAATAAAAAGATACTCATTGGATATAGGCTAACGTTCTCATTTTTTTTTATTTATTCTTTGACAGTTTCATAGATGAATACAATGAATTTAAACCATTTCCATTTCATAGTTCTATCCCCCCTCCTGATCCTATTGGAAGCTTTCCTCACAGCTTGTCTCCTCTCTTACTTTCATGTCTTTTTGTTTGTGTGACTCACGGAGTTTGTTCAGGGTTGCCTGCATTAGCAGGTCAATGAATACTTGCTGAATCATGAATAACAGTGGACACACCAGAGAAATTGGCCCCCCTTCCCATAGCCAACATTAACCCTCAGTAGTCCCTCAGTGAGATGTGGGGCTATGACTAATGGTAGGTTCACTCTTGCTCAAGTCCTTGTTCAAGTACCTGTGGAGGTAAACACAGCTACATTGAATTCTTGGGTGCCGGAGCATCATCATGTCCCTAAGACACCATACGGCAACACCCCTCTCCACTCTCTGATTCTTACATTCCTACTGCCCCCTTGTCCGTGATGTCCCTTGAGTTCCCTAAGGGGAGGGGGTGATTTGGATCTGCTGCTTATGTCCAAGCTCTCTGCAGTGACTTCTTTCTCTCCATTTTGGCCAGCGATGCTCTGTATTAAATGTCTTTATTACTAAGTAAGTTTCTTAGTTGAGGGCTGAGAATTCCACTGCCCTGTGGGCATAATGATAAGTCTTTAGAATGCAGTTTTATATTGTGACAGAGATATAAACCATCCTGCAAGCTAGGTTCAGCCCCTACTGAGGCTGAGATAGGAAATTTTTAACCTGGTCCTTTACAAGAGAACTTTCAAGGAGATGTGAGTCTAAGGGTCAGGGCGTAATGACTGTCTCTGGAATTATTCTCAGCAAACCGTAGTTATCCTGTAGCACTGACTAAGACTAACTGCTTATCTTGTCATTTGTAACATTCAATTCAGATCTGGGGGGACTTTCACATGATTTTTTTTTCTGTATAAAAACCCATTTGAGGGGCTGGAGAGGTGGCTCAGGGGTTAAGCCTCTGCCTTGCAGGCAGAAGGTCCTTAGTTCAGATCCCAGATCCCACTTGTAGGCACAAGGCAGAAGCGGAGGCAGCCTGCATTTCTGGTCCTGATAGGGCAGAGTCTGTGAATCCCAGGGCAGAGTAAACAAGGAGGAGGTGGAGGCAGTCCATGGTTCTACACACACACACACACACACACACACACACACACACACACACACACACAATTGAATAAAAATAAAAAAAAAAACCATTTGAGAAACTGCTTGGGGCTGTGCTTTGGGATCTGAACCACTGAAGTAAAAAAGTGTTCTATTCAACTTAATTTATGTCTGGTGTTTCAATTGTGGTTGACACCTTGTAACAAGATCATATCCATATAGCAAAGTATTAGTAATTTATTCACCCCTAGGGACAGACTCACTTTCTATAGAACTGGCTATGATAAAATAAACAAAAGGTCTGGGAGATGGATCGGCAGCTATAGCACTTGCTGAGAAGGATAAAGGATTGGACTTCGGGTCCCCAGGTCCCAGGTAAAAATGCCAGGTGATTGGGCCAACCTCCTATAATCCATCCTAAGGTCCACGGATGGTCCTGACACTATTGGCACTGAGCACATTCCATGGGGCTCACTTCTCTGAACTGTCTCCAGCTAACTGAAGGAGAGAATCGCTGGACGTGTGCAGGTGATGACTAAGCGCACACTAGGGAATGTAGTGAGGTATGCTGTTCTCTGCTTCACAATGTCTTCAAAGGTAAGAGGAAAGAGGGAACATGCTTGATGCTTGCTGCCTGGTGTGTTTGGTTTGTCTTCCTATTGTTGAACAAGTAATGACCAAGCAACTTAACTGAGCAAGGTTTTATTCTTGTTTATGATTCTGATTACAGTGCATAGACCAGCTTGGCAGGAGAATTCATGAGAACCTCAGGAACTGAGGGAACTGGCCCACGCCACATCTTTATGTGCCTCTCTGTTCCTCCCTGCTGACAATGAGGGCCAAACTGGCAGCAGGAGGCTTGGGAAGTTAAAAACGGAGGTTCAAAGAGAGCAAGGAAGAGAGAGGAAGTTGACAAACAGGCCACCATCTCCAAGCTCCTATAGCTACACATGGGGAAGACTCAACTCCAGAGGAGGGCACACAGGCTTTGGATCTGATAAAGAGGGTTGAATTTTAAATAGCAAACTGAACAGTTCTAACCACCAAAAGTGACCGGAAGGTTAGAAGAGCTGGCCAAGGCCCTGCTGATTAAGTAGCATCCCAGCAAGAAGAGGGGCAGTTGAAGGGGCTGCCACAGGATTGTAAAAACTGCTTCATGTGTATGTATAATCATGGTATGTAAGACTCTCTAAGATTTTTTTTTTTTTGCATAAAGTAAACATTCCGGATACAGTTGTAATATGTTTATACTTCGGAGGCTTTTTTTCCCAGGAGAAATTTGAAGGCAACATGCAAGTTTTTTCTCCATCCTGCCAGTGAGCACTCAGAGAGGGGATGCTGCGTACTCAGAGGCCCTCGCGCTGCTGCAGCCTTCTGTCTTCGCCTCTACCATGAGGTAGCTCACTCCCCCTCAGACCCAAATGTGATCTGTTTTTAATTGGGAACAGAACTCTTCAATCCTTGAGCCCAAAACAAATTAAAAAGGAGGAAGAGGAGGAAGGGCAGGAACAGAAAACTTTTTGTTTTTCCTCTAATTTGAGAATCTGTGATTTTTTTTTCATGGTTTTATCAGTATGAAGACTTATTTTGTTGTTGTTTGGTGGGAGTTTTTTTAATGATCCTTTTCCTTTCTCTCTCTCTTTTTCCCCACAGTTCTCTACTCAAAGCCTAAATTTATCTGTTTTAAAAAATCCATCTGGCTTTTGTGTGATAGAAGCCCACACAGGCCTTCCAATCGTTCCAGAAGCAACGGAGGGAGCTATCAAATGGAATGAGTTTAAAATGAAGGGGACAGTAAGCTAATTAAGGGCTGAGTTTCTTAATAAGGAATAAAACACCACAGAGAACACTCAGGAAAGTTTCAAAGACTAAAACAGTTCGTGGAGGGGGGAAAAAGAATAAATGACTTGGCCAATTTTTCAATTTATACCCCCAAAATAAACATATCCATTCGCATATGCATCAACACAAAAATGTAAATATCACTTGAATAATCTCAAACTAAGTTTAACATGAGAGGGAAATAAAAATAACCCTGGATCTAAAGACCAAGTATAAAATAAGCCAAAATATAGATGCAACAAAGCTAGAAATGATGGTACTCTCACTGGAAAAGACTTCTCATTGGTTTTCTTCAAAATTTTTGTTCTCTGCCCCCTTATATACTAAACATAACAAAGTTTCTTTGATCAAGAGATGAATAATATCCAATACAATGGAACTTTCATGCTAAGGAAATGGCTCAGGGATTAAGCCTTTGCCTTGAAAGCAAAAGAACCTGAGTTCAGATCCCGGAATCCACATAAAAACACTGCAGAAATGGTGTTGGTCTGCACTTCCAGTCCTCGAACTCTGAGCCTGAAAAACCCCAGAGCCAGCAATAAGGAGGTAGAGCAATACAGAATGATCCCTGGTGTCACCCCTTGAGCTTCCACAGACACACATAGTGCCCTCCTCTACACACACACACACACCTATACATACAAACACACACAAAAAAGAGACTTCGGTCCAAGTAATACTGGTACAAATGAAATTCATTCCATTTGACTCTATTTGTATTGTTTTAAATTAAGGATAATGAACAAAGAAATTTGAAAACAAAGCCCTTAGAAAAGATGACCGTTTCTACAAGTTATTGGAAAGCATGTAGATTGAAAATGTGGATAATATATTCCTGCCATACTGGAGTGACTTAGAAAGGGACCTACTAACCAGCCATGGGCTTGGATGCTCTTGTCTAGCTGGTCCCAGAGGTGTTTAAAGAGGGGCTTTGAGGCAATGGACCGTCATTCACTTCTCAAGAAAGCTGCTAACCACCGTGGGCCCTGTGGAAATGAATTAACCCTTTAGGAAATGAATTAAGAATCCATTTGTGAAATGTTCCTTTGAGTTTCATAAGGAAATGAGATGATATAATTGCATGTTGTGGCAAAGTGAAATCAGGGTGTGGTTGTGTCCAACATTTCTTTGGTGAAATTAAAGGAAACAAGCAATCCCTTTGAGGTCTTTCACTTTCTAAAAGCAGATTTTTCGTGGGCAGAAAATAAAGTTGTCATGAATTACAGAAATGGGGAGAAGGTGGAGAGATGGGTGGAAAATTCTCAGAATTTAAACCAGATGAGCTAATCCTCAGTTCCTGCAAACAGATTTCAAAAGCTGAATCTGACCCTCAGTGAGTTTAGGAACATTTGGGAGAATTTTCTAGATAGGGTGAGAAAAGTCACCAGTTAACCATCTTCTGTGTCTCTTTTAAGAGAAAGTGAAATCCAGCTTGGGGCCTTACGCATTCTTCACGGGACTCAGTAGAGAACTGAAAGGCAGCCTGAACTCCCACCCTTTCCTTCTGTCTCACCAATCCCACTGTCACACACACACCCACTATTGCAATCACCTGCTACTGAATGCCTGCCCACCCCACCCCCAACTCTGGGTTCCTTCAATCTCTCCTACAAAGTCAGACTGATTCTTGGTAAATGCAAATCATCATGTATGCCCTGATTAAAACCTTCTAGTCAGTTTACATTACCCTCTGGGTGGAGGGGGGAAACGGGGTGGGGGGGAATCCAAACTCTCTAGTAGATAATAACATTTTTAGGCCACCTAGCTGTTGCCGTGAAACAAACTGCCAGTTATTCATTTTTCTGATACGGGCTCCATGTGGCAAGAAGCTGCATGTGTTTGTAGGTTGGCTGCGCTTCTGCTTCCTCTCTGTTTCTGTCTGGTATGCTCAGACCAGGTTCCTGCAGACAAGTCAGCTTGAGAGAAAATATCTCTCCCTCTCCCTCTCCCTCTCCCTCTCCCTCTCCCTCTCCCTCTCCCCTCGCCTTTCCCTTCCCCCTCCCCCTCCCCTTCTCTCCTTTACATTTGCAGGCAAAACATGATGAAGAAGTGGATTTGCCCATTAGGACATAGCAGAAACAATTTTTAGGTCCCACAGCAAATTCGAGTCCCTTTAATTTTATTCATTTTAATTTATTTCAAAATCAGAAGAAGAAAATCAATATCACAATAATGAGTATAACGTAACGAATCTGCTTGTATACGTTTCTATTACACACATGATTATAAATATCGTGTTAATATGTTTTTATAAAAAAGCAGCCCTGGACGTAGAAATATATACTGCCACAAAACACATAGCATAGTCTTGCTTGGTCCTCATTAATCATGCTAGGAGCCTAGAGAAATTACTGCTGTGTTTCTGTTCTTTTTCTTAAGCCAAGGAACTTTATGAATCTTCGGTGTTCTATCTAAAGGAACAGGGAGTTAGCCAGTGTGATGTTAGTTTCAGGGGTCTGGTTGACAGGTGCAGGCTGAGCTTGGGGCACTGTGAAGGACTGATGGTCAAGACAAGTCCATTCGCAGGAGACTGCTGAATGATGTGGAAGACCCCGCCCACAGTGAGCGGTGCATTCCAGCGGTGGGCCAGATGAAAGGAAGTACAGGGGAAAGGAACTTTGTTTCTCTGCGTGGCCCTATGTGGGCCCTGAGTCAAGTCCACTCCTGGTCTCCTCTCTTCACTGCTGCTGTTGCTATTGTAACTGTTCTTGGCTGACATTGCAAGCTCAGTCTCTTCAGCCTTCCAGAATAACTTGAGGTTAAGGAATCCTTTGTTCTTCAGGGTCTTCAAGGTCACTTCAGGGTCACTCAAGACCAGTGATCCTTTGGTCTTCAATACCAGACTGCGGTTGCTGAAATCTTCAGCTCAAAAACCAAGCAGCTACTGTCCTACTCTGATTTTATGTTGTAAGTTAATCTGTCTCATGTAATAAGACGGAAGTTTCAGTCCTGCAGTAGCCACATGAGCTGCTGCTACAGATTCTGTGATTCCTTCATGGAATTTTTATACTTCCGGGCTGTGGAATCCATCTTTTTCTTGCCATGCATACTTCATGATATCCAGCAGCCCGACCCACCTTCATAGGCTCCATAGCCATATGATTTTTTTTATGCACTCAACAGCTGATGGGTCTATGCGTAATGTGGTCTACCAGTTGGCGGAACCCTTCTTCACTCCTTCACTTTCTGAACTGCCATGTCTGGAATCGCAAGAACCAGACACCTGTTCACCCCCATCGGTTATTAACTGAGACACTAGGACAGGTTCTCCAATGATGTGGAGATGTGAAATGACACCATGGAGTGCCCAAGTGTGCCCTCTGTGAAATTAGCTCTTGGACAGGAGGCGTGAGATTGGGCAGTACATGTAGGAGTCACCTGGCATGGCTGTGAGGAGAGAGAGAAAGACAGAAAGCCACTTCCTCTATCAGCAGAGTGACTGTTTTTAAGGAAAAGGTCCCTGGTTGGTCAGGGGAGTCTAGTTCTCAAGCGCACTACCTTGGGCTGGGGAGATTGTTCAGCAGTTAGAGCTCTTGCCTCCAAGGTAAAAGAGCCTAAGATCCCACATGACAAAGCCAGACAGATATGGTAACAGCCTGCATTCCAGCCCGGGAAGGTGGAGCCTCAGAAACTCAAATGGAAAACAATAAGGAGGAAGAACAATCCCGATGTCACCTTTGGACCTCCACAGGCAGACACACACACACACACAAATACATGAAAAGACAAAAAGCATAGTTCCTTGACCAACAGCATTGGCATTACTTGCAAACCCATCAGAAGCACAAATGCTGGGACCTTGCTCCTGAGCTGAAACTCTATAGATGGGGACCCAATGATCAGTTTCTACAACCCTTCCAGATTGTCAAAATTTGAGAAACAACTGGACTAAGACTTTTTTTAATAAACATTAAGCACATAAATTGTTTTCTTACTCACCCTGAGACCTGCATCTCCTGGTCCTTGTTAGATAGCTCTGCTTCTTAAGGCCGCTGGTAAAAACCAATGAAAGATTTGTGTAGGACAGATCTTGGATTTCCTTTCAGAACATTTACCCTTTGAATCTCCTTCATGTAATCAGTATAAATTGTCCTCAAAAGATTCAGAGAATTACTGTTTGGGGCAGCAAAGGAATCATTTGCACTAGAGGCAGCATACCTGTGTGTACTACAGCTCTACTTACAATAGCCAGGTTAGAGACCCAGCCTAGGTGCCTATGGACAGAAGAATGAAATCATCTCATTGCAGGAGAATGGGTAGAACTGGAGATCATCATACTAAGTGAAATAAGCCAGACTCAGCCAAATGTTTTACATGTTTCCCTTCCTATGTGGACTCTGCAGTTTGGAGAAGAAAGATGAGCAGAGCATGGAGACTAGCGGACTGTTAGGGAAGCAAAAGGAGCTGAGGGAGAGTAAAGTAACAGAGTAACAGGGAAGGTGGAGATGATGAAAATATTCTAGATATGTGCAGGGAAATGCCTCAAAGAAAACCACTTTTCCACTTTCATGCGAATGTATGTGTGATGCACACAGATGTGTGTATGCATACTGGCAAGGATGGACACACATGTGTGTGTGAATACGCATGCACATGTGGCAGCTTGAGTTTTATAGCTGGAGACATTCTCAGTTGCTCTTCTATCTCAAGGCTGTGTCTCTAGCTCACCAGTGGGGTTAGCCTGGCTAGCCAGCTTGCTCCAGAGATCTACAGTCTCTGTCTTCTGAGGCTGGACTTACAGGTAAGTTGCCACACCTTACCTGGCATTTTATATGGGACCTATAGCTTCAAATTCTGGTTCCTTTTGCTTGTGCTACAAAAACTTTATTCCTGAGCCATCTTCCCAATCCCAGAAACCTATTATTCTAGTTAGTATGTTCTAATAGTATGTTCTAATAACAGAAATTAATTGGAAACAAACAAATTCCTTCCATGTTGCTACATTTATACCAATATTGCCTTTTTGGTCTCTGAGACATATCCAATCCTCCATCAGATAGGTGGTTAAGACCCAAGACTGCTCCCAGGACTACCTGAAACTTTCTCTGAAGTTTAAAAACCACAATGACGTCATCAACATCAGACAGCATGGCCAGGCTATACTGTGCTCACACCCACACAAAAAAGCTCCACAGCTCAAAATCACAAAGGATTATTACCTCCTTCCTCCATTGCATGTCCAATACCAACTAGAAGAAAGCGAGTTCTGTGGAATGTGGGATGGCCCTAAATCAAATCTTGCCTCAAAATACAGCAGAGGGTAGTGTGGTAAGGCACAGTCTAAATGCCCAAGCTTCTGTTCACTAATAGTACACATTACCCCCCCATATCACAGTCACTGACCAAAGGAGCTAACTGAACATCGAATGACTGATTTACGTGAAGCATTAAACCTTAACCAAGAGAAGGGACTGCTACTGAACAATGATGTGATCTGCTCCATCATCCAACGAGCTAGACCATTAGATCAACATGGAATCTTAGATTCCATGGTGTATGTATGTGTGTTAGGCTCATCCCAATGGAGACAATTTCTCTGGAGAAGCTGTTCCCATTCACTCTGAGACCATCCCTAGAGGAGACAGGAAGTTGCGATGATTAGATTCAGGTGTCCACTTGACAGTTGCAGGAGATTTGGGGCACGGCAGTAAAAAATCAATGGTTGGAGCAGGCCATTGAACAAGCCTGCAGGCAGGTGCTTGTTTAATTAATGGCAAACCCGGCCCATAGTGGGTGGCACTTTCCAGTGGTGGACCAGATAAAAGGAAGTTCGAGGGGGAGGGACTTGCTCTTCCCTCATCCTGAGTCCACGTGCCGTTGAGTTCACTCTTCCAGAGTCATTGCCTTCTTTGTTGCCGCCTCTGCCTCTGCTGCCTCAGTCCTTGGCTGACTCATACCTTGGCCCTATCAGGCCTTGCCTCTGTTGGCTCTTCTGGCTGCCTTTGGAGCCTGCTCTCACAGGCCTTCCCACTGTTCATTGATGACGTGGGAGCACAGATATTCTTTACCAGTGTCAGACCCTAGCCGTCCATTCCTGATATCGCAGAGCCTGACCTCTTCAGCCTCTTCAGCTCTCCAGGTTCAAGGCTTTCTCAGGATTCTTAGGCTTTGTGAGACATTTGGATCCCGAATAAAGTAGCTATGGGTGGCTACTTTGAAAGACACTGCTTTTATTGTGAGGCGATTTATAAAGTTATATATTTTATCAATTTTTTGTTCTTCCAGAGAACCCTGACTCACAGGAAAGCTAACACTGATAAAATCCCACCTACTTCGCAGCTACTTTGCCATAGCAGCTACTTGCTCATGCTGCACTTCATTCAGCCTTGTAAAGTAAAGATAGGAACTAACTTTGTCCAGACAAAGAAATCAAAGGTGAATGGGCTAACAATATGGCTCAGCAGGTAAAAGCGTTTGAAGTGCAAAACTAGTGGCCTAAGTCGAATCCCTGGAAGCTACATGGTGGAAGGAGAGAACCAGCTCCTGAAAGTTGTACTCTGACGTCCACATGCACAGTGTGGTACGTGCACATGCGCTCACACACACATACACACACACCCCTAACTAGCTAAGTGAATAAATAAAACTTTAAAATGGAAGGCAAAGCCCAAAGATACATAGATTTCCTGCAGTGACAATGTGTGCACTCTCAATGGCATGTTAGCTCGTGGATTCTCTCAGAACTACATCTGCTTCTCAGAAAAACAAAGGCAGACCAAGACCTAAGGGAAGGCAACCATGATACGCACTCCACGCATCCCCACATTTCCAGTGCAGAACTTACTTGTAGCAGTGGGGCAGGAATCAGTTTTGGTCCAATGTGATTATTATTATCAAAACAAAGTTCTTTCTAAACTATGAAATTTTCAGAATTTTAAACAGGAAATGGTGCTTCAAATAGAAGTAGAGAAAATGATACAGCAGAAGAAGCCCCCTTGACCTACCGGGGACAGGTTTCAGGGCTTTTTGCA
Organism: Typhlomys cinereus; assembly: GCA_023101885.1. NCBI lineage: Eukaryota > Metazoa > Chordata > Mammalia > Rodentia > Platacanthomyidae > Typhlomys > Typhlomys cinereus. The sequence goes on along the minus strand of JALPQD010000466.1, from coordinate 1,180,576 downwards.
AATACCTGGAAATTTCAGCAGCGTGAAACTGATTATATATACTATGTTTTTTGCCCCCCCCCATTTTCCATACATTAAAAAAACAAGAGCAAGTTTAATTTATGAATTAGGCACAGAAAGAGCTTATAATAACAACTAATTATAAAATACAGCAATTACTGCAGTATAATAAAAGTTACTTCGGCATTATGAATTGTTATTTCTGGGATTTTTTTAATTTAATGTGCTCAGAAAATAGTTGAGAATGGGTAAGTGAATTATGGAAAATAAAACCACAGGGATGAGAGGGTCACTGTATTCTTATTAAGAATATAAAGAGCCCCATTGAAATCCAAAGTGTCCCGAACTTAACAAAAATTGAGTGTAATTCACCCAATAAACTCTGCTATTTCAGTAAAAAACACAACAGAGTTCTATTTGCGAGAAGCCTTTTGGCTCACCTTACTAGCAGTGTGGCAAAATGTAAGCCTCTTGGGGCTGGAGAGGTGGCTCAGGGGTTAAGCCTCCGCCTTGCAGGCGGAAGGTCCTGAGTTCGGATCCCAGATCCCACGTATAGACGCCAGGCGGAAGCGGGGGCGGCCTGCGCTTCTGGTCCTGGTAGGGCGGAGCCTGTGAATCCCGGGGCAGAAGGAGGTGGAGGCGTCCAGGTGGTTCGCGAATTCGTCCGTGGTTCTACACACACACAGACACACACACGCGCACATGCGCACAGTTGAATAAATAATAATAAAAAAAAATTTAAAAAAATGTAAGCCTCTTGGACTATAGTTTAATTTCTAAGCTATGGAACTCTAAGCACCAAAAGCATATTCTAGGTGATTATGATAATTGGTGGAGACACTGAGAAGCTAGTTTACAGGAAGCAGAACTCCAGAGAGCACCTTGAAAAGTGGGAACAAGCAGATAACTTCTCCAGCACTTGACGCTAAAGTGCTTACCTCACCGAGAAGCCCTGGGTGCAAACGCATCACGAAATTGTGCCGATGTGATGCTGAGCTCAGCAGCTCAGCCACAGGACACCAGCTGACTCCGGACGCTTGCCTAGAACTCCACGAACTAATGGGCAGAAACACTGCCCAGGGTGTAAACACCAGTGACTTGAGCGGGAGATCCCCCATCTCTTAAAGTGACTTAGAAGGATCCTTCTAAGTGAGTTCATGGCTCAATCACTTGGTCATCCCTACCATTGTTAAACAGAGTTCATCAGAAGCCAGTTGGCTTTTATTGCAAACCCACTAGAGGGGAACTTGGAAAAGGCAAGATCTTACTCACTATGAATGCCACAGTGACCATGCCCAGGAGTATCAAAAACAACCATTGGTTTGCTTCCAATCCCCAAGAGAGATGTGGGTTCAAATCACATGAACTCAGAAGAATTCATGTGTAGGTTATGGAGCAATCAGAAATTAATCTCTGGGCCAACTGCCTATAATGAAGTCACTTCAGTACAAATTCTATAGGAATGAAAAATCCAGCCTGACTTTAATTATTATGGTATCACTCTGTATTCTCAAAAGCCATACATACACAAATCCTAAAATTTCAACAAATTATAAAGTAGAAACAGCTGAATGCACATGAGTTCTGGAGAATACTCTGTACTGGCTGATGGTCCTATCATTAACTTGTTAAAATCCACCCACCCATCCTGTAATTTTCCCTTTACTGGGCTTTAAACTCCCTCTTCTTCCAAATGATGCTGTGGACAAGTTCGTATATCACTTCCGATACATTTCTCCATGTTTTCCAGATGGTCTTGGATAAAATGGAAACAAGAGAAAGATGTAACAAAGAAAAATAGATGTTTTCTACTTTCCTTGGTAAAGCAACTTTCCATTTAGGAAAAAAATATGAACCTCACAGGGCTGATGAACATTTTAAAAGATCTGGTTCCTTTTAAATGAGAACCATTGGGCTCAAGGTTCAGGTCAATTTTTATCCATAGCCAAGCTCTGCCAACAAAGGGTTAGAATTTCCTTACTCCGTAAGTCAGTTATGCTGAGTGTACTAGTTACTGTTATCTTTTGCTGTGAGAGAGCACCCAAAGTCAAGGAACTTAAGGGAGAAAGGGAGATTTACTCAGCTTACCGTTCCAGAGGGGAGATACAGTCTTCCATGGTGGAAAAGGCATGGCAGATTGGTAGAAACTGGAGACAAGCTACGTCACACCCATCTGCGAAGCTGAGAGCTATAAGACTCCTTGCTGCAAAAGCAGACTTTTCCAGGAGGAAGGTAGAACTAATCCTCCTCAAGGACCATCCCCTGTGACCACCTTCCTCCAGCAAGGTTCCATGATCTTTCCAAACACATAGACTATGGGGTGCATATTTTAAACCATGACACTGAATTTAGGATCCATAAAATCAGCCATGGTTTAGTTGAATGGTTGTGATGTAATTTGACTTATCAGTAGCTGTGCTATGTAGATCTCTAAACTCAAGGAACAGAAATTTAATTTTTTAAGGTCAGATTCATGAAACCTAAGAGCATTGAAAAATTACCCATTTCCTGTATACCAGAAAAATACTTTCATAGGTCCTTAAAAAAATGAAAATATGACTTTTTTTCCTAAACTGCCTGTAAAGATTTTATTTTTCTGCAATTGATCATCCTTCAGTGGATTTTTTCCCTTTCAAGAAATTTGGATAGAAATACATTTTACATGGGGCTGGAGAGGTGGCTCAGGGGTTAAGCCTCCGCCTTGCAGGCAGAAGGTCCTGACTTTGGATCCCAGATCCCACGTATAGATGCCAGGCGGAAGCGGGGGCGGCCTGTGCTTCTGGTCCTGGTAGGGCGGAGCCTGTGAATCCCGGGGCAGAAGGAGGTGGAGGCGTCCATGGTGGTTCGCGAATTCGTCCGTGGTTCTACACACACACACACACACACAGACACAACACACACACACACACACACACACACACACACACACACACGTGCACAGTTGAATAAAAAAAAAAAGAAATACATTTTACAAATTCTTTGTGGAATAACCATGAAATATGATAGTCTTCAAGAAATGTAGTAAGAGTAAGCCAGGGCCTAAATACTTGCTGTCCTATTTGCATATCTTGTATCTTAAATGAAAAGTCATGCATATTTTTGTTTGCTGATTTGTTTTCTACCTTTAAGAGCCCAATAATCACAGGGTCAGTAAATGCTGTAGTTTACCTGCATAGTTGCTGATAAAAATCACCCTCAAATGGCTTAACAGAACAAGGGTTTACTCTCTTATAATTCCTAGTTATGGTTGTTTGTCCAGCTTGTCAGGAGAGCTCACAGCAACACCAGAGAAGAGAAAACTGGTCATACCATCTCCACATAACAGTTAAGAGAGGGACAATCTTACTTGCCAGATCAGCATGTCTGGCCAAGTATACAAAAGGATGCCAACTTCCTCAACCAGCTCTTTGTATTTTATTTACCTGTCCAGGGCTTAGTTCCATTCACAATGGGCTGGACCTTCCTCATCAGTTAAAAAAAATCCTCTGCAGGTTTGTTCTGGCCTTAACTCAACTATTAATTCTCTACAAATGTTCCCAGAGTCAAACCCTCAACTGTCAAGTTGACACCCATATTTAACTATAACAGTGACACACCCAAGTCCAGACCTACAAATGTAAGACCCAGAGCCTCTTTCCTTTTCATATCCCTCATGAAAGAGCATTAGTGGGCATTAGTACCAGGAGAAAATAGGTAAATAATGGAAAAGTTCACAAGGAAGCAATTGCCTGTTATAGGTTCCTGGGCCACAGCATTGGGGTATACAGCTTTAGGGCCCTTGAGAAACAGCAGGAGAGAATAGAAATTTTATTGGAAACCATAGTGAGGAGCAAATGCTGAACTTTTCTAACCTTGCCCAGGATGCAAAGATACAGGGGGATAAACATAAACACTTGAGAATGGAGACAGAACATTTGCAGAATTAAAACCAGATTGGTTTGAAAGAAGGGCAGATGCTGCAGGCTGAGCTACACTTGGTGGAGTCAGATCTGTTCTCTCATTACTACGTCGTGGGGAAGAAAATATGAAATGCCTTTGAAAGCTTTTCTCAAAGACCAAAGCTCTATGCAAGGTACCAGCTCATTAGTCTATTGAAGACAGCCTTGCCATGGAAGTTAGGAGACTTTGCGTCCTTGGATTGGCTTTGCCTCGAACTGACTGCATGACCTTGGTCCATGCGTGTGATACTTAGAGGTCCTGATCCTCAGTTTCACCAATAGAGAAATGAAGAGTCTGAAGGGAGTGGCCTCAAGTTGCTATAAAACTGTGTCACAGTTGCTGATGTCTTTTTGTGTATCTAGCAATTCCCTGCTTCTTCTAAGGTATGGGAATTCCTAGAAATCCATGTGCCCCTGGATTCCAAAGCAATTCAAAGTCTGGGCTGAGCTGAGGTTTGTTCCCTCAGCATTGTTTGCAGGAAGACCTAAATTTGTACATTGTATAGAATCAGTACACACACACACACACACACACACACACACACACACACGAGAGAGAGAGAGAGAGAGAGAGAGAGAGAGAGAGAGAGAGAGAGACAGATGGAGACAAACTTGCTAACCTTTACAAAGATCCCTGTCTGGCTAGCCAAGCAATCTAGTGGCAGAGATCTGGGCCCAGAGGAGCAGAGACAGGTGAAGTAGTCCCAAGCTGTAGATTGGGATGCTGAAGATTCAGCAAGCTTTGCCCTCCTGCCTGGAACAGAGCAACCTAGCTCTTCCTTAGCAACTGCTCCAGCAACCCCAGGTCAGTATACAACCAGAGCCTGGGGAAAGTCTCTTTTTACCCTGGTTTCAGCACCACGGGGTGGGGGTGGGGGCAGCAAGAAGCTTCTGTGAGCATTTAAGAGACGAAGGAATCCCAAGGATGAATTGAGAAATAGACTTGTTTTCTTTGTTCAGTCTGGACTACTGGTGTGGTTTGTGTGGAGTCAATGAAATCAGGTGGCTCTAAGAGGCCAGACGTCAGGTATTCAAAGGAAAGCTATCACTGGCAAAATGAATGCCTTAAGAGTCTATCTATTTCCACTGAGTAAAGCGTGGAAAGCAAAGAATCTGTATCAAAGAAACACTTGATTTTTCTCCTTCTGGACTGCTACATCTGGAAGGTTTGGGTTTCTATTATGAAGAAAGGCAACATTCGTCTTGAAGCTCACACCTGTGGACAGGATGTCTTAGTTGTTCTCACTAGGCACCAGTCTTCGTAGGTGTAACTCATTTAAGAACAGGTCATGAGGAAAGGTTGGTGACCTTACAAGGAGAAGGAGATGTGAGTAGACACCGATGCATAGAAAGTGCCTGGTGAATTCACAGACAGACACATAGTCACATAGGGTAGATGTGATGTCACAGGCAAAGGTGGGAATGAAGCATCCATCAGTAAAGCAATGCAAGGGGCTGCTGAAAACTTGCAAGAGACAAGGAAAAACTGCTCCTCCCAGGATTCAGCAGGGGAGCCCTGAAGATGCACTGATTCCAGGCATCTGGCTTCCAGAACTGTGAAGTGGTGTTCTTGTTGTTGTTATTGTTTTAGACTGTCTAGTTGGTGGTACTTCATTGTGACAACCCTGAGCCATGAACACAATTTATTTTGGTACACCAGGTGATATTCACATTTATGGGTGATTCTCTGAGTCTCAACAACAGCATCTGCGAAATGGGAGGAAACAACAGCATCCGCCTTTTAAAGTTGTTGTGGAAAACAATAAGAGTAAGATGTACAGCTAATGTATTTAACCTTAAGTTTGGTTGCAAGGCTGCTATCTCATAGCTCTCTAACAGTTTATTTATGTGTTTACAGTAACAATGGTGATCACAGGTCTAGAATATATTATTTCAGAAATCTCCCCTATTGCAAAAATCTTTGCTTTTTCAACCAAAGAGGCATCTGACATTGGAGGTGTGAATAGGGTGGTCCATTGGCCCCAAGTTGTATTATTCTAAAATTTGAAAAAGAAGAAAAAAAGCATGATCTGATTTTCTGAATAGTAAGCGTGGATGTGGAAGTGTGAAGGCTTTTGAAAAGCCTTCAAGGTGCTGATAAATATAGATACCAATGCTCCGCAACCAAATTTATGATTTTAAAAGAGGGAGATACACAGGAAAGCCAATGCTAATGGGATTGGGGGATCTGTGATACTTAATCTTGGTTGTGGATTTGCCTCTAGCTGGGATTAACTAACACATCAGCTTCCAGACCATCTGAAGATATTATCTGGACTAATATATTTGCAACACAACGACCAAACCTAAATCTGGACGGAACCTTTCAGGCAGAGCAGATAAAAGGAACCACAATGAAGAACTCTGGGAGACTCTTTTGCCCTGAAGGATGGCAAAGTCATCCTCCCATCCTGCCACCATTAAAAGGCAGCTTCTTGGACCCTCCATGATTGAAGATGATTTAAGCCACCTTCAGCTTCCGCTGCCTGCCATAACCTCTCTGCCATAATGGACTTTTATCCCCCCTAACCCCCCGGAGATACTATTAAGCTAAATAAATATCAGCTTTTCCCCCTTAAATTTTGCTTGGGTCTGAATGTTGTCTCACAGCAGCATAAAGAGTAACTGCAACAGGACCCATCTGTTAATGGTCCTCTTGGATTTTCAGAGGATCAGATCTACATCTTCTTGACCAAGAGTTGCAAAATACAAAGGCTGCATCTAGTGAATAGCGCTGTAGCCACTGCCCATGCGCACACTCCCGCAAGCACTGTTTACCCTCTGTAGCTAGTGTCCCTGGCTTACCCGGAAAAATGTACAGGCCCAGCAGGTTTGAATGTGGGTATCAAAAATATGAGATGTTAAACACTTTTTATTCTTTTAGAGCTTCATACATGAATATGATAAATGACACTTTCATACGTTAATCTCCAATCCCATCCAGCTTCCCTAGCTCATTACAACCCTTCTTTTTTCCTGCCTGTCTTCCCTCCTGTCTTCACATCTTTTCCCATGTGTAGTCCTCCGAGTTTCATCCGATTTGTTGTTAGTGGCATGTGTTCGAGCACTTACTGAAACATACATCATATATCAGTGGGTTTACCATAGAGAAAAACATTTTCCCTTCCTCCCACATCAGTCTCTCAGATAAAAGAGAAATGTTTTCCTTCAAGCATACAGTTTCCTTTCTGATGGGATAGCATTGCTTTGAATTTGTCAAAAATTTTTCTGACAGCATAAAAAATGAAAAATCTGGATATATTTATATTCACTGCATGATCAGTATGGATGCCTTTAAAAGAGAGAAGAGTTTCTTTTTGGGGGGGAACTACATGTGTATGAGTTCGTATGTGTGTGTGTATAACCATGTGTGCACACAGAGTCCAGAAGAAGATGTCTGGTGCTCTGTTCTTTCACTCCCCACCTTATTTCCTTGATCTAGACTGGAAGCCTGCAAGTCTCAGCCATCCTCCTGTCTCAGCACCACCCCCACCACAAAGAACATAGAAATTATAGACCATGTCTGATTTTGCACATGTTTGGGGGACTTAAACTCAGGAACTCAGATTCGTATAGAAGTGTTCTTCCTACCCACTGAGCCATCTCCCCAGCTCTGACTTTTATCTTTTTTGTAAGAAGTTAGTATTCACATGCTATAGAAACACATACTTTTAAGGGCTGTGCAACAAGAAGAGAATCTTTAGGCAATTAAAGCTACTTCCTACCCTTATCTGCCTAGTGGGAGAGGGTCTTAGGGTGTGAGCAGAATACCATCTTATTAAGGTCAAATTCTAATGGGCTTTCCATATATATATATATATATATATATATATATATATATATATATATATATGGTTAATTTATCACAGTGCTCTTGATCCAAATCCATAGTTTTGGTCTAGCTAAGCATCAACAACTGAGCCATATCTCAGTGCTACAGACTTTTTATTTTAAAGATCATTTCTTGTCCAGTAGCCCAGGCTGATTTCAAACTAGCAATCTGTCTGCCTCCCTCTCCTGACTATTGGGCTTACAAATCTGTACCACTTCATTCAGATGAGTCTTCCTTTTACAAATTAAAAGTCTGAGATGCAATCCAATGGACTTTTGCCTCAAGACATAAAGTTGAGAAGCACTTTCCAAGCTCAATGAAGTTATGACTAGACAATTGGTTCGTATATATTGAGCACTTTATTCTAACATGACTGGACCTACTTGCACAGGATTATGGGTTTGGTGATTCAAAGAAATAATATAATATAATAAAATAATAATAATAATAATAATGATAATAAAAAGTTATCCCAGAAATATGCTCTGTTGTGACTTCACAGTTATCCTCTTCCACATGTATCACCTTCCAGAATGTTCTCCAAAAGACATCAAGTATCATTGTGCTTAGCTTCTCAGGAGATAGAGGATGCATTGAAATTCATCAGCTTGCATTAGTCAGCTTTATATCATGTAACAAATTGCCACAGATAATCAACTTATCAGAAAAAAGTGTTATTTAGTGCATAGTTCTGGGGGCTCCCAGCCAACAATGAGTGGACTCATCCGCTGACTGGGGAGCCTCACAGCAGTGGCAGGGAGTCAACTACTTACCTTGCAAGTTGGCCAGTAGAACAATGAGCAGACTGTGTCCCCACGCTCTCTTTCAGAGACACATTCCCCATAACCTAATGAATACCCACTACAGATCCCAGATCCTGATGCCTGCAACACTCTCAATAGTACCACACTGGGGACCAGACCTGGTGCACAGGGACCACTGGGGAAGAGTTATCCTAACCACAGCATTATCTAAACTGCACTGAGTAGCAGATTCAGAATCTATTGTTGTCTCCAAGGACTTGGTCTTTTCATAGCCTTAGACCTGGCCAGGCAGATAACCAGTACTTTTTTTATGTGAGAGAGAGAGAGAAGAGAGAGAGAGAGAGAGAGAGAGAGAGAGAGAGAGAGAGAGAGAGAGAGAGAGAGAGAGAGAGAGAAGAGAGGGTCCCCGTGTGAAAATCAGAGAACAACTTTGAGAAGCTGGTTTTCTCCTTCCACCATGTGGACTCTAATCCTAGAATCCAGGTAGCTACATTGTACCTTTACCCCCACTGAGCCGTCATACCAGCCCAAGACTTACTCTCTAAGACAGAAAGCATAACATAGCTATGGCTAACAAGTTAGAATGCCAAATGCCATCTCCTCAAGTATTGAAGGCAGGGGCGAATCACGCTACTGGAGGAAGGAGAGGGCGTATAATTTTGACACAGCAGTATTTCTCTACTATCAGCAGCAGATAGGTCATTTGTCTCCTGTGTCAACAGGAAGAAAAATAAAGTGTACTTTTGAAATGCTTGGGATCTCAAAATAAATCAGGGAACTATTCGGACAGCTGTCTGTACAATGGTATCTTTGTCTACATAACATGGTACTGTCTAGCCCCCCAAAAAACTGCATCAAAGGCTTTTGATCTGGTTATATCCTGAGATAAAAGACAATACCTATGTCAAAGTTACGGCAGACAAGAGATAGTCTTGTGGATAGTCATGAGAGCTACACTTTGCAGGCTAGGTCTGGTGTTTTAATGTTTATTATTGTATAGATCAATCCTTTGTTCCCTTGTCATGCTGTGGACTTGAAAATTTTAGACAATTCTATTAGTCTTTTGTCATTTCTTTTTCTTTGAAATATTTGAAAACCTGTTGTCTTTCTTGGAAGTCATATTGTCATATTGTTTAAATATTGGTCAACATACACTACCAGCAAGGTTCTACATGACTCTGAAATGACCTGAATTGTTCTTTAATTTGGAATAAATTGAACTACTCCCTCTCTCTCTCTCTCTCTCTCTCTCTTACTTACTCTCTTTCTCTGTCTTCCCATCCTCTCAAGCTCACAGAGGTGAAAGGAGGACTTGGAGGAAGACTGTTTCCTATTCTTGCTCCCTAAAAAAATTCTTTTAGGCCCTGTGACCCTAAGAATAATGTCCACTTAATTTCCCTAGAATACCATCTGCTGCAGTTACTCTGTATGGTTGCTGAGAAATTCACACCAAAATGACTTAAAAAGGAACACAGGATTTTATTTCAGTTTACAGTTGTTTGCTTGTAGTTCTCTATTTACCTTGCCAGGAGAGTCCACACCAACACGAGGGACTGGGGAACTGGCCATACCATAGCCACGGGAATGCTGAGAAAGGAATAGGTTTTCCTTGCCAACGGCATGCCTGTCTGAGTATATGCCAAACTTTCTTAAACAGTTCCCTCCATTTTATTCACCAGCCAGAGAATGGTTCCACCCACCATGAGCTGGATCTCCCCCCTCAATTAGTTAATCTCCTACAGGCTTGCTTTACAAAAGTGCTCAGAGCAGAAGCCTTCAATCGTCAAGGTGACACCTGTTTCTAACTATGACATCATCTGAATCTACAAAGGCGTCACAGATGACATATTACTTAATGAAGCAATTCTGCACATCGAGAAGACACCTGGGAGGAAGATTTAAAAAACAACTCCTCCTAACTTATATTTCATCTCAAAGACCACATGTAACTTTTAAAACTTTTTTCTTTTACATGCATAGGTGCATTTGTGCATGTGTACGTGTGTGCATGTGTGTGTGTGTGTGTGTGTGTGTGTGTGTGTGTGTGTGTGTATGTGTATCAGAAGGCACTGTGTGTGCCTGTGGAGGCCCAAGGATAAATTTGGGAATCATCCTGGATTGCTCTACTTCTCTTTTTGCTTTGCTCAGGTGTTTCCCAGTCTCCATCTTCCAGAGCTGGAAGTTCAGGCCACTGCCATTTTCACCCAGCATTTTTACATGGAAATTGGGATCTGAATTCAGGTCTTTATGCTTGTGAGAGGGAAGCTGAACTCCTGAGCCATCTCTGGAGCCCTCCCTTGGAGCCAGCCTGGCCACTAAAGTGAACATGAGCGGATTACAAGACTCATCAATATGGAGGGTGCAAAGCGGGGGGGGGCACTTGTTGAAAACACTTCCTGCCGTTCCTCCAATCTTATGTAATCATTAATAGGTTCCTATAAATTAGAATGCAAGGCAAGACTTGCTCCTATTTTTAGATGAGCTTATTTAAATAGTGTTTATTCAGGCTTCCCCTCAACATAGAAATAAAGTCAGCCATGCACTTCTTAGATCTGGCACGACAAAATATGCTCCAGCTTCACCTACTGTAGACAAATCGCCTTCAGTGTTTCACTTATTCAGCCAGTCAAACAATATTTCTTTACACATGAGTGGAATGGGTGATAGCACCCTCTTGATATCTGTCTTCTACTGGTGTCCAAAGAATAGTCAGAAACAGACACAGTTGAGAAGATACGTGGCCCTGCAGATTCTGAATGGTTAGTGCTACAGAGGAAAAGATGGAGGGAACAGGATGGGTTCCAATGATTGATGGGGCATTCAAAGAAGGCTTCCTAAGAAAGATGGCCGTGTCCCAGGATATGACAGGAGACAGGAAGACAGGAAGAGAGAGAGAATGGCAAAGCAAAGCTGCTCCTGGAATGGTTCAAGGAACAGAAAGGGGGATGCAGGGTGAATGAGGACAGAGGGAGCCAGAAGTTGAGTCACCATACCGTCTCATTCAGTGGCCAAGACCCTCTAGACTAGAAGCAGCACAGTGTAATTGCCAATGCTTTCATTTTAACCCTGCAAAATTCACTGGAGACTCCTGGACATGAGAACTATATGATATTTTTGTGTGTTTTATTTTGTGGTACTAAATTTGCAGACATCACTCATACTAATGACAGCCAAGTGATGCAAACAGTGGATATTTTAGTGTAAACATCGCCCATGCAACTTGGGAGAACTAATTATGCTAAAATTATTTTTTATTTGAAATTTAAACTGCACTAGGCTTTCCGCTTTCCTCTCTGTCACCTGCCTCATGAAGCAGAAGCTTGACGCCCTCTGGGCTCCATTGTACAAAGTTTGCTTTGGCTGCTGCGCAGCTATGATTGTGCAGGCTGAGGAAAGACGCAGGAGATGTGTTGGGGCAACTGTAGTCATCCACGCAAAGGTGAGAGTGTCCTGCATAGATGGGGCTGTCCTACAAGTGGGGGGATGTGCCAGGCCCTTCTGCACTTCCACGTCATGGACTCTGTGCAAAGCGGTAACAGGGGTTTATTTCAATTTCACCTGAGTATTTCACGTTGGCCCTGCAGCCTGCTGTTCCTACTAAGCAGAATTCAACCTGATAACGAAGACATGTCTTCTAGCTACTGACATTCTGAAGTAGTTACTTATTCCAGGTCACTTTGACAAAATATCTGAGGAGAACAGCTTAAGGGAAATAGGATTCCTGGTGAATGATGGTTTGAGCGTACAGTCCATCATGGTGAAGAAGTCACGGTGATAAGTTCATGAAGTGGTTGGTCACACTGTATCCAGTCAGGAAGCAGAGAGCTGAATGTCGGCATTCCATCCCCTTTCTCCTCTTCATTCAGCCTGTGATCCCAGTCAGGGGTGGTGCCCCCCACATTCAAGGTGGGGTCTCCTGCCCCAGTCAGATCTTTTCCAAAATGACTTCATAGATACACCCAGAAGCTGTCTCCTTGATGATTCCCAATGTCACCAGTTCATAATCAGGAGCCACCATTACACTCATCCCAAAAGGAAAGAATTCAGGACCTAGAAAACAGTAGGTCCTGAAAGTATGATACTTTCATAGTCGCAAAGGGAAAAACTGTTTTCTGTTCACTTTCTGCCGTCTCAGACGTGCATGCTGGGTCGGAATGAGTACTTGGGCCCCTTCTACATCTGAGGATGATGCTACTCTGGCTAATCCCAGGAATGAGGTTTTTAAAAATAGTCCTATTTAGAAGGGGTTTCTTCAGTACAACTGTCTCTGGTATAGCTACCCAATAGCCTACTGTTAGTAAAGCTTGCTGTTTTCCCAATTGGAGAGCACATTGCTTATTATGGCTTAAATGTGCAATATCCCCCCACCACAACACACACACACACACACACACACACACACACACACACACACACACACGAGCTCAACTGTTTGAACACTGGGCCCCCAGATGGTGGTGAGTTTGGAAAGGTGGAACCTTTAGCAGGCAGATCCTTCAGGAGGAGGAATCTTTAGGAAGTAGAACCTCTAGAAGGTAGAACATTGCGGGAAGAAGTCTGTCACTGGGGTGGACTGTGAAGTTTAATAATCCTGCCCCACTTTCCATTCTCTCTCCCTCTCTATTTCCTGAGTATGTTTGAAATGTAAACGCTGGCCTCCTGCTTCTGTCATCATGCCTTCTCTGTCTCTCAATGTGTGTTTCCCGCAACGACAGAGTCATCGCCTCTGGAATTGTGAGTCAAAATAATGCCTTCCACCTTGAGTTGCTTGGGTCAGAGTATTTTACCACAACTGAAGAGTAACCGGAGCACGGCTCCGCTCCCTTCTCTCCCGGAAGACATTTCTGAATTTCATGAAATTAAGGAATCTGAGTGATTGATGATGACCTTGAACAGAAATCCTCTCATGTTGGCTACCATTTTTATTCTGCTTCATGCGAAGGGAGCACACTGATTTTTTTCTTGAACTTTGCTTTCCAGTTCATACTTAGTATGTTAATAGTGAGTGATTCCTATGAGCAGGATGCTCACTTCCAGGGGAAATGTGGAGAACTAGGCAACTGGGGGTATAAGCTGGACTGCATGAATTCATTCAAGTACCCAGATGTCAGCTTCATTAAAGTCTGTGACACTTTCCATCTGGAGTAAACTCACGGCTTAGATATAGACAAAAAGACAGTGAAGGTTCAATATGCTCTTGAATCTGTTTCTATTTCATCAGGATAAATGATAAAGGGATTACAATAGAAATGGAGGCAATCTATTTCCTAGTCCTATTTTATCATTAATTTTATATTTCTCAATGCATATGAGGCTCGATACTGTCTATTCCAGACATGGGGCTGACTCTTCCACCATACAGGATGTTGTAGTCAGACAAGTCGGCGGTTGTGGGGCATTTTTTATCATGCTCCAGATGCTTGGATACAAATGCAAGGATAGGAACACTTCTACTTTAGGGACTTGTGCTGTATTTGGGAGAGCACAGTTATTAACAGAATTCCCTCACTGTATGGGCATGCATAATAATTCCATTTTGGGGGGAGTAGGAAATGAATCAGAGAGAGATAGAGACAGAAAGACAGAGAGGGAGAGAGACTGGTACTGTATGGGGAAACTGTGGAGTCTAGAAATGACCACCATATGACATCTTCTGGGCCAGGTGGGACCCACCAGATGTTCTGCCAAACACCCAGTCAGACAGCCTCCTGGAGCACTGGAGGGAACTTCAGCTTTCCCTCTCTGTCCCCGCCTGTGAGAGATCCTATCTGGAGACCAGAAGGCTCTGCAAGTATCTTCTGAAATGTTCTTCACAGTGTTGGTTCACCAATAACACCCCTCTATCCTCATACCTCCCCACTCCCTCATCCCTTCATTCTCCTCCCCCACCTCCATCTCCCCCTCAATGGATCATGTGAGAAATCCAGTCAAGATTTGCCAGTTCTGGCTTTCTGACACAATTCTGATGTGAATGATGCCATTTTTAACAATTTACTTAAAACACAGAAAACAGACCATGGGATCACAGCACTTTAGAATGTCTTAAAAAAGAGTCCAAAGAGTGTCTACCTCCAGATGTCTGCAAAGCATGCGCATGCGCGTGCACACACACGCACACACACCATACACTGGCTTTCTCGGATGCCTTTCTCAAAATTTGGGCCACGTGGAGCCAGAGGCTGCAAGAGTGGCGACTTTCCTGACCTTTTAAGGCCATCAAGACAAGTCAGTGCAGAGTTTACATTAGGACCTCACTGGACCATTGACTGTGTTCTCATTTCTTCTCTCCCATCCTTCCCTCATCTTGCCCGGGAAGCCATTGAATGTGGACCAGAGAAGGAATACAATCCTGACAGAACTGCTCAGTTCCCCTGAAGAACCCACAGTCATGTGGTTCCGCTACAGCTCAGGCAAGTTAGGAAACCGAGTTTCTGGGTGGCAGGACATCCAGCGCCTGTCCAGTGTTTCATTTCCTGGTGCCTTCAAAGCCTCACACCTGCGTTTGTCTCCACAGGAGGTTCCCATTAAGAGGTCTCCAGAAAGATGGGCTGACCGCCTGGGTTTTAAAAATGAAGTCTGAAGGGGTGAGACTGTAAATCATAACATGCCTCTCTGCAAATGATCCCATCCCAAGGACATGTGAAAACGTTCCATGAGGAGCAATAGTTTTATCCTCCTTGCCTTTTAAAGCAAACAGAGGGGGCAAGCTGACCCTCAGACGACAGGAAGCTGGACATTCTAGAACAACTAAGTGGGCTCCTAAGGTGTCCCTAAAGCAGATGCTTTATTTTTAAATGACTCAAACGCCAAGATCTAGACTTTTGTGGATGTGTCAGAGAAACGAGATGCCCAGTTTATAATGGACTTTTATAGTAACATGGACCTTGAACAACGGATCTGCTTTTAAATGAGTCACTGCTACACGTAATAGCCTGGAAATCATAATCCCCTGAAAAGATCTTGTATGCAGAACTTTACAGCTCAATATGCTGCATTCTTATGGATTTGATCATTTTTGGTCTTTGGCAAAATTATTCATCCGCTTTAAGTGATGGGTACATTTGATTCATGAATCAAAAAGAAGTTGTCCCTCTTGTGGGAAGCAAGGCAATTAATTGTCTCTTACCTCAGGACAGCTGGGCAAGTCCTATGAAATGTCATTTTAGGGCTTGATGTTCCCAAAGAGGAAACTGAAATTAAGGAAACTTAAAGCGCATATGCAAGGGCACACAGGGCCAGAGCTACAGCCTTTAGAACCTTACTCATGGATCTTTCTAGAAAGACTAACTGAGCTTACCAGAAGCACTGCTGCAGATAGGTAAAGTGGAAGAGCACAGACTAGATTGTGTCCACCCAGCTCAGTCACTGGTGGATACGCGTGCAGATTCTAGGCCAGGGTTTCTTTCTTGATGATGTTCATTTCTCAAAGGAGTTTTCCCTCCTATGTGCTCACATGGAAGGTCCAGACTGAGGTTGGATCTCTTTGGAGACTCCTGGGCATATTGGAGCAGGTGAGTTCTAATCTTTCAATTGCAAGAATATTTTTAAAAAATCAAACAAAATCAAAGCCATGGCACCATGGACATCCTTGTACACAGAAGTCTTTGCTTCTAAAAGTTGAATGCCCTTTGTCTATGGTGGATATTCCTTGCTTGCTGATCTGATCTATGATCTCCTGAGAAAAACCATTCTTGCACACTGACATAGCTGGAGGAGTCCACAAATGTACAGAGACTTCCAGCTGCCTGTAGATCACACTTGTTAACAAAATCCACTGAAATTTGAAACATGCAAACAGGCTATGGAAAGAACATGTCAGTGTATTGAAATTTGCTTTTCTAAGGAAAATTTTTAGCATTTTGCTTATCTTTTGGTGGGCTAAATGATTGCTACACAAATGGATAGAAGTCTTCAGCTGAAAACACATTTCACTGGATTAAGCTACAAAATACTACTAGCACAGACATAAATCTGCAAGCATATCCACTTCTCACACTTATGACTAGCTGACCAGTTTGAATTTTGCTAAAGTAGAAATCACAGACAGGGTGTGGTGTGTGCCTCAGGGGTCTTCATTTCTCTCCATGGGCCCACCCTGGCCTGGTCTGTAGAGTGTCACGGCCAGTAAACCACTAGGAAAACTGTGGCTCTGCTTTCCCATCTATTTCTTTAAGTTTTAGAATTGACGGCAGTGGGTCCTGATTATGAAAGAAGAGTCAACTGATAGCATCATCCTGATACTATCTTGGCCTCAAGTAGATGGTGGGCCAGGCAAGAATGTCACAAACAAATGATTCAGAGAATTTCAAGTGAAATGAAGTATCTGTGAGAAGAAGAAGAAGAATAAGAAGAAGAAGAAGAAGAGAGAGAGAGAGAGAGAGTTTGGTTCCTTATTCTTGAGCTTCCAGTGATCTAGTTGCTTATTCTTCCAGCAGGTTAGCTACCAACTTTCCCTTTTTGGGAAATGCAATGTTTGCCATATGGGGATCCCAGGAAGGTGGAGGACAGAAGTGGTCCCTGCTCATTAAAGCCTCTTCTATCCTTTCTTTCCATTCTCTTCTGCGTGAAAGAGGCCTGCAGGTGGTGTTCCCTGTGTTGGTCCACTGCACTCACCTGCCCCCTCCCCGTGTCTTTTGTCATATGATTGATAAGATTTCTCATTCAACCCCAAGGGGAGATGATTCTCCATACCACAGAACTGTTTAAAGATTCCAAAGACAGGAAAACATGATGTGGTTAACATCAATTACTTTCTTGGAATAAGTTTTCTCTGTCATTTTATTGAGATAGAATGAGACCCAAAAGTGCTGCTGCTGCTTCTGCTACCACTCTCCTCCTCTTCCTCCCTCTTCTTTTTAAAAATTCTTTTTCTTGGATATGGTAGTTACTCTTTTCCTTCCTTCCTTCCTTCCTTCCTTCCTTCCTTCCTTCCTTCCTTCCTTCCTTCCTTCCTTCCTTTCTTTTTCCCTTCCGTCTTCCCTTTTCCTTTCCTTCCCTCCTCACTTCCCTTCATCCCTTCCTTTGTTCTTTCCCTACGCTCTTTCCTCCCCTTCTCCCTTTCAGTCTTCTTCACTTTCTTCATTCCTTCCTTTCTTCTTTCCTCCTTTTACCTCTCCCAATTCTCTGTCCTCCTTTCCTTCTGTATTTCTGCTCCTCTCTTCTCCTGCAAAGAAATGGAGCTAAATATACCATGGGCTCGTCTCTCTGTGGCTGCCCTCTGGCCTCTAGTCCTGGTAGTTACCAGCATCACCCTTCAGCCCTTTGCTCATCTCCTGAAGGGTTACAACATTGAGGCAAAATAAGCCATTGGGAGCTGATTTTAGAATTTAAACCCAGAGCAGAAGTGGTGGATTTAAAATTCTGAGCCCAACACAAACCTCTTCATTTTCAAGTTCATTTAGCCTTGGCAACATGCAACCTCCTGTTACTAAGAGGGAAAAAGAAGCTTTCAAAGGCTCATTTAAAAGGCTGAGGAGTCTTTTGGGATCTCCGCAAGCTCTTTAAAAACATATTTTGATGATATAAGTGTAAACAAATCAAAAGCATATGGATTGAATTTCCCTTAAATTACACAGGATTTTAAAAATGATGGGAGGGTGGAAATGTGTTTGGAAAAATATGTTTTTGGTTTTACTGACTCAGAAACATGTGAATGAGCTGAAGCTTTTGACAGACCCGCAAGGATGGCGGAGGATGGCAGGTTTTTTCCTCGTGTGTCTGCGAGGCTCGGTGGTCTTTCTCTGGGTTAGAGAGTGGAGGTTCCTTCTGGTACCCGTCTCTGAGAACAAGTGCAGAGCTAGGCACTGTGAGTTCCACCTTTCTCTGGAACCAAAGAGACCTCCAAAGGCTTCCATCCACGTTATACAAATCCTCCGGGGAACTCTGTCGACATCATTACACTTCCATACACTTCTATACACTTCCATTATCTTCTAACCCCATTATTCCAGCTACCAGAAAAATAAGGCTTAACAGCCCTGACAACCGCCTCTGAAAAGCTTTAAGACTCAGCATACAAGCTCTCTACTTAGGTTCCAAGACATAGTTGGCAAGTCCCAGAGACCTCCTCCTCCCTCCCAGAAAGTGGGAGGTGGGTTGGGAGTTTGAGGGTTCCCTAAAGACCCATTTCATTCAAGCATTTCATGGCTGCAAGAGCTATCAGGAACACCTCAAAGCAGGAAGAGATTTGCACTTCTATCTTCATAAGCACTTCTGGAAAAAACTCAGAGGGGCTTCTATCAATCTGGAAAGTTCAATGAAAAGCACGCAGTCACGGGCGAGCCTGATATACCTAAATGGTAAGGGAGGGAATTGCTGGAGACGTAGTCTGGGCTTCTCTTTCAACACACATTTGAATGAAAAAGTTGACATTAACCACCACCATTCCCTTTCTTTTTCTTTCTTTCTTTCTTTCTTCTTTCTTTCTTTCTTTCTTTCTTTCTTTCTTTCTTTCTCTTTCTTTCTTTCTTTCTTTCTTTCATTCTTTCTTTCTTTTTTCTTTCTTTCTTTCTCTTTCTTTTTCTCTCTTCCTTTCTTTCTCTTCCTTCCTTCCTTCCTTCCTTTCTTCCTTTCTCCTTCCCTCCTTCCTTCCCTTCCTCATTTATTCCTCCCTCCCTCTTTCCTTCCTTCCTACATTTTTTTCTGCTGTTGTTTTCTTCAGAGAAATATTGTGGAAAAAAAGACTTGGGAGGATAAATGGTTCTTTACTAAAAATAGTGCCCCCCTTGTGCCTGTTGTCCTGCGCACTCTCTCTTCCCTGGTAAGATGGTGAAGCCCCAACTAATCCATAATTTTAACAGCACAGTTCGCCTGGCCCAGGCAGCTGTCTGCCACATCAACTCTTTATGAAATCCACCCACAGCACCTGACTCAATTACCTCCTGCAGCTGCGAATTCCACAGGTCAACCACATTCTGCATGGAAAAGTATTTCTTTGTGTTCGTTCCAAATTTATTAGCCATTGGAACCATTCCTCTTAGCGACTTGTATATTTTTAAGTGTTCGTATATCACCCTTTTAGGCCCAGGATCAGTGCCCTGCATTTCACATGCAGCTTGGAATATTGGAGTGAGGTCTTCAAAGACTCCGTGCAAAAGCAGACCCAGTGTGCTGACCTCTGCTTTGTTCAGAGTTCTCCAGCCCTCCCCATATCCACGGCCTGCCAGTCTCTCAGACACAGCATCAACAGCACCTGAGGGAAAGGCACTCGAGGGACCAAGGATGGAACAGTTCAGAGTCCTGTCCCCAACACACATACTCCTGGAGGAAAGACATAGGGGTGCTGAAAAAAAATGAGCTCACTATTCTCAGGAGTCTCAGAGGTAATGAGTCATCTCTGAGTCCCAAGGGGAAACATTTCCAACCCCTGATGTCCAAATCTGAGAATTTTCAGTACATTGTCATAAAATTCTATGCTGTTTTCAGATAACCTTTGTGCATCATCCTCCCTTGGTACCCTTTAAGACACCTCTACATCACTTAGGATACCTAATACAATGTAGACACTGTGCATAGTTGTAACCCTCCATTGGCAAGGGAATGTTGAGAAGCAAACCAGTCTGTTCTTGACAGGTTCATACTCAACCTTTTTTCCCCAAATATTTCTTACTTTTTGTTATTTTTCTACTTTTACAAGCATACTGAGCATGCATCCTTGCCTCCTTCCATTCCCCCACAACATCCCCTCTCTTCCCCCATCAATCTCTCCTTCTCCTTCCCACTCTCTTGCCCTATGCTTCTATGAACCCCAGGGTTTACCCTGACCCATCTACTCTTGTGGGGGTTCAGGCCTCTGTGGCATATCAAGTTACCTCTCTTCAGGCCACCCCACTGATATGAGCATTTCCCTTCACTCATCCAGCTTTAGACCCAAAGGTTTCCACTGTATGTTCTTAGCTTTCTTGAGTTCTTAAGTAATCTATGGGGGCATGTTGGTATGTCAGTTATTATGCAATTCTGGTAAGGACAAGTCTCACTGCAGTGAGCTTCCAGATGTAGCAGCCCTTCCTTGAGAGGCATGTTTTGTCTAATGGTAAACCTTCCCACCGTTAGGTTCTTACAATCGCACTGCCCCCTCTTCTCAAATATTTTTAATTCATGATTGGTTGGTTGAGTACACAGAACCTATCTGACTCCACACAAAAGAGTAATAGTCTACAGAGGAGACACCCACGCATGGAGAAGATTGACGCCGTACAACCAAACAACAATCTACAGATGAAATACTCAAGGACAAACAGGGCCACCTCCATGTAACATAGCAGCAATCTGCAGATAAGACATCCGTGGATGGAGAGAAACTGACTCCATGCAACAGAGCAGCAGTCTACAGGTAAAGCACCTATAGATACAGAGGGCTGATGCCATAGAACAGAGTCAGCTGAGGACATATTCAATACTCTTCTGCAGTACGCAGAAGCTTCCCAGTAGGAAAGAAAAGCAAAACCCACACATCAGTAAGTGCCTGACACAGTGGAAAAAGACATAAGGTTCCCTACGGTTAGCTGCCTGGTCGTCTCTTCTAGGCAGGTACCTCCCAGTATACCATGGAGAACTGTGGGAGATTCCTTCTGTTGTCCTTAAAGTATGTCCATGAACTCAGGCTTGCAGCATCTTCACTCAATGGCAAAAGCGTCATTTTTTGAGTATTTTTTATTTTAAAGTTGTTTTTGGTGTCCCTGCCATCAGTACCCACCCTCACTTGCGTTCTTCTTCTAGTCACAGTTTGGGGGAGCCCCTCGCCTTCCTGCAAGATAGTTCTTCCTTCTGTTTACTGAAGGGGTGCATAGCATGACCTCAGTGTTTCTACCCATGGAAAGAGCAGTCCAGACTTGCAATTGAAGATTTGCAGATAAAGCTCGCCATTTCCACGCCCTGCGCACCCAAAGCTCTCTAACCTCTCAAAGAAACATTTGCTCTGCTCCATGGCAGTGGAGAGGGGGTCTGACTCCTGTAATACTTTATCAGTGGTGATATTCCCAATGTGTCTAGCTCTGACAGAAGATAGACAAATAGATAGAAGGTTGATATATAGATCATAGATAGATGGCATATGATGGATAGATGATATTTAGATAGATGATAGATAGATAGATAGATAGATGTGGATTGATAGAGATAGAGAGGTGATAAAGACAATAGATGATAGATAAATAGATTATAGAAATTAAATCAGGTGATAGATAAGAAGGGTATATAAGCAGGTAAATGATAGATGGATGATAAATGATAGAAATAAATGTATCGATAAATAAATGATAGCTAGATGATAGATGATGATGATAATAGATGGTTGGAAGATAGATGGTAGGTAGTGATGATAAATAGATAAGTTGATGATAGGTACACAGATGATAAATATAATAGATGATTGATAGATAGTAAATATATGATAGATATAGATAGTCACATGATAGATAATAGTAGATGGTAGAGAGATGATAATGATGGATACATAGAAAGATGCTAAATGACAAACAGCTGATAGAATATACATAATAGTAAAAAATAGATGACAGATAATGATGATAAAGATAGATAGATAGATAGATAGATAGATAGATAGATAGATAGATAGATAGATAGATAGACAGACAGACATAGAGATAGACAATAGACAGGCAGACCAGAGATCTTGCCTCTTTTAAGTCAGTACTTTAATATACATGCTTCAAGTGATGAAGCTCTACCAGGCTACCACCTCCTCAGCTGTTAGTGGATGGCTCGCAGTGGTAAACAGCCTCACTTAAAGCCAGGTGTATCAGAGGC
This sequence comes from Typhlomys cinereus, assembly GCA_023101885.1. Taxonomy (NCBI): domain Eukaryota; kingdom Metazoa; phylum Chordata; class Mammalia; order Rodentia; family Platacanthomyidae; genus Typhlomys; species Typhlomys cinereus. Next base: position 1,158,275 of record JALPQD010000466.1, on the reverse strand, counting down.
AGTATCCACAACTTAGCCTTATAGTTGAAAACTTTATTCTTAATTAGCAAATGACCCCAAATTAACTTTTCAGGGCATACACAGAAACAGCACATCCTGATTAACAGAAAAGAGAGTATTGTGCCAAGACCCCTCCCTCCCACCAAAGAGGAACATGCCAGTTGGAAGTGAATTTAATAACGACATGTTAAGCTGGGCGCATCTGCTTCCATTCCATGTCAAGAAATTACAGTCCACACTTGCATTCAGCAATTTATCCTTTTTCTAAAAGTTTCTGTGCTGTCATGTACAGGCTATGTTTAGGGTTTAGTGTTTCAAGATGGTTTTACTGTATAGGGAAATAAAAGCCATGGGACATGGAGAATCTATTGATGTTTAGCATCGGGAAGACTGGAATTTCCTTTGCCTTTTGGAAAAAATACAATGTTATTTTTCTGAAACAGGGCCTCAAATATTCCAGACTGACACGAAACTGTAGCCAGGGATGACCTTGAACTTCTGATTCCCCCGCCCCCACCTTCCAAGTGCTGGGATTATAGGCAAATACCACCATGCTTGGAATCCACAGTGCTGAGGACTAAACTCAGGGCTTCTGAAATGGTAGCCAAGTACTCTACTGACTAAGCTCTATCTCTCCAGCCCACCAGAAATAAAATTGTTTTGATAATTTTTTTCTCAAAAGTTGGACTCATGGAATTGTTTTCGAATTGTAAATGTAAAATAAACATCTATGTTCATCAATCTAGGGGAAAAAAATGTGAAATGTTCCTAACAACATGAAGCCTACTAAAAGGTGTCCAGCTAAACAATAAAACTAAAACTGAAAACTAAAAGGTGTTCCTAATGTTAACTCAAGAGATCCGTTTGGCTCTAGTCTGACCTCCCAGTCTAATTTGCTCTGCAGAGGAATCCTCTGCAACTGGGAAATCCTGGGATCTGTCCATGACCCCAGCTTAATGCTGACCTTCTGTTCTTTATAATCTGCTTTCAGTGGGCAGGTAACTACTACATGTAGTCGTGTAGCTTTGTGTTATCCTGACCATTACAACCTGGCCATTCAACATATTTTATTATTTGTACCTGGTTCTCCACATAGAGGTTAAATCTGTGACTTTGGAGGAGTTGCAAAAAAAAAAAGCCTATCTTTTGCAAATTTGACATGAAATTTTGCATATCCGCATGAAATTTTGCATATCCAACTTGGATAAGTATGTAGTGAAAGAAGGCCAAAGGCCTGCCCACTCTGGTCTCAAAAGATGATCAGTTTAAAACAGCTCTAAAATTGCTTTTTCCTCCACACTCAGCTACATACTAGAGCACAGCTAGAGCTGAAGCTGGCTGTTTCCTGGCTGCATCAGCTTGGACAACCTGCTTGCAACAGTTTTTTGTTTTTTGTTTTTTTTTTTTGCAAAAGCATTATTGAGATATGATTTATCAGCCACGTGAGCCACCCATTCAAAGTATAGATGTCATGTTTTGAATATATTCCCAGGGTTTTGTAACCATTGCCACAATCTATTTTAGAACTCACACACCAAAACATCTTGAGACATGAGACATTATCACTTCCTCAAAGTCCCCGCCCTCTCCTCTAACCCCAGCAAACTTTCTGTCTGTACAGTTTCCTATTCTGAATATTTTGTGTAAAAGACTCATACACCACATGATCTTCCAAGACTAGCTTCTTTCAGTTGGCATAGCAAAGTCTTAAGATTTATCCATGTTTTAACATGTATTAGACTTTCATTCATCTTTATGGAAATTTCCATTACATCGATATAATATGCCACACTTGCCTATCTACATCTCTTTCTTGATGGACACTCTGTTTGTTTGGATTTGGGGGGCTGCTATGGGTAATGCTGCCATAAACAACACTGATGAGTCTACAAATGTAATTTTAAAAATTACACCTGCAGAATTGTATTGCTTTCTTCATTTGGCCATTTTGATTATTAATAGATCTAGCATAATTATAAAACATTGTATCAATTAATTGAAAGATAGTGCATAATTTCTTTTGGACAACTACGGCTAAAACAACTAGGAGGACAACTTCAAAGGGAAAAAAAGGTTTACTTAGGTTCACCATTTCAGGATTTCAGTACACATGCCTTGCTGCATTGATTCTGAGCCTGTGGTGAAATACACATCACAGGGGAAGAGGCTGAGAGAGAAGGCTGTTCAATTCATTGTGAACAGAAGGTTCCAGAACTAGATATAGCCCCAAGGACACACTTCCAGTAACCTACTTTCTCCAGATAGGCTCCACCTCCTTATGTTTATGTGACTGTCAAAACAGTGATATCACTTTGGACCCAGAGTTGAACATGTGAACCTGTGGGAGACATTTCTGACCCAGTCATCATCATCCACATCATCTACAGCCTCTCTGAGTTTGCATAGAAAGAACATGGATATAAATATTATTGAAATGTAGAGGGGGGAGTAAAAAAGAAAGGAGAGAGAGAAAGAGAGAAATTATCACAATAATATTCTAATGTTTACACTGGGCCCAAAGCAAATGAATCCAAGCTTACTGTCCTCTAAAGAAAGAACCAAAAAGGACAAAGTAAAATGAAATGAAATAATATAAAATAAAAGGACATGATCATTAGTTCCATTAAAAAGGGCTGTTTAAAATCAACACTGGAGATTCTATGTTATCCATGGAAGATATCATTTGAAATGGTCTAGAGTCACCATTGCAAGCTCAGGCTTCTGAGAAGGATGGAATTTTGAATATCCAAAACTTTCCTTTTCTCTTATAGTAAGAAAGATTAAAATTCATGGGAAAAGGCAAGAGATAGGATTTGAAACATTTAGTTTTCCCTCTCTTTCTAAAACTTTATGATTAAAAGGATGAGTTTCTTTGGCAAGGATATACTTTGTCCGTTTGCATAGAATCTTGGTAATGGGCTAGGGATGGGCCATTTTCCCCTTTTTCTGTTTTAAAAGAAAAGTCAACTTACAGAGCTGCTTCATTTGGCACAATGCTTTAAAGACTCAAGAGCAACCCCCAATGTATATTATCTCATGATAAATCCTCTAAATGCCCTATAGACACAAGTTCTGTGGACTGCTAGCAGGTCAACAGACTCAGTCCTTTTACATTTTATTAAAATTAATCTTATATTCCTGCTTTGGATTCTTTGATCTTTGGATTTTTCATTCTCCTGAAGCTGGAATTTTTTATCATCTTAATGCACTGAAAACATCTCTAATCTACCATCCTATCCATGATTGAATATTGTCTATATGGCTTTAGAACACAAGTTCCCTTTCTGCCTGCACACTAACCTTTCAATGCACTCATGAGGAATTTTCTGGAAACTAACACTGTGTATGTTTAACTACCATCCCTGTAGGTTTTTAGTTTGAGGAAATCACCCTTTGGTTAAGAATTTTTGACTTTGGGTATGGGTGAGGGATCTTGTTCTGATTTTTTTTATATACTGAATATGCTCATCCTGCTGTTCGTATTTAGCTGTCCCTTTTGGGGAACCACATTTCTCCTCTTCTAATTTCCAGTGATCCATTTTCAGGAGCATCTGTACCACAGAGGCAGCAGCTGATTTCCATCATGTCTGAGTTTTCTCAGCAGGAACCTCCATTTCCCCAAGCCTCCCTTTCACAGTGCTGTCCTGGGCACAGTCACAAGTGTGGCCTTCCAAGCCATCAGCCTCTCGGGCTTAATGAGCTGCTCCTTTTAATTATTTTTATATTGTATTAATTGCTTGAAGCCATTAAATACACACACACACACACACACACACACACACACACACACACACACACACTTGTGAATTCTGAAAGATTTGCCAGCGTCTTCTCAGACCAGCATTTCCACTGACACAGTGGGACTTAGAAGGAACATCAAAGACTTTCACAGGAGATTGTTGAAAGAATTCTTGCTTCTCCACCCTCACATTGGGACGTTGCCTACAGACAACGTGATTTCCAGAAGGACCGGCTAACTGGAGTCCCTGTGAGGTCTGGCAAAACTGTCTAGCATAGAGTAGAAAGAATTGAAGATTTGCAACTTTCAAGGGGAGAAAAATCATGAAGTCCTTTGCTAATACGTTGAGTTCATGTTACATTAGGTAAAGAAGCAACAGAGTCAAGATGCACAATCTATACTTAGTATCTTTGTTGCACAGTGTCTCTAAGGTTCCCAAGGAATGCAAACATGTCTGTGGGGGAAACATAGGAAATTCTAGACTAGCTAGCTTAGGGCTGATGTGGATTTGAGGAAATGGGATACAGTGTGCAAGTAGACCTTCTGGCAGGTTCCAAATCCTCATGGAATTTCCAGCTTGACCTAGCTAATTGTGGGAGCTTGCAGAGGAGCCATATTGTATCCCAAGGGCATAGCTCAATATTTGCAATAAGCAGTGAATGAGTAAATAATTAGATGAGCTAAAACATTCCAAGTTGACTTGAAAATAGAAGTAGCTGTCATTTTATCTAAGTGATCGCTTTTATTGTTTTCTTGTCTTCTTTAGAATGATCCCTACTGAGATTCAGCCTTCTCCCAGTTATCTGTGTCCTGTCCATTTCTATCATGTCAAAATCTTTCTGAGATCTTTTCTTTCCATCTGCATCACAGGTGCATTCTAAGAGTCTATCTTTTCATTTTTTCCTCATTGCTGTTTATTTTGAGCTTCATCCTCTGTCATTTTGAACCCTTTTAGCTCTCTCCCGAGCTAAGACTGTAGCCAGTATCCAGTTTCTCCATTCCTTTCAGTCTTTTGGCCTCAGTAGTGGATTCATTTTGAGCAAGCTCTTCCCGTATATTAGCAAGGTGACTGTTGGTACAACTCCTTCCATGTCACCTATAGAGGAGAAAGAAAGAACGGGTAAAATACAGACAAGTCTAAACACTTCTTCCTGTCTCTTTCTTTGTTCTTCCATTCCTTGAACTAGTTACTATGACTGTTGCCGAATCCCTGCTGGGTGGGGGGGGGCATTTAGCTGTTTACTAGGTGTCCATTGCAGAGGCAGATTAGATGGCCACTTCCCATTGGTTGTTCGTCCCTCTGCCTGTATGGTTCCTCTATTGGGACATGTCTGGGGCATGTCTGTACTTGTTCAGGCTTATCTGTAGCTGGACCTCCTGGATTCAGGAGCCTGGGCCAGGGCATCCCTGAATCAATAATGCCACATATGACCACAGAGGGATTCAGTAGGTTTGTTAGTTGAAGCCAAACTAGAGTCAACTGTAGAGACAAAAGCTGAGACAACAGAGATCAACTTCAGAGGCAGAGAAGAGGGGTAAATAAATTACCCCAGGCAAAACAAAAAAAGGGCGGGATGTATGTGTGTGTGTGTGTGTGTGTGTGTGTGTGTGTGTGCGCTGGGCACCTGTACTGGTGAGAGAACAAGAAGGGTGCTTTACATGCAGGCAGATAGGACTGACGAGATGAAAAAGAAAGCTGAAGTCAAAGACAGCACAGGTAGGAAAAACAATTGAGACTCTTCACTAGACCATGAGGGTAAATGCATAAAGTACAGTTGAAGCAGTAATCATCTCAACTGGTTAACAAAATCCCACAGAGCACATCTTCAGTTCGGTGCCACCTGTAGAGACACGAACTCAGCCACACTGAAGCTGTTCAATGCAGAGATGCTGTGTGAGGGTGGCTCGCAGGAACACCAGAGGCTGTGCGTGGATTCTTGGCCCGAAAGGTCGATCAAGAGGGAAAGGACTTGCTCCTGCTCCTCCAAGCAGCTGGAGCAGTGCAGAAGACAGACAGGGTCTCTCTCCGATGTCCCATGGGGCGAAGCACAAAACTAATCCATCAAACAACTCCTCTTGGTCCCACAGGGTGGGCTGGCAGCTAGGTCACACTCAGATTGACTTCACTTTATAGTCTGAAATAGGTGAATTCAGAGCCCTTCAAAAACACTTAATAAGAAATCTTTATGTAAACTTTCACTAAGGGACTATTGAAAACTCTTTTGAGACAGAATCTTGCTATATAGACCTGGCTGGCCCAGGGCAACCTTTGAACTCATAGTAATCCTCCTGCTTCAGCCTCCCTGTGCTGGGACTTAGGAACATGCTGGAACTTACAAACATGCACTATGACAACAGGATCAGATCAAAACATTTAATGCACTGCACCCTCCTCTATTACAGGGCCCCAAATTGCGTATGGAAGAATGAAATGGAGAAACCCAGAAATGAGTGGGTCTGGAGGGGTGCTCCCTTTCTCAGCCACCAAAAGAACCCAATGTCTACTTATTTCTTACCAACTTTAATGATCTTTCTTGGCCCCAGAACACAGGGAAAGGAAAGATGGTGGAAATTGAGGGCTCAGAAGACTTGAAGGAAATGCTTCAAAGAAGCATCAGACCTGGAAATTCTGAAGGAAAGAGTAGAATGCTCTAATCTTCCTGCTTCCCTCCAACAGAGAGCATTATTTGGGTGGGATGTAGCAGGAGCCAGCAAATTAACAGTCTCTCCTATTTCCTTCAGCATCCAGCATGTGCTTCCAGCCCCAAATCCTCCCCATGGACTGGGATTCCATGCTGATGGATGAAAGATGAGAAACACAGCAACTTTCTGGTGGGTTTTCTTTAGCGTCTGTTCTCAAGCCAATTGTCTGGAGATTTTTCCCTCCTTTAAGGTCCAGGACATCTTTGGGCTTCTCGTCTTCAGCGGGTGAAAACTTCACCAGAGACGGTCCATGAGAAGCAAGGCATGAACATGCCGCCCCACCCAGTCCTTTGTTTCATTTTGGCCAACGATCGACAGTGAGCTAGGTGGTTGCCAGCTGCACAACAGCTGTGCCATTGAAAAAAAAGTGCACTGCGCTTGGGAAGCTGAGTAACTCAAAGTCAGGAACTAGGGTAGGGGGAGGAAAACAGGTTGAGTTCTCCCCCTCTCACGACTCCAAGTAAGTTGCTATGATGCTGGGGACACATCAGGAGAAATTCAGGGTTCACCCCTCCAGGAGGTAATCAAAGAGGTTCCTTTCAATGAGGAGTCGTGAGGAGTAGGAAGTCACAGGGTGGACGACTTACACTCTGTTCTAGAGGCTGCTGGGGCCCAGATAAAAAGTTCTCATTTGCTCCTGCATTTAGGCAATTTCTCTCTTTTCTCCCCAAGAAGACTGGATGGGCCTCTTCAGAGCAGAACATCTTTGACTAAGTGGGTCACACCGGCTGCTCATGTGTGAAGGGCAGAATTCAGATCTCTAGAATCCACATAAATGCCTGGTCCTTATGACAGTCTGCCTGTTATTCTGCAGCCCAGAGGATGGAGACAGGATCCTGAGTAAGATAATTAGCCAGATTGATCACAATACATTAGTTCTGGGCTTAGAAACACACCTTGAGTCAGTGAATAAAAATGGAAGAACAATAGAGGAAAGCATCCAACATCAACGTGGGGCTTCCACATACTTGTACACACACATTCACACGTGTCTACGTACCATGTGTACCCACACATATGCAAACATGCACCTATTACATGCATACACACATACACACACACACACACACACACACATTCACAAATGAAAGCAAAAAAAATTATCTTTTATAGTTAACAAGTTCAGTTGGTATCTCTGAGATGAATTTGTTTTATTTTTACAATCAGCTATCTGGAAACCAAAAGTGAAATAAAATCTCTTTCAAATCCATGAGAAATTTAGTCCTTCTTTAACAGATACCTATCTGTAAGTGAATATTTTGCCTTTGATCATGCCAGAACGGTCACAAACAAAGTAGAACATAAGATTTTTCAAACTCCAGCTTTACCTGAAATGAAAGTGCAGACCTCTAGAGTTGATGGCCTTTGAGGTATGTTACTGCCCACTCCAGGTTTTGCCATAACATCAGCACATTTGAATTGTTTCCGGCTTGGCCGTGTCAAGCAGGGACACCAGAAAATCACATGGAGTACGAGATGAATATTTTCTTAGCAAAACCACTAACAAGCTCTTCAATGAGATCCCTGAAAACTTGAGGGTAGATGCAACTCCTGTTTTTAAGGAAACAGACCTGTCATCCTCAAAAGCACAGTGTGACAATTGCGCTGTTAGTGAATGCAAGCTACGAGACATGTAGGTAGCAGAGGGAGAAAACTAGCTGCTTGGCTCAACTAAATCTGGTCCTATCAGAGGTAGTATGTGCATTGCAAAATGGATGGCTGGAGTTTAAAAGGGTGTGGTCTGTGGCTATGGAAGAAAGAGACTGGCCCTTAAGGGAAATCAGTCTGTCACCTGGGACCAACCAGAACTTATGAATAATCAGTCCGTCGATCTTTACTGTGAAAACAAAAACATGAGCTTTCATCTTGCTTTGAGGACTCGTGACCATTTTATGAAACAGATATGTGCTGAGTTGTAGTTCCCATTTCCTTCTACATTTAGCAGAATGATAAAGTCATGTCTCTTTCTTGTTTTGACAAGTAAAATTTCTGGTGAACATAGGAAAAGCGATAGTGAATGTCTGTATTTTTAGCCTAACATCCTGGTTGGAGGTGGTTTCAAGCATACTCTAATGTATGCATCGCTCCTTCCAAGAGTGTTCTAAAAGAGAATGCTTAAGCAATTTTTAAGATTAAAAAGGCTTTCCTTAAGTCCCCCCCCCAGTCAGCATTTATCTTCTTATTGAATATTACTTTAGTTTATTGCCAAAATGTATTACTTAATAAAATGATACCTGCTCAGCAGAAGCTGAATTCAACTGTATGATATCATACCCTCGCAATAAATGGCCAGTCACGCATTCTTTTTCCAGACTTCCAGGGTGACTACTGATCAGTCCTTCAAGGATCCTGCCCTTCAAGGTATGTCCAGTAATATATCAATCATGTCTATTCATAATGGGCATGTGGATTGACCTGAAAATTCACGTGGATGTTGCTTTTGAATCCTCCCCATATTTCTAACCATCCATCTCACCCTGCACCTGTGGCAGCTGTGTTTTCCATATGCAGATGTTCTTCAGACTTGATTATTCATTCAAGCAGAAGAAAGAAGCTGGGGAGCTCCCCTACTGCACTTGATCTTGCTGATCCAGAAGTCATCTTAAGAGCACGTCGTCATGTGGACACACAATGGATGATTTTTTTATGCAAAGTTAGATCAGCCTAAGGTCAGTCATTTCCCAGTCACACTCAGGTAAGGAAAATCTACCTCACACCGGGTAAGGAAGAACTAGACAAGAGAAAGGTCATGAAAAAAATGTGATCATTTTGCTTCATGGGACCTTCTATTCTGATTAGGCCAACTAGATATTCACAAAAATGTTCAAATATCACTAGAAAAATGGACACAGTGATCACCGCCTGCGAGAGAAGCTCAGAATGTGGCAGGCATCCACCAGCTCTAACCAAAGAGGTGATTGACCACCGGCAATAGCGCCCAGCACTGGGTTTCCTGGTCCAGAAGCCGTCTAGGAGGTGAACTCAAGTCCCAACAGCTGCTGACAAGCAGGATACCGTGGAAACAGGTGTGCTTCTTAGAACTACAGGAGGAGGCAGGTGTTCATGATGTGAATGGGAAGGTTCTTGAGCTTCTTGGACCTGAACAGGATCATAACCCCTTGCATGAAGTTCAACCAGGAAGCAGTCTTTACCCATTTACAGCTCATCAGACAGCTTGGAATCTGCTGTAATTAGCACCTTATTATTTCCTTCTTATTTTAATATGGGCAGGGTTTGGACAGACAGGGTTTTATTATTTCCTTTCCCTTTCTTCTAAATCTCTGGACCTCCATTTTGCCGTGTGTGTGTGTGTGTGTGTGTGTGTGTGTGTGTGTGTGTGTGTGTGTGTAGAAGGGATAACAAGTGGGTTAACAATGGTAACAAGTTTGTCCCTCTCCATGACTCCAATCTCACTGAGATGTGTCCTCTGGAAACAGCCCAGAGGAAAAGACAAGGGGTGCAAGCAGGCCACCATGTCAGAAATTATCATTCCTGAAGACACAATCAAATCCACCCCTTTGGATAACAAATGGAAAGGACTAGCGTTTTCTGGAATTTCGACAAAGGGTTTCCCCCACAGGATTTGCTTTGAGGTGCTGAAGATTGAACCCAGGATGTTTGCATGTTAGCGGTTTCCATAGTCCTTTCTTTCCTTTTTGTTTTGAGACAAGGTCTTGCTAAATTGAGCTCAGCTTTAAAGCTAGAGGTTTTTCAACTTATGATTCTCCTGTTCCAGCCTTCAAAGCAGCTGGATCCACAGACCTGTGCCATCAGACCCAGTTGGTTCATGGGATTTTTAACTTCCGGACATTTCCAGATTATTCTTGTTGGAGTGTTAACAGCCTAAACACCTGCTCCCAGGAAGTCAGAGGAATTCTGGTATCCATCTCAGATGGATTCAGGACACAAGAGATGGGGTGTTAGGACTCCAAAGAAGGGACCAGCTATGAGGACAAGCTTGTCCAATGAGCATCAAAGCTATGGCCAAGGAAGAGGAAGGACATGCACACAAGGAATGGAACATGCAGTAGGAATGAACATATCTGCCCCCGTCACCCTACTGCTCTTACCGCTTAGGCTAGGCAGGAGAAAACTGAGAGGCAGAAACGCTGACTGGGAAGAGACAGCGGCAGAGGTAGCACTTCTGATGGGACCTCTTTCAGTTCTGGTCTGGTTTTACTCTCCGCCCAGTGAAGTGCCAGGGTAGATGTCAGAGATTCAGGGGCTTCCTCGATGTCTTTCCTGACTCCAGTAAAAGGAAAGAGACAAAGCAACAGGAGAGGGAGGGTACAGAAAGGAACACATGACAGTCAAGTTCCTTAGTCGTCTATTCTACTTGACTACTTCTTAAGACACAGTTAAATGACCATACAGCAGGAATAAATAATTTGGACTACATTGTCCCCATGGTTGTAAATTTTAGGAATTAATTTGACACTTGAGAATTGAGCCTGCAGGTAAACCTAAAAATTTTATTTGATTAAGGCAAGCCTCTGAATAAATCTATAGGAGATGAGCTAATTGATGCAGGAGGACCCAGCCTACAGTGGGAGGGACCATTTCCTGGACAGATGGGTAACATGGAGAGATAACTAGCTTTCAAGATGACAAAGGTGTGCTTTGGTCCTTGCCCCTCTCTCAGCTCTACCTGTGGACAGGATGTGGCCAGTATCCTCCACTCCCGATGGTTGTGTCACTTATTCTAGAGCTGTAAGTTGAAATAAAAAAAAAATCCCCTCACTCCACTAAATTGTTTGGGTCACATCATGACTTTGAATGTGAGTTGTCCCCACAAGCTTGTGTGTTGGCATCCTAGATACCGGTAATGTTTGGGGAGATCATGGCACCTGGAGGAGGTGGAGCCTTGATGGAAGAAGGCACGTCACAGGGGGTGGGCCTTGAGGTTAGGGAGCCTTGCCTTGATTCCCTCTTGCTCTCTGTGCCTCCTTGATATCCATGGTCACCTGAGCTGCCTCGTCTTCTGCCTCCTGCCATGCCCCTCCTCCCATCATGGGTGAGATCCCCTCTGGAACCATAAGCCAAATAAATCTCCCTCGCCTCCCCTTAAGTTGTGTTTGAATGTTGTCTCACAGCAACAGAGTAACTGCAATCATGTACTCATTTCAGCCAAGAAAATAGGAAACTAAGATAATTTGGTACCAGACAAGTAGGGTGTGGTTCTCAGACGAAGACAATCCCCCAAGTCTCCTTTGCCCTCTGCATTCTAGAATCTCAAGTTTTCTCTGTTCACACAACCTAGAGGTATGAAACAATTATAGCTACTGATCAAGTAAGACATTTCAATATGAGTTTGGAGAAAGGCAGCATTATGTTATTTCTTGTGTGTCTGAGATAAAGGAATCTGCCTGATCGATCAGCGAAAACAGCCCTGATGCTTCGACTCCAGAGCCATGCTACATCTGGGGCTTGCTAATTTGAGTCAGCAGAGACTTTCTGTTTCCTCGTGATGACTTCCCGAAGTCATTTTTCATGAGGTTACAGCATGCTAAGATGTTCTGCCATAAATGCCATTGCTGTCAGCAGATGGGCACATGCCAAAGCTGGTCTTCCCAGAAACTCTGTCGGTTCTCCTCAGCTCCTGTAAAACTGGGAGCCATGGATGCTACCATCCTTTGGGGGTGTGAAGACCACCCTATCTCCCACTTGGGTCAGGTACAGTGAGTATCATGGTCAGTCCTTATAATCCTTGACCAACATGGGAAACTCTCCATATACTGTTACTGAGACTGGAGGAAATGGCTAAACCAATAACCCTGCTGATTACTAAAGATTCATTGTGCACCAAATAGAAACCAGAGCTGCTAAGATGTGCCATAGAAGAATGAGAAAAGCATCCTCAGAGAATGCTGGGAAATGTCACAATTACAGGGGGAGTGAAACCAAGTCTTCTCTGGGATCCCTCCACCATTTCAATTTGGCCCCATACACTCAGATTCATCCTTCTGTGAATCTGTTAAGGTCATTGCCTTTCTCCTCACATTAAATTCCTTTTGTAATTTTTAAATTTAGCCTGCGAAGGTCTGGGTTTCTTTAAGGTCCTTTCATACCTAAATGCATCATGACTCTTTGATGACTACATTTTTTTAAGACAAACTTGTTTCCGAAACTTATCTGACTGAAACCATCAGTTGATTTTAGAAACAAGAAAAACCCAACATACAGTGTGGCTGGCATGTTCATTAGAAATACTGGAAATTCCAACTGGAAGTGCTTGTAGAGGGGCTGGGACACAATGACTTGTGCTCAGGCCCTAGCACCATGTAAAACTGGGCTTGCTAGTTCATATCTGTGATCCCTGAACTCAGGAGATGAAGGATGGAGGTTCAGAAGTTCAAATTCCAGTCCAACCTGGGATGCACAAGACTCTTTCAAAAATATATGGTTGCAAGGAAAACAGCCCAAGAAGTCCAAGCTGGCCTCTCAATAATTGTCCAACAGACAGTCCAGGAATGGAGCACCAAAACAAGTTCTGTTTTGAGACCAAGAAGTGGGAATTGAGAACAAATGTGCTGAACCTATTGCTATGAATCCACTGAGTCTTTAATGGAAGTTCTTTGCTTGTCATTTGTTTTGTGATAGCAGACACAGACATGTGAGAATGAGATAATTTTCATCTCTATCTCCATTGCTAACTGCAGTGTGTGGCCCTGGGCAGGCCGCAATGTTGAATGGGTAAGTGGAGTCTAAAATTAGGTTTCCAGACCCTTTATACTTTGCACTCTAACAAATCATTCTACTTCATGATTAATACTGCTTACCTGAAGATTGTAAGGTGATATCACAAAGGGGGGGCAGAATAATTCTCAAGGTGAACTTCAGACAGCAAGAGTATTTGTTCATGGTCCCATCATTCCATTGGTGAATTTGCTTACCAGCTTTCCCACATCAATGGCAGTTCTATCTTCCATGATTTCCATTGACAATGTGGCAGTCACTATGCTCCCTGTAGCTGAACATCTAATCGTTACAACGTCTCATGACTTACCTACATGAAGGTAGTACTTTGCATTGCCATCAAATGTCATTGTCACCAGCAACCAGCAGACAAGATTATGCACTCTGGTGGCCTGGACAGCCAAGAGATGCAACTGCATTTAACCACTGCATTTGTGTGATGATTAACGGTCAATCTATCCAGTCTATATATGAAAAAAAGAAAATGTTTCTTGTGGAAATATTCTTGTCAATCTTCCTTCATCTCAGCATCAAACTATAGCACAGGATCTTTGCTGGATCAATATCAAGAAGTAGCTACCGATCTGAAGAAGACAGTGGCGCTAAACTCACAGACTATTCATTTAACGAGGAATCCTAGCTCGGATGCTGCCTCGCCTGCTGAAGTCTGTTCTGTGATCTCCAAGCCCGCATAACTGCGTTTCTGAGAAGGTGCCATCTGCTCCTGTGAATTTACAGTCTCTTTCAGCAAATAGGGAAGGTAAACAGGGAAGGCAGGAATGAAACGTCTTCAGCTGAGAAACTGACACAGCACAGACGTGCTTTGAAGAAATCACTTTTTATTGACTCATCGGGAGCAGCGTTCCGGGTACACCTTGTTTCACCCCTCATGTCTTCCCTCTGGATAAAACCCTTAGGAAAGTTGAGCTTTGCAACACAACTCTGATGTCCTGATATTATCTCACAACCCTTCATCTTCTAGCTGAGAGAAATGGAAGAAATTTAGCTCAAGTCTGAGCTGCCGATTCTGTGAGTCCGTGGAGAAGCTGCTGAGTTTCCCGTGCATACATTTATTCCATTATTAGTTCGTCAGCAGATTGCTTAGGGAATATCAAGGATGCTTATATACATACCAAGTGTTCAGAAAGTATGTTTTGCAAATAATGCCATGTTATCAAAAATGAATCTCTCCCAATTAACTTTTCCCAGCCATAGCATGCTGATATCTTCAAGTCGGTATCGGGTCAATAGCAAATATTAGTCCTAGGATATAAAACTTGCAAAGCAACCCTTCTACTTATAAATATGTATTCATGAATTCTCTGTAGCGTATATCAGCTTGTTCTCTGGGGTCAAAGTCACTGAATTTAAATACTTTTTCAACAAATTACCACTAGTAAGACCTCACCAAGGGTACTTAATTTCTTCAAGTTTCAGTGTCCCGAGATATGAAATGTTAATAATAAGAGTCTTCACTTCACGTTTGGAGAATGTTTCTCTGGGTACTCGCACATGAAGGACTTAGAATATCTTAGCATCTATATTTATGTTGATTCAGTTTGTGCCTTATAACTTTTATCCTTATCATTAAAGCCAAACAATTTTAAAGATCACCGTAAGATTTGTATTTATTATGGCCCCTCAGTAATGGCTGTCCTGTGGCATCAGACTACCATTTCTTAGGTAGGCAGTGTATGGAGAAACCACAAGCAAGAAGTCTCTTTTCTTTTTTCTTTTTCTTTTCTCTGGTAGTGGTGGTGGTGTGTATGTGTGTACAAGAGGACACGTAAATGTGGTGTGTCTATGGAGGGCCAAGGATGACACTGGGAATCATCCTGGATTTCTCTACCTCCAATTTTTGCTTTGCCCTGGGGCTTCCCAGACTCTACTTTCTAGGACAAAATTACAGGCCACCACCATATCCATCCAGCATTTTTTTTAATTATTATTTATTCAATTGTGCATGTATCCACGTGTGTGCGTGTGTGTATGTATGTGTGTGTGTGTGTCTAGAACCACGGACAAATTTGGGAACCACCATGGACGCCTCCACCTCCTCCTTGTTTACTCTGCCCCGGGATTCACAGGCTCTGCCCTACCAGGACCAGAAACGCAGGCCGCCCCTGCTTCTGCCCGGCATCTATACATGGGATCTAGGATCCGAACTCAGGACCTTCTGCCTGCAAGGCAGAGGCTTAACCCCTGAGCCACCTCTCCAGCCCCCATCTGGCATTTTTAACTGGTATCTGAGTATCCAAATTCAGGATCTTTTGCTTGCAAAGCAAAGGCTTTAACCACTGAGCCATCTCCTCAGCCCAACAAGCAAAAGTGTCTATGATTTTCATTCATCTTTGTACTGGAAATTACTGTTGGACCCACCAGGTCTGCACCCAACAACATGTGAAGAAAATCAGACCAACGAAATACCTCCTGATCTACAGAAAGTAAAAATACTGCTTGACTTAGGACATCTGCTGAGTTTCAATCTCATCTTATCTATCTACCCTCATCCCCAAATGGCAGACAGGCAACTTGGAGCACAGATGTGGAAAAATCACATTGGACTCACAATCCACTCTGACCTGTTTGCATCTGCTCTCTTCCAGAGGAGCTTTCTGGAAAGCAGAAACAGATTTCACCTGGAAACCTTGGGAAGAACTATCACAGACTCATTTCATGATGTCTGTCCTAGTAAATGATCCCCAGCCGCTATTGTAGATGGTACAGCCAGTCCTAAGAGCTGAGCTGTTCATGGAGTGACTGTAGCTTATTAACAGGAGGTAAATTCCATTGATCCTTAAAAAGCAGCGGAAGCTGAGATCTTCCAGATTGGTACTTTAGTTCCTTTGAACGCAGGTTAGAGATCTACTCCCTTTTCTTTTTGTCTCTTTGCTTCTTTCCCCCTCTTCCCCTACCCAGTTTCTTTTTTAAACAATCAAAAGCACACAAGTAATTGTCACCCTGGTATCTGCATTCAGAGATCTCTAAGGCTCTTTATTCTGGGAAACACGTAGGCTGAGCATTCCTGAAATGGAATCAACAAAACCTGTGCACTCCCAGGTGCGAAGAGGTAATTGCAGGTGCAAATCGGCGGTGGCACGAATAGCAGGCAACTGAATGTAATAAGCAAGCTGCAGCCGACGCCTGGGTGCCGCTCCTCCGAACGTGTCTTTTTATTTGAATTCATTTGCATGTCTTCAGCATAAGATGCACACAGCGAAACAGTCTTTATATATTCCACCAGGCTCATCGGTCCATGACAAGAATTTCACCTACAGCTAGTCTAAGTGACTGTGTGTGTGTGTGTGTGTGTGTGTGTGTGTGCGTGTGTGCCCAGAACATCAGAATTCTAAGATGAAGGTGACACATATGGTATTAATGCCCTCATTTGGATCTTTTGACATAAGAACTGCTTGTTTGAAAACTCTGTCAAAATACAGGAGTCTGGACAATTTCCAGAACTCGAGGGCCACACACAGTTTAAGAAACTAAAGGTCAAAAGTGGGCAGCCCAGCTTCCCTGCAGAACCACAGTGGATTTGACCCTTACCCCAGGCCTGAGTTCAGGAGTGTGATATTACCCCTCAGGAGTGTGATGTTACCCCTCAGGAGTGTGATGTTACCCCTCAGAATGTCTTTTTTCTCACCTTTCCTTTTCCTTTATTGTTTTTCTTCTTTCCAGACAGCTTCTTTGTCCCATTTTTCTGCCTTTATCCCCCCTCCAGAAAATCAGAAGAGCTTTGCTTTGTTTATAGAGGTGAAATTGTGTAAGAAAAGACATCGAGAAAGAAGAAAATGTTGCTCTTTCCATTTCGTCTCCAGCTCAAGATCTGAACAAAGCAAAAGTACTTTATGGACTATTATGAATAAAGTTAATAGGACTCTCTGATACTTTAACTTCACTTTGAGGGTCTACTGTAGTCCTGGACAGGTGACACAGAGGGGTCTTGCTTCCTCAGGACATGGTCTGCTACAAGTGAGAACATCAGATAATGGGATCTCTCAGGAAAGTACAGATAAATTCAGATGGGTGACAGGAAGGGACTGTACTGAAATCTATGACAAACATGTTACAAAAGGTTGTGTTCCTTTCATAATGCTGTTAGAGCAAACTGACTCTACCATGAAGCTTAACAGTATAACACATATTGACTGCTTCCACAATAAAAGCCAGGAGTCCAAAATGGCACTCGCTGGATCAAAACTGTTGGGTCTGCAGCCTGCATTCTTGGAAAGAATGTGACCTTGCCTTTTCTGGAAACTTCTGGAAGCCCCTGCATTCCTGGTTCATGACTAGTTAATATTCCAAATTCTCTCTGACTCTTATACTTGTCCTTATAGGACCTCTGCCACTACATTGGCTCCATCATCTAGGGTAATCTTTCCATAGCAACATTAGCTGATAAGCAAACTTGAGGCTATCTGGAAACTCAATTTCTGTTTTTCATGTCATTAGCATATCTGCAGATGCTCCATCTTTAAGAGTCCTTCCTTCCACCTGCAGAATAGAAAAGAGGGTAGGTAGGTGAGAAAATGGAAAGAGGCCAAACAAACAAACAAAAAGAGCATAGCTAAACAAAAGAAAAAACTATATCCAGATATTTCAGGCTAAAGGACACTAAGAAAAAGTAAAGAAGCAATGACAGGTGGTAACAGGGCTGAGGAGAGGGCACAGTGGTACAAGTAACTGCCACACAAGCAAAAGAACTGGAATTCAGAGCCCCAGATCCCATGAAAAGATAGGACAGGTGTGGAGGTCTGCCTATAATTCCAACCTCAGAAGGCAGAGTCTGGTAATCCCCAGAGTAAGCTGGCTGGTCAGACTAGACCTATCAGCAAGCTGCTCATTTTGTTAGAGATCATTTTTCAGAAAAAAAAGACGGAATTAAGGATAAGGATGATTTCTGATGTCATCTTCAAGCCTACACACACACACACACACACACACACACACACACACACACACACACACGGAAAAAGAAACAGAAAGCAAAAAGAAAACAACAGCATACATCTGAATTTAAAAGTCTCAGAACTGGCATGACTAAGTAACAGAGACTTCCTGCCGGAGCTCAGGAACCAATCAAAAGAAAGTACAGAAGCAGGAAGTGAGATTCAGAAGTGACTCCCTGGACCACATTCTGGAAAGAGGAAGTTCTCCATGCCAGTGCTGCTAAGACCTGAATTCTCAGGAGGCTCCCAGCCTGTCCTCAGCACCTAGCATTAGCACATCCCTCTTTTTCTCTGATGGTTCATGATGACTTCTGTCCTCAATGCTCATTGCAACCTGGGATAGGAATGTAAGATCCTTGAGGAGACAGGAGACATGAAAGAATGCTATGTTCTCTGGTCTGCTATGTTCCAGGTTGGTCACTCATGCATCTGCATCGATTTTAGCTCCGCTGTCTTATAACTTATTGATTGTTCTGCCAGACCTTAGAGTTATTTTCTACCAGGGCATTTCATTTATCACTGTGATGCCAGCCATCAGTGGAATATTTTGCCTTCACAAGGTGGCATGCAACCATAGTTCTGAATACAAGGGATCATCAGCATGAAGTTCGGAGGGCTAGCAGCCCAATGTGGACTGCTTTCTTAAGTAGCCTGGAATCTTACCTCCGAGGATGCCGAGGATGACACCACCTGGTATTGGTGCCTCTAGAGATGCTGGGCAGCATTGGATACTAAAGCACATACCAAGGACGTGAGGGATCAGAGCTCCAGGGAAAGCACCTACCTCTCCATCAAGGTCAAGCAGAGACAGACAGGTCTGTTGCCATGCACCCTTCCCACCCACTCGCCCAGTTGACTCCTGCCATCTGGTTTTCCTGGATGCTTCAAGCACCTAGTATGAGCAGAACTACATTTCCCAGTGCCTCAGACTCATGGACCTTCTACTCACCTGTCTCCTGCCACTCCCAGCCCACAGTAGATGCCAGAAGATAACCCAAAGAAGGTTGACAAAAAAAAAAAATCAGGGTGTGGAAAGAAGTTTGGTTACCAATACCAACTCTGTTTCATAGCCCCCAATGTTATATTACTAGAAGTTGAGAAAAGTCCTAATAGCCACCTCCAAATTTTGAAAAAATCTTTTTTCAATGTCTGACCGGTGAGGAGGGAGAAAGAACTAAAGGAAGGAGTGGAACCGTCTCTCATTGTTAGTGATGAAAATCCTTGAGACTCATGTTAAACTGGGAAAGAAATCTAACCTGAGATGACTGCTATGTGTGAATGGAGAAAAGGATACATCTAGGCAGGAATAAGTTTTATATGATAATTTTAAAGACTGTCTCAGGGAAGAGAGAAAACTGGGACAATCTTAATTTTAAAAAAAAGAAACAAGGAAGAAAAGAAGGGAGGGAAGGAAGGGAGGAAGGGAGGAAGGGAAGAAGGGAGGGGAGGAAAGGCGAAAGGGAGGAAGGGAAGAAGGGAGGGGAGGAAAGGAGAAAGGGAGGAAGGGAGGAGGGAGGGAGGGAGGGAGGGAAGAAGGGAACGAAGGGAGGGAGGGAGGAGGGAGGGAGGGAGGGAGGGAGAGAAGGAAGGAAGAGAGGGAGGGAAGAAGGGAAGGAAGGGAGGGAGGGAGGAAATGCGCCTGTCTTATCTTGACCTTTATTCAGGCTACACAAGTGGGAGAAAAATAAGACATGTACAGCCCCGTGCTTACTTTAGAAGAAAGAAGCACAGACAAGAATAGTGGAACACGGCTTAGAAGGCATTCCCACAATTGTAAATGGAAGTTTGGCAGAGAGTTGCCAAGCTAGAGCAATAGAGAGAAAGAGCCACACAGTAATATTGTATCTATAACATAAAAGTTTAAAAAAGCCAGTTGGATGTGAGGCTGCACAACTGTAACTTCAGCACTCAGGAAATTGAGGCAGGAAGATTTCCATGAGTTGGAGGTAAGTCTGGGCTATGTAATGAGACCCTGTCTCAAAATAACAACCAACCAACCTAAACAAAAAAATTACAAAAAGAACGCAATATACAAAGCATGTGTAAAGAGCACAGCACAACCCAGAAAGACAAGGGGATTGAGAAGAACCAGAAGAAATTTATCCACAACTGTATAATACCAACTGAGAATATTTTAAAGCAACCTAAATTCAACAATAAAGGCCTGAAAGAAAATATGTAAAGCAGAAAAACAAGATAAAAAATTGAATATAGATATAAAGAAATAAGTCAAGGATCCTAACAATAAAACATAATGGAAGTAAGAAACAGCATTTGGGTAGGAAAAATGAGTGATTTAAAAGAGAAGTTTAGATTAACATAAGCTTCTACATACAATGGCATAAGACAATGGAAAAAATTCATACACTGAGATTCAACTTCATCAAAATCAAATAATAATTCATTTACCTGAAAGCCACTCTAATATAGTATTTAAATGACATCAGATTTAATTTCTTTAATTCAAAACAGCATGGTATTTAATTCTCAAAATGTTAACTTCAACACAAAATTCAATTTAAAACAAATATAACATTTTTAATTTGAAATGACCTATCTACCATGATTCCATCTAAAGTATCTTATTTTTTATTTATATGTATGCTGCAGAAAGACTGAAATCAGACTATGATGGATGCATATAGTTAGAGGTATCAAAAAGAGAGAAAAACAAGGACAGTACAAATTATCAATACCTGAAATGAAAAAATAGGATATCATTATAAACACCTGCAGGTCAAGAAATTTACCAAATTAAATGAAATAACCAAAATCCTTTAAAAATACAAATCACCAAAGCTGATAAGAAAGGAAATGTGAAAAATTCAAGTAGCCCTTGAACATGTTAAGTAAATCGAATTGATGATTTTAAAAACTTCTGCTAAGAAAACTCCAGAGGAATATGGTTTCACTGGTGAAGTCAATATGATAATTAAGAAGGCAATAATAACAATTCCACTCCCTCCCATAAGATGGAAAAGATGCAATTGCCGTCTCTTTTTATAGCATCAACAGGACCCTGACTCAGCTTCCAGATGTGTTATTACCAGAAAACTTCAGAACAGTAGTATCTCACAGATAAACATATATAAATCCTTAACAGAATATTACAAACTTGAAAGCAAAGGATATGCAAAAAGAATACGAAATTATAATAATCCTAGAAATGCCAAATTGTTTTAACACAAAATTAATCAGAGGTTTCACTATCAACAATTAAAAAAAATTGCCTCTACAGACCAAATTTGGCAGAAAGATGTGACAAAAATCAAACTTTCATTCACAATAAAAGACTCAAAAAATACTAAGCATTTCCTTAATCTCATGAAGTTAGCCTAAAAGAAAGCTTAGGTTGTCAGGAGCATTCTTAGTACTGTCCAGCCCCTTGCGTGTACACAATAAATATGTTTTTTTAGAAGGAAAAAAGAAAGAGAAGAAAGAAAAGAGAGAAAGAGAAAAGAATGAAAGAAAAAGAAAGGAAAGAAAATTGAAAGAAAGAGAGGAAGGAAGGAAGGAAGGAAGGAAGGAAGGAAGGAAGGAAGGAAGGAAGGAAGGAAGGAAGGAAGGAAGGAAGGAAAAAAGGAGAGAGAGAGGGAGGGAGGGAACGAAGGAAGGAAGGAAGGAGGGAAGGAAGGAGGGAGGGAGGGAAGGAAGGAAAAGAAAGGGAAAGAAAGGAAGGGAGGGGAGGAAAGAAAGGGAGGGGAAGAAAGGGAAGGAGAGGGAAAATGAGGGGAGGCAGGGAAGGAAGGAAGAAGGGAGGGAGGGAGGTTAGGGAGAAAGGGAGAGAAGGAGGGAGGTTGGAGGAAGAAAGGGAGGGAGGGAGCAAGAGAGGAAGGGAGAGAGGGAGGGAGGTTAGGGAGGAAGGAAGGGAGGGAGGGAGGGAGGTGAGGAAGGAGGAGAGGGAGGAAGGGAGGTTAGGGAAGGAGGGAGGGAAAGGGGGGAAAAGATGGAGAGATAGAAGGAGGAGGGAAGGGAGGGGGGAAGGAGCAGCCAGGCTAGGGTTAATGTCATGCTTGGTGATGAAAGAGGCAATGCTTTTTTTTTTTTTTTAACCTAAGATGAAGAAGAAGGAGAAGGTTACGTTCACCTCTGCTATTATTTTTTGGAAGTGCAGGTATGATGGTTATTTCAGCTGTCAAACTGACACTTGGAAAATGAGACTCTGAGCACACCCACAAGACATTACGTAGTTAGTGCAAGCCTGTAGGTGATTGTTTTGATTGCGTAACTGGTGTGGGATGGGAAGACTCAGCCATAGTGGATGGGACCATTCCATGAGCAAATGGATAAAGATGAAGAGAGTTAGTTGAGAATTCAGCGAGCAAGTAAATACATTGCACTGCTTGCCATTGCTTTTGCTGTGCATGTGTTAGGACTGGTTTCCTCGGCTCCTGATAATGTATGACTTTCCTTGATGGGCTGTGACCTAGAATGGTGAACAGGAATAAAAGCTCATGCTTCTAAGTTGTTTGTGTAAACTAAAATACTTAATTCAAGAAGGTATAGAAATGAAATAAAAGGTACATAAGATAGAGAATAGCAAATAAAATCATCTTACTATTTGAAAATAATAAGTTCTGTGTAAAACAATTCTTTTAAATTCAAAGTTTTAAAAGCAACTAGCACATATAAGTGAATGTTGTAAGTTTGTAGGACAAGATGAATCTATGTAAATTAATTAGATTTCTACTAGTAACTATTAATTTTAAAATGAAACTTTTAACCCACAAAATATTTAGGAAATTTATAAAGTATGCTATAATGAGAATTCTAAAACATGAAGAAAATAATTTAAGGACCTGGATACATAAAATATACTAAGTCCATGAAATCAGAAGTTTTCATTTTTGAAAATAAAAATTTACTCTGAAATAATTTTAGATATACAGAAAGTGGTAAATTTAATACCAAGACTTCCTGTGCTTTACCTAGCTATCCTTAGTGTAATACTCTTATATCGCCAAGGAATATGTGAATGTGGCTGCCTACCTGTAATTCCAGATTTAGAAGACAGAGACTGGGAATCCCCAGAGCAAGCTAGACTAACCCTATGAATGAGTTCTGGGTTAGAGACACAGTTTTAAAAAGACTAAAGTGAAAGAGAGATCAAGGATGATTGCTGATACTGACATTGGGTATTGACCTTGGATTTCCTCATGCAGTATGCATGCATGCACACACACATATTTATTATGTACATGCAAACACGTATGCATACAGGCATATACCACCCCACACATACAAGTGAAAACAGAACAAAATGATGATAAACATGAAATGCAAAAACTAAAGCTAAATTTTTTTAGATGACAAATATAAGAAAATCTTTTCAAATACACACACGCTGGACTGGAAGAGAAAACAGTCATATATTAATCTTTATGGGATGTAAAACTTCCTACTGTTCAAGAATCAAAAAGCCAAGCTAAAGATCACTGGAGAAAACCATATTTTTATCTAACAAAAGATTGTTGTACCTGGAATATAAAGAAGAAAAAAAAACACTTTACTACTTAAAAATAAGACAAAATAACAATTTTGAAACAGACAAAAGACTTTAACAATTACTTCTAAAAAGTACATACAATTGCCCATAAGTATAGAACAGATGTTCAATGCCTTAGTTTGCACAAATTGAAACCAGGATGAGCAACTACTGAGAGCCACCAGGGAAAGCAGCATTAAAGAGAGGTAGTAGTGCACTGGTGACAAGGAAGTTAGCACATACTTGTTCTAGATATCATCAGTCCACACCTAGGTCTTCACTCAAGAGGAATAAAAACATGCATTACAGAGAATTAATTATTCAAGACTATTCTAGCTGTTTCACTCATAATGTCCCCAACCAAAAAGAACCCCACAAAACACTGCAAATCTATGAAAGCTAGGTAGACAAAAATACTGAGACATAGATATACAATGGAATCCAGTTGGAGAATAAATAAATAGGAAGAAGCTCAAACTATTGTGCATAAAAGATGGCAAATGAAAGGGAATATGTCATATGCTTCCACTGAGACAAGCTCTAATTAGCAGAAGAAAGTCACGTAGTGACAAAGACCGGAGCAGTGGACTCCAGGACTTGGCCATGTGGTAGTACTGATTATGAACACGGAAAACACTTTATGGTGATGGAAGTGCGATAGTATCTTGATGGCAGCAGTCACTTGGGGTTAAACTCTTGTCAAAGCTTACATTCACACTTCAAACATCTCAAGCGAGGCATAGAAAAACTAGTTTGTGTTGTGACATGTATTTTATAAAACAAAATATTCCTTTTCAGCAGTACATTGCATGTAATATTTTTGGAAGGTAGCCATGCATGTTGCTATGTTTAATGCATCTTATCGGTGCTGAGTCATCATCAGTTAGAGTATATAGTACTGTCACCACATCTCCGTATCACTTCCAGGGTTTGTTTTAATGAACTTTGCTCACCCATCTGCTGTCAGAATAAAGTCATCTCTGTGATGATTGGACCCAGGTCACTCTCAGAAATTGCCCCTGAAGTTGAGGAATGTGAGTGCTTTTACTTGAGGTGAGACTACGACATAGAAACTACTGCTTCATTTTCTATCACTGCAACTTTTACCATTAAAATCATATTTATAGTAGATAAAGTCAAGGACTAGTTTGTTTTCACCTACTTGGATGATTAAATATGAAAAGCTGAAGTGATATATGAAAAGAAAAGGAAAGGCCTCTTGACCTATAAACAACTATGGTGTAACCAGCACAGGAAGGCCTGTGAGTTGATATATAACTATTTTCAGGGCATATCATTATATGAAAAACAGTCAAATGCAAAGCACTGTGATGCTGTATATTAACTTGGTATATGGAAGGAAGAAAGACTATATCTGTGCATATTAACTTTACAAAAAATGATTCAGAACAATAAATCAGAAATTAGTGATCTTAATAAAAGAATTCAACAATGTGGTGTAAAGGATACAAATGAATCTTCTGAGTACACTTTTTAGTATGGAGTTTGTTTTGGCTCATGAACCACGCACATATTTAACAGATTCAAAGGTGAAATTAAGAGGAGTAGAAAAGCAATTTCTGTAACTGATGACAAACCAAAACCAATGAACATAGTTTTACATGGAATTGACATAAAACACAGAGAAAGGGATCAATTTTAGATATATTTGAACACTATACCTTGATCATAAACTTTAGTGGGAAGTTTAAGGACAGACTTTCAAAGTGATATAAAAATCTTGAGCCATATTTAGCAAATGGGTTGTTAGAAATTGTATGAGAATATTTCAAAACTATGCACATATATTATGGGATACACTGCCAATTTTTGGAACTAGATGATATGAAAAGATGATACAATATGAAATGAGAAGAAGTAGTAAATTAAAAGAAAACTTTGTATCAGTATTGGAGGTGATTTGCATAGATACACAAACATAAATATCACACACACATATACACACACTCAGACACACATTTCTATCAAAATAGCCTCAAGCAGTAACACTTCTATAGCAGTTGGTCTCATAAAATCCAGGTGTTTAGTTCTAAATCCCATAACTACAGTTTATTAGAAAAATCACTTGAAACAGTACCAGAGCAGGAAAAGACAAGGTCATCCCAGAAGTCATATGTTATAAACAAAGGCATATCTCAAAGATTGATGGGAAATGTCAAAATGACCCAAGGAAACAACTTGAAGAAGCTCTTATTAACAAAATGGCAAAAATTTCAGCATTTAAACAAAAGGAAATTATGGGCTGAAGAGATAGCTCAGAGGTTAAGCCTCCTCAAAAGCAAGACTAAATTCAGATCCCAGGTCCCACATTAAATCACCAGGTGGACAGAGTGGTGGCCTGCACTTCCGACCCTAGTGGGCCAAGCTTAGGAAATCCCAGAGGGAATCAAGAAGGAGGTAGAAAGAATCCATGATAATTCCCAAAGTCATCCTTGGTTCTCCACAAAAACACACACATATGTATGTGTGTGCATATATACACATGTATGTATATATACACACACACACACAAATTAAATAAATGAATAAAAAGTTTTTTAAAATTCTTTTTAAAAAGGAAATTATGCTATTAAGCTATAATTCAATGAATAAAATAGATTTTGTGAATTTGTTGATACTAAAACCAGAGGAGTAAAATATCAGTTAAGAATGTAAAGGTGTCAGTGGAATGATTGATTCT
Organism: Typhlomys cinereus; assembly: GCA_023101885.1. Classification (NCBI taxonomy): domain Eukaryota; kingdom Metazoa; phylum Chordata; class Mammalia; order Rodentia; family Platacanthomyidae; genus Typhlomys; species Typhlomys cinereus. The sequence goes on along the minus strand of JALPQD010000466.1, from coordinate 1,131,999 downwards.
GTCAAAGACCACTTCCAGTAGATACTGAATTGTCAAAATTAAAGATTGTAAAAGAATGAGCTACAGAAAAAAATCTCTAGTGATTGCCCCAGAGTTGAATTGCTACAGAGGCAAGGAAGTATCTTTAGAATGGAGAACTCTGGAACATTTTCACCATGAGCAGCTATTCAAATTTAGTATCACTGACAAACGTATGTAGAACTGAGAGTTGTATTTAACAGGGAAAATGGGGATACATTAGTTGGAGTGCTCCTGTCCAAATATTTGCCTTGAATTTAATCATAAGGACTTACTGATATTCTACAAAATAAGTGGTCTGGAATCCATCAATATACCAGCTTCATAAAGTTTGAAAATAGTTTAAGAGGCAGGATAATTAAATACAATATATTATTCTAGACAGAAAGAAAAAATATTTTCATCTTAAAAGTTGTTAAAGAAAGGAATATTTGAACATTGTTTCAAAATTCGAAATTTTACTTTATTAGCATTATTTTCTAAAAAAAACTAACATTTACAAATGAAGAATTAATATTGAGGGTGCAGAATTTCTTGTAATAAATATAGCTCTTAGGTTTAGTTAATATAATGAAGAAAACTGTGCAGGAAAATATTAAGTGTGCCTCATAAATGTTACATCATAGCATTTAATTCTTGGTGAAGATACCAATAAAATCACATCAGCAAGATGGTGCAGCAGGTAAAGATGCTGCTTTCAATCTTTACAACTACATCATTTCCCCAAAATCCACATGATGGAAAGGCAAGAACATTTTCCCAATAATTGTCCTCTGATACACATGCACATGCAGTGAAGCATCTCTCTCTCTCTCTCTTTCTCTCTCTCTCTCTCTGTCTCCTCCTCCTTTCTCTCTCTCCTTTCTCTCTAATAAATAAAATAAAAAACCAAAGAAATGAAGAAAGTCCTTGCATTGAATAAACTAACCAAGAATTGGGAGACAAGTTTAACTTGTAAGAACATAGGAAGAAACACAAAATCATCATGAGGCATTTACCACACACTTCTTGCTCTCATTGGTGCATTAATTTCTTAAAAGCATAAAGCATGGATAGTAGACTTGAAAAGTTTAAAGTCTGGATGGTAAGACATAATTTGTGCATGTGAAATAGTTTAAAAGCAATGTAAGACACCATGTTCCAAATGCCAAATTCTGTGGTTTGAGCTAAATATGCAGCAGGAAAGAGAGAGAGAGAGAGAGAGAGAGAGAGAGAGAGAGAGAGAGAGAGAGAGAGAGAGAACAGCTAAGAATTGAGCTCATGACATATTGAAACAAGTACAGAACTGAAGTTTGGTACAGGAACTACCCACATGTATGCTAAGGAAATTCGCCAGTGGACAGAGTTTGATCAAAGACAGGTTTTATTCATCAGAAGAACTTTCAAGTGAGAGGAATTCTGAACAAAATTTGGAGGAAAGATAGAAATGCAAAGAATCACTAAATATCTTTTCTAGAGGACGTTATCTCAGGCATTATCTTGTCTGTTCCATATCTTTATGAGTAAAATCATTAAGCAAGGATTATGATAGTATTTTGTAAGAGCGAAAAAGGAGAACTGTTCAATATCAAGAAATTAACTGGGAGGCAAGAGACCTGTCCAATCTTGGCACAGCATCCAATGTTTACTAAAGTTTTAGGATAAGATGGACAATAATATCCTTTTTTGAATCTGGTATGTCTGGTGATGTGACTTCCTTGGCCAATTGAATGTAGTGAGAATTGCTTTCAATTGATCAAGCTGGGTTACTGAAATGTCCATCCGTAGAACATGAGATCCCAAGTAAAAAAAAAAAAGTCCAATTGTTTAGAGATCACGTTGTGTTAGATACTCTAGGCCCACTGATTTTTAACAGTCACACGAGGGGGAAAAAGCTGTTGAAAAATCTTTGTTTAAAGGTGTAAGCAAGAAATAGGTTGAAAATTGAAAAGAATGGCAGTTTAGGCAGTGTCAGAGTTCACATACTTCTGAGTTCACAACCTTCTAAGATGTGAAACTTCATTTCTGATGAACAGAAACATTACTGCTTCTCTTCTGTCTATATAACTGACACCTCCCTTTGGATCTAGTTATTTCTTTTATGGAAGATGGAGATGATAACATTGGTTCTACCCACCTTAGAAAGTGATTGAGATAACCTGATACCATCAGCGTTCTTCACTATTAGCTCTCCATCCTCCAGTGCATGGTGCGATTACACTTCCTATTACTCTCTAACTAAAGGCAATCATGTGATTAGTTTTAACCAATGAGTTGCGAGCAGAACTAATGAGTGCTACTTCATGGAGCTGGAGTGTTTAATAACCATTTCCAGACCTTCCAAAGCTCCAAAGCTCTGTCTTCGGCCATAGCAACCAAAAATTGAAATAGTATTGGTTTCATTGTCTTGAGTTACTGAGATCAGAAATCAATGGGAGTTGCTGAACCATAATGTACATCAAACATGAATGAGAAATAAACATTTGTTCATTTCAGTCACAGAAGTATTTGAGATTACCTGGTACTGTAACACACACAGGCTTTTCTGATTGATTCACTAAAAAGATGAGAAATACTCAGGGGAGTAGCAGAGAGGTGTTTTGTTACTACGAAGGACAGACTTCAGCAAACCTCTGATTAATGAAGCATCCCAACTGTTCCTCCCATTATTTATTACTTTTCTGGAATTCCATTACATGGAAGACATCATCCAACTTCTCTGAGTCGAAGTTCTCTGTGGAAATAATCATGGTGATGTTAACAATAGCAAGAAGAGCAAATACTATCTGCTACTGGGTATTGACTATACAACCATTGTACATGTGAAGGCTTCTAGTTCTCAAAGCCTGCCTATAGGATGCATTTGAGCATGCTGCTTCCACAAATGGAGAATTGAGGTAAGAGAGGTCCAATACTCACTTGTCCCAATTTCCTCCCCAGCTTTGAGTCTCTACTTTGGAAATGCTGTGGTAAGAAAAGTGAAGGACTTCACTATAAAACTCTCATAGAACGTGGCAAATGTTCTGAACACATTTTATGCTTGCTTTCACTGGAGTTTTAACGGGAAGCTAAAACCAGTGAGACAGCACTGCATCCAAGTCATCTGGTACCCATGTGTAGGGTGTGCGTGCTTCTCTATGTCCTTCCAGGATGGCACAGACATTAATTGCTTAATATGGAAGAGGCAGAAGCTGGGAATAATAATGTTCAATTCCAGAGTCAGCTTGATTTTACCTTCATGGGCCTCAGCATGATGCTACCCACGGGCCTCTCAGGGCTTAAAAGCACCACTAAGAGCTTCAGCTCCGCTTGGGGCCTAAGGGGTTGGCACCGAGGCCACAGGACCAACCTGATTAAGTGCATGTGGTAAACGTGAAGGGTGAAGATGTTCGAAATATCCTTGGACTGCACCCCAAACTTTGGGTGGCCTCAAATGCCAAATTCAGCCTGGAACTTACACTTGCGTGCAGAGATCTTAAATTAGAGTACGTCAAATGAATTTCACAGCGTTTCATGCTGGTCTACAACAAGAAGACATTTGGAAGAGTTTGGACAGGACCAGAGAAGCTCATATTGATGTGATTCCTAATGGGATGATTTGAATCTGAACAAAACTTTGCTTACTCGGCTCACATCACACACACACACACACGCACACACACACACACACACACACACACACACACACGTGCCTCTCTGGGACTCTAAAGCAACAAATCTCTGCTCTTCAGCAATTCCTCTCTCCACCCCCACTCCATCTGTCAAATCTCACCCTAAGCTTCTAATATCTTAGTCCCATTCCAGCCATAGTCATGTGCTGCTGAAATTCTACTTTTGCTCCATGACACCTCAGGAAAATGATATTTCCTGCTCCACATATCTTGTCTGAGATCAGAAGTTCTGTATTTCCAATGTGTTTCTTCCTATAGTCAACCTTCCTGGGCTCACAGCCCATAACTCAGCCAACCTTCATGAGAATGAACAGGCTCCTTCCTCTTTCAATCGATTGATTTACGTCAGTTCACGGCTACTTTATGTGCAAAGCGCTGAGCTTGGCATCAGGCTTAATGATGACTCATGGGGACTTCATCTCTGTCCACATGAGCTCACCTTCTAAACCTTGCATTCTCACGCACTTGCGGTCATCTTATCTTCCAGCCCCAAACAGCGCTACCTCATCTGCTTTCTTCTGGCTAGAGCCCTGTGAGAAATAATCAGTTATATCTCAGAAATTTCTGATCTGAAGAAAAAGAAATGTCTAGGTACACTGAGCATGTCATACACATGGACTCTGTGTTTAGCTTGGTAACTCATTTTGGTGATCTGTGACAAAATTATTAAATTCTAATCAAAGAATATGCTAAATCAATATGGAAAAGTGAAATCACATTGATGTCCTCCATCTTCCAGAAGACTATCCTCACAGGACATAATCAATGGCCTTTCTTCCACATTTTGACTAAGTCAGTGTGAAGGACACAAAATATTTCTTACACTATGATATGATTAATGAAAACACACAATATTTTTTTTATTTTTTATTTTGTTTATTCTAGAATCTTATACATGAATATAATAAATTTATGATGTTTTTACACCTTGATTCTAATCCCATCCCCCCTCCTTCTTCGTCTCATTATAACCCTTCTACTTCCCTGCCAATCTCCCTCCTATTTTCAAGTCTTTTTGAATGTGTAGCCCACTGAGTTCCAGCGGGGCTGCCTTTGATGGTACGTGCCTGATACTCAATGGAGCTCGAATCATTTATCAATGGCACACCATTGAGGAAAGCATCTTCCCTCTACCATCAGTACTTGACCTTCATCGGTCTCTCAGGGAGGTAGGGGCCTCTTGAGATTGTTCCCCTTCTGTGATGAAATTTTGATAGGATAAATCCCATGCAGGTCTTATAGAAATATATATAGTACAAATGCTTCAGCCCATTCATGAATGCAACAACCTTGTCCTGTCCAGAAGATAATGTTTGGCTGCGCCCCTGCCCCTTCAGGCTCTTCTTCTCCCTCTTCTCTAATCCTTGGGGTGGAGGGTGTTTTAGTTGTTCTGCTTAGAGTCAAGTAGTTTGTAGCTACTTAATTTCTGCACTCAGACCAGTTGCAGTTTTCTGTAATAAACACTTTCCATTGCAAAACCATTCTAGGTTGAGTGATGAGTGTTCCTGAAATCTATGTGACTTCACTTTTCCATATTGATTTAGCATATTCTTTTATTAGAGTTTATAGACTATAGGGTTTAATGACAAATATTTAAAAGGCAATTTGATACAGCACTTTTATAGCTAAACCTTAATAACTTGCAGCTCTTCTAGGGCCCATGTTCTCCTCTTTCATAGGTTCTTGTTCTGCTTTACAGTACCAGAAATGTGATCTCTGTTGAAAAGTGGACCTTAAATCCAATCAGAAAGCTGTTGGTTGCCTCTTGACATTCATGCCACTGTTGCAGATGATTACCTCTTGCCAGAGTGGTTGTTATGGCAGCTTAAGGACAAGAAGATTTAACTCCAAGCAAGAAACCATAGATTAATGATCCCAGTCAATTCAAAATTTTGAGAATGATGCACAGACTTAGGACCAATAAGAGATATGAATTAGTCAGCTAGTTCACAGTTTATAGTCTTCAAAAAATCTGGCATAACCAATGTTGTGGATGCAAATGATGTGAACATTTAATACCACAGCCAATACAACAGACTCTTTCTTTTGTGTTTATCAACTGGTATCAGTTAGCGATTGCCTGAAACCAAACCACATGACTCCATGTAAGAATACTATGTCTGATTCAGATCTAATGTAGATTGGTTGGGCCTCTTGAAGATTAAATGTAGACATCATTTGGTTAGGGTGACCAAGAAGTGCCTTGTTGAGGAAATGACATCTGGGCTGGGATTCACCTGACAAACAGGAGATAATTGTGTCTCTATTTGCTAAACTTAATTCTGAACAGAAAAGACATTGAGATGGATGAACATGTCGAAAGGCAGTTAACACTCTGGCAAGATAGCCAGAGAAGACACATGAATTTTGTTTTGAGTCATAGAATAAGTTGAAATTTACAACTGGGCATGATGTTCCACAGATGAGCGTCTCAGTAAGATCAAAAACATGCTGAAGCTGAGTTGTAGGTTTTTCAATCGCACAGAAAGGCAGGAAGGTAGAGTCAAGGGGTAGATCTAAGACTGTTTTCAAAGGTATTGCTGAAATGAATCATGGTGGAGCATCTAGGATCAGTGTGCAGATACGAGATGATTTAGTGAGAGGAACATCAGTGAAACAATTGAGAAGCTGAACTGGGAAATACCTAATCTACCTTGTTACATTCTGAGATTTTGATCTTCTTAAGCTTGCATAGTAGCTGGCATAGGTTCCTATGCATGCACAGAGAGAAAGCATAACATCTCAGATAAAGTCCATTCACCCACAGTAAAAAGAGCAGGGTTGCCAATATTCCCAGTGATTCCCCAAAATACAACTGCCACTGGAAACAGTAGAAGCTAATGCTCTCTGCCCACTCTTTGGTTCATTATAGAAGACAAAAAGGATGAATCACTAAATCAGAACTCACTACTTTTGTAGAAAATGATAGTGTCTTGCCCATTCTCTTTCCAGGGAGAATCTTTACTCTGAAAGGAAAATGAGTCTTCTATGGAAGAAAAAAGCTCTTTCTTACCTTTCTGTACCCTCAAATATCTCAACTTGGCATGTTTCAGTCTATACATTTCCTTAACCTCCTCTGTAAATGGCTTTGTCAGAGAACTCAGATTATGCAGAAGGTCATGGAGATATTTACATGGGATTTTCATGGAGAATTGTCCCCAATACCTACATGGATTCTAAAGATGGCAAAGTGATGGCAGAAGTGATAAGAAAAACTGGTTAGCTGAAAGGTAAGTTTTCTTCAATATATACAGGCAAGACCTCAGGGTATGTGTGCGTGTGTGTGTGTGTGTGTGTGTGTGTGTGTGTGTGTGTGTGTGTGTGTGAGACAGAGAAGAGAGGAAAGAAATGAAGCTGAAATGCACATCACATGGTCTTGGATCATGGAGATGTTGTAGAAAGACTTAGGAGATAAGATCATAAAGTTATAAAAAAGAGGATTCTCTTCCATACAATTGCACGCAATACAGGAGGTATCTGTATCAACTTTGGGATGTGCAGGAATGTGGAAGGCTGACACTCTTCCATTTGGTTGCAGGGTTGTGGACGGTGTAGGAAGTCTAGATTTCTGAAATCAGTTAAAGAGTATGCCAGAGTGTGGTAGAAGAGGCGTATTCACTGCTCTTCAGCAGTGACAGCTCAAAACTGACTGCATGGGAAAGTCGACGCACTTCGTCTGCTCCCTTTCTGACTGCAGGTGTCATGGTCAAAGGCAGTTTGCTGAGACAAAGGGAAGAAGTAGCCAACACCTGAGGTGAATGGCTGACTTGGGGGCTTGAGCTGGATCCAAATCTGGAGCTACTTGGTCTCATCTCATTTCTGACCAACTGTCCCACAAACCAGTCATCTGTGTGAAATAAATCTTTTCATCTCTCAAAGTTCCAGCTTCCCATATGAAATAGGTTCACATCTTTCTCAATGACCAATCCTCTTTAAATTTTAAGGGAGAAAACCATGGTCATGAGTCTATAGGAGGGGAAAATTTCCCAGCTTGAAAAATTCAAGGGTCATTCTGATTTGTATGACCCTCAGAAATATGACAGGTTTCTTTCTTTATTTCTCTCTCTTATTTCTCTCTCATACCTCTCTCTGTCTTATTTCTCTCTCTTCTCTCTCCTCTCTCTCTCTCTCTCTCTCTATCTCTCTCTCTCTCTCACACACACACACACACACACACATACACACATCTTGGAAAAATCTCTATTGAGGCCCTTAGCAACTCCAATTCAGTTATCCTTCCAGTTATTTTGTTATTGTTGAAAGAAAAAGAGATTCTCTTTCCTACAGCTGCTGTTCAGATCTTGATACTGGTATTATGTTTATATCCTATACCAGCAGTTGGCTCCTATTTAGCCTTGGTAACACACTCTGTTTGGGAGGATAGCATATTTGATTGACTAGGCCTAAGTTTTGTACCCAGTTCTGGCGACATGAGTGTATGGGAGAGTAGGGTATGGGAGGCCTTCAAAAACATGTTTGAGGAGCTGGATATGGTATTACATGCATGTCTGAAATCCTAGTAGTAGGGGGGCAGGAAATCATGAGATCAAGGCCTGTGTCAGCTATAATAGCAAGTTCAAGGCCAGCTGGAGTTGGCAGCAAGACCATAAAGAATAGAGAGGAAGAAAGACAGAAATACAGAGAAGGAAAAAGAGAAAAAGAAGAGAAAGAAGAAGAGGAAGAGGAGGAGGGGGAAGAAGAAGAAAAGAAAGGAGGAGGAGAAGACGAAGGTAAAAGTAAGCTAGAGAAAGAGCAGGCAGAGTAGAGGGAGGAAGAAAGCAAAGAGAGGGAAGGAGGGAGGGAAAATTACCTGAGATAGTGCTGTTAAGAGAGGAAAATGGGGCAAAGGTGCTCGTCAGGTAAGCCTGACCAAGGTCTTATTCAGAAAAGGTAAAAGGAGGGAAGTGATACACAGCTGTCCTCTGGCCTCCACAGGAGTGTATGTCACAGCACAGCAACACACAATAGTAAGATATTTTTTGCATTGGAAAAGAAAATATGTGGCAGGGGAGTGACAGCTTAGTTAAGACCCAATACAGGACCTCATCTGACTATACATTCGTGGATTGACAAAGGGCAGCTAATGTTCCTTGGATACCTGATATGCATGCAGTTGGTGCCTTATAACAAATGATGTCACTTAAGCCTCATTACAGCTCTACCACATAGTGGCGATGTGAAATGTCCTGACAAGAACTGAGAAAGTCAGCGATATGCAAGATACTCCATACACGTTAGGGCTGAAGTAATCATAATAGGACTTTCCATGACCTGCGCAATTACCAACATATCATTGAACCCCCAAAGTCTAGCATGGATCACAGGCACTACGATCCTTAGAGGCAAGGGATTAACAGCCACAATAATGTTCCTATACTAAAGGGGAACTCAAAAAACAGCTCTAGGCAATGCAACTGAATCCTTACACCTCATCAGAGAGGAGGACCCAGAGGGAAGTTTGACATGCACACTAAGGGATCCTCCAGGAATGGGGGGGAGGGAGCACTGGGAGAAAGGGAGGGAGGGAGGAAGGAAAGGGAAAAGGGGGAAGGAGCAAGGGAGCTTCGTTTCTTCTAGAACATCAGTCTAGACACGATGGAAAGTCTCTTCTGGGAACTTCCTAGCTAATGCAGGCTGGGCAGGGTATAGCAGGGAATCTTGGAGGGACATGAAGTGAGGCAGCTTCTTGGTTCCTGTGGATTGACTCTCCGAGCAGAGGTAAAAGATGAGCACTACAGAGGTCAAAGTGTAGACCACCCACAGAGATGGAGAACCTGGTCAATCTCACCACACACCTGCCTCTGTCTGCCACAACGCATTCAGCTGCCTCACACTGACCTTCCCTGTGGCCCTTCCAGGGCATTTAGCTCAGGCTCATCATTCAGATCCTTCAAATTCTCCTTTCACGGAACTCTTTGGTCCATAGTGGCATCCCCTCTTCAGGACCTGCTCTTGGAAAATGACTTCAATTCAACGTCAGTCTCTGCCCTTAATGTCCTTCGTTCTATCTTTTCCCCAAGGTGCTCTCAGAAGCTGGTCATCTTCCCCTGCCAACCCTACAACTTTATTATTTCAAGGCTGTTTCACCACCACGTGGCTTGTTCTTCACATCTCTGTGCTGTCTTTTGTGAATTTAAAGAAAGTCAGTTATTTTCAATGATACGTATATATATGTAAATAAATCAGATAAATGATCTATAAATAAATAGTAAACATATATAAATATAAAATAGGTAGAATACCAAAAATATAAAAAATAATATATGTAAAATCCATTTGTAGGTAAAACTGATAGGTGATGTTTTGTTCCTGGAGAACTAAATTAAAAGGAAATTACTTCAAGGGTTTCTTGTCAGAGAAAGATTGTGTCAGATTGGCAGCTTGCAATGGAAACTGCTTTGGTCCTTCCCTGAAATAGCTCACTGCTTTGTTATTCGGGTTGCTTATGAGCATGGCAGGAAAGACCTCAGGGTCTGCATTTCTGAATCTAATAGCCTCAGAGAGTTCTTCCTGTGCCGAGGCTGAATGGAGACCTGTGTGCTGTACATGTGATAAATAACAGCAGAAAGAATTCTGGCTGTGTTTCGGGAAGGGAAGAACATGTCACATAGGATCAACGACTTGTTCCGTGGAAGAGACATAAGAAAAAAAATTGCACGAAAATCTATGGATTAGCCTCCTGCTAAACCTTTCCCTCTGTAGATTCTGCTGTAGATAGAAAAATGTTCAGTCTTAACTACTAGCAAGTCCATAGGTTGTCTCAGAAGCCTGGGAAAAAGAATGTGCATGAGGCACCCCCAAAATATGCCCACACCACTGTTCCAGCTCCCAAGGCCAACCGGCTTTCTGGCAATGGCTGGCTATGTGGTCAACAGTGAAAAAGAGCTGTGCCAGGCTGGTTGTTTTCATCTGACTCGACCTTCTTTAATCTTCTCTGAAGCCCAGGCTTCAGTTACTGACTGAGGTGAGAAGAATCAGAAGCTACACCCAGAATGGGCTAGAGGACTGGCCAGGAAAGAAAGAGCCAGAACTGTGTGCCCCTTTGGAAGGGTTCAGGATAGAGGAACAGAGAGAAACACGTTATACAATAAGAAGAACATTCGCCATATTACAGACACCATGCTGAGTGCTAGGGATTGACCAGTTTCTATTTTTGGGAAACTGAGGAGGAGAGATGGATAGGAAGGGTTTGTTAAGAGAGACTAAAGGCAAATTAGAACGTGTTAGATTTCCAAGGGAAGAACACCACATCGGATGGCAAAGCTCCAATGAAGGAAGAAGGGAGAAGGCTAAAGGATGAGGGCTGCTGCGAGTGAAAGGGGTGGAAGACATGGCAGACAGAACCAAAGAAGAGAGAGATGCATCCAGGCAAAAGGTTGCTCTCAGAAGAGTCTGTGAACTTTATTGACTTCTGAGCAGTGGCTCAGGGTTCTCCCCGGAGACACTTGAACTTCATCTTGAGAGCCATGAAGAAGCCTAAGGAGCTTAACTGAAGACATGTGATCAGATACACATTTAGAAGAGATTGCTCTGGTAGCCAGGGAAAGAGCAGTGTGAGTGTGGAAGAGGGCGTGCTGACGGTAATGAGACTCCCACTCCCACCCCAAGGGGTTCCCCTAGGATGTTAGGAAGAGGTTGAGAGAGAGAGAGAGAGAGAGAGAGAGAGAGAGAGAGTCAGGAAGAAGTGGGCCAAGTAAGACTTGCCCCCAACTTGGTTGTTCATGCTCAGAGCAGAAATTAGCAGAACTCCATGTCCTATGGGGAACAAGTCGTTACTTTGTTTGTTTACTGGTCCAAAACAACATAAAGTTGTTGTCCTATAGTTCTCGAGGTCAGAAGGCCAACATGGGTCTGAAAGAGAATCCATTTCCTTATCTACAGCTTCTCAAGACACCCCAATCACTGGCCATTGACACCCCCCCCCACATTCCGGAGCTGCTTCTGTTGACACATCTCTGGATTTCCCGCCTCTTGCTGCTCTATTGAGCACTCCTGGATAGCACAAACAATCCTGTCTCAAGATCCTTAACCATCTCTTCAAAGTGATTCTTGCTATCTGCGCTTGGGGATTTGCTCATTGTGCCTGTCATGGTTCGAATATGAGATACACACACACACACACACACACACACACACAAACACACTACAAACTCATCTGTTTAAATATTTAGCTAATGTTAATGTTTGGGAGAGTTGTGGCACCTCTGGAGTCTTGCTGGAGGAAGGCGGACACTGGGGGTACACCTGGAGGTTTGGTAGCCCATTAGCATTAGCTAAATATTTAAACATATGAGTTTGTAGTGTGTGTGTGTGTGTGAGATTAAAGTGTGTGTGTGTGTGTATGTGTGTGTGTATCTCATATTCAAACCATGACAGGCACAATGAGCAAATCCCCAAGCGCAGATAGCAAGAATCACTTTGAAGAGATGGTTAAGGATCTTGAGACAGGATTGTTTGTGCTATCCAGGAGTGCTCAGTAGAGCAGCAGGAGGCAGGAAATCCAGAGATGTGTCAACGGAAGCAGCTCCAGGAATGGGGGGGGGTCAATGGCCAGGGATTGGGGTGTCTCGAGAAGCTGTAGATGAGGAAATGGATTCTCTTTCAGACCCTCCACAAAGACCCATGTTGGCCTTCTGACCTCGAGAACTATAGGACAACAACTTTATGTTGTTTTGAACAGTAAACAAACAATGTAATGACTTGTTCCCCATAGGACATGGTGTTCTGCATCAGATGGAGGTCAGTACTGGAAATGGGAATTCCTGAGTCCTCAGTTTTGGTGCATGTGCATGTTGTGGTGTGTGTGTGTGTGTGTGTGTGTGTGTGTGTGTGTGTGTGTGTGTGTGTGTGTTTACATATATGTGGAAACACATGTCCAAAGTTGGTATCAGGTGACTTGCTTAATTGTTCTCTACTTCATTATTGAGACTCGGATCTCTCTTTTTTTTTTTAAAAAAATACCTCTTTCTTATTTATTCAGATAAAGACAGACAGAAAGAGAGAGAGAGAGAGAGAGAGAGAGAGAGAGAGAGAATATGGTGCTGTGGTGCATGGGTAGAGATCAGAAGACAACTTTAAGAAGTCAGTTCTCTCGTCCTACCATGTGGGAAATTGAATTAATTTCCCTAGGCGTGTGAGCAGGCACCTTGCCCACTGAGCTATCTCTGCGGGTCCAAGCTGAGCTCTCTATATTGAAACCGGAGCTCCCAGACCAATTGGTATAGCGAACCATGTTTCCCCAAAGATCCCCAATCTCTGTCTCTCAAGTGCTTGGGATTTCAGGCAGCCACCACTTCTTCTATACTTACCTAGATTTTATTGGGGTTCTGAGGATCCTAATCCTAATGTCAATTCTATGCTTGTCAGGCAAGTACTTTATCTACTGAGTCATCTGCCCATCCTCCCCAACACCTCATAGCGCCATGTTATAAAGTTACAGGGAGATCATAGAAGATTGATACAAAATCACGGTGAGTACACATTGGCAAGCAAGCAAGGCACCTGTGAAGGGTATTGATAGAACGCAGGCAAAACTAGGAAGAAACTCCAAAACGGAGTGAAGAAAAGCATATAACAAGAGGAAAAAGAATGCTGCTGACAAATCCAAGACATGTCAAGCACAGTAAGAGCAGAAATGTACCTGAGGCCACTGTGCAGCCTAGGCAACATGAAGAGAGAAGTTTCTAGCAACTTAGGCAAGGGAAACAGATGGTGTTTGGGTAAACACACAAAAGAGCAGCAAGCAATAAACACCGAGGCAGAGATATGCCTCGCAGAAAGCTCTACAAAATTATCACAAAATATTTTAAACATAGGAAAAGTCTATAAAATAATTTAAGAGGCGTTTACTAGCCAACTTTTGCAAATGTAACATTATGCTATATTTGGTTTAAATTTTGAAAAAATCAGCTAGCAAGTTACAGATACCATCAAAATTCCTGTCTCTTTTATATTACCCCCTTTCTTTTATATCTCATAAAGTCACTATCCCTACAGTGCAATGTGGATCATTCTGGGCATTTTTACAAAACATATTAATCAAAATGATATGACACTGTTTTGTATACTTTCAAGTTTTATGTAAATGGTATCCTGATGTATATGTCATTGAGCAAAATAATTCAATATCATACTTTGAAGTGTAACTGCTAAGGTATATATCACTCGTTTTTCATTCTGCTAACTAATGTTCTATTCTTACTGTTTGATTTATTCTCACTAATTAATCAATCCCTCTTTCTGCATGATAAACAGTTGTTTTCCACTTTCAGTAAATATTTTTGAGCATGTGTCCTTGGGCCCATGGCTGGACATTTTTTGCTTTATTAATATTGACAATTACCTATCAAAGTAGCATCAGTTTCCAGAGAATGGATTCAATTACTCTGAATTCAAATATTCTGCATTATTTTGTGGGTGTGGTTATAAATATGGATTTCCTGTGAAGCTGGGCATCATTACATGTTTATGGACTATTTTGGTTTCCTTTTTAACTTGAGTGTTATATTTTTCATTGAATTTTAAATGTACTCATGTTTTTTATTTTCTTCTTAAAGCTTTATAATGTGTTTCTTTTGAACTTTGAGTTTTTAAACAACATGGAATTTCTTTGTGTATATGGTGTGAGGTAAGGATTGATTTTCTAGCAATAGAGAAACCCCACTCTTGCATGACTCTTAACTGGATTATTCATGCTTTCAATAAGAAACTGCAAATTCCATGAAAGTGTTTTTTATATACATCTGGATCTAGAGCTTTTCAATTTTATCTGACTCACATTTTTAGTGCTATCTGAGCCACCAGGTAATGCTGTTTAAAACACAGCAAGTTTTGGTATTTGATAGGACAACTTTCTAAAAGCTTTTAGCTAAATTTGTTTTTAACTGTTTTGTCCATTTCTTCATCCAAAGAAATGTATGTATTAATTTTTCTAACTCCATAAGAGCAAAGCAAATATATTTTCCTATATGTTTTATTTTTTAATTATTTTAATTTTTGTATCTGTATTTGTCTCTGAGTGTGTGTGTGTGTGTGTGTGTGTGTGTGTGTGTGTTTGTGTGAGTGTGTATCAGAGGACACCATGTGTGCCTGTGGAGACCCAAGGTGACTTTGGGAATCACCCTGAATTGTGTTAATTCCTCTTTGCTTTGTTTTGGAGTTTTCCAGGCTCTGCCTTATAGGACCAGAAGTATAGGCTGCTGCCATTTCCACCTGGCATTTTTTACATGGAATCCAGGATCAGAACTCAGGACCTTCTGTTTGGGAGGCAGAGGTTTAAACCCTGAACCACCTCTCTGGCCCACTTATGTACTTTTAAAATCAGTGTCTGTCATAGCTTGGCACAAGTGTCAACTTGACTGTTGAGGGTTTGAGCTTTGGGCACATTTATGGAGAATTAGTGGTTGGGTTAAATCCAGAACAAACTTGCACGAGATTGTCTAGCTAATGGGGAAGGCTCAACCCATGGTAGGTGGGACTAAGCCCTGAATAGATTAATATAATACTGAGAGCTGGTTGAGAGAGTTGGCATCCTTCTGTACAATTGGCCAGACATGCTGGTCTGGCAAGTAAGGATTGTCTGTCTCTCAGCCATTATGTGGTGATAGTGTGGCCAGTTCCCTCAGCCCTGGCATTGGTACATGCTCTCTCGTCAAGCTGGACTAAGAACTGTAACCAGTAATTGTAAGAAAAAATAAACCCCTTGTTCCCTTATGTTTGATGGTGATTTATCAGCAACCATGCAGGCAAACTGCAATAGTGTCTAAGTGACTTTCATGATTTGACATCAAACTGTTTAATGTATAGAAAAATCTTCTGGATTTTTCTGTGTAGAAAATTATATCATCTAGAGAAAAGAAAACAGTATTATTCTTTGTAAATTTTCACTACAAAATTTCTTCTTACTTATTGTTTTCTTAATTATTTATTTTATATGTGGAGGGGGGCACTCTATGTCCCTGTAGAGGACCAAGGGTGACTTTGGGAATTATCCTGGATTTTTTCTACCTCCTTCTTGCTTCCCTCTGGGATTTTCCAGGCTCCACCCATCAGGGCTGGAAGTGCAGGCCACCGTTGTTTCTGCCAGGTGTTTTTACATAGGATCTGGATCTGAACTCAGGACCTTCAGAGTCTTAACCCCTGAGCCACCTTTCCAGTCCATGTTTTTGATTTTTTAAAAATTTGCTTCATTTCTTTCATTGCCTTGGCTAAGTAGTGTTCCTGAAATTCATGGGCATGCCTCTGAAGCAGCATCATTCAGAACAATTTGTCTAGGACTGGGGAAAAGACTCTGTGGTAAGCAGCTGGCTAGGATATGCAAGGCTCTGTGTTCTGTCCCCAGCCCTGGAAGAAAAACAACTTACCCATCTATTGTTTGGAGATACAATTTGTTCTTGATATGCCGATTACTTAAATCAAATATGTTGGATATGCTTTAGTTTTATGTGTTGTATTAGAGTTTTATCGTCAATCTCCAAATTAAGTACAAAGTACACTAATTAACTTTGGAATATCCAAATATCCTTGAATTTCTGAGGTCAACTCTACATTGTCGTGATGTATTTTTTTCAGATGTATTTCAAATTGTTTCGTACCATTCAATTGATTTCACGTTCACTGTTCTTTTCATGTTTGTTCTTCTCATACTCATTTTCCCCCCTATTTCATAATTTCTCCTGCTGTAAAGATAGCAGGTATCTGAGTCTTTTGACTTTAAGCTCATCTGGAATGAATTCTGCATCCAATTGATTTTGTTTCTTCACTGTTGCATAAATCCACATCTCGGTGGCACGAGAAGTGGGGCTTACATTTCCCTCTTATTCTTGTTACTTTCATTGAGACTGTGACAAAGTACCTGACAAAAACTGCAATCAAGGGAGAAAGGTTCTGTTTGGCTCACCATTCAAGGTTACTTGCTTCAAGCAATGTGACTGGCTCACATGAAGCCCTCGATAGTCTTCAGAGGCCACACTGCCTCGCCTTACAAAACTCAGAGCAGAACATTGCAGCCTCAGTCATGCTTAATGTTTTGTATCTGTTTTCCTGATCTAGGGGGATTTTATTCTGCTGTGATCCCAGGGAATCTTTTTAACTTTACAGAATGTATTTTACTCATCTTCATGACAGCAGATGCATACAGACCGGATGGCATCCAGGCAGAGCTGCCAGAATGGCTTTGAATGGAAACGGATTAAGGAAGATGGTTCAGATGTTAGCAAGTGGAGACAGACCTCGGTTCCGATGTTCGTTTTCTTAGCAGAGGAAATCCTGGCAGAAATACCACAATGGTAGGGACACAGGATGCTTTGACAAGCTGGGGACAGCTTCTTGGTCGTATCGTGACTGGGAACCACCAGGGGAACTTGTTCGGTGGAGATTCTGATTGAGAAGGTCTCAGCTGAGGGCTGACCGGAGGCTTTCCTATAACGAGCTCTCCAGCAGAACTGACCCTGAACTTCACCATGAACAGCAGGTAAAGCAAAGTTAGCTGGAAGAGAACCTGGGGATACAGCGACGGATTATAAAGCGGAATCACAGATAAGACAAACAGGTGTGCTCAATAGGACAGAATTCACAGAATTCACTGGATCACAGTGTTCCACTGGGGCACGCCAACCTAGAGGGAGTAGGGTCCTCCTCTTTAACACCAACCCTCAGGGGCGACTCCCAGGAACTCAGTGTTCACTAAAACCCCAAGGGAGAGAAATGACCTATGAAGATATTTGGCAAGATGATGGAAAGACATCTCATTTGCAAACACATGCGAATCCAGGTGCTCTGTGGCCTCTCTCTGGAGACACAGCTGATCTTGACTAAGTGAGGACCACAAGGCAGTTAGTTCTGCCTGAGGATACTAACATTTTCCCTCCCAAGTGATAGATCGATGATTAAGCAGTCACCCTATTGGGAGGTTAAAGAGTTAAATATTATCCTATTTGGAAGAGCAGAGATGTTTTTTAAAAGAAATTTTTGGGCTGGAGAGGTGGCTCAGGGGTTAAGCCTCTGTCACATACACACACACACACACAAGTACAATTGAATAAATAATAATAAAAACATTAAAAAAATAAAAGAAATTTTCATGTTCCCCCCCTCACTGGGAAAAGTCCACATTTATATTGAGGGTTTGGACTATTTTGAACAACTTATATTCGTGGTTGGAAATGTTTTGAGGATAGATAAATTTTACTATTTTCATAACCAGCTTGAGGTTGAAATCAATCAAGAGAGAAAGTTGAGTTGGCTATCACTGATACTCAAGTTTAAAAGCTAGTATTATGAAATAAAAAAAATTGATTATGGCTGGCCAAGGTGGCAGTGCCTGCTTGAAATTCCAGCACTTGGGACATGGAACAGGATTATGAGTTCAAGACCAGCCTGGACTACATAGAGAGTTTTCAACCAGCCTGTTATGTGAGACCCTGTCTAAAAGATTAATTGAGGAATTGGGGGTCTGACTTGAGGGTTAAAGTCTTTGCTTCTCAAGCAAAAGGAACTGAGTTCAGATCCCCAGATCTCAAGGAAAAACTCTAGGTGGAAATGGCAGCAGCCTGCAACTCTGGTCCTGACAGGTGGAGCCTGGGAAACCCCAGGGTAAGGTAATAAGGAGGTAGAGACACCTAGGATGATTCCCAAAGTCACTCTTGGGTCTCCACAGTATACACAACCTAAGTGCCCTCTTGTGCGTGTGCACACACACACACACACACACACACACAAATAAATAAATAAATAAACTCAAGATCATTTAAAAAATCTTGTATTTGAACATTCATAGCAGCTTTATATTCTTTAGCGGGTGAATGATTTAAAAACTGTAGCATATACTCAACCAGAAGACACAACTCAGTGATGGAAAGGAATGAACTATTAATAGCCACAGAAACTTGGATGGACCTCAAAGATTATGCAAAGATTCAGAAGAAAGAATAAGTTAATTTCAAAAGGCTTCACACTATATGACTACATGATATTTTGCTCTTGGAAAAAAAGCATTATAGATGGAAATCAAATTAGTGGCTAACCTGGTCAGGATCAAAAGAGAAACCCTTGCGGTGACAAGTCAGCTCTGTTTCTGGAGTTCATGGTAGTTATACAAAACTACCCATGTGGCTAAATGGACCTTCCCTTCCCACACACACACTCACACTCACACTCATACATACAGAATAACATCTGAGTTCTTATGGATATTGGGATATTATATCACTGTCAGGTTCTTGTTTTGATAGTGGACAATAAATGTTTAAGATGTTACACCCGAGGGGCTCCAGTAGAACATTTGTCCATATATAACTTCCCATGAATCTTTAATTTTCAAAATAACATATTAGGTTGGCACAGTGTGGAGGCTTAGGCTTATATTCCCGCACTCAAGATGTTTAGGTATGGAAGATAACTTTTAGTTCAGGTCAGCCTAAGTTATATGGTGATTCGGCCAGCCTGGGCTGCAGTGTAAAACCTTGTCTGAAAAAAAATACTTAGGGTAGAAACTTCAATATAATGGCACGCATAATCAAAACAAAAAATAACCAAGTACTTACAGTAATTGCCCCCGCGTCATTTAAGGTAGAAAAAAAGCACTATAAATCAAACAGAAAGCATGAATCCACCCCTGCTTTAGAAATGTGAGCTAACTGTATGAAGGTGCAAATCACAAAGGTTAGAAAAATAAAATAAAATGTTCTCAAGTCTTTTAGAGATGTTCAATAATTTAGTATGCTGTCCATGAAAAGACCAAATTTTTACTGATAACTTATAAGAATAAAAATTATTTTATGTGATTGTTCAGTTATACTGTTGGTATCAACACAGACATGCTCTTAATAGGGATATAGACTGGCACACACTTTTAAGATAGAACACTGAAAAGCATTTTTAAAGAAGACTAACACCCATAGATTTGAGAAACCCTCAGCACTCAACCTCGAAGCCTCCTTCTGCAACAGATCATGTTTAATACAGAAAAACACAACTTGCCAAGATGCAGAAAATAAGTGACTCTGGACGGCTTAGCTCTAAACAAGACATCTAAGACCCACTGACGTCCATCCCAAGAATCAGGGAGCATCACAGAAGAGGGGGTGGTAAGACATAAGAGCCTGGAATGAGACAGTGGTGGACTGGACATTATCTCCTGGACATCACAAGGTTGCGGTATCAATGATTTCATGACAGGTATGTATGCTTGCACAAGAACTACACGGAAACTGTCCTTTCAATGTCTCACTGTGAAAGGGAAAAGATCTCAAGAAACTCCACACCTCCCTGAGAGACTGAAGAAGGGTAATACTGATAGGGAAGAAAAGAAGGATGCTTTCTTCAATGATATACCCACTGATCTAATATACTTGCTGGAGTGAAGCATATCAGGCATATGACATCAAAGACAAAGTAGATGGAACACAGTGGGCCACACAAGTGAAAAGATTTGAAAGTAGGCAGGAGTCTGACAAGGGAAATGAAGGGTGGTAAGGGGAAGAGGGGTGAGACTAGGAATTAAGGGGGAAGAAATAGCATAAATTCACTGTATTCATGTATATGACACTAAAAAATGTGAAGGAGGAGGAGAAGCAAAGGAGGATGCTGTTGTTCAGAATACTGGTTCTCAATAGAAGAACTGAAGCCATGTGAGGGTAGAAAGAAGAATAATGGGGGAGCATAGTATTGTGGAAGAGGTTATGAGGATAGAGTGGAGGAGGAAGTAGGAAAGGAATAAGTAACACTAAGGATGCATGACATAGCCACACCAAAACCTACTATACTACAAGTTTGTCTCAATTTGAGAAAATACCATTTGAGAAAACGAATGGAGATGCTTTACAAAAGAGATGCTTACAAAGTACTTAGAGGAAGAAAAGGAATAGCGGAAACTGCCTTGAGGTGCTTTCTCTCAGAAGCCATAGGTAAATAAACAAAGCTCCCAGTGCCAGGTATCTAATATTCAGGGAAGCCTAAAAGCCCACCCCTCAATAATATATGCTTTGGCAATTGCTCTTTGATACACACCAGAATGTAATGGGAGAAACCTGTTGCTGAAGATATCACACACTTTGACTATGGGATATGGAGAAAAGGACCTGGAATTGATCTGGAAGCTTCCTCCCTGCCTGCTAGCTTTTATAGTGTCAAAAGTCATTATTGGGCTGGTGGGTTAAGAGTATGCCTCGCAAGCAGAAGGTCCTAAGTTCGGATCCCAGGTCCACGTAAAAGAGCCAGGCAGAGACAGAGGTGGCCTGCACTTCTGACTTTGGTGGGCAGAACATGGGAAATCCCAGAGCAAAGCAAGAAGGAGATAGAAGCAATCCAGAATGATTCCCCAAGTCACCCTTAGTCTTCCACAGGGACACATAGTACCTCTGCTACACACACACACACACACACACACACACACACACACCAGTACCTACACACATGCAAAAAAAAAAAAAAAAGAGAGAGAGCGTGTCCAATAACAATTACAGTAAAAGTAATAATAGTTTAAGTTAGAGGTCAAGACATGCTTGTTGTGTAAATAAAATTTTATTGAAATACATTGATGCCTATTCTCAGACATAGTGTCAATGGCTACTTTTCTACTATGTAGGAAAGTACATCATATATCCTGATGGTCTAATCCAGTTAAATTAGAGACTTAGCCAGGCTCAAAACAATAAAGTGAAAGATGGAAGTTGATTTCCTATATCACCTCTGGGCCTCCATACATGCATGTGAATGCATCCACATACAAAGAGAAAGAGGAAGAGAGAAGGAGAAGAAAAGAGAGAGGGAGAGGGAGAGGGAGAGGGAGAGGGAGAAGGAAAGGAAGAGAGGAGAGGGAGAGGGAGAGAGATGTACCTCATACTCGCATAACTAAATATATATATATATTAGTTAGGGCTCACAGATGGCTCCAGAATAAAAGTGTCTGTGCAAATCTGTTAACCTTAGTTCAATCCCTGGAACCCCCATAGTGGAAGGAGAGAACTGGATGTGAAAGTTGTCTTCCGACCTCCACATAGAAGCCACGGCATTCTCTCTCTCTACAATAAATAAAAAAATAACTTTTCAAAAGAAGACTAGAAATACATGGTCACTAATAATATTTGAAACAATAGTGTCTTGTTCACAGTTTGATTCCTTAGCTTAATACAAGGCCTGAAAGTTATTTCTTTAGGTGAATATTGCTATAATTTTTAGCTCAGATTCTCCAACATGCACTCACCTCTCTTCGACCCTGAACATTCGCAGTGGTTTCCCCTCCCGACTTTTCTTCACCATCAAATGTCTGACCTTCGCTCTTCCGTTTGAACCCCGGCCCATCCACCTGACACATTCTTGCTGCCTAAATTCTAGGAAGCCGCACATTGGTCACACATGTAGACTGCAGGAGTCGACAGCACAGTCAATACCAAGGGAACTTATACCACACTTCCTAGAAAAAAAAATATATATATAGCAACCTTCATGAAAGATGAAATTCCAAAGAGGCAGCCGCCACATGGTCCCATTCAAAAATTTCACTCTCAAGAGACTCACACATATCAGAACTCTACCCGGCTATGACCTGAGTAACGTGTGAGTGTGCTCTAAGAAGTCTGTCCTGGGCAGTGTGCTCACTGCACCATAGCCCGCAGGGTCTTCACAAGCTCAGGTAACTGCAGCCTCACTGGGGGATGCAGCCTAGGAGTCACCTTCTGGTCTGTTGCTGACTTCGCTGTCATTATTGCAGTGCATGACTGTGCTTCACTTGTGTGTGTGTGTGTGTGTGTGTGTGTGTGTGTGTGTGTACAAGAGGGCACTTGAGTGTGAGTGTCTTTGGTGTCTCAAGGTTAACCATGGGACTCATCCTGGACTACTCTACCTTCTTATTGCTTTGCTCTAGAGTTTCCCAGGTTATACCTTTCAGGGCCAGAATCACAGGCCGCTGGCGTATCTGTCAATTTTACAGGTGGGACCTGGGGATTCGATTTTGCTTGTGAGGCAAAAGGCTTTAATCCCTGACCTGTCTCCTCAGCCGGGTGACTGTGTTTTAAAGAAAAGGAGGACAAACTTCCGGCGAATTATTTTTAATTAAATTCTTCCATCTCTGTTGGATGTTTTTACCCGTTCCATTTCCTGCACCTTGCTACAACATTCACCTTCCAGGTCTCAATGGAGCTCAGGGAGGAAGAAAACTTGGATGCAAGACAATCTCTTGATTTTATCCAGGATAAGGGTTTTGTTTTTAAGGCAACGGGTATGAAGAATGTTTTAGCCTCTGGAGTCTGGACCTAACCCCTTCTCGTCTAGCATTACATATATTGATTTTTCCTGGCAACATCACACTAAAATCTCATTAGCACCAGATTACAAGGGCTGACTTGCGAGAGCCGTGTAAAACCCAATCCTAGGCAGCAGTTCAACTGATCTTCAAAGTGGGTCTCCCCAGGGAAACTGGGAAGCCATAGTGGCAAGGCCGAGGAGTTAACTTGTGATAAGGACACCCCCACACACACTGGTTCCCCCGAGGGCTCCAAGTCTTGAAAGTAGAGCATTTATTTCTTGTCTGGACCTTGAAACAACCCAATAATTACAGTCCTTGCTGGTTCATTTTTTCCTTCCTCAGGAAACATTTTGGAACTAACTAGCAATTTCCAAAAAAAAAAAAAAAAAAAAAAAAAAGGCTCAAGCTGCACATCTCCCTCTCTCCTTGTGTAGGAGAAGGTGTGAGTTATAATGAGCCCAGGGCTCCTTATCTTACTGGATCTTACTGGGCTCTGGCAAGGTCCTCCCAAGAACAGATTTTAATTGACTAGCACACTTTCAGAGGCTTTCAAACGCTCTTTCAGGAGACACCAGTGCCCGATTCTCAAGCCTTCTTGTGAGGATAAATTGGAGTGTCTATTGGGTGGGCCAAGAGAAGGATGGTGGGGGAATGAGGGCAAATGCGGAGACAGTGTGACATGTTCGTATTCCTGTCTGGGAGTCGGAGTTTTGTTTTTCAGTTCTCAGAGATCCCAGGTTTTTGGAACCTGTTCAGGAAGAAAGACAAGGATTCCAGGTGATCAGCCCACTCATTGCTATAAGTAGCAAGGAGCCAGGTGCAGGGATTATAAATGCGAGGAGCAGTACCAGCACCCCGGAACTGTACCCTGGCTGGACCCCATCGCGGAGCCTGTCAGCCTCTCCGCTTCAACCAGAGGGATAGGGCGATAAATTGAATCAGAATATCTTCTGCCTTGGGTCAATTCAGGTATCACTTGACCTACCCAAGTTCGAGGTCGTGAGGAATAAGAAGGAGGCTGCTTTAGCAACATCCAGCACTATCTCCTGGAATTCGAGGTCCGATGTCCTTAGCAGTAATTCTCAAATTTTAGTGCACAGTAAAATCACCTGCTAGCCTCATTTAAAAAAAAAGTAAAAATCCCAGATGGAGTTTGCAGCTGCTTCTCATAGGCAGTCTTCCTTGGGTTTTGAGGTCTTTTCTTTGTGCTCCCATAACACCCCAGATAATCAAAAACCAAGAAGCTTATCTCCATATTCCCATATTTTTTCTTAATAGTAACATCTGCATGATCTTTGCTCAGCAGAAACATTCATTCTAAGATTTGTTTGAAGAATGTGATCTCTTCTATTATGGGATGGTTTCCTAGACTGACTTTTGTTTCCTAGTCCATTTCTTTTAGTTCCCACAGATCAAGTTGCCTGGCCAAAGTTCACTTGAATGCAAGTGAAATAACATCCCAGGGGCAAGTGGAGGACAGAGTCCTGAGATAGAGTTCTGGAAAGACACATGGGTACGTTAGAAGATGCTGCAACTGTTTTGGAGAACCCTGCTTAAGCAGAAAATTGGAATTAAAAAAATTATTTTTGAAACTAGTTTCAATTCGGTGTGCTGGGTTTTCCTAACAAGGGTAGGTTTTATTGTGTGCTGGAAATTTCCTGTGCCTTGGTGAAAAAATATTTAAGGTGCTTAAAAATATAAGCGTGCAGTGAATGCATGTGCATGGAGATGTATGTGCCCATGCTGATCCATAGAGTCCAACAGAGGACATTACATGACTTTTCATACCCCCTCCCACACACAGTCACCTGAGACAGAGTCTCATGCTGATCCTGGAGGCTACCATGCTGGGGTCAGGGTGGTGATCATCGAACCCCAGCAATTCTCTTGTCTCTATGCTACCTATGCTACCGGCCCCTATGCTGGGTTTACAGAACATACATGACCACACCCAATTCTTTGTGAACATACATGACCACACCCAATTCTTTATGTGGGTGTGGGAGACTCAAACTCAGGTCCTCACATTGAATAGCGAGTGCTCTTATCCACTGAGCCACCTCCCCAGCCACAAAATATGAGTATAAATATGCATGTATATGTATTTGCACGCACGTGTGTGTGTGTGTGTGTGTGCATGTGTTTGTGGTGTGTCTGTGTCTGTGTGTATCAGAGGGCACTGTGTGTGCCTATGGAGTCCCAGTGGTGACTTTGAGAATCATCCTGGATTGTTCTGCCTCTTTTGCTTTTTTCTCTGGGGTTTCCCAAGCTCCAGCTTCTAGGGCTGGAAGTGCAGGCCACTGCCATTTCCACTTGGTATTTTTACTTGGCATTTGGTTTCTGAATGCAGATCCTTCTGCTTTCAAGGCAGGGGCTTAACGCCTGAGCCATATCTCTAGCACCATAAGTATATTTCCAAGCAACAAATTATATTTTTTGATCCAGGTGCACTGAACTTAAGAGTTGTAGCAGTCACTCTTTTCTGTTGCTGTGAGACACCACTCAGACTCAAACAGCTTCCGGGAGAAAGACTTATTCAGCTTATGGTTCCAGAGGGGAGATACAGTGCGTTATGTTGAAAAGGGCATGGCTGGCTGGCAGAAGCTGGAGGAGGCTTAAGTCATGAACATAATGGAGGCTGAAGGTAAACCCCAAACGGCAAGAGCAGCAGACTTCTCGCAGAAGCAGGAATGGACTAACCAGCCCCAAGGCCCGCTCCCTATGAAATGTCTTCCTCCATTAAGGCTCTACCTCCCAAAGTCTCTACGACCTTCCTAAACATCCACTGAGGATTCAAACACATGAGGCTGTGGGGGGCAGTTCATATTCAAACCATGACAACAGTGTTTTCAGTTTTGCAACTAGCTCTGAGAATAAGCAAGTGGCTGAGTAACAGGTGCAATCACCGAGTGTTGTGCGATCAGATTTGGTAAAGCCTTTTTGGTATATTTCCCAGAAAGTAGAAAAAGTCAATGGCTCTAATGACTGCATAGAAAGCCCTTTTACAAGTCAGGTGGTTCTGAATGCTGTTTTCATCAGCACCAAAGAAGATCTAATAGAAGTGTCAGCAGAGAGATCGTTAGACCTAATTTTTGATGACAGATCCCACATAACTTCAAAGGGAACCAGAGAGATGAAGAGTTCTATTTCAGCTGAACAATTTCTCTTCCCACCTACACATTTATGTGTGTGAGGTTTCTCAGTGTCTTCCATGTAAAAAAAAATAACTATTAAGCTGATTATGAACATTCCACCATAAAATCAATAAGCAGTATTCTTCCACAGACATAAGGGAATTGGAACCAAGAAGAAATTTCATCTTATCATTAGAGATGACAGGGTTTCTGTTAACATAGAAGTAATCATTCCAATACAGAAGTCTGTTAAATTTTCCAAAAATAAAATGGATTTTATTGTTCTCAGAAAAAATTTTGTTTTTTTTTTCCTCTGGGTGTTTCATCATTACATGTCAATACTTACAACACATTTAAAATAATTTTCTTAGTTGTATACTAGTCATAATTTTAACAACTCAATCTGGATAATTGTATTAAAATATCAGAGCATTCTGGTGACATAAAATAAAACAATTTTGTGCACATTTTTGTTGCATATGTGTTTGCAGGTGTGAAAAAGACTTTTTTTTTACATAAAACAGTTAAAAATTTTTATTTATTAATTTGTATGTGTGTGCATCAGAGGGCACTGTATGTCCCTATGGAGAACCAACGGTGACATCAGGAATCATCCTGGATTGTTTCTACCTCCTTTTTGCTTTCCTCTGGGATTTCCCAGGCTCTGCCCACTAGGGCTGGAAGTGCAGGCGGCCCCATTTCTGCCTGGCAGTTTTATGTGGGATCTGGGATTCGAACTCAAGATTTCTTGCTTGTGAAGCAGAGTGTTAACCCCTGAGCCATGTCTCCAGCTCACAGAAAGACTTTTAAGTATAAAAAATATGTATATTAAGAAAAAGTCGTAGAGTAGAAGTTCAATGGAAAGAAGAGTTTGAGGTTTTTAAAGTGTGGATGGCAGGTATTAAATTGCTTTCACATTTGAATTCCAATAAATTTAAGAGGTAGAATAAATTGCTTTATTTCAAAATTCATATGTTTCCAATACAACGGATAGTTTGTGATCACAAGCAATTTTAAAATTGTAAATATCACTTCAAACATACAAAAAGGACGATCTCAGCCAGTAATTCTTGCATAGCAAACCTCCCTTCCAAGCTTTAGCTTAAAACAATAATGGTTTTAGTTTCTCTTGATATCGCAGCTCTTGATTGGGACTGGGCTCCACTGGGAGGGTGTTCCTCAGGCCCATCTGGGGTACCCAAGCAGTATGATTGCCCTGCAAGGATACAGCCTGAAATGAAACCACCACCATATTTGGAAGTTGATTTAGGGAATTGTTTTGAGCGCGCACACGCGCACATGTGTGTATGTGTGTGTGTGTGTGTTTTATGATAGAGTGTTGTATGTGCCTGTGGAACCCGAAGGGTGACTTCTAGAGTCATTCTGGTTTTCTTTTTGTATGGCTGTTGGATTTCTTAGTTTCTGCCTTCCAGAGCCAGAGTTGCAGGGTGATCCCATTTTTTGCCTGGCATTTTTGCATGGAATCCAGGGTTTGAACTCAAGTCCTTCCGTTTGCGACGCAGAGTCTTAACCCCTGAGCTATATTTCCAGCCCTAGACCATATTTTTACATGTAATTAGTAAATGGCTAAAAACCAACTAAAATTTCATCTTAAAGTTTAAATTTGTTTTAAATCTGCTTCATCCTCTTATTCCATAGTGCTAAGCATTGAACATGTTAGCAAATGTCCCTCCAGTGGACTACATCCTTGACGTCTGTTGACCTTTGTGATTATTAAACTGAGTCACAAAACTAGTTAAGATGATGAAACAAGCTTCAAGGCATGATGGGAAACAGTGATGTCACATGGGGAAAGAGCAGAAGTACAGCAATGAGAAAAGTTACTGTAGCTGTTCTTGCAAAATGTCTGCTCAGGGACATGTCTTCCAAACTTCTTATAATTGGTTTTTGGGAAAAATCCCTGGAGATCAGATATCAGATTCCTTCATGATGAAAATTAAGTGATTTTGCACTTGCAGATAAATAACAGAGTTTTCAGACATCATAACAGACATTTCAACATTATATTTATCTTACTATTATATTTGCTATTCCAGGATTCAATATTCTCACCTACCAAATGAGATTAAAGGAACCTAGCTAATTGACTGATGGGTAGAGTAAGCAAGTTAACAGGAACAAATGACCTTGAGCAGTGACACGTGACATCTTAGCTGCTGCCACTATCATCATCATTACTGTGCTCCACCTATTTCTGATCAGTGTCTCCTGCTCACAAATTTCATGTGAGAAATTTTCATTTCATTTCAGAATATCTGATAGAATGATTTAAGGGGAGGAATTACTTATTTGAGCTCACAGCTTCAGAAGGCCCAATCCATCGGAGCAAGGAAGACAAGGTAGAACAGAGAAAAGCAGTGTAAAGAACAGTAGGCCAGAAAGCAGAGGAAGCAGGAATACAACACTCCACAGACTTTCTCCAACATTCAGGAAGGGTCTTAACCTCCTCAATTAACCTCTCTCTGGAAACTCCTTCCAGAGTTGTATCTCACTAATCTTCTTGAGTGATTCCAAATCCAGTCAAATTGACAATGAAGGCTAACCATCACATTGGAATGTAGATACCTCCTCTGTGATTGCTCTTATAATTTCTGGCTTGATAAAAAGTATTTAGGCAAGTGATATTCTTTCTCCAGAATCGAAGGACAGACTTTGCTTTAGCCAGCGCAATTCCAAAACTGAATTAGATAAGACCTTCATTTCTTATTACTGAAGCCAGATGGCTTTATTCCATATGATGATTTGAAGTTGGTAACTCCTTCTACCTGTGGCTTTGCTCTCCTAGCCTATGGAAGGGGAAGGAGAATGTGAAGTATATGATACATAATCTCCAGTACTATATCAATAGCTTGAAAGCAGAGATCAGCAATACATAAGGAATGAACAAATCTGTGTTTCAAGAAAACATTATTGATAAGAACATAATAGACAGGCTGGGCCCCATGAGGCATATTTTGCAATCCTCCCTTTCAGGATAATCTTGATGATTTCTGAAGTCCCATTCAGTTCTAAAATTCTACTAAGTATCTCTGAAAGTGAATTAACTTCTAGACCAGGCACTGATTATAAGAATCAAATAGGAAGATCAGCCCTTCCTTCCTCTTCAGATGAAACGGCTGTCACAGAGCAACATATGTAAGATAGGAAGGGGAGGAACAAAGGGACTTTGGGATGGGGATGGGAGGAAAATGTCTCATTTCTTTCAAGGCAGTAGCTCGAGCTTACATACAGTATGGTTTCATGAAATCTGTAACAAAAAATGAATGCTATTTGTCCCCCAGTATCTATCATGGGATGGCTTAGAATCCACACGTTCCTTTGGAAAGAACTGAGACTACCAGCATCTTGTGAATCGATGTGTAGCCATGTGATCAAGCCCTGGTCAGCGCTACACAAGCTACAGCGGAAAATGGGTTTCTGGAACATTCCACAGAGCTGAGGCCAGCCCTGGGCTTCTATTTCCTCCTGATTCCTCTTTCTTGCTAGCTGGAATACAAATTTCCTGGGCAGTACTACAGCAGCTACATGTTAACCTAAACATGGACTGCAGGGTACTGACCCCAAAAGCGATCCGGTCTCTCCAACACAAGATTAACCAACTCTGGGCTCTTTGACTTGGAGAGAAACATATTCAGTGTTTTTTAAGTCACAGTCATTGTGTGACTCATGGCTTCTAACCCCGGACTTCCTGCCTCTACAAGAAACAAGCTGATTGCATGAGTCTTGGGGGCTATTTAGGTAGGAATTTCCCATCACTTTTCTCCCTTCTGAGTCCTCCTGTAGTTGCAGCTGTGGGCCATGGCTACGCAGGGACCCCCTTTTCTCATATTTGGCCCACCATACTTCAGCACTGCTTTAGTTTTCTACCTAACTGTCAACACAAAGACAACCCTTGAGTCTTTTGGTTGCTCTAGCAAATCGCCCTGACAAAAACATTTTAGGACAGAAAGGACTCACATAGGCTCACAGTTCAACGTAAGTCCATCACAGTGGAGAAATCAAAGCAATGGGAGTTGGAGTGTCTGGTCACTTTACAGTCATAACGAGAAGCAGAGAACGATGAATGTCTGCTTCTTTTCTGCTCCCTTTTTCTACATTCTGTCAATTTAACAATGAACACTAATCACAACAGGGTCCCATATTAGACTTAGAACAGTAGATATATACTGTAACTGTACTTTGGAATACTCAACATCTACCAATGCCCAGTGCCAACTCCCCAGACAAATTAAATTCGACAGGAAAAGCAGGCAAGAAGAAGATTTTAATGTCTCCAGTGATCTAATGTAAGGTCTAGTGGTGCCAGTTAGACACAGGCGTCAACATAACAACTGAGAATTGAATCTTTAGGTGCACCTAAAGTGTTTCATTAAGGGAACCTTGAGCAAACCTGTAGAAAATTACCTACTTAATAAGGAAGACCCAGCCCATAGTAGGTGGGACCAATCCCTGGGAGGTAGATAGAATGGAGACAGCTGGTTTGGTATCTTGGTAGACTAACTTGTCAGAAGGTACACCCCTCTTTAAGTTCTTCCCATGGACATGGCGTGGCCAGCCCCCTTGGATCCTGTTGTCCTATAAACAAACTCTCATGGTATATTAATGGATGTAGCTGAGATGATCATAAGCTGGAGTAAGTCCCTTGTTTCTCTAAGTTGTTTGGAGCTTGCACTCATTCAGAAATGCTAAAGTAAAACTAACACACCAGCTATTAGGTACTCTTGTGTTGCTGTGAGAGAACACCCAAAGTCAAGCAACATAAAGGAAGAAAGATAGATTAATTCAGATTACGCTTCCAGAGGGGAGATACAGTCTTTCATGGTGGAAGCTGGAGAAAGACAAAGTCACATCCATCCGAAAGGCTGAGAACTATACGACTGCCCACAGCAAGAGTAGGGACTAATCCATCTCAAGGCCCATCCTGTGACTGCCTTCTTCCAGCAAGGCTCTACCTACCAAAAGTGCCATGATCTTCTCAAACACATGACACTGTGGGGGTCACATATTTAACCATGACAGCAGCCGAAGAGCTATTTTAGAGGAAAACCCTCTAGAAATGAGCTCAGAGACACCTACACAGCCATGTTTATTGCCACACTGTTAACCACAGTCAAGATAAGAAACCAGCCCATCAACTGATGAATGGACAAAGATAATATGGTACAGGGGCTAGGGAGGTAGACGATTGGTAAAGTGCTTGGCATGCCCAAAGGGGAGCCTGATTTCAGATCCCAGCCCCCATGTGAAAAGCTGGGTAACTCCCTGGAACCCATCAGTAGAAGTAGTTGCTGAATCACATGCACCTTTCGAAATATTGACTGCGTGTTTTTAAATTCATAAAAGTCCTTTATTAATAAGCATATGTGTCACTTTCACTAGTGAATTCACTGAAAAGTCTTCATGCATTGAGAAATGATCCAGCTCACAGTCATAAATGTAGGTTTTCTAAAATTTGGTCTTCAGGAATTAGCCACAGTTCAGAACTAATGTCCAGCCCACTGGAAAGTATCAGATTGTTTTCTTTTCAAAGCCTGGCCACTCTGGTACCTGACCACACTTTGTTTTTGTGGAGATTCAACTATGAATTCTGGCCAGGTAGCCTCTAATCCTGGGGGAAACTCTGGGTGTCTAAACTGTTGGAATCTGGAGACTGGCTGAGAAACTGGGGCCATTCCGTTGATTTCATTTAGACTGTGATTCTCTGCATAGAGAGAGTAAGAACGGAGTAAACTTTATCCATTTCCTTCTTCTGAATGGACACGATGACCAGTTAGCCAATGCCCACACTTCTCTGAGTCAGACTGCTGTCATTATTGCTCTCTCTGTTCCTGATGTCAGGCCACCTCATATTTGGCAACCACAGGATGTGATCTGACTAATCTGGTCCCCTTCCATCGGGAATGCTGGAACTCCTCCCAATAGCTTCCTTTTGGACATCATGGCAAAGTTCATGTCCTTGGAACTTTCTGTACATGGGCAAACAGATTCGTATCATCTTCCAGGTTTTCTAAGCCTGTGGCAGTTTACTTTGCAGGGTGCCAACAGGCATTCCAATTTCACTTATCGTTAACCAACTTTGGGTCTGTATTTCAGCCCAATGATTTAAGCAAATTGTTAAAATCATTCAATACCTCTTGAGCCAAAAAAAAAAAAAATGAAACAACAATAACAAAACATTCGATTTGTATCCTCTGCTAGTGTGGAGGTCTATATTAATTAATTTGGCTGCATCTGATTACATGTTACTTCCTGATTGATCACATACCTATCAAATCCACTCTATGTACATTCCCTAGAGTTGCATCAGTACAGCTTGGTAAAATCATACTTGGAGACAAATTATGTCAGTTTTTGGGTCATATTTTACACTTCAATCTGCTGGAACTTGAGTGTGGTTCCATGTCCACAAGCAAAAGGGCACTGAGGAGAGGTTCAAGAATTAGTAACTTTGTGCAAAGAGACTTCCTCAAGTGGTCTAGAGTTCAATCCCGTCAGCAGCGTGGAAGAACTGCTCTGCCCTAGGACTTGGTAGAACTTAAAAGGTCTGTGTTTGTCACATCTTAGGATGCCCTCACCCGCATATGTTCCCTTACAGTTTTCAGGGTCTGATTTCTTCCCATATAAGTTCTAATTTTAGCAGAGAACTATGCCAGGAGGCTAAGGATTGAGTTTGTGTTGCAGCGGCGTGACCTGTAGGATTTGGCTCTCTTTTCTTTACAAGAAAACTTTACTATCATAGAAGAAGAGATTTCCTTCTTAGGGTCTGCAGATTGTTCATGGGGCTAATAGTCTAGGGATGTAAAATCCTGGTTTCATCATTTCATCTCCCACAATCCTCTGGCACAATTAGAACTCCTCTGTCACACTTGTTATTTTCACTAACACATTTAATGTTAGTAGCTTTAGTGGCCCAGCACCTTCCCTTCTATTAGCACTGTTACAGGTTATCTTCAAGGAATAATCTGAAAAACTGCTTGACCACTGAAAACTGGGGAGCCTTTTGCTCCTGCCATTTTACAGCCAGTCAAAACTCAGGAGCCTTGCCAGGATGCCCAGACCTGACTCAGAGAAATCGTCTTCCATGCAGCCAGAGCAGTCTCCCAATGGCTGACTAAGCCATTCTCTGTTGGGATACTGTCCTTGAACCTGAGGCTCTAGGTCACAGCTGGACTCCTCTGTCATGAGTAAGAGACAGGGAGAAAGGTCTCACGTTGACTTTTGTCTCTAGCCTTGATGATGTGGGTGCCCTTCCGTGAAGTTCCTCATAGAACGCAGCACAAGGGGCTTCCAAAATGTAGATCTGATCAGACCCCTCTGCTTAGTTGTCACGGTTACTCTTAACTATTGCTGTGAGAGAACACCCAAAGTCAAACAACTTAAGGGAGAAGGGGAGATTTATTCGGCTTATAGTTACAGAGAGGAGATACAGTCTTTCACAGAGACTGGCATGGCTGGTGGAAGAAGCTGTAGGCAGGCTAAGCCACTGCAGACATCCAGTAGGCTAATGGGTGACGACTGAAGGCTGGAAGATTCCTGGAGAGTCTCTCTTCTCTCTCTCTTCCTCTGTTCTCTGGTTCCTTTAATCTGGTCCGTTACTGAGAGGTTCCAAGGGGATCTACGGTGGTTCCGATGGGATCTGGGGCTGGTCTTTGTATTATGCAGATAATCTCTTCAGGTGGTCTCAGCTGATCTTGCCAGGTGTGGTTTCGGCTGATCTTAGTTAATACCAGATGTGTTAAGTTGACACAGGATTAACTATCGCATTAGTCCTCAAAGGTTTCCTGTCACCACAAGGCAGTGGGAAATCTTCAGGAATACATCCTGCCCCTTCGCCTAAGGCTCTGTCTGCTTGCAGGTTGACTGCTGTAGATAAGACACCTGGAATCCCCTGGCCTTCCCAGAATGAGGCCTCAGTTGTCCACTGACAACTGAGTTGGAAAAGACAACTCAGCTGTCTGGCCAGCCCTCCTTATTGCCTTTCTGCATTCTCTGGGCACACGGGTTTCCAGAGGGAGCCTTGGGAGCTTCAGGGTGTCCCATGACATGCTGACCAAGTTCTTTGTGTATCAAATGATGAATTGCACAAGATAGGCAGTAGCAATAATGAGAGTGCAAATTTATTAAAACATGGGAGTAAAAGTGGAGAATACAGAGCAGAAATGACCTAAGCAAGTACTGAGTTTTTTTTTCCCCCTTGTTTCTCTTTAGGACTTCAAAGAAGGAAGGAGCTGATCCCCAGGGGTAGCAATGGGATGGATCCTTACCCTGATTGGCAGATAGACTGTTATGTAACTTTGGAATATCTGCAACCCATAATTTTAAACAGACATATGCCCCCTAATACATCATATATATTCATGAGATGGCAAATAAAAGATTTTTAATAACAGGTCTCTTCAAGAATTTGGCTCAACAAATTCTGAAGTGGGTCTTCATTGTTGTTTCCATCAGTAAGTGCCTGGTCCTGAAATCACCACACAAGGGAGGTGCTGGATGATGTCCTCGTTCCTGGGCTGTCCATGCGCTTGCTAACTCTCAAGGGGACATCTCTTCATTTCTTTTCCACCAATCTCCTCCCCATAGGGCCCGAGTTCTTCCTACCCCATTCTAAATTAGCCCAGAGACTGCTTCTTTCCCTTTTCCTTCTCCTGAGAAGTGCCAATCTCACCCTGCCTCAGCATCCACCCCAAACTGTTGGCTTTCCAAGGAAGGTTATCCCTCAACCATCCCTGTACAGGTCTGGAAAATGAATAAGATCTTGATCTAGACAAGCTGCCATGACCTTGGGAAGCAGGCAGGTAACAGGGCACCAACTCAGATATATTTCTAGAAAGTTGGTTGGGCACGTTGAGAGGGAATCAGCTTTTCTTCCAAGCTGGTCCATTAGTTATGCAACCTTAGGCAACTCAAGCAGAGAAGCTTCCAAATTGCCTTAAGTGCTGGCAGGGGCAAAGTAGGAGCACATTTTTGTTGGATGGGATGGCTACACCAGAGGATTAATTTCTCATAATCTTTGTTGCAAGGTAACACTATCCTTGGGTGTTTCTGACATGTATTCTTACATTTATTTTTCACTCCCTATTTCGTTGAAAGACAATGTGATCTCAGGAACTCAATAGATAATCCAGTCTCAAATGTTCTGCTGCATTTAAATTTCACCTTTATCATTCACTGGAGGCAACATCTTGGAAACTTGGTCTAATGACTGTGGACCTTGTGTTTCTGTGTAAACCTCATTGAATTGCTTTGAAAATGTGTTGTTTATTAATTCTGCAATCTATGCCATGCAGTAAAATTTGGAGTCCATTGTTACTAATTTCAGAAAAGTCAGAAGGCTTGATTCCAATTTGATTCTTGTCTGTTATTTGTCTATCAACTACTTAAAGCCTTCATCTTCAAAACTGGGATGATAAGAGTGGTGAGCTAACAGAATTATGTGGATTATATGAAATACATTTAAAAGTTGTTATTTTTATGCTCTTGTTCACTTACGACTGTTCAACAAGATATATATGTTCATATACTTAAAAAGTGCTTACTGTTTTCCTTTATATTTGTCCTGTGTTTCATTTCTGCAGGACATTTTCAGTTTCTTTTGAAAGCTATACTGGTTATTTTTCTCGTAGCTGTGAGACAAAAGGGAGATTTATTCAGCTTATGGTCCAGAGGGGACATAGAGTCCTTCATGGCAGAAAAAGCATAGTTGGTTGGCAGAAGCTGGAGATGACCTGAGTCACATCTTTCATGGAGTCTGAGAGCTCCAAAACTGCAAAAGCAGACTTCTCTCAGAAGCAGGGTGGGGCTAAAGAATATCAAGGTCCACCCCCTGTGACTGCCTTCCTCCAGCAAGGCTCCACCTCTTAAAGATGCCATGACCTTTCCAAACAAATAAAGATTCAAACACATGAGCCTGTGGGGGACCAGCTCACATTTCAAACCATGACGGTAGCAAATTTGCTTTCTTCTCGGTTGTGATCCATGATCTATGATTCCCCAGATGCTGTGGTCTTAGTTTTTTTTTTTCCCTTTTAAATTGGACCGCATGGTCATAGGCAAACACCAGACAATGGAAAAGATGTGTTTAACTTTAAGAAGAAGGGGAGAGACCCTGGCCTGAATATGAAGGCAGGCTGTTGTCTGGCTGGAAGACAGCCTGGAGAAGCTGGTACTGTAGAAGAGGGTTATTGATAGGGAGGGTGGTGGCAGGCTGTCAGTCTAATGAGGGAGCCTGATTCTGAAATGGGAAAGACATCAGACCTGTTTTATTCCAAGTCAGGGAATCATTTCGCCAAACTGCAGAGGAGTCTAGCAGCATTGAATCACGGAGTTGTCCCTGGTCAGATCTGTCTCTAGGGGACATTGCCTCTGATTGTCAACATGGGCTACTGTCCCAGGGCTTTCTCTGGTATATCCAGTGATACTATTTCTGAGATTTGCATGGCAGATCAGTAGCATTGTATTTGTGACATGAGTAAGAAAGCAAGCTTCTTTCTCCCTATAATCATGATTATCAGTGTGAACTTGAAATGTCTTTCAGAGCAAAGTTTGATAGAAATTAATGAAATAATGACTATATTGCCTCACCTCACATGAGCCAGATGTTCTTTGTGAATCTACTCTTGGCACATGCCCTCCCGTGATCTATAATGTTCTCCACATTCAAATGCTTCTTGCTCTTTCCTTGAGGCTTCTCACTCGTGCATGGCTGCCCACATCAGATTCCTCACCCTGGCTATCATGGCCCATGTTATCTCTAAGCATCCCTCCCATCATTGGCTTCCTCCTTTCCCATCTGTCCAGCTCCCTTCAGT
Source organism: Typhlomys cinereus (assembly GCA_023101885.1). Classification (NCBI taxonomy): domain Eukaryota; kingdom Metazoa; phylum Chordata; class Mammalia; order Rodentia; family Platacanthomyidae; genus Typhlomys; species Typhlomys cinereus. Next base: position 1,095,122 of record JALPQD010000466.1, on the reverse strand, counting down.
TCTGTTTACTCTATGGTTTACTTGCCTGCCCTCGGACTGTGGGTGCTAGAAGGTGATAGTGCCATTGAATTGACGTATGATGTGCTACCCAGGTTACTTGGGCAGAGTTAGCTTTGCCAGTGATCTGTGTTCTAGCTTGACTGATGATACCTGCATAACGTGCCTGCTGGTCTAGCTTCTGCTGTACATCTGTGGAAGGTGAAGACTTCTATTTCACTTCATCCACAAAGCTCTACAAAGAGAGCCCCAAAGAATCTTGTAGAATACAAAGGCCATGCAAGGACTTCCAAATATTTTAATTTGGGTAATATAGGGAAGTAATATAAACATGAAATGAATGAGTTGGTGTCATATAAACAGTTGTCCTCTTCTTCCTACAACCCTACCACTTTACAATATAGAAAAACTTGTCCTTACTTTAAACCAAGAATCCATTCTGAGTTTTGAAAAGGCGTCCCACACTTGGTCACTTTTCCAAGTGTCCTGTCTTCTTGGGGACTCACTCTGATGCCCCCCGCCAGCAGCTTTTCTCTCACATCAGCATGGTGTGTTCTGGCTTTGTGGTAACTATTGCTGGTGTTAAGATACATCTGAGCTCACTGGATGTCATACAGATGAGGATTGTGATCGCTCCAGTCCCAGGGTGCTTTGATCCCATCAGCACTCAGCAAGGAAGGAATTCACTGATGATGGATGTGATTCACTATCTGTTTAATTTGCAGGTATTGTACATTTCCTTGCCATTTCTTTTTCTTCTCTATTTCTATTGTTTCAACACCTTTATTAAGAAGAATTATATTTTTGAGAGATGGCAAGAAGAGAAAACAAACATAAGATGCTCATTGGGTATTTCATGCTTGAATTTGGTTGAGAAGTGTGGAGTCATATTGTGGTGAAACCCAGGGACATGCCCTTCAGATTCCACACCTCCTTTTTGTATCAGCACGCCAAAACAAGTGACTTGAATAGCAGACATGTAGGGCTCTGGATAGAGAAGAAACACCAGCAGAATTCAAAGCAACTGTTGTTCATTGATGTCTTGGTTTTGAAAGAGACTATAGTTGCTTAATTTTTTGCCCTTAGAAAGCTGAAGAAAGGGGACATGGGAGTGTTAAGTAGTATCTTTGTTTTGCAAATCACAAATAATTCTCAAAGAGCAAGTTTGTTTTGTGTGTGCATATTTTTGTGTACCAGAGACAGGAGTGTATATACCTGTAGAAGCCCTTCAAAGGTGGTATCAGGAATCAACCTGGACTGCTCTACCTCCTTATTGCTTTGCTTTGGGGTTTCCTAGGCTCTGCCTTCCAGGGCTGGAATTACAGGCCGATGCCATATCTGGCTGGCATTTTTACGTGGGATCTAGAAATCTGTTCTCAGGTCCTTTTGTGTGTGGACCTTGGAACCATCTCCCCAGCCCTGTTTGTTTGTTTGTTTATTTCTGAAAGTAGACCACAAATGAAGGTCTTAGCTTAACTCAACAATTTGCAGTGTCCAGGTGGAGAATGAAATCTGTGAGTGCTTAAGAACTCTCCAGAAAATGTTCACTAAAAGGCAGCAGTAAAGATCAAAGCCAAACAGAAAGATGAAGCTGTATGCAGCTGTCAGGAAGCCTCATGGTAAAGTGGGGAGTCAGACAAGACCTTCAGGCAGTTTGGAGACCACCGAGCCCTAAAGTCAGAACACCAGCTCCTTGTCTGAGTTTCAAAGATTCGAAGCATTTCCCATCTTTAAGACACCCTCACCTAGAAACTTACACACTGAGTGTAGGAGAAAAAGTTTTGCGAAGCAAACAATTCACCACTGATATCAAGTGCTCTTATTCTTTGGAATCTTGTCATTTTTGCACAAGTACAGAAAAGTGAGTTTCCCACCCAGGGGCTGGTTCTGGTCATAAACCTCAAGCTGCTGGCCTGATTCTCCTTTCCCATTTTCACTTTAGGCTTGCCAAGCGTCTACGTCCTTCTAGAAGCATGCTTGCTTGTGCCAACGCCAAAGCCACTTGATTGCTAAATATAGCATCACAGATGTGAAGGGGGACCGTATTATTTTCTGTGTTGCACAAAGGGTCTTTCTTCCCCCCCCCCCCAAGAACAGCCAGACATCAGACAGACGGGTTCTGGTTAGGCTCAGTCATCTCATTGTAGATTGCTAGGGTTGCTGATTCCTTTCAAAAGTTTAGACTTATCTTTCATCAGATTTCCTAAACCTAAGTTCCACATGAACAGGTGTCCGTGCCTAGACTCTACAGACATTCACCCATTGAAGGAACACTAATTCATACATAAGCACTTTTTCTCTGGAATGTTTTCATTTGTCATCAAAGTGCCTAACTTTGAGCATAGGTGCTGTAAGATATATACCTCGCCACAGCGAAACTGGCTAAGCCACAGAACACTTGCTGTATCCATTAATTGTGGTCTAGTACTTTAAATCCCTGGCTAGTGGCAGGCTGGGTGGTTTAACTGACCTACTTCAAAGCATGCACCATCTTCCCAGGCCTGGACAGTCCACACAGGCAGGGAAATAGCCACAGGTCATCTTCCTCAGCTAAAGACTTTCTGGATTTTCACTGGAGACATATGTGCTCATGAAGTCCGTTTGAAATACCATGGAGGGGAAGTAGCTATTCTTGCCCTTCTAGTCATTTCAAAATTGGCTGTGTTTTCTGAATAACCCAGACTGTGACCAGAGAGAACGTGGATCCATGACTAACTGGAAGCAGGAACATGCTTATAGAATCTGAGATATGGCAGGCAGTGCCTGGGGCCTGAGGGCCACATAAATAAATGATCCTGGAGAGATCTGATGTAAGGAACATGCTAGTCGTGACTTCTATGCTCTCACTTAAGGACTTCACGTGATGTTAGTCAAGACGATGGTGATCTATAATTAAAACATTGAATATAAACTCCACTTGGTTTTATATAAATGGATCCAATTAGGAGACTAAAGAAATGATGACTTATTTCAATTTTTGTGGTTGCTCTCACCCTCTCCATTACTAACATTGGGATCTTGCTAACTTTTGGGTAATATTTTAACTTTTAAACATGCTGCTTTTTCTAATCTAAGTTCTCTCTGAAAATGAACTAAATTCTAAGATCATGAACCGTAAGATGTGGTCCATTTAAATAGCATACAATGTCCACAGACACTAAAAGAAGACACTGAAGGAGTGCCTAGGTCTATTCCCCTTCAGTAGTAGTTTTGTTATTAAATATAATATTAAGGACTAAATGCTCATGACTGTTTGGTATATATTTAAAGCACACAATAAGAACATCTCATCATGTAAAAGATAAAAGGGGTTACACCAAACAAATCTTTGGAAATTGTATAAAATTTAAATATCTGCATTTGAGCCAACCAAAAAGAAAGAGAGACAAAGGGAATGAGAGAGAGAGATCCCAATATTTGTCCATGAATGACACTTTACACATGAATTAAATGGTGTTATAACATTTTCTTTCAGGTAAACTAGTCACTAAAACTCAAGAAAGAATACAGGATCAATATTTCCAAATCACACAGCCTCAGCTGGAACATTCGGTTAAGTGTTCTCCTCTGGCTTTGCTTCTGATACATACAACACTTACATCCATACAGTGTGATGCAAAAGACAGTCTCTAAGTAAGTAGATTGAAGTCCATTCTACAAAAACATTAACTTATAGCACAAGACACCGAATCATTTTAGTTTGTACATTTCTCTCTTCCCTTGGATGACATACATTGGTGTATACAAATGGGGGGGGGAGTAACGCCCATCTGGCTCAAAGTCAACAGACAACCAGGAGTTGGCGAGGTGATAAAGACTAAATATAGGGTCATATCACAAATAACATTATGCAGCTTTTAATAAAGTGATACAAAATGAATAGTTCTACTTTTTTTTGTTTTGTTTTTGATTATGAAGACTGAGGCAAGAATGTTCTACCAAACAAGCTGACCAGGTCATGGCCGACATGACTCAGTGATTAGCAGCCTATTTCCAAATGCCAACACAGTTCAGAGAAAGATTAAAAAACACAGCTTCAAGACACGCAGCACTCAACTAAATCCCCTCAAATGGAGACCTACCAGGTTTCCTTTTTTTGTTTTGCATGGCTCCCGTTTCCATTGTCATTAAAAGCATCTCTTCTTGAGCAACCATGAGCTTTGCTTTATTATTATTATTTGTTTCAGTGATTTTGCTTTTGTTGTTATGCTTTGCTTCTTAAATTGTCAAGAACTCTAAACGTTGGGAAAATGAGCTCTGCAGATGTGGTCTTACAGAAGAACTATATAGACAATGTCAAATGAAATGAAACGAGTGTCAGAAACAGTTTATAAAAATGGCACATTTATTGCTACAGAACGGTCATGTACATGACTTCATCGAATAACTACAGATGGGAAAACAGGTAATGGCCTAGACCAAGCTGGGCTTGCTTTTGTCTTGAAGGAACTCCAGCATACACCTGTTTGGACACTTCTACAAATCAGAAATACACCAAAAACATGAAAAAATCGAGGCACTCAGCCACACGTTGAAAACAAGGTGTAACTGTTTTTTTTTTTTTTTTGAAATGTTTTCCCTTTTTTTCTTTTTTTTAAACAATTTTTAATAGTTTTTTATGCTGCAGCTATGTGTACAGTCGCAAAAAATTTCCCCGCTGCGACCTAGAAATAAAAAAAAACAAAACAAAAAAAACCAAAAACAACAACAAAGAAAAAAAAAACAAAAACAAAAAAGCTACCATACAGTTTCATCTTGGTAACACATGGTAAAATAACATCTTTTAAATAGTAAAATAAAGTAACAAACTTTTACTCATAATGATTCCAAAAATCTACAAAGAAGAAATATTCAGAATCTGACAATTTTTTTTGTAATATTCATGGTATAAAAGGATTACTCCTGCGAAAAATAAGCCAAATATATTTTTTATTTTTAAATTTAGTTTTTTTTTCCTACTAGGGTGTACTACAGTCTATTTTATAGCAAAAAGAGCACTAGACAAACAAAGCTTTATAACAAAAAGCCAGGCACTGATACATGGTAAATCTCTGCTTTTTTTTTTCCTTATCTTCACTTATTTGCATCACAAGTAACAAGAATGAAAAAGGCCACAGTTCATATATTTTCACCATTACATATGTCTATAATACTTGAAATGAGTATGGAAAACCAGCACTGCACAAAGATGCGTCCACTTCAAGTCCCATGAGAAAGAACATGTCTCTAAAGAAAACAGACAAAACCAAAACAAAATCGAGCGATGGCCCACTAGGCGTTGGTGCCCCGATGTGTTGGAATTCACATCCCATCTTGACCTCTTTTTGCTTCCAGTCAGCCAGCAGCAGACTAAATTTTTGTGCTTGTTTATGCTGAAATGCTTTCATTCCTGACTCAAGTTCAGTTTTGGGCACAGATCATATTCTGCCTGTTAGATGCAAAGGCGAAAATCCTCTTAACCCCCAAGTCAAGGTTCAACTCCCTCCCGCTCCCTAACCCCTCATCCAAATCAAGATCACGAATAATAATTAGAAAATAATTCACGAGTTAGGAAAAAGAACAAAAAGAACAAAATCAAAAACAGGAATCGGAAGACTGCATCAGAACCGCTGTACCACTGGGTGGGCTGACGGTTGTCTGAACATTACTGTTCCTCGCAGCTACACAGAAGACAATGGGAAGGATTTCTAGATGGACAGACCCTAATTCTGCATATTCATAAATTACTTGAATGTGGAGGTGGATCAACTGCTCCAAGTTGCTTTCAAAGTCCAAGTCTCTCAAAGCGATCCCCAACCTAAGCATCATACACATACAGTGTTATATGGACCCTTGTGAATTTTTTGTATAGTACTTTAAGATCCTGTCTTCTGCTAAATTTCTTTCAAAAATCCAGTGCAGGAATACCAATATCTTACCTGGGTTTGATAATTACAAAACAAGGACATGAAAACACACTAAAAAAAAAAAGCCACATTCCCTTTCTTCTTTCTTTTCTTTCTCTCTCTCTCTCTCTCTTTTAAAACTGGAGATACAACCCAATTAATACAGAGAGGGTCGGATCATGTTTCTCCACCAAGCAAAAAACAGCATGTAGTTTCCAGTGGCCGTTAGGGAGTTTTTCGCTTATTTCCAAAAGGAATTCAACAATAGACGTATTGCATTACCGAGTAATGAATACTTCAAAGCTGGTGAACATGAAATTGCAGCTTTTACTCTGATTGAGAACAAAATACAAAAGCACCAATTTAAAAAATAATCAAATGACTACAATTGGTTTTTTTTTGCTTTGTTTACAGATTTGAGAAACTTTAATTCAGCTCTAGTAAGCACCTTATGATAACACGTTATCAAAAGTGCTCTTCTTAAAATGTACATTAATGCAGGGAGTAAATTCCAGTTCCCTAAAGAGTAAACACCATAGTCTCTTCTATACATTTATCCTGAATCTGATCAGAGTATACCTGCTTCCTATATAATAATATTGTTCCTAGGGATACCCGCCTTAGTAGACTATACAAAATGAGTGCAGAATGTACCACAAAAAAGAAATCTTAACATATTGGAGGAACAGGTACACTCGGTTTCCATTAGTCGGGGAGGAGGGAAACAGACATGACTGTCTTCCACACACTTCTTAGGGGCCCTTTGTTCCTACGTATCACAGCAAAGTCCCCAAGTAACTTGTATGAATCTGATTTCTGTTATTCTCCTACAATTTTAATCCACCTCCACATTTTAGGAACTTACTGACAAATCAAAGCATTTTAGTTTTATCGCTACTAAACATATTTACAGTTTTCAACACACACGCACACATACACGCAGCTAATCAAAATGTTTATGGGTTCGTAAAAGATGACCAAGTGGTAACTATCTTATTTGTTCTTATGTTTTTGGGAAATGCACATGAAATTCAGATTCTTGTAGCTATTTCATTTCAATGAGACTTTTTCTTTAAACCACACAGTTTAGAAAAACAAACAAAAAAAACCTGGTACAATGCATTAAAACACATAATAACAAGAGTCTACATGTAAAAATATAACTTTTACATACACAGTTTCAAAATAATGATACGTTTGCCATTTGTTGCATAAAATTTACAAATGTATCTCATTACTATGTAACTAGCAAAACAGGAGAACAGATGGAATATTTAGACCATTTCCATGAATTTATGGCATTTACTCAGTGCTGATAGGTGGAAAAACTACTTGAACAGGGATTTTTTTTTTCTTATTACATGCCAAGATTGTGTGGCTGTAAAAATAGAAAGAGCTAGAGACAACAGGACGCTGACAAATACTTAGCTAGGACACTATTTGTTTACTGCACTATATACCAAGTCAACCCTTAGAAAGATTTACGATGGAGATGGTTTCGGTTGTGCCCAGACGTATCTCTGATGAGTTGCTGTACCATAGTTTGATCTATGTTTTTCTATCAAATGTTAAGTATCAACTTCATTCATACTGGCCAGAGAAACACTGCATTACCCTCCTCACAATGTTCAGCTTAATGCTTTAGGACTTATAAGGCTCGCTGTAATGCTGTGATGATTGGATATTGGCATTTTTTTCAGATGAAGGAGGAGGCGGGTAAGTCATCTACTTTTTAGTAAACCCATTTTGAAAAAAAAAAGTATCAAGAAAGCAACAAAATCAGTCAGCTCTGTCACACTACTTGCAATTTTCTCATTTGACGGTTTTTTTTGAACTTGACTTTTTTTTTTCAGTTTTTATTTTTTTTTGTTTTTTGTGGTTTTTTTTTTCTTTTTTTCTTTTTTTTTTTTTTTTCCAAAAATCTGACCATGTATTCAGAAACGCCTCACTGCACACTACTTCGGCTACACAGGTAGGTAACACTTGAATCGGTTTGTTAAATCACAGCCACTTTGATTATGTTATGTTTCCGATGATATAAACATTGGAAGGCACAGTGGTAACATTGTAGCATTCTAACCGTGTACCTCTGAAAATCCCGGAAGAGGGTCACAAAGGCAGCATCACAAAGCCAGACAATCTCTTTCTGCCATGTCTTGGTAATGCTGCTTGTAATATCTACACATGATGTGACTTTTTAAGTCCTGTGTTCCCAAAAGACTGGAGAAACAGCTTTCTACTTATTCATGAATGAGAAGCAACGTCAGGGTCAGCGTTTCGGCCTGCACCACCCCTCCGGAAGCAGAGTTGGCACTGCAGGTTACGATAACAAACCAGGGAAAGGGACAGAAATAAGACAGAAAAAAAAAAAAATCGGTATTTACAGTAAAATCTTTCTTTTAAAAAAGTTAATCAGTACTATTTTTTTACAGGAGAAAAAAGTCTGAAACAAATGAACAAAAGCTTACCATAGTCACTAAATTTTTAATATATATTTATATATATATTTATATATATATTTGTCATAGGTCTATAAGATCCATCTGTTGCTCCTACCCTAAGGAATGGCTAATGTCAGCATCTCGTTGCCATCAGGACTTTTGCTGGTTTTGTTACAAGGGCAGCCGAGCTTCCCCCATTTACTATCCAGTAATTATAAACACTAGCTGACTTGAATACCAACAAAAAACGTTCATGTCGTTTTCTTCAGAAGTACACTTTTTCATTATTGCAAGTTTACAATTTTTTTAAATTAAATATTTTTTTTCAGACTTACAAATTAATTATATTTTTTTTTTTTCCAAAAGAAGTTTAGGCACAAATGCATTGTTCCACAGTGTGGAAAGATTGCCACTCAGTCTCTGGGCTGCGTCTCAGCCTGTACATACTGCTTCGCACGTTCTCAAATGATATGTTAAAGAAAGCCGTCCCTCCGGTTGCGCTTGTTTTTCCTGCTTGCTTGCTTTCTTTTTTTGTTTGTTTGTTTGTTTGTTTTTCTTTTTCTTTTTTTGTTGATAATTGGGAATGCTGAAACCTCTTGCGTCTGCGATTCATAACTACTCAGACTTGTCTTATATTACAAAAAAAAGGGGCTAAGGAGGAGTGTTTATGTGGGTTTAAGATAATACAGCTGTTAAGGAAGTGGTCTCTTGTTTGAATGAAGCAATGTGGCAACTTGGACCTGAGGAAGAGAGAGAGAGAAATAATTAAAATAGCCATTAAGGCAGAATGCTCGTACATATACTCACACACACAATGCTCACATATATCACACATATCCCCCTCTTTGTCAAGAGACTTGGTAAAGCTTGTCATGCACGACTAACATACAGATGTGACCAAGGGTGAACGGCAGTAGATGAGGTCGATTCCACATACCCTTTCACATCTGTCCCATGTGATTTGGTGCATCTCCCATCCCAGGGTGCGGGCCGGCCAAGGATAGTGGGGGTGGCTCTGAGGACACCTTTTCTTCCTCCCTTCTTTTCAGACACGCAGCTTTCGGGTTCAGATTCCTTTCTGTGGGGCACAAGAACACATGGCACCGGGTCAAAGCAAGATGCTGGCAGAGGGCGGTGGCATAGACCTCTAAGACTTGTCAGAGCCTTTGGCTTCCAGTTTGCATCCCAGGATGAGGGAAGCGGTTAAGGACGGTTAGGGACGGTGCACACGGGGCGTGACTTGTCTGACTGGTCACTAAGAATGGCATGCAGAATTTGCACCGTCCTTTCGGTGTATAAAAAAAGTTTTGTAAAGCCAGATTAGTTAAGCTTATTTCCAGGCTAGCCTGAGCTACAGAGAAAGAATCTTCCTAAATAAATTATAAGTAAAATAGACTGGGCACATAAAAGGATGCTCCAGGAGATGGGAGGGAGGGAGGGGAGTCAAAGGAAGGGGGAAAGAGGAGAGAGTGCAATGGGGGATGACTGGGGAAGGGAGGGGAGAGGGAGAGAATGGGGGTATCTATTGAGCTTGTATGATTAGGAAAAAACATAAAATGTAGGAGAAAAAAATTTAAAAAAGAAAAGAATGAAAGTCAAAAGGAGAAAACAGGGGCTGGAGAGGTGGCTCAGAGGTTAAGCCTCTGTCTTGCAGGCGGAAGGTCCTGAGTTGGGATCCTAGACCCCACATGTAGATGCCAGGCGGAAGTGGGGGCAGCCTGCGTTTCTGGTCCTGGTGGGCGGAGCCTGTGAATCCCGGGGCAGAGTAAACAAGGAGGATGTGGAGGCGGTCCGTGTGGTTCCCGAATTCCTCCGTGATTCTACACACACATACACACGCGTGCACACATACATACACACAGACGCACACACACACAATTGAATAAATAATAAATAAATAAAATAAAAAAAGAAAACAAAAACAAAACAAAATAAAACAGAAAAATAGACAGGGGAGATAGTTCAGGGGGGCAAAGTCAGGCAAACATGAGAACCAGAGATAGATTGAAAGTGCCCACGTGACATTTCAGGAGTGGCGAGTGGGCTCTAATGTCAGTACTAGAAAGGCAGAGACAGGTGGATCCTCTGGCTTCGCTGACCAGCTGGCCAATCCTAAGCAGTAAACTCCTCGTCCCACTGAGAGGCCTATTTCCATAAAACAAGGTGGACAGCTCCTGAGGAATGGCACCAGAGCCGGACCCTTGGCCTCTACACACAAGCGTGCGCAATGTGCACAACCTTTGCATGCTACACACTTGCATATATACATCCGGGAAGGAAAGAATGCCAGGAGACTGGCAGATGGAGGGAAGTAAGCTCCGCTTGCTCAGAATACAAGTGGAAATGCACCGTGCTAGAGGCTGGTTATCAGAGAGCGCTACCACCCAGGGAGGGGGTGAGATGGGAGCTGTGATTCCCCCATGGGCCCGGGCATCCATCTGCTGACCTCGCACTTGCTGTTCCAGGCTCAGGATGACGGCCACGGCCTGGTGGAGGATCAGGAGCTTGGTCTGGGGCTTGTCGCTCTTGAGGTGGAGCTGCACCATGCGGCCCAGCTCCTTGAAGGCCTCGTTGATGTCGCGGACACGCAGGCGCTCACGGGCGTTGTTGGCCATCCTGCGCTCCTTCTCCCGCTCGGCCTTCTGCTCCGGGGTCAGGTCCTCGTCGTCGTTATTGCTGCAGGAAGAGAGGGACGCCGACGTTTTCTAATGGCTCGGGGGCAAGGGAAGGCTTCCACACTGCTTCGCTTTTGCTTCCAGGGTCTGTAGGGAACTCGTCCATCGCCTTTCACGTCCTCGGCAGCAACGTACCCACCTCTTCCGACTGCTTTAGATTGGCCTAGAAAACTATCGACACCTGGTTGCTCCTGAACATTTAACCCAAACAGCACAGGACAATCTGGGCTGCCGTGCGGTCCAGGGCACACATGTCTGGGAGGACATAAAAGGCAATTAAACCTTCACGGGACTTTTGCAGTCTGTAGCACAGGCGGCATCGTGGGCTTACCTTACACTCAAGACCACATGTATAACAGATTGCTTAAACTCAGTCTTTTTTTTTTTTTTTAAGTTCATACCATGACATCTGAAACCTAAGGAAAATAAGTGATTAAAACAACAGATTCTGATAGCTTGCAGCTCAGATGAGCCAGATTAATAGCAGGAAAAAAACAAGTCTTGCACGGAGGATGTCAGAGTGGACAAGAGGGACTTTAGTTTTCTTACCTCACCCAGTTCTGAAGCCGACTAGGTCAAAACCTGTCTCTGGAGACTGTCCCTAAACTTTGTCTGAGTTCCACTTCTTCCACATAGGAGACAAAGACTTGGGAAAAGAACATAATTCCCATGCCTTTTCATGTTATAGACATTAAGGAGCTCCAATGAGCTGGGAGAAATCTGGAGTGACACTGGCAATGTAACACAACACAAAACCCAAACACCAACTCCTGACTGATGCTGACCGCCTTGTGAGTCACAAATGGGGCTGAGCAGGATGCTCGGGGACAAGCAGGTGGTGACTCATCACCAAGGCCTGGTAGGCTCCATTCAGACCATTCTTGGAAGTCACAGCAACCCACTAGAGACTTCTGAGTGGCCTACAGGGAGGCACATAAGAAACCTGGAAAGTATACCAATTGTGGAAGGATTCTTGGCATTTCAATATGCCCTGGGAAATGACAAGGAAAAGCGAGGTGCGGGAGACGTTTTGTCTCCAAAAGACTCAACAGAATGAAGAACTCTAGCTGAACTGTCATGAGATGAGAATCTTTCCTGGAGATGACAGGCATGTAAAACAAAGACATGTCTCTCCCGGAAAAGCAGTTGAAGAAACAACACAAAGGTGGAGTGACCAGCTTTATACAAAGCTATAGCAAGATTCAAACACTGGGCTCAGAAGCTCTTGATGTAAACTCTTGAGTTTGAAATGTTCTGAGAGTCAAGACAACTGAGTTCAACACCTTGGAATAACAACAACAATAACAAAACATGGAAGATATCAACTGTCCAACGCAACCTGCACATAGGGAGCAAGGTGGCTAGCTTCCAGTGAGGGGGTCGCCTGGGCTATAGCAGCAGCCCCTGTGTTCCTCTAATGTTTTCCTGCAACAGCTTCAGAAATTCAGATTCTGTGTTAAAATTTTCTATTTCCATGTATGCTCCTGTGTGTGTGTGTGTGTGTGTGTGTGTGTGTGTACACAAGAGGGCACTTGAGTGTGTATATCTCTGGAGGTCTAAGGGTGACTTATGGAATCATCCTGGATTGTTCTACCTCCTTATTGCTTTGATTTATGGTTTGCCCAGCTCCACTTTTCAGGGCCAGAATTGCACACTACTGCTATTTCCTCCTGGCATTTTTTACATGGGATCTGGGGATGTGAACTCGGGTCGTTTTCTCGGGGGGGGGGGGGCAAAGGCTTTGACCATGAGTCATCTCACCGGTCCCTCAAATGACTTTTGTATGGGGTGAGGGATGGTGAGCCACCTTTCTTCTTTCACATGTAGATTTCCAGTTTTCCCAATGCAGGAAGATAGAAGCAGGACTGTGTAGGAAAAGGAAGGGGACAACTGGGAGGCAGGATAAAGGAGAGGATAATGGGTCAAAGCCCATGACACAGTTGAAGAGAAGTGTCATGATTAAATGCATCAGTGTGTGCACGAAAGATAGTCTACTGCACAACTGAAAAGTAGAGAAAATCCTTCAGTCATCTGCAAAGTGCAAATAGGACCTGACTCCTTTGGAAAAATTTCAATCAATAAAAGTCAGAATGGTATTCTTGGGTTGAAAGTAGCACATGGGGTATGTGTGCACACCAAGAATGCTTCCAGAAAAGAGCGAAGTTCGTGGGGGAGGAGGACTCTGAGGAGCAGACAGGGAAAAGCCAGACTCCTCTCTCCCTAGTGACCTCCTGCCAGATGGTGTTGTCTGTGCAGGTGTGAGAACCCAAATATTCCTGACTAAAGTGAATGCAAATGACCTCCCCCCTTGCTCTGTCTCTGCATTTTCCTCACTTCTCTGCTGGCCCCATCTCTTCCCTTTCCCAGGACCTTTGCAAGGGAAGCACGCTGCTATTAATTTGCTTCCACAGGGCCACTAAGCAAATAGCCAAGGTAAGCAAAAGGGAACAGCGCTGACTCTCTGCTGGGTCCCAAAGTTAAAACCTCTGGCACTATGTTTAGACAATGACACATACTATGCCTCACACAAAAGGGACCCTGTCACGAAGAAATTTTCAGATGAGCAACTAATTGGAATTAGGTATGCAATGTTCATAAGTTGGTCACACACAGAAAGTAGATGATTCAAAGAGCATGACTTTGCATCCTAGTTTTTCAAGTTCTACAGCAGCAAACGTGATAAGAATGGCCTTTGAAAATAAGAAGGCTTGCAACAGCAAGTAAAAATGGTCTTCTGAAACTTTCCAGAACCCATTAACATGTCCCAGGGGCAAACACAAAGTTACCAAGAACTGACAAGGCTAACAGAGAAGCATGTGAAATCCCCACCCTGGGATTTCTTGTCAGTGTAACCACAAATCAGGAAGAACCACGATAGTACTGAGAGGTAAGCTAGAAACATCCAACACTGTGGCCTGGTCTTAGGGTCTATGATGAAATTTGTCTGATAATAATAAAGACAACATGAAAAGACACGGGGAACTTAAGTCACAAAGGACTTGCTAGAACCTCAGGAGCCCTGGCCTTTCAAACTTTTTAACTGTAGTTTCACCATTGGACAGTCTACAAAGAAAAGAAACCCATAGGAACTAAGGCTTTGTGGGTGCCCCGGCATCCAGAACTCTCCTGACCACATTCAACTTCAGAGACACAGATGTAACTTAAAGGTATCAGACATTTAAAGACACCAACCAAAATTTACTTTCCTGCAGTTGAGCTTTCTGTGGCTGGAAGGAAAATAAAATATTAGCAATTTAAGTTTCCATCTTACATATGATCAACGTGTTTAGGATAGAACTAGGAAATTGGTATTTTCTCACTTTGGGGTTAAGACAAATTTCCAGTTACACATTATGTCAATTGACTCTAATATGTCTAGGATCTCTTTTTAGAAATGTTTTAGAAAGAGCATTTCTGGCCAAATTTGAAGAAGGTCGTTTTGACAACACACGGTTTGTGCGTGAATCAGGTATAAATCGTTTCATGGCATGCAATCAGTGCCGAGCCCAATTTCGGAAATGCCAAGACAATTCAGGCTTCGCTAGAGTACAGGTATCTGAAAGGATACCAGTAGTACTTCTAGAACCAGCCGCGCATTTCCTTTTAGTCTGCAGATTTACCTGCCAGGAAAAAACTGAATAGTTTCTTCCTGTTCTGTTCACTTCATCAAAGTCCAATGAAGGAATTAAATGAAGCGACAGTATTATATACTGTTACCTAGATCTTGACCTAGTAATTGATTTGATATCCTTCTTGTCTTCATCTAATTTCTTGTCCTCAGAAGACTTTGTGTCTTGCAGGTTCTCATCCCCCTCGTCATCGGATTTTATCTCAGAGCTGCCGGAGGACACGCTTTGGCCCTGTAGTCCCGGAGGCATGCCTAGAAAGACAAGACAGACACACATGGGGTGACATCCAGAACGCCATTGTCAGGACACCCCGAGCCACTGACTGCAGGACTGTCAGCCGGCCAGACAATTGATCCCGCCAAACTGTGATCTTCTGTCAATCCCACCCTCCTATACACACACACACACACACACACACACACACACACACACACACACACCATCCTGGTGAAGTTTCAAAAATGCACCTGCGGAAGCAAGTTTTCCCCGCATTGGCTCTGAGGTTAAATTCTATTTTGCAATCTTTTGGAGTAGATGGTAATTTCACTGTCTACAAAACATCAACTTAATTGCAATGAAAATCATAATCATCAAAATCACACACCTCAATGTTCTGATTAAGAACCCAAGTAAATATCAGCTATTATATTGAGTTTCTTTCCATATGCAATGATTTAATAGAAAAATGTCCTTAAAAATAATTCCCAGGGAATACGCTAAATCCGTGTAGTCAAGCCTTCAATAGATACCCTAATGATATTCTGAAATTAGGCTTCTCTTATTTTTTGAGTAATCAGCATTTAAAATGGCGCATATGGAAGGCAGCTCACTCACTGAGAGAATCCGGAGGTTTACCTTGCTCTTCTCATGATCATACTATATTTTAAAACATGGCTTCAATGCAATCTGTTTCTCAGACTGATGTGCACCCATCAAAGGTCTCCGTGCCCTTGTAATCTGTGCATTCTAGAACCTTGTGACTCACTGTTTGTGCCAGGGGCCAAGGAACCAAAAAAGGGGGAAAAACCCCAGATCCCAGGATCAGACTGAATGAAAAAGAGATTCGCTGGCCAGCTGGTGACATGCTTCAGACTGAGAAGCACAGATGGGAAGGTAGAAAACCAAGGAAGAACAAGGTCCATGGCTGATTCCTACTACTTGGGTGAAACTAACCCTGTGCCCCAGTGTGTAACCAGCACTCGAAGGTGATAACAGGTAACAGCTGAAAGTCTGTGTATCCCTGAGGTAATGCTATTTTAAATGTAATTTTAAACATCGAGGGAATGAAAAGACATTTTAAGTGACCACCATTCAACTAACCGGTGAGTAGCACAGGAAGCTGAAGCAGGTCTGGCTCTTGGAACACAACTTCCCAGAAATGTGAAAAGCCCTTGTATCAGGGAGGGTGAGACACTGTCACAAGGCCCCAGGATTCCAGAGGGAAAACCTCCCAATCTCATCCCATCTTTAAAATAATTCAACATTTCCTTCCACCTTAAACAACAAAAAACAATTTCCTTCCCTTCCATGTGGAAACATCATTTTCAGGCCACAACTAACCACATTAGAGGACCCTGGATGCGCAAAATGTGGAAATAGCTGAAATAAAATTTCCTCTCATCAGCTTGCTACCTCCTTCCCTGCTGAAATGGGGCTGGGATTTCAGCGGATATTTGAGGAAAACATCTACTGAAGCAACACAATTAGCAGGATAAGTTCTAGCGACTTTTCCATTACTTACCTTTGTTTTTGGTACCAAATTTGCTTCTTGGTTTTCTGCCAGCACTTCCTGAGAGCTGCCTGCCAAGGACTCTGGCCATCCATGCTAAGTCTATTGTTTACCCAAGGTTAGCAGAGCCGGCTGAGGACGACTTACCTCTGTAAGGGTCCTGGGGTGGGTTCAAGTCAGGGGAAGTTGCAGACTGGACAGGAAGCTGTGGAACCGGAACTTGGTTTGGCAGAAGAGAATGGTTGCCTCTCAGAGTGGCCACGCCATCTTCACGATGGGCCCCCACCTGCAAGGACCAGAGGAACCAGGTGCTGAGTGGAAACTGAAGGTGCCAAGATTATGTTCCAGGGAAGGCAGGAACCTGATGTACAAAGACTGGCCCGCGAAAACCGGTCCTCCCAAAGCATCTCACTAGAGGGCGCCGAGGACCGCACATGCACCTATATAGTTCTCTGCAAAAAACCCCACTTAACACTCGGTAAGATGCTGTGCCTTACATCCAGGGACAAACATGGCAGAAGAGCTCAGGCAGGTAAAACGTCAAATCGTCTCCCAGGGTGCTGCAGTGGAACGCACTGATTCGTACCCATCTGTCTTCTATCATGTCCGCCAACAGATCTGACAATTATCTT
This sequence comes from Typhlomys cinereus, assembly GCA_023101885.1. Taxonomy (NCBI): domain Eukaryota; kingdom Metazoa; phylum Chordata; class Mammalia; order Rodentia; family Platacanthomyidae; genus Typhlomys; species Typhlomys cinereus. The sequence goes on along the minus strand of JALPQD010000466.1, from coordinate 1,078,134 downwards.
AATGCCCATATGCTTAATTGTGGGCTTCTCAATTCCCCCATTGCTATCGGAAATCCTACAGGAATTTCAATTTGGCATTCGACTTTCATTTCAAGGGATAAGATTCTCAGGCCTGCCATTTTTCCCCTTCCATAATGCCAGCTAAGCCTCTGACAGCGGAAGCTCCAGCAGTATGGGACATAGCCCCTGCTCGGTACAAATATAATAAAATGTCACCTGGCTTTCCAAAACTGGCAGCCCATTCCAAATTAATGTTTACTGTATTTCATCAGCTGCTGAGTTCCAAATCCAAAGGGGGACCACTTCTGCCAATGCCACCACACCGGAAAATGTACCAATAAAGGTTTTATTAAACACACCAGTAATGCCATCATTGCCATGCAAAGATGTCTGGAAATTTTTCCAATTTTTTTTCACTACTCTGATCCTAGAAAGACACCATATTGTAAACACTCTATGCTTCCAAGAATAAAATGATAGAGTTCACTGCAACTACTTGACTTGAAAAAAAAATACTGTTAAGTTTTTACTAATAAGACCCTGGGGTCCAGAGATGCTAAACTTACAGCACGAATAGGAGACAGGAGTAGCTGACTTTACAGCATGTGCCTCAGGGTTAAATCATTATGCATTTGTAAACCAAGGCAGGGAGAGCTTGCCTGTGCAGTTCACAGTGGTTATTTGGTTAGTTCACCATTGGGTGAGTATTCATACTTGACAGTGGGTCTAACTCTAAAAATATTTACTCTTGAACTAATATTGCTATAAATCAGGTTTACTTTGTAATCCAAAGACATAAATCCCCACAGCAAAACTGTTCACTTCTGCTATTGAAATGCCTAAGTATTTCCAAAGAATTTGGTGAGAGTACAAACCTGAAGCAACAGGCTTTCAAATTCACAAGTCAGAAGGAACTATTTTAAGCACAGTGCGTCACCTTTATGGGGAGACATATACTTCGGAACAATGCTAGATCTGTACACACATGCAGACATTCCCATACCAAAGAAAATAATTTGGGGAGTGGATTGAGGGGAAAATGCCACAAAACTGTTTCTCACTGTGTTTGGATCACAAAGTAGTCTCTTTGCAGATTTCACTCACTCGTCCTAGTTTCCACTCAAAACCATGAAACACATGCATTTTGCTGACATGCCAGCTAGCCTTTCCTTGGGAATTCAGGCCCTCCTACAGGCAGACCACACCCCCCCTGATTTTCCAATCAGGTTTCACCTATTCTTGACTATATTTTTCTTTGGAACAAGAGTGGTAGCCATATTAAATGATGGTTTTGGTTTATCCATTTTTTTTTAACACCTGTGCCATCACTGGGTAATTTTCATTCAGCCTGAATTTCCAATTCTACTTATGGGTTTTATAGGCCTCGATGAAAGGGAAGCTCGTCATGCTTGCCAACTACTGTGAACCTAAATAATCGGCATTGTGTTGATTTATATTTATTGGTACCCAATAGATTTAGGTTCTGGAAATTAAAATCCCTGAAGGTGACCACAGAACTGGACCCCTTGCCAGACACAGGCTCCTTCTATTTCAAAATCGTCCTAGAAAAGTGGCCAAGCCATCTTTGGAGCACCTGTAAGGTCATTCCAGAATTTGCATTGAAAACATTCAGTTACTGATCTTGACTATCTTTTTCCTCTAGATTGATTCTCAGAGAGTACAAAGGACTCACAAAGCCAATTGTCTTTTCATTCTCTTTGCTTGGGCTGATTATGAAAGCCAGAGTAATGCAGTGAAAGAGACAGACGCGAGCAAGCCAGCCCTGCCTAGCTTTTCTGTGAGGTGTGTAAATGACTGTGATAAGTGAGAAACAAACACTAAAAATTAAAATCACGGCTGGTCCTATTTATATAAATAGAAAATAGCACTAAAAATTAAAGACTGAGTTCCAGGTTTATCAAAGATCATCCTGTTTATATAAAGAACGGGAGAGCCACGCAACAGCTAGCTGTACCTCCTACTATGCATTTTAACCAAAAATTACAAAAACTAAATAGGCAATGGAATTCAAAGACTCTCAAAACTCATTACAGTCATTTTAGAATTCAGTTACTCTATTTTCTTCAGATCCATTTGACTGTTAAGTCTTTTCTTATAGAATCATAATAGAATCTTCAACAGTATATTTTGAGAATAAAGTTGTTTTAAGTTTACTTTTGCTTGAATTCTAGTTTTAAAGATTACCTAACTTTGTCTTTCTTTTGTAAACCATCACAGAACATCTGAAAAACTTTTCTTTTTTAACTTTACTTATTTACTTTTTATTTATGTATGTATGTATTTGAGTGTGTGTGTGTATCAGAGGGCACTGTGTGTTCCTGTGGAGGATCAACTGCAAGGGTGATTTCTGGATTGCAGAAACAATCTCTTTTGCTTTACCCTGAGATTTCCCTGGCTCCGCCCACCAGGGCCAGAAGTACAGGCAGCCATTATTTCCATCTGGTGTTTTTACATGAGAGTTAGGATCCAAACCCAGGCCCTTCTGCTTAGAAGAGGCAGTCTTGATCCCTGAGCCATCTCTCCAGACCTGAAACAGTTTTCATACAGGAAGTTGGAGACAATGCTGTTTTATAACTTTATATATTCTGGGTCTCTAGAATGATCTTAATGTATTTAGCTCATGTGATAATGAACTTAATTTCCTAGTATTAAATCCAATTTGAAGAAGAGGCTTATTCTGCTTGTGTCCATGGCCACAGGCAACATGTTCTAACCTTATTCACTTGTTTAGAAACATCATTTTTACTCAGGAACAAAAGATAGAATAATGGTGGAAGGTAAGTGCAAATCCATCACTAGAACAATGATTAAAACAGAAGAACCAATATTGTACACTTTATCATATATCATTATCTATCATTATCTATCTATCTATCTATCTGGCATCTATATCTATCATTCACATATTTATATACTATCTACCTACCTATCTAAACTATCTAGTTTTCTACCTATTATCATTTATCAATCTATAATCTGTTTCTCACATCTATCTATCCATCTATCTAAACTAGCTAAATACCTATCATTATTTATCAACCTTTAATCTATTTCTCGAATATGTTTAATCTGTTTAACCTATCATCATTTATCAACCAACAATCTACTTTTCATCTCTCTGTCTCTATCTGTCCACCATCTATCTGCTTCAGGGACTTGTCCATTCTTTATGTGACAAAGACAATCAGTATACAGCAGATTTTTTCAATCAATGAGCTGCTTATGCTACTGCTCTCCGTGGTTTTTCAGGCACTGATCAGTTGGGTGTGGCAGATGTAGTCTAGCTTGCTCAAATAAAGTAAGATTCACCAAAATGGTTTCGATGACTTGGGCTTTGGTCCAGAGAGTGCAAGGATCTAAGATCACTTCTGTCTCTTAAGGTTTTTCTGCCTCACTTGTACCTCTGGGGCACCTTGCTTTCCTCTGGCTTCTGCCATCTCTTTATCAGATCATAGCCCAGTCAGTCTCTTCTTTTGTGGTGTCTTTTGGCACTTTTTTTTTTTCTGGCTCTTGGCCTGTTGCAAACTCCCTCTTACTTTGGCATTTCCAAGTTTTGAATGTCAAGACCACCTGAAGGTCTAACTCCTTACTTTGAAGATGATTGGGGACCAGCTATGAATAGACCACCCTGTACTCAGGTATTCTGTGATCCAGTGAGTTACAAAAGGCTAGGAAGATAAGAACCTGTGGCTCACACATAGCTGCCTTGACCTAGTCTTCAGGCCTGATAAACCAGGGATAGTAGGTGTCTGTGAAAACATCAAGTTCTTTTGTGTCATAGGTCAGAGTACCTTCAAATTCAACAGAGCCATTTCAATTCTGCTGTGTAGATTTATCACTGAGAATTAAACATTTAAGATGTGTGCTAGTTTATTTTGAATTGCATAAGCATCATGCAATTTTAGCTGCTCCTATTTTCTGAAGACTATTAGATACATGCTAAGTTCATAGAACAGAGAAGAAATCAAATAGCTAGCTAGAGAGCGAAAACAGATGCCAAAACTCTAAAAAAAGCTTATGATATTAAGATACTGGATTGAGTATACAAATATATGCAAGAGTATGAGTTAAGGGCCAAGTGGACTTTTTGTTTTGAAACTCTGTATGTACATATACATGTACAAGTACACACACATGGGGCTATATACAAACATATGCATAAGGACATACACAGGTTTGAAGACCATTTTAGTTTTTTTTTTAATCATAGAAAAAATCATAGTTGGCTAACTCAGGCCAAGATGTCTAACTAAATTACAAAATTTAATATTTGCCACGACTCTTCCAACATAAACAGATTTAAAAGACATGCAGTTTCAAATTAGGTGGCTGTTGGCCAGGCTGTTCTTGCTCAGAGATGCACGGAGCATCTTGGTAAATACCCTCATCCTCCTCCTCAAACTGACAACAAACAGGGCGAACAAAAAAGACATTCAATGCTCTTGCTCTCTTTGTTTCAGGGAGCATTGTGAAAGTAATTATTCTGTTGTATTTAAGAGGCCTATTTCATGGATGGGAAAATGTATTAAATTTCATTTGGCAGTCATTCAATCCTAGTTAATGTTATCTCCAGAGATAACTGCTTCAAAACAGGTTTTCAGACCTCAGTTGCTTCTTCCTCTGCCATAATCCTTCTAAAAGACAGTGAATGGGAAGAGTAGGCCTCCTGTCACCAATGTTTAAACCCACGTAATAATGGGCCAAAGCTACATATACTATGAGAACATTTTGGTTTTTAATGGTGTCTGGTCAAAATTTTCCATTCAGTATGTGGGCTCAAAGAAGAAAAGTAACCAAAAATGGTGGCAAAGAAGTTTGTATGACAGCACTTCTCTCTCTCTCTCTTTCTCTCTCTCTCCCTCTCTCCTCTCTCTCTCTCTGTCTCTCAAAACTACAAAACAAACTCGAGGGGCTTTTCTTATAATTAGACTTTGTTGATACAGCAAACAGTATTGGTGTCCAGTGATAATCTTCTCATGAAATATCAATTACACGTGATAGTGACAAGGGACCCCCTTTCACTTTCCAGTACTTTACTGGCTCTCTGTCATATCAGAAGACAGCGAAGTTGTGTCCTTCTATGTACAAAAGGCCATGTAAGCCAAAAGTACATCTTTTAAAGGGAAAGAGATTGGTCATGCAAACTTGCTTTGGTGGCTCACAGATGAAACTCTAACCTCAGAACATTAAGAGGAATGTAGCAGAGGCCCTGGAGACTAGAAGAAAACAAGCTGCGACTCCAAAAGCCAACTATTGAGGGATAAAGCTGGACATCTGGGATGTTAACCACAGAAACAATTTCTGTATTTTTCATTTTAGAAAATCATCAGTCTATTTCTTAAAATTAGTCATGTAGTTAAACATGGATTTTTTAAAGGTTTATTGAGGAAGATATTTAAACTGTCATGAGAACAGGTAATTTGTTTTTTCTGGAAATCTCTCCATTTCGCCTATTCTTTGTCTGAAATTTAATGTGATATTGGGTGTAATTGCTGGAAATTTATTTCATGTTTATTATCTAGATAGTAAAAAATTCTAAGAGGGTTTACACAGCATCTGAATGGCTATGACTTTGGCACTGTCTATCTGTCCTGTGACCTATGATGGCCCATCAACATGGTTATAATGAATGATTCTGAGATGTGGTTTACATCGAAAGATGTAAATGTGGATAAGCTGAGGTCAGTTCAGTTTTCAAAGTTCCATGTGCTAAAACTGTTTCGTTTCTCTCTTCTGTATTTCCACACTCTGCTGCTTCCAATTCTCTATCTCATTTTCCTATGCTGGAAACTGTGGCTGGATGCAGTGTACCAAGTGGGGACCATGGCAGAAACATAGCAGAAACCCAGTCCTTTCTCCTTTTCCCTGCTCCAGGGTAGTTCTGTTATCAGCTGAGTGGGACTCCAGTTAATCCAGCAGTCCGGGGGACAAACCATCCAGCATAAGAAGGAGCGGGATACCTGACGATTACCTTCAAACTGCTTCTTTTGTTCAGAGCACATGAAAAGTTGTACACTTCACTTGTTAAACACAGCCTTTACTTGTTAACTGCATTTCTCATTTATTTCTTACAGTTTAAATAACAAATGCTTATTGCCAAATATTTACAAAGGGCGCCAACGTGTCAAGAAGTCTGCCTGAGTGAATGAATATTTCTCCCCCATTACTTGCAAGTCCTCTTTCTTTGGATGCTAGATTCTCTCTCAAGGACTTGGCCCCTTACATGCTAAGGTTCGACATGGCTTAACACACAGTTCTATGAAGCAAGTCTGAGAGGTCCATCTCCCGCTGGTCCATCCTTCACGTGGATCCATGGGGACCATTCCAGTGGCCTGTTATTTTTAAACTGCTGAGCTTCAACCTCCAGTTACCTACGCATGGCCCTTTATCGGCCAGGCTTTCTCCCTGATTACCACAGCCCGAGCAAAGGCCTTCCTGCTATGTGTGCTGGGTTGATTTTTTTCTCCTAGCTCATGAACTGCTTCTATTTCACTACATCTACAAACCACCCAACCTCCATCTCTAGCTCCTTAAGACTGTGCTGATCTCTAGAACTCTGCACTTTGCCACAACCATGTGGGCCTCAGGGTAAGCAATTCCCTGACTGTTCATTCCCCACTTTGCATCCCTGGCCTGAGAGATGGCTAACTGCTCTCAGGCATGGAGATCGGAGTTCAGTCCTTGGAAGTTCCGTGTGGAAAAGAGAGAACTAACTTCTGAAAGGTGTCCTCTGTCCCCCACAAGTGTACCATAGTGTTCATTCATTGCTCCAAGACCCAAATAATTGATCAAATTAAAAATGAAGAAATTGCCCCTCAAACACACTCAAATATCCAACAGCATAGGACATAAACTCTAAACTTTGCTGCTCTTAAAGCCGATACTTGCTTTGGGCTGTAAATCTCCCAGTCAGTGCCTGATGTGCCACTCGGTATGCCTCTGGGGAGGCTGGGAGCCTTTGATACTGTCAGATATGCATTGAGCATGTTTCTATCAAACATTCCAGTTAGTTCAACAAATACCTTTCAGATGTCTACGTGCAAGGCACTCTTTAGGCACACAGGAAAAAAATGTAATGAAAGACAGAGGGACAGATCTATTACTTTACAGGCACATTTTAATGGGAGCATTATGTCATTAAGATACGAGGCAGAAAGTGAATGTTATGAAAGAGTATCAGCTGGCATGGGGTCTTAAAAGGTGATGAAGTCATATCTGTATAGGAAGACCAGGACCACTGAGACAAGATATGAAGGATTAGTAGAACTCTAATATAAAATCCCTAAACATATCTCTAAGAGTCTGCTATTTGACACTAATTTTATAACATCCCAATTGTGATTAAAGATTTGTATTTTTATCTAGTAAGTGGCATTAGATGTGTGTGTGTGTGTTTTGTATAGAAGTAGTGAAGGACCGTGTTTTAACATGTGTTTTCATATTGTCAGACTACATATTTCTGACAAAAAGCAGATTTCTGCAAAGGCCTTTATGAAGCTCAACAACACTCAGCTACAAAGTGAACAACCCAGGGCATTTTGGACACATGTGGCACCTCACCGTATGTGTGCATTATTGGTCTGAATGATTCACTCTTATTTAACTGCTATGAAGTCTTTCATCTCCGGCTATACAGTAATGGTTTCCATATGACCAGTGGCTGCTATAAATAAGATCAAAAGCAAAAGAAAGGATTTAATAAAAGAAAATGACATTAAGGGTAGCATTAAATCAGGAAAAAATATCAATATCCAATCTCTTCTTTTCTTGAGACGAGAGGATCACGAAGTCCTCCGCGCCTTCCTCCATACCCCATGGAGGGTCACAGCGGACCACAGACACGTGGAACGCCCATTTGTGCGTGCCTCGTTGCGGCAAACATGAAGCTGGGTGGATAAGGGAAAGGAAGGGGCAGACCATCCCCCCTTCCAGTCATGCTTCAGAATGGGACAACACATCCAACAGCCAGTCTCCCACTGTGAAGAAGGCTGTGGAATGTGACAATGGCAAATGTCCATCAGTTCTCTGGCCTTTTCTATTCTATTTAATGGGGATAGACTCTGATAATCCCCAAACTTCTCAGAGAACCAAAACATTGCTCAACCCTAGTACATGTGTTCTGAGAAAGGAAGTTTTTGTTGGCAAGGCAATGACTTGATAGGAAGAGCCAACTTCCCAAACAAATTTTCTTCTAGTTCTTAAAAAAAAGTTTACAATGTTAATCTCTATTCCTGACTGAATAAACAACTGCTAATAACTGCCCTCTCCCAGGGGAGGTGGCTTACTTCCTTTCATCTGCACACGGGTGGATACCTGACTGTGCACCGGTCTTTAGTGGCTCCTTAAGTTACTTGATTTGCTTTTTTTTAAACATGCATGGGTAAGAGTTTGCATCTTGCCAAGTCAGGTCTCATTTCTCCCTTTTCCCTAGCATGCCTCCAGCAACTCCAACCATCTAGGCAGTGAAGGTGTGCCTTCTTTAAAATAGTTGTTCTTTCATGACTGGTGTGTTAAAACAGGAAATTCGAGCACTTCAAATCTCTAAAGGGCAGTAGAGTGCTGAGTTCTTACATCTGTGACTGTGGAGGAAACGACCATTTGGCTTTCTTTTATATGAACCTAATTATTGACTGAGCGCTGGTTACAGTCAAAGACATTCTATGTCTGATGGTATCACCCAGGCAATGAGTTACTTAGACCTACTGGTGTCCCGAAGAAAGGAACAAACCTACACACTTTTTTTCCTCTGGTAGGAAGGTCCCCCCCTCCATGGAAGATTCCAGAGCCAGCGGCCTCTGGCAGTCTTTTTCACTTGTTCACCAGCACCTGCTTTCATGGTGACCTCAGTTCTATATCTCAAGATTCAGACATTTCTCAAAACAGCTCTTTAAACAAAAACCAGCTGTTTCCCATTTAGCCTACAGGGGGAAAATTGGGCAGCTTACAGAAACATTACCCAGAGACGACCACTCTCCAGTGTCATGCTCACACTCTCCACTCCTGGGCCATCCCTGTGCAGAAGCAGCAGTGAAGGCAATTGTGAAATGGAAATGTGCAAGCTCAAGGCCGTGGCTTTTCACAACACAGCCAGTGAACTGACTTCAAGTGAATGTGCCTATTGCAGCAGGACAGTGCTCTCCCAAAGACGTCCTTTTACTAACACTGGATAGAGCTCTTTGGCCAAACCCAGCTTTCCAGTTCTTGGATGATTTATGGCTGGAGAGGAAGCCACAATTCGGCCCAAGTGTGAATGTTAACCAATGAGATCAAACACACAATAACAAAATGCAGCCCGGGTATTCCAATTTTCACCCCCCCCAAAAAAAAAGATGCTTTGTCTAAGCCCTTTTTCTGTGTGTGAGTCCATTTTTTTTTTTTTTTTACATTTCTCTTTTCTAAGCATCCAGGATACTTTTGATTTGAAAAATTTACAGCCACAATAAAAGTTAAAATAACACAACGACCATGGAATCTGAAAGAAATATAAAATGGCCAAGGCCTCGTCTTGGCTTTCAAACTGTGCCAAGTTGCACCAATACTTTCTGTTTTGGTATGAATGACATAACTGAATTACTTCATGAGCTGCTACTTCAATTCCCAAGGGTGGAAAATTCCATGAGTTAATTTAATTTGGATGTTAAAAAATTGACATGAAAACTTGTTCTTCCTGTGGACTCTCATGTGTAATGTTTGAGCCAATTGCTGGAGCTGCTGTGCCTGAGGGGAGGGGCTTGGAGTGGCCCAGGCTGCAGCTGCAAGTTCTGATCATCGGGCAGTTTCCTTACTGCTTGCTGTTTGAGCATACAAGTGCCTTTCTCTCTCTCTCTCTTTTTTTTAAACCTGGTTTCTCTATCCTGTTTCTACCTGATGAAATTCTGCACTGACTGCAACGTAAATTCAACGACAACGGCTCAGAAAGCCTTGTCTAGCTGTCTGTTCACTTTTTGGGCCATCCTGTAATTCTACCTTGCACTCTAGCAAGGCATGCATTTGTACTAATGCCCAGCCAGGATCAAAGCCTGGAGTGTACAGAGACTTCCCTTTGCACTTCAGAGTGTCTGAGATGCATCCGAAGCAAGCAGATACCCAAGGACTCAATGGACATGTGGGTTTTTAAATGGAAGCAATGTAGTCTTCTCCCTCCAGAAAACGCAGAAAGCAAAAATAATATTACCTTTTTTTTTTTAACAATGGTAGAGTAATTTAACAATTTAGCATTGGTGCCTAATAAAAGTTAAGTGACAACAGCAACAACAATAAGATGATTGACTGGAACAGAGTATCTGCCTGAATTTCCCACCACTATTTCAGAGAAAACAGTATCAATACGAAGAGGTTCTAAGGTCTGTTTCAAATGTATATTTCTTTTTCATATCTCAGAAGTGGGGAAGACAGCAAGGTTTTTAAAAAATTTATTTACTTAAAACTCATTGCTTCGGGATGGGAAACATATGTTTGAAGAAGAAGAAATAGAGACATCGGTTTGTTTGTTCAAGCTGCACAGGGAGTGTAGGCTTGGGGCTACCCAACACAGACTGACTGATGGTTTCCATATCATGAGGACTCAATTCAAGGAAAAAAAAAACCAGCTGGGAGAAAGAAGGGGATGTACCTGATGTGGACAGGTGTGTGTAGGAGTGTCTTAGCCACTGCTCTGAGTGAAATGGTCCCATGGTATGACTGCATAGAAAAGCCTCTGACTTTTATCTGGATCAGTGAAGACCACTTTGCTGGCACAATCTTGAGGATTTGGAAATTACCATTGAACTAATTTGTGGTTAGGAGAATCTCTTCTATTCTCCTTTCTTATCCTTAAGGTTTTCTTTAAAAGGATGATAGTGACATAATGAAAGATTTTTCATATGGTGCTGTTATTCTCCTTCAGAAATATCTGATAATAGAGATTAGGAAAGACCGTGGCACACTAGAGATTTAATCTTTACTCCTCCACAAGTAAGTGGTGAATGTATGAAGCAGATGACTGAGATCCTAGGCAAGATTCTATTGCAGGCTGTTTAAAAGATGGTGTCTACCAGCACTGAAATAACAATGTTTTCTCAAGCTCAGTTTGATTTTACCAAGTCTCTCTGGATGAACCTCATTTCCTCACTCATGGGAGGACCACATGCCTAGTCTCTTACGACAACTCATCAGACAACATAACCAAAGATGCTGTGAGTGTAGACTCAGGGGCCAGAACTGGCTGAAACAGCAACAAGAGCTGAGCTCAGCGTACAGAGAATGACTACAGTCCCAGGCCTTGGGGCTTTTTTGTCTATGTCCTCCTCTAGCCAACATTTTTATTAGTGGCTTTGATGTGGGCTTTAACGGCACCAACCACATCTGCCAACAATAGGGCTGGCAGAGGATGTGACTGAATGAGGATCTAGAGTTAGACCTACAGACTGGAAACAGATGGAGGGGGTCACCTGAAGGTCTGCACAGGTGCAACACTCAGAGCCCGAGGGCTGTGACGGCACGGAGGCCGGTGCTTGTGGATTTCAGCTGATGATATGTACACAGGATCCTGAAGGCTTCAGTAATAGCAAGTAAGGTTTGTTGGGCCAAATGCATAGACTGCAGCTTTGTTTGTCCACCCTGATAATTCCTTGAGTGCTGTGTTTATTGCGGATGAAGGACGAGATCCTTAATAAACTAGGGAGAAAGTCATAGGGCTCAATAAGGGAAGAGTCAAACGTTTTGTTTAGTTAAATATTGGAAGACATAGCTATCCGGTCTGAAAGACAGGAACTTGGAGTGAACGCTTCATACACTTAAATCGTGCTCAGGAGTCTCCATGTCTATTGGGTTGGACTTTCAGTAACTCTGGTGGACAGAAAAGTATCACGCAGAGAAGCAGACATGGCTGGGCCAAGGGAGAATCCGTGGGCAGTGGATGGAAACAGGCTCTGTAGAGATACTCACTTCCTTGGAGGAAGAAGCTGGTCAACTCTTTGGCAAATAATTTGTAGGCTGATTAGGATCAAGATGAACGCTAATGAACCTGGGATTCTATGGCAGTGACTGAACACACAGGAACACACACCAACTATGCATAGGACTTGATGTAATGAAAATCTGCAAAAGCCTAAGAGTGAGATTGAGGGTGAGGATGCTTCTGCTCACCACGCCTCTGTGAAAGAGAATCTCCTAACTTCTGCTGTCCTCCATGACAACCTTCTAGAAGATGCTACTCAGATACCCATGGGGTACTACTCTATAGCAAAGCTTTGTATGACTGGCAGTGCTAACAGCTGCTCATTACAAGAAGTCCAAGAGCAATTAACAAACATGCTTGGGACCATTTCTTAAGTTCACAGTTTTAATATAGGTGATGGTTTTCAAGCTTTTAGGGTACTAGGTTGAAGGGAAAGTATGCTACAAAGATGTGGAATAGCGTATAAAAAGTGCTCAAAGTGGATACAAAGAACAGTGGTAACATATCCAAGACCCTGATTTCACTCTTGAGTAACACACACACACACACACACACACACACACACACACACACACACACACACAGAGTGCTGATCTAGTTGCTGGCCTGTCTGTAATCCTAGCTGAACCATTAACTAGTAACCTTGGTTGGACCACTTCCTCTTTCTAGGTCTCAGTCTTCAATAGCCAAACAAGGTCAGTGGACTAACTGACATGGTGCTTTCAAAATCTGAAATTCAACGAGTCAAGCATAACTACACAACCAAAACCAAGTTAAGTTGTTTGTCTGTGAAATCTTAGGGTCTCCAAGTTCTTATGTGCTACATGAAGTCAAAGAAAAAGATGGTTAGTTTGCCTGATTACGTATTCTTTGGAAAATTCTTTTCAATACAAAAAAATTAGGTCTCAATGGAAAGAGAAAAATTGAACTAAGTTTCTAAAATGTATTCCATGATCACATCTGGATAGAAAGGTCTAATGAGGAGTCTTACGGGGATTAGTTTCAAAAGCATTTTCCATCTCTGATGATCTGAGATGTCAGGATAGAACTTCTAACTTTTGTATGCATGCATGTGATCATGTAGAATAAATGATAAATTAATAAATTAAAGTTAAAATAAGGACTACCATAACCACATCAATTACATACTGATGATAATATGGCCTTATGGAGTTTAATCTATCTTCAGGTAACTAGGAGCATGAAGACATTTTCAATGTGCATTCTTATTCCTTCAAAAAAAGAAGTTAAGTCACTTGAAAGGCTTCTTTCAGAATTTATCTGTGAATGTGACTATTAAATGAACAATGAAGAGAACTGTATTGAATAAGTGCTATTTAAAAATCTATGTTAGTCCTGATGCTCTTTCAGAATTAACCATGTGATCCCTGAAATACAGAGAGGAATATGATTGGTAAGATTTCTTAGTTACAATAGTGATCAGCCCTGTTTCTTGCTCTTCTCATGCAAGAGATTTCTGCTTGGATTCTACTAGAAAAGGAGGTTGTTTTGGAGAGAAAAATTAGGTGACAGCTTACAATGACATCCTCAGAAAGACTGGGAAGGGCTCATGTTTCTTGACTACATAGCATGAACACACTGATTGTAGAGAGAACACTTATAATGAGGATCTCATTCTCAGCTAGCTGCTCCTACCCCAACCAGAGAGAAGTCAGCTGCCCTGAGAATGTGACCATAAAATACTACAACCTTCTGCTTTGTCAAGATTTGAAAACATCACCAAGCTCTTAAAAAAAAAAAGTATGCTTGGGGAAACTGCATGGGAGCTTAAAAGAAAGCAAATAAGCAAACAGACAGACAGACAAAACCCCATGGAATTTGAATCAATGTTAGTAAGATGAAATCCAGGTGGTTCTTTAAACTAACTGTTTGACCCTCCCAAGGTTCCCTTCCTGAACCTTGAAGCTCCTGGCTGGATTCTTCTGACAACCAGCCAGAGCAGAGAGAATTGCAACTCCTCAGACCTTCTGAGAATGTCAGCTTCGCTTCTTTTGGGGTGATGATCGAGTCACTGTGAGGTGATCACAGATAAAATGCCACAGTCAAGGAGTTTACTACAGTCTGGGGAGTCGCACCTAGGAGTGACACCATGCCTGGTCAGAGATGAATGCCTAAAAACAGCATGACTCATTATTTGATGAGACAGGAGTATTTTGGGGCGGGGTTGGGTAGCAAGGGAAGGCTTCCTGGAAGAGGAAGAAACTGAGTCAGATTTTGAGAACAGACGGGAATGAAATAGAGAGAAGTACTTAGCATAGAGGAACCCAGACAAATGCAAAGGAGAAGATAATGAGGCCAATTCTGATAAAGCACATGCAATGGCCTGGCTAAAAAAAGTTTTGCACATTGGAGGAGCTAAAGATAAGACTTTTGGTAAATAGTCATGAGTCTTAAATGCTGGCTACAGAATTGGTTTTCATCTCAGGGGTAAAGGAAAACACAGGAAAAAGCATTAATCAGGTAATATCATCTAGAAAGTTCCCAAATATAACACATTTGCTCCAGTGTTCCAAGTCATGACACTGGGAGGGAAGAAAAAAAAAAAAAAACACCTTTCATTTGTATTACTCATGACCGAAGAAAACACGTTTCATCAATCAAAAGCTAAACACAACATGTTAGGAAGTAAATGACCACACAGGCGCTGGGGGACAATCACAGTTATCCGTACCACGCGCTCAAGCTGGCACACAGAACAATGCTTCCATCATCTTTGCACTTATCAAGGTATTCTGTTTTGATTTTTTTTTTCAAGAGGAGAAGAGGGAGAAAAAGGGGAGCATGTGGGGGTCATGTCTATGCTTTAAACAGAGATAAAGTTTTAAGAAAAGTTTTTAGGAAAAGCTCAAAACAAAGCCAGCTCTGGGATGAATCTGGCGTTTCTGCACCTCACTCCCTGTACAGAACAAAGGAAAGGTGTGCGGCTGGGAGCGAGTCTCTCGCCAGCCCTTCTGGCCCTGTTTCCGGCACATACCTCCCACGGCCGCTTTATTTATTGCAGCTGGTCAAAGCTTGGAAGCTCGTTTCATGTATTAAAATTCAAATGTGGAAAACATTACCAGTATCCTCCTTGATTTTTTTTTTTCTTGTTGTTGTTGTTGGGGGAAAAGTTTTTTTTTTTTTTTTTGCTTCCCCTGAAACTTCCTTTTTTTATTGTGGAATTTATAAAACGGTCAAAGGCTCACTTTAGACTGACTCAACTCAAAAACTATTTCCTTTGTTCTTAGAGGCTTTCTTTTTTTGTTTTAAAATTCATACCAGTTTATGCGAGGAGAGATATGCCAACCCAGTCTCTTTCACACACATGAGCATATTGGGCTGAGTTGTTGAGAATTTATGAACATGCCAGGTGGTGTCCCAGAAGAAAGGAGAAAGAAGGTGAGACCCCCATCAAGTTCAAAGGGCAGCAGGTTGGTGACATGCGCATCCCTGGAGGCTGGACAGGATACTGTCTGCAGATGTCTTCAGAGGAACAAATGGGAACTTGTTCTCATCAGCAAAACTGGTCACTTTCTTTCCATTGTATGATCTCCCCACCTTGGCCCCCATCAAAAAGGCCTCTGTATAATATTGGCTAATACTTTTCCTTTAAAAAATATTGTTCTGTCTTTTCCTTCTCCCTTGTTCTTTGGGTTCAAGCTCCCCTCACTAAAAATCATTCTAGACTTTTGTTCCCCTCCCATATCATCTCTGAATTAAACTCAAAAAATGAGGCAATTCAAAGGTCAAATAGTTCCCAAAAACATCAATGTACAGTTTAATATGGTGAAGAACCACTTAACCTCCATCTGGTATTTAAGAACAAACTACATATTTATGGAAAAGCCGGTCTCCGAAGCAACGCTCTGGGCACATGTCGCATCCGGTTAACATATGCAAAATGAGCACAGCTACAGAAATTAAACTATTTTTCTCTTGATTGAGAGCAGATATACAGAAATGGTTGTAAGTCACAGATCTGGCTTTTAATAAAGCCAGATTTCTTAATTAAAAGCAGTACTGTTTAAACACTGTAGTTAGAAAAAAAAAAGAGACTTGTACAAATGAAAACCTTGTATGATATGCATCCCAAGTGTATTTAGCACATTACCTGAGGCCCAGCTAAATTAAAATCTCAATTTTCTTTTTGTAAACTCTTAGCAATTGCCAATGGACAAATGATTTTTTTTTAATCAATGATGAGTTTTGGAGGTACAGGTCAAAGAAAAGGCGGGAAAAGATTTAGCTTTGGCATTCAAAAATATCTTTCCACATTTTAGTAGTGAGTTCACTGCTGCTATTTATAAACCCCATATTTTTAGTTTCAAATTGGTTGCAGGTTTCAATATTATACTGTTCAGGATGGCACTTTTCATCTTAGACTTTTAATTACGAGACACTGAAAGGAGGACACAAAAATACTTCATAATGCTTTGCAGTTATTTTGCATCTTCTTTTGGGAGCATCTTGAAAAGAGAGATGCTGTAGATAGAATAGAAAACAGACTTCCACACAAGCAAAGGCTAGGAACTTAGGATGGACAGCATGTGTTCTAAGATATTCACTGACCAATTAGGGCACTACTCCAATTCAGTATGAAGTTGCATCCTTCTCTCAATTGTCAGCTTACTAATTGTCTCCACTTAGCACCTTTCTTATGAATGGTCTCTGACTCTTGGTGACACTCACTCATAAAAAGGATGCTACCCCAAAATCCTTTCAACAGTAATTGGGTAATAAAGACATTCTTATTGTCAGGTGGGCAGATCTGCTTCAAGATTATTCAAGCAAAGACACATTTTTAAGCAAGGTGTTTCCAAGTGTTCTATATCTTAAATGGCATAGTCTCATACTATATAAGCACATGGACAAATACACTGTAGTTTTACCTCCCATATTCAAGATTGAAAGATACCATTTTGATTTCTTTAAGTTAAAAAATAATAAAGCATATTCATATTTTAAATATCAGTAATGGCAGATGATCTTAAGTGCTTAGAAAAAAGTCACTAAGATGAGTAATACAAAATCCCAGCAGCGAACAGTAATTCATGCCTAGATAAATACTTAAATACAATGAAAACATATGTAAACATAAAACTCCTATAAGAAGATTCACAGGGTCACTGTTTGCAACAGTCAAAGACTGAAAGCAGCTCAAGAACCCATCATGGGAGTAAGCACAGTGTGGTCCTCCACTCAGTGGATAAGCCCCGAAGCAATCATGCAAAGTGAAAAGCTAATCAGAAAAGACTACCATGCAGTGTATGAGTCCACTTACTGACATGGCTAGAATAGTAAATCTACATCTACAGAAGTGGATTAGTGGTTGTCTGGAACTGGGGGTACAAGGTGAGTGGGGAATGGCTGCTTGATGGTCATGTGGCTTCTTTTTGGAGGGACAAAATATTCCAGAATTGGACTATGGTGGTGGTGGCTACAATGCTAAAACACGTTGAACTGTATACTATAAGTGGAAAAGTGATCTGTATCTCAGTAAAGCTACTTAAAAAAGACAGTACTGAAACCTGAAATACTACAAAACTAATCTACAAATTTCATCACTTACCATGAGTGAATGTCTGTTGGCTGAAAGAAGACCAGTTCCATATCCTGAGCCCAGACCACCCATGGCTCCATTATGAGAGGGTCCGACGATTCCATGGATGTCCCCGTGACTGCCCGGCACAGCTGTGGACGGGCCCACTGCATGATTCCGAAGAACAAGGATTGCATCGTCCAGTCTTTCCAAACGATCTTCAATTCGGCTTTGCTGTGCATTAACAAAGGATGTAAAATTTCACTGAGTTTAAAATGCGCACACAGGTTCTTGTAAGTAAAACTCCCAAGTTGCCAACAGACAACGCTTGGGGTTAGTAAATACATGTTTCCAATAAAGTTTATTTCCTTAGAACAACAATAAGAAATAAATAATGTCCTTCCTAGGAAACTGGTGGAAAATGTTAATGTTAAATTTACAGTGCTATTTTTCATGAACAAAGTCAATTCAGTAACTCTTTGAGGGCATTATTATGTACATATGCTATACTGGACTGCATTAGCTTGAAAGGGAATTTAGATTTATGTTAGAGAGAAAAACATGCACTGAATTTGAGGCACACATTGGCAAACACTGGGTAAAGAGCTAAAAAAAAATCAGCAGTGGAAAGATAACCTACTTTTGGCTTCCTAATTAAATTAATTCTTCCAAGTCAGACAGTAGAGACAGGTAAATGTTCATGGATTTTAATTTCTTGAGTTCTTTTGCTTTTTATCTGCTATCAATACCACTTAACATGTATATATGTGGGGGAGATGCTCAAAACTGTTACAATTACTACAGATGTTATTTTAAAATTTTTGCCATCCGACATTATAGAAACCTCATGTCAGATGAATGATAAGCTTGGAACATTTGTCAGTCATGGAATTGTAACCGATTTCAAAGTTCACACTACACTGCAAATTTCACTCCCTTATTCAGTTAAAAGCCAGTTATCCTTTGTTCATCTGAATCCCTAGGATTTTAGTTTTCTCAGGCTCTATAGGGCCTATGCTGTAGTATTGAGTGAATAAAAAAATTCATAGTTAGGTATTCAGTTTTTTCTATTATGATCAATAATGTTACCAAGTATTGTTTGACAGTACATACTTGAAAATATCTGATCTCTTGGGGCTGGTGAGATAGTTCAGGGATGGGAAGAGTTAAGGGACCTTATAATCATGGAGACCTGAGTTCAATCCCTGGAAAACTACGTGGTAGAATGGAAGAACTGACTTCTGAAAGATGTCCTCTGGCCCCAACCATATGCCATGATATCATAGTATACATGTGTACTCTCTTTCTCTCACATACACATAAATCAATAAATATATTAAAATAATATATCACCCCACAGATCCTCATTCTATGCATATACAGGGAAAGACAATCACGTGCTTTGCACATATACCTAAAAAATGAGGATCAAAATATTAAGTGAACCAATTACTCAGTGCTATACTGCCAGGAAATGGTAGTCAGGATTGAAATCAGTTTTGTTTACTTTTTTTTTTTTACTTAAATTTAGTTCTGTTTTGCACTAGAATATGCTATGGTCTACTTTGATTTCTAATGCACTCTACAAACAGATGTACTTTGTCTAATGCATGAGAAAAGCAAATTATAATTATTCTATACCAACAGGAAGAATGTGTGTCTAATAGAGTTAGTCTATGGTATGGAACATTTGGATTTGGTGCACTTGGGAGTTATATGACTTCCCTTAGACTTCTAACTTTGCTACTTACTTGACTTGGGACTTGATAACCTTCTCTGAGTCTTTGCTTCCTAATCTATAAAAATGGGAAGGACAGAAACTAGTTCTGAGTGTCAATGTCAGCGAAAAAGAAATACGCATGTACCCTAGCAAACTTCTCGGCTCACAGCGTCCTACTGCAGAGAAGGGGTTCGTTCTGTTTATGAAGGTACTCGAGCAAAGACTTGAAGCTAGGGTTCACAATTTTATACCAATCTTCCGTTTTCTTGTTTGCTTTGTGGCACGTGTGTGTGCACACACGTGTGTGTACCAGAGGGCACCATTTGTGCCTGCGGAGGCCCAAGACTGACATGAGGAACTACCCTAGATTTCTCAACATCTGTATTCCTCCTCCCAGGGCCCAAATTATAGGCTGCTGTCATATCTGTCCAGCATTTTTACGCGAGATCTGGGGATCTGAACTCAGATCCTTTTGCTTTCGAGGCAAAGGCTTTAACCCCTGAGCTATCTCCCCAGTCTCTTCCACCCCCCTCCAGGTCTTCCCAGTTCTACAGCTGAACAAAGCTTGGACCATGGAGAACAGCCTATGAAATTAAGCACCTAAAACAGCTGCATTATTTGGATGCTTCTCTGTGTGCAGTTGTCTGTACTGCCAAAAATGCATAGCAGGATGATTCATACACTACAGTGATGATGAGCCCAAGGAAGGAGTGAGATCTACATCTCTGCTTTCATTTTTAGATTTGCTTTTAAAGAGCAAGTGAAAAAGGAAGAAGACCCTAAGACTCGTATGTACAAGTCAACCCTAAGACAAAGAGACAAACCTTCTCTAATCTCCTCCCTTCTGTGTTTCATCCCAAAATATGGAGGGAGAGGGGACCACAGAACCCTGAAGCACTGATCCCCCCCCCAAGTTGACTCACGTGCAGAACAAAGACAGTGAGGACCAGGGTGGGTTCCTGTATAATTTCAGCCCTGCCCACCCTGAGCCAAGGAGAAGGAAAGTGTCAGACACTGAATCATCATGTAAGTATTTAGAATGTGAATTAAGCTCGTGGAAATGTTCAGTGCTTCCCTCCAGAAGAGCAGACCCTTCTTTACAAGCTGCTGGATGTCTGTGAGAAGCACAGAGTGGAGAACACACGAAAGGCGGGCCTGTCGCTTGCTGTGAGGATGCAGCCTTCAAACACTGTAGCTCCGGGTACCAGGAAAGGAATTTCCTCACGGATCAGGATAGGATGAAGGAAGGGTGCTCTGGGATTCTCTTTCTCCCATTTGGCCCTAGGTATGTGGAGCCTTAGGCTTCTTTTCCCAGGTCGCTCTATCCAAGCAGAAGGAAGTGCAGCCCTAGAGTTCCCGCTCCCTGCACACCAGTTTGCTTAATGCTGATCTTGGGCTTTTACTAGAGAAAAGGAGACTCTTGGAGCGATGAGAAAAAAGGAAAGACTGATGTGAAAATGGCTAGAGATGAGTAGATGTGACTTACCAAAGAGTGTAAGGGTCCTTCATAATTGGGAGATGACGAAGCCTGCCCCCCGTTTCTGGACCAAACAGCTGTGCCTGCTGAAGGAAAATGAGAATCACCGTTAGGTCTGTGCACACTTAAACTCAACGATACATGTGAAAAAGGAGTCCTTTAAGAAAAGCACAATAGGGAGTATTATAAATCAATACAATAAGTGCACATGAACGTCCCAGATCCATTTTGACCTGAATCTTTTAAATGTGAAATATATAGACTTTACATAGGCTCACAGTTCCCTTGGGCTGCATCATTCCTCGTTGCTTAACTGGGGTGTAAATTTCAGCTAGAGTTCCTCAGGAGAGAAATCTGTCATGATAGAGTCAAGACACTCTGAAAGGTGCCAAGGGGGAAAGGTGGCAAGTCCTTTTTACAAGGCCAGTGTGGGTTCAGCCAACATTCCCTCATCACTCTGGTCAGTGGAACAAAGCTTCACCCTTCATCCTACGATGATCTGCAGAACAAGGTAACATTTCACTGCTTGGGCTTGAACTAGGATTCTGCACATGTTCTGATGTCCTCAGAATCTAAAAAGAGTAAGTTTACTCAGCAGAAATCCTTCTAACCAGACAACTTAAAACTCCCCAACTGCCATAACTAAGTAGTTTCTTCCAAAAAAGTTAACCTTTTCTTTTTCTTTTGATGCATGAAATCTGAAGGTAAAAATTCCTGCTAGAACACACATTCTGTATCTAACCTACAAAGTAAAAACCTATTTTAAATTTAAACCGATTTAAAAATTTTCACATCCACTGTAGAAAATCCATAATTCAAATGAGGAAAAAAAACCACACCAAGCATTATGATCTCACAAGATCTTATGCCCTGATGCTGTTAGCACTTAAAAAAAATCCATTCTTCCTGTCTTTTCTGGGTATGCCTGTGTATTTTTATGCTAAATAAAAATAGGGTATTTTGTTCAATTACTTTTCTTGACAGAATTTGGACAGAGCCGTTGGTGTGAAAATAGCAATCTGTCCCCTTATTTATATCTTCATAAAAGTTCTTTCTTGCCGACACGTGGTCTTCCAGAATGCATTACAGGGGCTTGGGGGGGGGGCTTCACTCATCTTGTCTTTGTGCCTTCTACCTAGAGTGGTTGCTGAGAGTATCTGTGGATCTCCTCAACAGAGTGGCTGTCCTGATTCTCAGACCCAACCTAGGGCACAGCAGAAGAACGGAGAATCCTGGATTGTGCCCACGCTCTGCTTGAGATACTGGGACATCTTTGGCAAGTCAGCCACCTTCCTGAGCCTTGGGACACTTATGCCAATGAGAGCACATGAACTGTCCTCATACATCTGGACCTCAGAACTAGCTGCTTTGTCTCGCGTGGTGAGTGTGGAGTCCTACCTGCCTAGTCACTCTGTTCCTGTGATCTCCAGAGCTTGTACTCTGTCCTTCCACTGTTACGGAGAATGATATTTGAGATCACTGCATCAGAGACCACGAATCTACTGGCAAGCCAGAAGAGCATAATACTGAACTTTCCATTCGTGCCTTTTCAGTTCATTCTGTTGCTTCCAAACTTCTTAAAGGCCACCGGACACATCAGCTCCAGTACCCAGCTAACCCCTTTCTGCTTCCTATTCTGTGAGCTTTCCATACTGCAAGGGCTTATAAAAGACTGAAACTCTATCCACCACTCCTGAACACTTCTCAGCAATCTATTTTTGAACTAGGGAAAAACAGTTTATAATGGACCATGCTATAGATGCATGTACAGGGGGGCTGGAGAGGTGGCTCAGGGGTTAAGCTTCTGCCTTGTAGGCGGAAGATCCTGAGTTCGGATCCTACACCCCACGTATAGACGCTGGGCGGAAGCAGGGGCAGTGGCCTGTGTTTCTGGTCCTGGTAGGGCGGAGCCTGTGAATCTCTGGGCAGAGTAAACAAGGAGGAGGTGGAGGCGTCCATGGTGGTTCCCGAATTCGCCCGTGGTTCTACATACACACACATACATACACACACACATACATACACACACACACACACACATACATGCACACACACACGCATACATGCACAATTGAATAAATAATAATAATAAAAATGCATGTACAGAGCAATATAGGATTACTGTAGTTTGTAGTTTGTGACTCAGTTTTATATTAATGCCACTTTGTAGACTTTCTGGATACATTTATAAAGAAGGCTCAGTGAGTCATTTAAAGGTACCCATGAAAAGTCAAATCAGTTACTGGCATAATTCTACTTCTTATTATTTACCTTAAAACCAAATCTCATGATAAAAAGTTACATTTTGTAGACAAGCATCACATGTACCTCATATACGTAGATCACGGTTTATTTATAGAATTACAGTTTTCTCCGTTTCTTCCAATGGAATTCAGGAAATTTAAATGTCCTTAGGAAGTGATCCATTTGCTTAGCCTATATCTGATGACAGGGAAGTCTACGTTCATATTCATGACTACATTCAATTTTTAAGGAGATATTTTCTTGAAAAATACAATTCTGATACTGAATGTCTTTTTCAGAGTTAAGAAAAATTTAAGAAATATTTTTATGCTCAGGAAGTCTGAGAAGATCTTTTGATTTAAAGAAACACTTTGGACGGAAACCATGGCTATATTGTGATCCTTGCCTTCCACCCTGTTCTCTGTTTTTATGAGTTTCTATCTACTGTAGTAGGAAGTACAAAGGGTAAATTGTGTCCTAAGAAGCTATTATAGTGAATTGGAATCTGGAACACAGTACCTGAGAGAGAGGGCGGAGAGCCAACCGGAGTTGAAGGGTTTGATGAGAAGCTGTTGTTGGTGTGATCTGGAGAATAGATCTGAAAAATGGTGGGGAGAAGAAAAGAAATTTCCTTTAGTATGAACCAACTATTTTTTCAACTACAGAGCTAGTAGTGCAATTCATTTAAAACCACGTGCAGCATCAACTGCAGCACTATAACTCCAAAATGAAAAGCTTAACAATCACTTGGAGAGTTCCTGAGATAATTACACATCACTGGAAGAAGTAGGAAAAAAAAAAGGAATCAGACAACTTCAGATCTAATTCTTTCTCCACTTATAATTCCACCATGGGCAAGACTCAGATTTGTTGTTTCCCAATTCCCATTCCCCCTCTACAAAATGAGAGGTGGACAGTATCACTTTTAAGGTGATTTTTTTTTCCAACTCCATTACTGTAATTAGGGCATCCGATTCCAGGGCATGAGAGAGCCCAGGTTAAATAAGTACTTTCGCTTAGAACACGATGCTAATATTAGTTGAACTTTGCTCACAATGGAAGGGGAAAAGCAAGTGAAGACACAAATCTTAGAACAAATCTCCACTTACAAGGGTAAATGATCATGTTTAGCCTTTGAAGACAATACCAGGGAGAATACTTCAGACAAGCAAGGTATGCTATTTTGTCACTGGGGAGCAGATAAGAAAGATTCCGGTCTAGCTTCCTGACAGTGGGTGGGCAAAGCAAAAACTCAGTCTCCCAGGTGCCAATAAAATGCCAACTCCTCAAGGACCAGGGTTGTCGTCATGCTTTTTTTAAGTTCATTTCCCAAATTGTTTTAGAACTGACTCCTGCAAAATCAGCCTTAGCTAGTCAAAACGAGCTACCTCAGTACTTTAGAGAGAGCAAAGAGAAAGGTAAAGAAGGCACATGAAAA
Organism: Typhlomys cinereus; assembly: GCA_023101885.1. NCBI lineage: Eukaryota > Metazoa > Chordata > Mammalia > Rodentia > Platacanthomyidae > Typhlomys > Typhlomys cinereus. Next base: position 1,053,757 of record JALPQD010000466.1, on the reverse strand, counting down.
ATCTGCAAGTCAAAAGGCCCTAGTGAATACCCTCAGTTCCCTCACTGAAGAAGCAAGTACTGAAAGAAAGCCATAGGAAGGTAGGCACAGATGGGAAGCAAGAGAGCTTTTTCCCTCAAAAGTCCCAGTGACCATATGCAAGAAAGCTAGCTAGCCTTCCCTACCTGCCTCAATTCAAAGCTATTTGCATTTAGTTTCTAAAATTCCAAATGTCCACTTTTGATTAAAGTTCACCCTGTGACAGTGATTCACGTGGAGTCCAAAGTCAATATTTTCTCACCGAAGCAAGCGCCTTCCCCAGAGCGTCTCCAGTCTGGGAGCTACCTGCTGCCCCACTTCCTCTGTTTGCTGCAAAAACAAAAGGCAGAATATGAAAACCAGTCAGTGAGACGTCTAACAATTTTCTATTCCTGGTCCATTTACTCACAATTTAATTGCATTTTTAATGCTAATTACAACACATTAATCTTTAATTAGCATTAATTTGTTTGCTGAGGTAGATGTCAAATATATTCATGTTACACTTTTTTTTTTTGCAGATAAAATATAAACTTGACACCTTGGTTTAAAGACAAAGTATTTCAGTCGTTATTATTTTCTTCCAGTTGCTGATGATGGGTAAGTATTGAGGTCACACCAGGTCAGCATTTGAGGGGGTCCCTTGCTAGGAAAAATGTAGTAGTTTGAGGATTCCGAAGCCCTTGAAGTCTAACACATCTTTATGCTTTTTTTTTAAATGAAATTCAATTATCTTCAAGAATAATTCATACCCATCTTAAAATAAAGAAGGCAACTGATAAATGACAAATGAAGAGTTCCTCTTAGTGATATAGAATGACTAGACCGTGAAAAAGTGTCTAGCTAATGATGAGAGAATTCTGTAAAAAATTTTTTCAACCATATTTTTGTTATACTTCAATCCATGTTAACACTAAAACAATTCATGTTATGTTATTAAAGAATCAATAAAGTCTCAAAGTTTAGAGATTAAAAAGTCTAAATATTCATAAAGCTATTCCCTACTACCTTAAACTCTGCCAATTAAAAAAAACAAACAAACAAAAAATAAAATGCATATATTCCAGAATATAAAAAAGCTAACTGTTGTGGGGATGATAACTGGCCATTATGACATCTGGTGAAAAATGGCTTGTTCAGTTGATCTTCTCAGTCTTTCATTAAAACAGTGTCTGGACTTGGGGAATGTTACATCTATTAAGGCCTCGATCAAGCCAATAGCAACACATAAGAAAAATTTATTAAAGTTCTAGAAGAAATTTTTTCATGATTTTGCAAAATGAAAAAAGGAAATCTTAAAACAGCTGATGAGCAAAATCTTATTACATGCTTGCGTAATTTCAAAAATTTCCCATGCTTTTTCTTGCATAGGAGAACTTTTTCCTAACCAACCCGCATCCTCTTTTTCTAGACTCACAACACACAACTGTAACCTTGCATCTCCAAGGGTCTAGTTCTCTGCCTCTTGGGGGTGGGGGTGGGGTAGGGGGTGCTAATTCTGTTTGTCTGCCGACTTCTGCTCAACTTAATTTATGCTTGTTATTTTCATGCATTTACACCCTTGGCATGTCAGTTAAATCATCTCTACTATATTTTGTTTGGTAAATTCAGCCTCCTTCATTGTCTTACAACTTAAATATTGAGAGATAACTGGCACATGATAAGCCTTCTGAGAAAACAAACCTTTTCTGTTTTATAAGCCTTCCACAACTTTATGATATTAAAATGAGTTATTAATATTCAAGATTATAGATTTAGGCAAATTCTTAAAAAGGAAAGTCTGATAACAGTATTTGGCTAGCTGAAGCAACTTGGAAAACTCTGAAGCATACTAAAATATTTAAGGTAAGAGATTAACTAAAATTATATTTAGTATGAAGATGAGAATTTCTGAATTAATGAACTTATAAATTAAATACAATTCTGAAAATATAATAAAGCCTAGAAGATGTAGACAGTACTAAGATTTTATCATCCTGCATTATCCTGGTCCTAGGGAGGTGATTTTCTTTCTTCCTCTAAGAAATATCATCTTTTCATTATTATATATTTAAATAGTTAGTAGTCAAAAGAATATGTGTTGTTTGTCTGAGCACCTTACAGATCTTCATAGAGTCAATATACAGAGCCACACTGGGGGAAAAGGAGGTCATCACATTTCTAACAAAGAACCAAAACTATGAAAGAACAAGATGTAATTGATAAAAATTTCCTATGGTAATGACATTCAGAAGATTAATCCCTTTGAACAATTTTAAAATAAAGGCTATAAATGTAAAATCTATTTGTCCATCCATTCAACCACCCATCCACAAACATCCACCTACCCATCCACTTGCCCATCCATCTTTCCATTTTCACATTTTCATGACACCAACAGGAAGACTTGAAAACCAAAAAAAAAACCTAAGAGCATTTACAAAGTAAATTATGTATCATATAAAATCATACTTTAGAAGAAAGATGGCACATCTTAGTATAATTTCACTTTTTACTTTAGCAGAGACAAGATGTGAAGTATTTTTTTTTAAACTATGTACCTCTCTAAGCTATTCTTGTCTTTTTTTTAATGAAGAGATATTAAGACTCAGGGCATTGAATATCAAAAATAGATTCAACTCCTTAACTCATGAGGTCATAAAAATGTTTCAGAAAACTATGAAGGCTCCTCATGGAAGCCACTGATAAGAAACAAAATTTTTTTCTTCCCCACATGAAGCTATTTTACCTTACAACAGCTGGACAGCCCAACCCAAGGGTTTCAATTTCAAAGCAGTTTACTGGGGTCAGTCTACCATTTCACTTGGAATGCCTTTTGTTCTGTTCCAGGAAACACTGGAAGGGGACACATATTCCAGATTCCCTGAACATGGTACATGAGACGGGTCTTTCTGTTAAAGATTTCTCTCAGTGTGACTGATATAGCACAGGACACTTAGGATTGGAAAGGGGATAGATATATTTTTTCATTCTCGAATGGCATAATATTTTTTTTTGCACTGAGAAATGGGTCATGTTTAGCAAAACACATATCCAATCTACTTTTCTGGCTTCAGTGTATTAGGACTTGGTTACTATTTTTGGTCCTAAGTTTCTGTCAACTTGTATTATTAGAAATGACCAATATACCCATGTGACAGAAATGAAGATGAAAGTCATTGTTTTTACTTTGCAAGGACTGTAACAATTTCTTGTCATTTTTCCTTCTGATCAATTTGTTTTGCTCTAGAGGAAAAAAAAAATCAGCTTCTAAGTAGCTCTGTAGCATCAATATGAACGGAAGCTGAGCAGTTATTAAGAACGGTAATTCCGTAGAGGGATTATACACCACCAGCCACCCAAGTGCTGTTCAGAGGATTCCCACACAGATGCTGATGTTGGCCAGAGCAGGGGTTTCATAAGCTGGGCTCTGTGTTAGACCACCCTGTGTTAGTCTCCGCTCTGGGGAGAAGGTGATTCCCACCAGAACATGTCCGGAACAAAACACCAGGATGAGTGGAGCCTGGGGACCAGCCATGAAAAGCAAAATCTGGAAAATGTGTTCCCCCTTTGTTGCACATCCATAACCTGAGGCGGACGACAGCGAGAGGACATCAAAGGCACAGGAAGTTGCAACTACGCCTTTGCCAGAGGAGGAGGAGGGAGAGAAGGATGAGGAGAAGGAGGAGGAGGGTAAAAGGAGAAGAAGGACAGGGAGGAGTAGGAGGAAAAGGAGGAGGAGGAGAAGGGGCAGGAGGAGAGGGAGGAGGAGGGCTTTAAAAGGAGGTATTTCTGAGCTGTGTCCCGGTGACCCTAGCGTCATTAAAGGAGAAGCAGTGCATCAATGCCATGAGTGTGTCAATAAAAATGGAACGTTTCCAGCCCCCCTACAGCACTGCAGAAAAATTTCCGGCCTATTTCGAGACTCCCAGGCCTGCCAGGGAAAGGTGGGTCTCCTGACATGAAGGAAACAGTGGACAGGGTTAAGTCAAACTCATTTATTACTCTTCATTGGTGGTCTTCGTAGCCAGAGGACCTGACTATGCTGGAGGAAATAATTCTCCCTCTTCTTCTGCGAGTCTAGTCATCACCCAAATGTATCTGAAACCTCATGATCCTTGCCCAACCCAGAATGGATGTTATATGACCAGCCTAATAATAAAAATCACTTTGAAACCATGTCCCTCTAGGGAAAAGGGACATCATGCCTCTACTAGAAAACCACATTCTAAAATGCATTGTGTCACATGAACGTGGCATGAGAAGTGAGAGTTGCAAGCTGGATTCATTCATGAACCAGATAGATATTCCAGTGTAGTATCCAGTGTAATTTTAGCAAATGGTTTATTAAATCAATTTTGGTAGCCTCGTCCTTCAACACTACTTGGTTTGAGGTTTTGAAACATGAACTGAGAAGGCAGGCCAGTTGAAGACTAATAAAACAACAGTAATAGTAGTTGTTATAAGCATTATGTTGTTATATGCTCAATTCTCTCTAAGGGGACGGGAGGGTGTGTGACCCCAAATCTCAAGGGGTATGCTCTGTGAATGCATACAGATGGATGGGAAGCTCCCAGGCTCAAGCAGCCACTCAGAGAACCCTCTAACTTTTGATGAGCAAGGGTGAGGGTCAGGAAGGAAGGCATAGGGGGCAAAGGAAGTGTGTGGTTGCTTTACTACTCTGCAGTCTCTGCAGCTGGCATCTCATAACTCTTCGGTGTATGTACTCGGATGTGGAGAATCTAGAGCCAGCTATTTTGAGTTCCATCTGCTGACTGACATTGAAAGGGTTTTAGGAATCAAATGGAAGTACACTTGTTGAAGACCCCTCCCCCCCATAACCGCCTGCCTTAAGCAGGCGCTGTAATTGTTGAACTACTGTTGAGTCCTAGTAATTCCATGTAATTCCAGGGGGTTTCAGATGCCCCTCCTATCAAGAAATGAGTGGTGCGTGCTTGCAAGGTTTGAGAGAACAGGAATGGACCGCATGCCACAAATGAAGTATTTTATCATGAATTGATGAATCATTAAAAAAAAATCCTAAATGTTTCCTCAAAAAAAAAAAAAAAAAAAGGCACTGGATATTAAAGGGAGAAGAAAAGAAAACAGGAAGCTACTGTCACTTTGTTCAGCAAAACAAATGACAAATCATCCCAAACCTCTGTGAGACATAGAAAATGCATATGTGCGATGCAGGTCCAGAGGGTCCCGATGGTCTCAGAGCACACATCTCAGCCCACTGCACTGCGAGGTTCTACCGACAGTTCAGGACAATGGCTGACCACACGACCACATACTAAATTGTGCCGCAGGCCAGTAACCTGAGGGAGGACCGAGTGTCTTCAGACAGGGAGGCCCAGATGGAAGGGAATTTGGTGCTAGAGACTTTCGCCCGAAAGAACGAGAACAATGTGACGTCCATGTGTCAGTGCCCGCGCCCCATTCTTATGGCATTAGGGCTGCTTACAGTAACTTTCTACAGAATCGTGTGTAATCTCAAACATGTGTCAGGCTATGTGTTCCCTATTTACCAATTATTTAATTAGCTCTGTTTGTTCTTTGAGATACAGGCAACGTAATATTTCTTTATTTCCTGCGTTTCAGAGTGAGTGAGCATTTGCCAAATATTTTCAAAAGTCTACAGATGTATCCTATTAATCCATGCTGTTTTGGGGGGGGGGAAGTATCACTGACATCAGAAGAGAAAGCTTCTCTTCTCGTTAGACAGACATGCTGCCATCACAGACGACTTCCACACTCTGGAAACCAAACCGAAGCCTAAGAGAAGTTCAGCACGAAGAAACATGAGCCACTAGAACACCACGTAACAGTAGAGCTTCGTATTGCACTTCAGTTTCCCTCTGCACATCAGGAGAGGGAAGATATGTCACTGTAAGGAAGGATATATACAAATGTTCTATGAAGTTTTCCCTCACAATTAACCCTAAAGGAATTTCTTTATTTATGCAAATTAATAAAAGTTTGTTTCTCCAGAAAGCTGAACTACTATGTGCACGTACTGCCTGTAAAATGATACATTTTAGGACTGCAGAGATGGCTCAGGGGTTAAGCCTCTATCTCCTAAACAGAAGGTCCTGAGTTCAGATCCCAGATCCCAAGTAAAAATGTCAAGTGGAAATGGCAGCAGTCTGGACTTCTAGCCCTAGAAGGTGGAGCCTGGGGAGAATTCCAGAGCAAAGCCTAGAGGAGGTAGAGCAATCCAGTATGATATCCGAAATCACCCTTGGACCTCCACTGGCACATGTAATCCCCCCCCCACACACACCCCACTCAATCAATCAATCAATCAATAAAAAATAAACTTTTTAAAAATACACATTTTATCATTTTTCAAATGGATTTTGACTTAGGCACTAGTTATTGTGAAATCATTTCTAATAAATTTCCTAAAAAGCCCTCATTTGGGTTCTAAAAAAAATCTCATACTTTTCTCTTTTTAAAATGGGAGCTCTTTCACCATTACCTGCGCCCTAAAACAGGATCCTCTAGTTTACAGTAAGTTCAGTTCATCTTAGCAGGCACCTAGCACGCAGAGGGGCCCCTCACTCTCTGTTCAGACTCACTGCCCTGCTGGTCCATTTGCTAATGAAGACAGAGGGCCAGCGACAGCCAACAAATCTTCCTGTCACTGAAACAGGCAACTAAACTGTCCAGAGTTCCCAGAGAATAATTTGTACCCCAGTATTCCTTCTCCTGCCGTACCGAGAATTCAGATTCAGCTAAACGGTTCTTCGAAGAGTGTCTAAGTTAAGAAAGACCCTCAACTCAAAGTTCTTCACCACCTTCATACGTACCTTCCTTAAAAAGAAAATGACTCAAACCACAAGTAGACAGGAAATCTGTCGTGTCAGAGGATGAAATGACCGGTCATCCTTCTTTATTACCGGACCGCATGACTAGCGAAAGGGGCTTTCCATCCACCAAACCACGCTGAACTGAAACATGCTCTTATCCCTCTTTCAGTTCTGCACTTTTGTTGCTTTCTTCTGGTTTTTCGAACCTGCCTCAACTGCATGGATAACTAACTGCATGTGACATCTGTCCATAGCTCTCCAAGGTCGAATGGATGTGACAAGCTTTCTAGAAGCTTCCTTATGAAAGTTCCAGAAGTGGAAACTCTTTCCCAGACTTGCTTCTCTGTGAGGCATGACAGGGGGGGGGACTGCTAGGTGGCTCATCTAAGTGTGAGATAAATTACCCAAGAGGCAGACGGCTTATTATTTAGGCAGAAATTATATTTGCAACATTTCAAAACACATCTCCTTCATCAGAAACTCTCCCACGTAAGTGATTCACGCCACTTCCCAAAGTTCAAAGAAAAGAGATGGAGAGGGGGAGACAAAAAGATAAAAGGAACGAACAGCATGCTGGTATTCTCTCAACTTGGCGACCCTCTTGGAGTGCTCTCAGAGGCCCAGCTGCGATAGTCTGGGTGACAAATGTCCCCTACTTGTGTTGAATACTCTGTCCCTGGATACTGATGCTGTTTTGGTAATTTTTCAATGGCTAGCTGGTGGACAGGACGCTGAGAGCAGGCCTTGAAGGTTCAAGCTGCCCATGCTTATGGTTCCTTCTCTGCGTCAGGATTCACCAAGGTTTAACAGTCTGCATTGTAGGCTCTGCCCACCATGACAAAGCCCCAGTACTATGGTGTGGACTGGCATGATGAGCTGCATCCTTAAAACTAGGAGCCAAAATAACCCTATCTCTTCAGTTTGCTTCTGTATTTGGCGAGGAATGGAACTAGTACATAAACAAAAGGCAGATTGCAATGAGAAAGAGAAAGGATTACAACCAGTGAATTGCGAGGTCTTATGAAGACCCTGGAGTGTCTAAGTATGTTGCTCATCTGAAATGAGAAGCTTGTCAAGGCAGACTTACAAGTGGGGGCTACCTCCCCACCAGTCAGACTCCTCTCTCTGGGAGCAGCTGAATACCCTGCCTTGTTCTTTTCTCAGGATACAGTGCTGGTGGTGATGCATGTGTGCTAAGGGACCACAGTGATATGGAGAAGGATGAGCTGATAATGCATATGGCAGGAATGTACTTCCTAGGTCTTACCCCATGAGTAAGCTCTGCTCCTAGGACAACAGGAAGTCATTTCCGGCCCACTGCTGTCTCTTCTCTCCTAAGTGAGCAAACACTACGTTCTCCAAAGCTTGAACTCATCCAGTTGTTAATGGTCACTTAAAAACTGCATATGAACAAATCTTTGGAAGGCAGTTGCATATCAGGTTTAGGGAATTAAACTGGTAGCTGGTATGTGGGAGTGGTGAACAACTACCATGATTAAGGGCTAGTCTTTATCAGCTCATTGTTGGAAAATGTGAGCCGTGAGAGAGGCTGTGTGAATTTAAACCCCTGTTTCACGTAATGACTCATGATGGAAAACATCATAAAATTTCAGTTTCTTGTGACCAAAAAAGTGATTGAGGTGGAGCCGGTGTTTATTCCTGCTTGGTCCATTTCACTGCCCACTCAGTCGTGACTATATGATGATTTACTAATTAGCAGTGATTTTGTTATGAGTGGAGGAAAGAGGCCCTTCGTTATCAAGCCAGGGAACATAGGCATCTAGGTTGGCATTCTTGTCACTCACCCATTATACTGTCTGTCCCATTGGCAGGTGGCGTGCAGGAAGAGGTGCTGTAATGGTTTGTGCCACTGCGGTGGAAGGTGGACATTGGAGGAAGACTGGAGTTGATGTCTGCTGAGGAGTGTGATGGATAGCTCTGTAGCAAGAGGCAGAAACACGAGTCACACATGTCCACGTTCAGTTACAGCACAGTTAGTTTTCTAATACTTCTTTCACAATTCTGCATATTGCAATCGCCATGGCTTTTACAGTTTCAAAAATGGTCAAGAATAGCACCTCGCTCAGATCTGACAGCCTTCAATTCCTAAACAGCCCAATGCATAGATACGTGTTGAATTTGCATCAGAGAAGAATACAGCAGCACAGCAGGTTTTAATTTAAACATAGAAAAAAGATTGTGATCATCAAATCTACAAAAGACTGGCTAAAAATCATCTCATATTTTAACAATAATTTTTTATCTGGTAAGGTTTGTATGACAGACGCCAGGGTATAACGAAAACAACACACATATTTCAGGGCTCACATGGCCCTCCATCCTGGCCTCTGGACACTAAATAACAAAGTGTCCTGTCTTAAGGCTTTCTTGTCCCAAACGGGACCATTTCTCTTAACCGCAGCCACATGAACAAAATGATGAGTAGGGGGAAAAAAAAAAAGAAAAAGAAACCCTTAAAAGAACAATTGTTGAAATGCCTCCTAGCATGAGTATGGGAAGGCTTACGTTAGGTTTGTGACGCTGTCAAACTGAATTGGAACCTACTGGATTGACGACGCCCCCTAATAACTGAGCTTTTTCCTTTGCAAGCTCTATGCATTATGTAGCCACTGTGAGAAAAAAATAAAGAATACCTTTAAGGAGTCACTTGGCTTAATGCTCAGGTTCAGTTCCATTACTATAGCAGTTGTCAGATAACTTACACTCCATGGGAAGTATGGCAAACTAACTGGTGCCTATCTGTTTGGTAGGGAAGGAGAAGACCACAAAATGGAATGGCGACTCACGAAGACACCTCGAGCTAGTTTCCTTTTCAAGATAGAAAAGGGTTGAAAAAGCCGCTCTCATGTTTGCGCTTACCACATTTGCATGTGCTAAAGCTATATTTACAGTTAAAAACTCTGATATGTGACAGAGGAATGGCCTCTTAATTTTATCATATTACTGAAGATGATTTTAGAATTACTTAAATATTGGGCTTTGGATTTTGTGGGAAATGCTTTGACAAAGGGTCACTTTAAAAGCAGAGAGGCGAGTTGCTTCAGGTTGGAGAGGCCGTCACGACACAGCATCTGTTCACAAAGAGAGGGGCGGCTTCCAGTGCTGCTCGACTGATCGGGTAAGACCCATGTTGAGCTCTGTCTCTTCCTGGAAGATTCTCTCATCGCTTCCAATTCTCTCATGAGCTCTCTGAGTCCCTACCGCAAATGCATGGGGCTACTCTGTACTCAGTCCCCTGCTACTACCCCCTGTCTTCCAGCCCATGCCCACAATACTGCAAACATTCCTATGTCTCAGTGTGTAGCTGAAAAGTGAATACAGGATGCTAGTGTGTGTTAATGGGCTGGGAGGAGTCTTAGTACAACTCTTATCTAAGAGACTTCTCAACAGTTCAGGACACAAATCTATATTTCAAAGTGGGATCTGGCGATGACACACGGATGTCTCTGAACATACCACCTTCACAGAGAGGGGAATAATCCAATTTAGAAGAGTTCAGTGCGGAAGCAGAGGTGACAGATTCCAAACCTGGGCCTGACCATCAAGGTCATGTCTATTTGGCATGTGGACAACTCAAGTTGTCCATGTCATGTGCTCTGAACAGTGTGGAAGGGCTGGAGAGAATAGCCTCTCCCAAGCCAAAGGACCTGAGTTCTGACCCCAGATTCCATGTAAAAACACTAGGTGGAAATGGTGGTCCCCTACACTTCTAGCAACTGGACGGTGGAGCCTGGAAAACCCCAGAGGAAAACAATAAGGAGGTAGGAGGAATCCAGGATGATTCCTGATGTCATCCTTGAGCCACCACAGGCATACACAGTGCCCTCTTCTATACTTGTACATGCTCACCTACTCACACTGCCAACATGACAAACCAATAAACTAACAAACAGAGTAGACACATTAACAGTACGAATGATATGAAAGACAGGATGGACCATGAGAAATCACACTTTCAGAAGAAAGGAAAAGATTTACTTCTGTTCTTGAGCTAAAGACTCAAAGGTGTGCGAGGGAGAGAGACAACATGTAAAAGAAGAATTCAAAAGAAAGAGTATATGACTTTACTCTTATGCAATCCTGCTGCTTGTTGGGCTTTCGGAGAAAAGATGAGCAATAAATTAGTCTAAAGTATGTGAAAAAATCAATAGGGAGGAACATAATGATGTGAAGTTTTTAAAAGTAATTAGAAGATGAAAACGGGAGAAAGACTTTTTGCACTCTTCTACCTCCACGCAAAATGGAGGATACCTTAGGATAGGATGTGAAAGGGGTTAACACGAAGTGCAGAGAATGAAAGGTAAAAATCAGCTCCAGAGGGCTTAATGGGGGAACCAACATGATTCATGTTAACTCATTTATTTTTAGAGACTCCCAGAAAATTAGATGCTGAAAGAAATTAATGAGATTTATAGCTAGATTACTCTTCAATGAAAAGTATCTTGAAAACTACTGTCACTCAGAGAGGTAATAAATACAGCACAGAGAACATTAGTGGCATGCAAACAGTATCGCTTGTAGAGGATTTAGTAGATCAACTTTAAGAAGTCCTCACGGACTCTGCCTCCAGTATTTAAGGTCTATGCTGTCTATAAAAGCACTCAGGTGTGGGTAAGTTGAAATGCCATGGCTTTTCATGCCCAAAATGCTCATTTTACTTTTGATATTCAATGGCAATATACAAAGTGTCGACCAACTGAGATAACACTGCAAATGTTTGCATTGGTGATGTGTATTATTGATGAATGGACTGGTGACCTGAAGATAAGGAAAAAGATCCTAATTGTTAGTACATACTCCAAATAAAAGCACAGTTTGAGCTAAGGTAGGGTTTCATGACCTTGGTCCTCTTGGTCTTATGTGACAAATACTTCTTTGCTGTGGGGATTTCCTGAGCATGACAGCATCTCTGGCCTCTGGCCACTGGATTCCAATAGCTTTTATACCCTGATCATTACAACACAAATGTCTCTAAGCCTGGGCTGTACCTGACTGGTAGAAAGCACTTGCTTCACATTTACAATGCCCCAGGTTCAATTTCTAGTACTGTCCTGCCCCAAATCTCCAGATGTTGTTCAATATTCCAGTGATCCCTGAGGAATAAGATTCCTCCTAATTGCCAAATACTGGAGTAAATATTTATGTTTAAAAAAATAAAATGAAGGAATTTCTTTTACACTAGCATTACCGGTTCCTCAGAATACTGACTCTATAGGGCAAAATCCATGTCTCCGTTGTGCCAGGCATCCCAAACAAGAATATTTTACAATTCATTTCAACCTCCACTCATAGGCATAATGCTCTGTGTGTATCTATAAGGAACAATGATGAACTGCAGGCTTCAGTTGTGTAGGGAATGTAAAGTATAGGGGATGAAATGAGTGAATTGACTATTGCGGCTAAAATATGTGGACTTGAAAATTTACAATTACACATCTGCTTCAATGTGGCATCACAGGACGATAGCCATGCTGTTCCTAAGGTGTTTTACCTTTGGAGATAATGCTACCGTGGCTAAATGACATTCAAAACAAGTCAAGGGAAGTTCTCTTTTTTTCTGTGAGTTGTCCCTTTGTTCACTGCGGGGCTAGTCAAACGCTAAACATGGGAAACTGTAACTACCAGGATTTCCCACGGAAAACAAACTGGCTGCTGCCATACATTCATGTTCTTCTCAATCACTGTCAGATTGTTAACATCACTTCAGCGAGAGATTGTCATAGGGCTAAATGCTAAGATTACAATGATAACTACATGTAATCATTCAATAGTTTCACTCTCAGTGGGAAACCTCATTAGGACATATTAGCAGAGATTTTAAGCCCTTAAAACAAAACAAAAAAAATCTGACTTTGAGCTGTGGTAACTGATTGTGTTAAGAATAAGAGCTTTGAATTTCTTGTGTTGGACAAGGGATATTACCAACATAACTTCTCATGTAGCCTGGAGGGTCAGTTTCAGAATGATCTTTCTCCATGACTAGTAACATATTTTTGATTCATTAAAACAGTTTCTAGAGTTTTGGGGGGGTGGCTTTATTGGTTAAATGCCTTCTGTACAAGTATGAGTATGTCAGTCAGTAGCCATGTAAAGATGCCAGATATAATTGCACTATCTGTAACCCTGATTATGGGAGTGGAGTACAGGAAGATAGATTCCCACAGCTCATTGACCAGCCTGTCTAATCAACTGGCAAGCACCAGGTTCACTCTGTCTCAAAAGAAAGCAATTAAGAAAGACATTCTAATGTCTGTGTCTAGCCTTCACATGTATCAGCAAATATATACATGTCCACCTATTCATGCTTGTGCATGTGTATATGTGCATGTGTATATGTGCATGTGTATATGCGCGCGCACACACACACACACACCTTTTTCTAGAAGGAATGTAGTTGTATGCTAATTTAAAATAACACTTTTTGAAAATCTGTACACATTTTAAAGGTTGCCTCCCATTCACTGAACTTAATTGAGATAAAAATAGAATCATAATGTGAAATTTTAGAACATGGTAAGAAGCAAAAATGATAATTACCAGGGGAAAGGAAATTACCTCCAATTGGACAATTCTTTAAAGGATTGAAATTCAAATGTTTCAGTGTTGTGTCCCAAACTTTTATTTGTATCAAAATTTCTCTAGTTTTGGATCATGAATTCTAGGAAAGCAGAAAATGATGATGGAGAAATAAAAGTGTTTTTCAGAAGCTAGCTACAATCACAGTCGATATTTCTCTAAGCTCCATTTTGATTTCTCCAAGTGGAAGGAGAGGAAGTTTGAATGTCACTCACCTACTTATTAGAAATGTGCTACGATGTGAGAAGGTTTGTGATCACATACCTAAACTTGGTGATGACGTAAGCAGGCCATGTCCCTTTGCTTCTCAGCAAAGTAAAGGCTAAGTGACCTCGTGGCATCTGCAGCCCTAATTAGCACCACCAGATTGTCTAGGATATCAGAAACCTCACCGTCTCCAAACATAAGATCCTTTTTCTATATCCATAGGAGTTGAGTAAAGAGAAGAGAGGCCAGAGAAATCCAGAAAGTACTACTTCCTTCATCAGACAGAGAAAGAATGACAAGTGTGGCCATGAGAAAAGAGGATGGGGAAACAGTGAGAGGAAAAGTAGCAAAATGATCAGTACCATGTACCACTGAGTTTGCCATGTCCTTTCAGATTTGTAGGATCTGAGGTTCATACATTGTCATGGTACATTCTTGCATAATGAACTCTAGTCCTATGTGAGCTGCATCCCTACATACAACTTAATGCTCAGGACTTTTACCTCTTGTTAACAATAGACTTCAGTTCATGAATTGAGTAGATTCTAAACTGCAATTATTTACGAGTCTAGAGAAAATCAGATGAGCTGCTTCTTCAGGCCAGAGAAACCTATAATGAGAGTACAGGACCTGGGCAGGGTGGAGGCTTTTTAAAAAAAATAATTAATTTTAATTAATTAATTTAACGTGTGTGTGTGTGTGTGTGTGTGTGTGTGTGTGTGTGTGTATCAGAAGGCACTGTGTGTCCCTGTGGAGAACCAAGGGTGATTTCAGGAATCATTCTGGATTGCTTCTACCTCCTTTTTGCTTCCCTCTAAGATTTCCCAGGCTCTGCCCACTAATGACAGAAATGCAGACTATATAGCGCTTTCTGCCTGGCGTTTTTTACATGGAACCAGGGATCCGAACTCAGTATCTTCTCCTTGCAAGGCAGAATCTCAATCCCTAAACCATCTCTCCAGCCCTGGAGTGGAGATTTTTAGCAATGAATAGCATAGCGTTTTGCAATGGGGCAGCTTTGATCCAGAGGAGAGGAATAAGAGTGGCAGACTGGAGTGTATGAATTAAAGTGAAAAAATACAGAAAGTGAGACTCTAATCTCTGGGGAAACCCGATTTGGTTGCTATTGCCAAGGAGACTGCAGACAAGGAAACCCCTGTGTGATATGTAAAACTACTTCCGAGTCATTCCCACTCTACCCTAAGTAGTACACCCTTCATTCTTCAAAGTTTCCTATAGAAAAACAGCAACAACATGGAGTTGTCATTATTTAGATCTTGAACCCCAAGCCCTGCATTTGTGCAACAAAGGAAGCTGACACAACAGAACACAATAAATACAAGAACATAGACAAAGATGATCTAGAAGGTTGACAAAGGCGGCCTGCCTCCCAGGAGCCTTTGACGGCAGAAACCAAGGTGTTGCAAGGATCTCAGGCAGCCCACGAACTGCTTCTGCCTCTCTTTGCAGAGGCCTTGTGCGCACACAGAGGTGAATCACACAAGCGAGCCACGCCCTCCCACACCCCAGGAAAGACGCCTTACCAAACGTTCATGTGGGTGCAGGCTACAGTAGCTGCTAGACTGTGGGACATGGGAAGAATTGGCCAACATTCCTCCGTAGCCAGGCTGATTCATCCCACCTGAGGAACTCCAGGGGTCACTGCTGTGGTGGCCATCTGCAAAGGACAGAGAGAATTGTGACTTTCCCAAACCACCCAGACTGACCTTTTAGAATAAGCTTTCTTCACCTTCATATCCCTGCTCCTTATGAATTCAGAGTTAGGTTGCTTAGTGGATTACATCACAAGACAGTCATCGCTAATCCCCCCAAGTGGCTTTCTATAGTGTCAAACACACAGAAACATTTAACAAAATTAGTGTTCTTGGTAAAAACTCAGTGGTAAAAGAACAACAGAATGTGTCGAGGCCAGCAAGGCAATGAATGCTGATGGAAACATTCCTCAGAAATCCCTGACCCCTGCTTTTCAGAAAGCCAAGGAAAAAGTTAAATTGTTCCCAAACTTTGGTATGAAAATGAAAGACCTGGGACATGACAGAGTTGGCAAGGTTACAGGTTTAAAAGACTGCAACAAAATGACTAATCTAAAAGAGCAACTCTGACTTACATGTTTGGATTTCATTTTTGTAATATGCACAATATCTACAGTTAATGTTGGAATTTTATTATGGTATGTATGCAAGAAGATGTGTGCTCGCATGCGCGCGCGCACACACACACACACACACACATACATACACACACACACATATAATTTCCTAAATAATTCTTTTTTTTCCACATCTATGCAAATGGTTATCCAAAACCTCTGGTAGTAGCTCAAATATTGTCATAAGGTCAGTTTTAATGCCATAGAAAGTTATGGTAAAGATGTTATGGAAAGTATATAAAGTATCTTTTAGTACAAAACTAGCCTTTAATGAATATCAGATTGCAAATGTTCTTAAAGATTTTTTCCATTCCCTGGTCATTTTGCCCTAGAGATGTTTATTGGAGATAGCTATTTCTTGGTCTGGTTTTCTAGGGGCAAAGGTATAACAGACTACTGAAAAGTCATTGATCTCATTTCTTCTTTCCACAGTTTGAAACAAGGGATCATGAACTGGATATACACCAGACTACTAGCTTGGTGGTACCTGTACTGAAGGTACAGCTTCCCTGATAACCTATCATGTCCACAACATTTTGTTTAATGACACACAGCCTTTTGAAAATCAGGCAAGGTAACTTTGTTCTTTTAGTTCAAGAAGCTGTTTTTCCCCTAGAAGCTTATAAGTTCTGAAGTCAAGAGTTTCAGAACTGGTCTCCTTTCAAACAGAAAATAGGGGAACAGAGATTTCTTGAAGAACCAGGCCAGCCAATTCGTGACTGCATTTTTGACAACTTTAGGCTTTTAAGCAGAAGATGGAAATTAAAGTTAAAAATAAGAGGTCATAGTCGTGAGTTTAAAATATGCCCCAGACGGCTCTGAATATTTTTTACCATAATTGTATGATCTTTCAAGTCCTGGATGCCACAGGCAATGTGCATCCCTACCGGAGAGGCCGCTCAGAGACCAGTGTTCTGTGACCATCATTGGAAACGGGTTTTCTAAGTTGACTTCTTTGTGGTGTATGTGTGTGTGCACACATGTGTGAGAACGGGCGAATGTACACGTATGTTTACATGTAAGTGGAGAATGGACATCAATTTTGGATGTTTTCCTTAGCTACTCTTCTCATTAGACAGGGTCTCTCAGTGAATCTTGAGTATACTGATTTGGCTGGCATGGTTGACCAGCAAGTTACATGGATCTGCATGTCTCCCAAGTGCTGTGATACAGAAGTGCATTTCTAGGCCTGGTTTTCCCATGTGTGTTAGGAACCCAACTCAAGTCCCGCTGCTGGCCTGGTGGCAGTCACCTCCTCAGTCCAAACATCTCCCAAACATCAATCATTTTTAACACATCGGATTGAGTCCTCAGGTTACAGAAATTTAAATGTCACCATAGATTTATCTATGAAGTTCAAGACAGCTAACATTTTAAATAGAGTACATGTTGGGCAAAGAAACTGAAGAGGTATGACCGATAAACATTCTCTCTAAATACTCTGATGAAATGAGGGTGGTGATACATTCAGCATTGTTAACATGGCATACTGTATGTGGTAAGAGCTTAAAAAACCTATATTTTACATGAATTATGCTTTTCAGAGTGAATTAATATTTATCACATCCCATGATCTTGGCATAATGTTGTTTTGAAAGAATAGACTTAGATGTGTGCAAGTTAATTGCACTCATCACAAATGTCAACTAAATTTTTCTTTAGTATTCATATGCAGAGAAGCAAAGCGAATCTGTTTCTCAGAGTTCTGGGATGTGCAATGGGAATGACATCGATTGTCTTAATCTACCTGGTCTCTTCTGTAGTTTGAAACAGTCACTTTCTTAAACAGAGAAAAAAATGTATCCTTCTGTTCATTTACTCAATGAAGATCTGGTTTGAGTGAGAAATTCTTAAGCTGACAACATCTGTATGCTCCTCCAGGCCAGTTCCTTCCACTGCTCACCAAGAGGGGAGGGGAGCGGATGCCGCAGTAGCTACCAATGATAGTCTAAGGTGGGTAACCTGTTGTCATGGCACAGAACGTATAGGAATAACCAGACGCTGCATCCCTTCGAGAGTTACACTAGGAACAGGTCACACACATGTTCTGAGAACAGGAGCTCAACAAGGTGTGGAATGAATTCTCTCCCTGATCCAAGGGGACCATTCGATTTGATTTAATGGATTTTCAGTGGGCTTTTGCGTGTGAATGAGCAGACTAAGGAAGCCAGCTGTGAAGGGGAAGAAGGAGAGCTCCCTTTCACCAGAATAACTATGAGTACACCTTCCGTTGGGATGCTTCCTTGCTATTTCTTCCCCAAGCGTGTCTCTTCCTGTGTCATGGTCCCTTTAGTAGTGGAAGAAAGGAAGGCCACATACATATTGCCTAGGCTCACATAAGATGTTCACATCCAGACACAGAGAGAGTTCAGTATACTGGAGTTCTCGGTGAACTTCACATCTAAATTCAGTCTAACTTGGTAACAAGATCACCATGTTTTGAAAATAAGCATTACAAACATGGCAAGCACGGGGGCTGTCAACGGCTTCCTCTGGATAGATCCTCTGCAAAGTAGCCACTGTCATTTCAATGATCCTGGTCTTTCCCAGGTAACAGAGACAAATAATGCTTCTAATGATAATAGTAGAAGCTCTGAGGATTCCCTACTCATCTGCTTCTAGCTAAATACGATGGACAATTAAAAGAACACAAATCTATTACCAACTCTGAAGCTGTAACTTTTCCAAATGTGTCCTTTGAGCTTCTCCACAGAAGTATTCTACCTTAAATCAATTGGCATACATGCGTGGAATTTGTACTGTGTAATATTCAATGTTTACAAAGGTCACTGCGTTCTCATGGAACCCTGTTCTTATGTCTAGATTAGTAAGCGCCTAGACACTTTACAGAAGGTTAAGCCTAAAGAGATCTGTTCCCTGCTGGCTAAATCCAGGATGTTTGAAGCATATACTGAACTGGACGAGACTGATCTAAACACATGCACATTGGGGGATAATGATCAAGGAAGGCATTTATCCTAGGTAAAGCAGATCAATTTAATTTTAATTCATTATAAGGCAGGGGACTTTAGACACACAGGACATTTAAGAAAGTTCTACTAATTACTTTTAAGAGATTTAATTCCCATAAGGGTAAGCCTGCCATGACTGACCACAGTTGTCCACAAGTCTTTTTTTTTTTTTTCCTATACATGACATAGAGGGGACCAGGGGATTTCTCAGCAGGAGGCAGCCCTTACCTTGCATGAAGAAGGAGCTAGGGAAAGTGCTGGCTGCTGGCTTGGAGGAAGGGTAGCCTGGAGAGTCCCTGTTGTAGTCGGCAGTGCTGGCTGAAGGAGCGTAGACCTACGGAAGGAGAGTCACATGAGTTTTGCTTTCTCCATGGTCAAAGGATGCCTCCATTATTTGGGGGAAAAATTGGCATAAAATACAAAATTTCAACCTTACCCAGTCTAAAGCTAGTCCAACCCTAAAAACACTGCCCCTTTTGAGTACAGCAAAATGAAAAAGTCCAGTATGTTTGTATGAACAGAAAATAACCAGGCATGAGTTTATCCCATCTGGGCAAGAGTCCCACAAACTATATCCAGTGGTAAATATACTGTGTAATGAACATAGGGTAGCCTTCAGTCTACACATGCCTTTCTTCTTTAAACACAGATGGCCCATAGGCATGGGAAAGGTAAAACAGAAAGATCTGCATTGAACCTCTCTCAAAAAACAGAGCAGAAATCCCACTTTTCGAATAAAATTTTCAGGTTTAACGAGGGAGATAGGTAGGCAGAGGATCAAGAGAAAAAGAGAAAAAGACAGGGAAAGGAGAAAAAATACAAACCAGGAACGAAGCATCCAGATCACAGGATGTTACAATATATCTTGGGCTGTTAAATTCCCAGAGTGTGAGCAGAAATGCATGAACAAGACCATAAAGGGGCTGGATCCAGGCAAGACCACCAAGAATCAATGTGTACACAGGAAGAGGGGGTGTCCTATTATTTTAGTGCCTATTATATTTGTGTGTACAATCAACTTAAAAAGTGTGCCAAAAATCTAATTTACTTCCATTCGCTTACTAATTCTCAAGAGACTCAGGGAACTGGTTCCTTATAAAAATAGCCTGTGTATTTTCTTGTTTATGTTTCCTTGAATCCGGACAGCATCATGTAAAAGCATAAATTCATAAGGTATAGTTTAACTTTAATTGGCTTTCCCCCTTGCCTTTCCTGCTAAATATAATCCTTTTTTAAAAAAAAAAACGCCCATTTTTCTTTTGCTTTAAAAGTTGCTCTCTCCAGATGGTTGCGAAGACTGACGCTCTCGTCGTCTTGATGGAAATGGATACTTTCCTGCCTCCATTTTGAAGCCGGCAGCAGCAAAATAACTTGGCAGTGAGCCTACAGTGATATTCATAGGTCACAGTGAAAGGAAAAGAAATTCACAAACAAAAAGACAATGGCAGGGTTACCAAAAAATCTCTCCCTCTCCCTATCCCTCTCTCTCTCTCTCTCTAACTTTTACAGCACACACTGAAGAAATTTCTTTTTTAAAAATCACATATTATTGCTGTCAGAACACCAGGAATCACAAACTAAGCATTAATACCAGATTTAGGGTTTCCCAAAGGATAGGTCTACAGAGACAGATGTGAGAAAATAGCCAGTCATATCCATACATCAAATAGATGCTACATACACCCTTGAAGATGGGGAAGTCCTAAGAGATTAACCAAAACAAGAACACAACCAAAAGATCCACTCACATTGTAGAAGCTGGGATTTCCGCCCCCTCCCCAGTCAAGGAGGGATTTAAGCATGGAATTTAAGTACTACGTTTCACAGCATTTTATTCTGGGATTTTTCTCCACATCTTAAACGTACGAATGACAATGTGCTTCTATTTCCTCAGGGTTCACAATATGGGAAGCAGAAAAAATTCTGAAATATCTTTAAAGAACAAAGAAGAAAGAAAGCATCGGGCAGGAATCCAGGCACAATCAGCAATCTAAGTTCTGTCAAGCAAATTTCAGTCTCTTCCTGAGAATTCTGTAGCCAGCAGTGTGGGAAGCACTACTGAACACAGAAAAGACCCGAGAGAAAGCTAACAGGATGAAAGAAATAACTTCCAGGAAAGGGGGAAATTAGGTAAAATCACTCCAGTAACAGAATGTGCAAGTCATACTGCAATAAGTACATTGACATTTATTATCATTGCCCTGAGATGCATTGAATCCCTCAGGATTCAAGGCCAGGGTGCCCTGTAGCATCTTCCCAATTTCAGAAGTCAAGTATTTACTCCAAATCTGAATATTCTTTTCAATTACCTTGCTTCTCTCAGCAAGTAAAATCAATTCTATTAAAAAAGCTTAATTTCAGTCAATATATGACTACCATTATCTTTAAACTTGCATATTATCATATCAGCACTATTTGGTGTTATCTACGTGCTTCTTATTTTCTCTTGTTGCTTCTTTTAATTTTGGAACTTCCTGAGATTGTTTAGGGCAAGGCAAGGACAATTTTCTTTCATTTATGTTAGTTATGCATAAGAAAACTACTTTAACTCTGAATTATAAACTAACTCATATAAATAAGGATAAGTCTATTTCCCCAAATTCATGAATACTATATACTTAGTAAAGAATGTCTAATGGGTTTTACAAGGCTTTAGCTTATAGTATACTATGAAATTTCTGCTTTCCTGATGTTGTAGATAATGAAGATTCTTTACACAGAATGAAACCTTTTGTTAACATGTCATACATTTTCTAAAAGGAATTTCTCTGCATCCTCTAAAACTTGTTGCAGAAGTAATTTACAGAAAATGTATAATGTTATTCATTTTTCCCCTCATAGATTTAATTTTTCTCAACTCAAATTATTCTTAAGTAGTCAATATTTTTGTTTATATAAAATATATGGCATTGATCTACTTGTTAGAAGTAGAAGGAACTAGTGAATTTTCTTGATTGACTCTCTTCCATTTTATTTCTTTACTTATTTATGACTGATTGTGCAGCTGGAAATCAAACCCAAGATATCACACAAGTTAGGGTAACACTCTACCCCTCCTCCACTGCATCCTGACCCAAATATTTAACTCAGAAATTCAATAATGGAATGTGCAATACAGTTTGCACAAGACAAGGAACTCACTAGAGATACCTAAGTATTCACTGGTCTATTTGTCATTACCTGATAAATACTGTCTTTTAAAATGGCAATGAAAGTTTAATACAATATTTAAATAATGATTATCATGGCCTTACTTCAGTTTTGCAATATTTTGGGTTTATATGACCACCAACCAACGTTCTTCTTCTGCTTAGTTATTTTGTTAATTTCTCCATCAAAAGTCTTCAATGCACAGGTTTAAAAAAGTTGTGATACGGATACAAAATTCAGTAAGAAAACGTCACACATATTTAGTATCCATCATTTTTATTCTAGGTGTGTGAAAAGACTGCTCATGCCACTGCAATTGTTTTTAATACTGATCTATGGAAACCAGTCTCAATATCAGAACAATCTGAAATGAAATAAAAGTACCAGACTCTAGTTCCCTACAGCGACCATAGCAATGAAACCAGGAGAATGT
The DNA here is from genome assembly GCA_023101885.1 of Typhlomys cinereus. Classification (NCBI taxonomy): domain Eukaryota; kingdom Metazoa; phylum Chordata; class Mammalia; order Rodentia; family Platacanthomyidae; genus Typhlomys; species Typhlomys cinereus. The sequence continues at coordinate 1,031,416 of JALPQD010000466.1, read as the reverse complement.
GGTAGGAAACAGAAATCCACATTTAAATTCTGCTCCATTGAGGCAGCTTTGGTCAAGGTCAAGCCTTTCTACAAGAAGCTTTAAAAAAGTAAGTGTGGAATTTCATCATCAAATTGGAAATGGGGAGCTCGCAGGCCCAGGCTCGTTCACAGAACTATTTGCTTAGTGAATGTCTCATGCAAGGTTACAATGCAGTATATTTTACATTAACAGTTATTAGCACCTTCACCACTACTTTTGCGATCTTGAACTGAAAGCAAACTAGATGACATTAAACCTTGTGATTGACAAGAGGCAAAAGTTTTCATGCTGAGGATTGAATTGTTGTGATAGTCTGAGAATTGTTACTGTGGAACATTAGTCACTCCCGGCAATCCTTTCTTCAGCCGCCAGAGTAACAGTACAGCAACGCTTCTACCCATCAGAAAAGATGACCAAGTAGGCGCACACCCACGAAGCAAGCAAAGGGATGGCGCTTCCCACTCTCTCCCCTCCATCCTCTCACTTTTAGTGGTCTTGATCTGTTGGTCTCTTTTAGGAAGTTTTCAAATGACAATAGTGGCCATCTGTTTGAGACCTCTGGTGGAATGAATGCTTTCTGTGGTGGTTGGGCATATAGTTCTAATTGTCATTGCGATCATGCGAATGATCAACAGAAGCAACCCTAATTCGGAAGACTTGAGAATGGCAATGAAGTGGTGGCTTGTACTTGCCCAAATGGACTTGGGTCTGACTGTGAGTTCTGGTACTTGTTAGGAAGGGGACTTAGGCCTGGCAGGCTTAACTCTTACTCTGTTATCCAGCGTCTTCTCTGTAAATGAGAAGGACAACGCCTACTATGTAAAGTCCTTGTGAAAAGTAAAACCTGTAATAGGGATAAAGCATATACTAAGAATGGAGCCTGAAACCTACTAAAAAAAAAAATCAGGCACTATATAAAAGCCTTGCTGTTGCCATTTTTATTAGCTAAAGAACTGCAACTCAGGAAAGAAAAACCTTTCAAGTGATAATGGTAACTATTATGCAAGTTTCTGTTCTTTCTATTTAAAAAAATCTTTGCTTTTACAATACAAAATATTCTTAACTATCAACATGAGCTACGCTTTGATGATAATGTGTAAGAACATGCTTGTGGAATCTGATTATTACTCTTTATTCCTACAGGAGTAGTTTTACTTATACATTACACAGCCTGTTTATGTTGAAACCAAATATACAATAAGCAACCTGTCTGCTTCAGGGGAAATCTCAACTTGAGAGAACAGAGAAATGGCTCTGACCCTTGTTATCACTGTTGCTATGTGGGTGATGGCTACCAGGCTGCATCATGGGCCTTCGCCGTTCCATAATCCAACTACCCATTGGTGATTCTACAAATACCGTTTGAATATATAATTTCTGAAGAGGCTCAGAGTAACTGAAACTACACAAGGCTTTCAGATCCTCACAGAGGGGTACTGCAAGAGACACACTACAAGACACACTACAATTGATACCTTGCCTTAAGAGTTACCCATTGCTTTCAGTTATCTCTAACAACTCACTGTTCCATGAGGAGCAGAACAGTGCAGATACCAGGTACTAGCAAGACTCACTCCTAACTAGGCCTTGGGGAACTTCACAGATGTTCTCAACTATGCCAGTGGAATGTTCACATACCAGGAGTGTAACATGTCCCTGAACGGTCCATAAGCCTTATATGGGCTTTGAAGCTTCCCAGTTTCTAATGGGGGAAACACTAGAGGTGTCCACTAGCCATTCAAGTAAGTAGGTTGGACCTTCACTTTTATACTTTTTTTAAAAGAGCGTTCAACCCAGTAATAAGGAAAAACAGCTCAAGAGTAGTGAGGCGTCCACACTCCCAAGAATTGAGATGCATGATACATGTTCCATGTGACCCAATTATAGTTACATTGCTTGCTGACCCACAGATGAGGGTAGAATGTTCTTGAAGACTCAAACTACAGACAAGACATGTTTCAGCTTGGCACGTGCTGAGAATTACTCCATTCTGGAATCAGAGTAACAGGGTTCAATGCCAATGTTCACAATTTATTGTGAGGATATAACAAAGCAATCCATCTCTTATGGTCTCAGTTTCTTTGTTTGTCCAATGGGATAATTCTAATCGTGAGGAGGAGAGAGAATATGCCACTCTTAGTTCCTATTCAGTCACTGGAATGCAAGAGACACACTACAATTGATACCTTGCCTTAAGAGTTACCCATTGCTTTCAGTTATCTCTAACAACTCACTGTAAAGGTGTTGCCAATATGGTTGTAACTAGTAATATGAGGCAATGTGGGTTAAAATTAGTAAAAATAATTAAATAGCTGTCCCCCAGTCACACCAGCCATACTCTAGGCCACAGGCAGCCACTGGCTGGCATATTGGAAAGCACCAACATGAACTTCACTCATTGCAAAACACATACTAGTGTAGAGACAAGCTTGTCCAAGAGAAACAACTGGGCCATCTCGTCATGCACTGTGAAGACTTTAGCACAGTAGTACCAGCTCACTTAGGACTCAATTTCTGTTCAGCTGGAGGGAAAAAGGCAAATTCTAGTTCTCCCTACTAGATAGCATATCTGTGCAACGAAATGCCAATTTGCTGGAGTGGGTGGGGCATTGCATCAATTTTAGTTATTGTTCTTAGAGTTCCATGTACTGTTGCACGTTCCTTTAAGTCTAGCCATGTGTTAAATGCTTGCAAACTGTGCCAAACCAGACAAAGTAGAAGGGTAGCTGTGACCCCAGTTTTCCTACTATGCTGGAACATAAAGGAAGAAATGATGCACCTGCAATTTCACTCCTGGTCCCTAAAGGAACCGACAAAGGAACCAGCTATATGTGACATTATCACTCTGTGTGTGTGTGTGTGTGTGTGTGTGTGTGTGTACAAAACTGACAGTAAAAGCTAAACAGTTTTAACCTTGTTTACAAAGGAACCAGCTATATGTGACATTATCACTGTGTGTGTGTGTGTGTGTGTGTGTGTGTGTGTGTGTGTGTGTACAAAACTGACAGTAAAAGCTGAACAGTTTTAACCTTGTTTACAAAGGAACCAGCTATATGTGACATTATCACTGTGTGTGTGTGTGTGTGTGTGTGTGGGTGTACAAAACTGACAGTAAAAGCTGAACAGTTTTAACCTTGTTTTTCTGATCAGCTTTCCTGTTATCAGTGTTGGATCCCTTTATTCTAATGTTCCTGCTTTAGCTACCCTTTCTCTCTTAATCTTTTTAGATCTGTCCTTTACAAATCCTCATTTCTCTTTTCATGCTACTTCAGCATCTGCTGCCCTCTGATCCACAATTCGCACTTTCAAAGCCCCAATGAGTTCAACCTCATTTTGCAAGAAACAAATTCTAGGGTTTGCCCTGGTGTGTGCCCAGAGAGGAGAGTGAGCTACTTCCTCTTGGCCTGTCCTCTCAACACCCTCTCTCCCAAAGTCTGTTCTAAGCTCCTAACTTAAACATTGGGACAAGCAACAACACGGCAAGGAGGCTTCAAGCGACATAACATAATAACACACTGCAAGGCAGACAAGCAGCCAATCACGCTCAAGGGCACACAACAGCCTGAAAGTGTAATAACCTAGAAACAGAAGCAAACTCCAGGATCAAAGATCCTCTCATCGATACGGTTTGAGTATAGACGGACACGTCAGGAACAAGCCACACTTCCAAGAGGCGGTTAAAGGCTGACAGCAATATTATCACATAAGTAAGACTTATGTCAATAGCCTGTATCTATTGAAAATTAGGGGCATGCTTGCTATAAATGGAAGAAGTTCACAAACATAAGGTATCAATGAGCAGTTTTTATTTCCAACTAAGCTGCTTGAAATTTGTCAAAGAATTAATCAAATAGTTCTAAGTGTTCTAAAACAATGCCTAATAAGAATTTTCATTCCTTGAACTATTTACATTGGTATTCAGAGAAAAAGAAAGAATATTTCCTGACTATAAAGTCATGCTTAAAATATATCAATCCAATGCAGAGTATTTGTATTTTATTAATATTAGCTGAACAATATTTTCTTTCTATCCTACCCAATTGCATCAAAGTGATGTATGAAGGAGACTCTGTATATATTCTCTCCTAAAACAAATTCTCCGAACTAATCAGCATGAACACACACACACACACACACACACACACACACACACACACACACACACATATATCCACATCTCATCACAAACACCACATACCATATTTCCCTCTTCCAAATATCAGCTGAGTCTCGTTTAATCCATGAATAAGTAAAACGGAAACTAAATTCTTTAAATTATTTTCAATCACTGGAGGTTTTTTGTTTTTTGGCCGCCCCCCTCCATTGCAACCAAATTTCCATTTCTATGTTTAGAAGTAGCAAAACTGTAAGCATTTCAAACTCCTTCCTTGTCTGGGTCTTTATTAATCAAATAACAGAAGTGAAAAATGCCAGACAGATCCGGAAGAAGACAGGATGGCGGAGAGGCAGGGACCCAGGTGACTAGACTGCTGGAGACAGACAGCAGCCCGGTCCCCTTCCACCCCAACCACTGCACTCAACCTGCCATGCTGGCCACCACCGATGACAGCCACACATTTCCCTCCCGACTGCAAAGCCACCAGAAGCTACAGAAAACCTGCCATTCTCTAGGGCTAGACATGGCTAGCTTGTTCTCTCTTTTCAAGTACAAAAAGACAATGGTCTTCCTTCTAGTTTTTTTTTTCCTATGAATTACTGCTGTATAATTCCAATTCTCTGTATCAATTTCCAAATTCTAAATAAAAATGAACATCAGATATAGATGTTTGTGATTGGTATGAATGAATGTGAGCGGGGATATCTGTTTCCATTAACTGACAAGATATATCAATAGTACTCTGTGGTGGTCAGTACCTTTAGGCAGTGTTTTCAGTGGAGTCATTCAAATTCTGAGACAGCAAAGCTCCAGGTAACACATCTGTGGCTCAATCTGCTTTCATGTCACATAAGCTTTGGGAACTTTAAGATGTTCCTGTAAGTTATACCACTGAACTGCATGCAGTAGCTATCTGCCATGAGGGAGGCAGGGCATTATCAAGGAGAAATAAATACAAGCCCTTGGTTATGGCCCCTAGCATAACTCTTTCTTCAGCTCACATGCCTGCCATGACCCGAGTTCTTGTCATTGCTTGCAGGATGGAGTTAAGTGAGGAGAGATGACATGCTAATTATTAAATGTCAGATGCTACTCCTTCCAAATTACATGTATCTATTCTGTCTTTCCTTTCACTAGTATGGCCACCCTAAATTTATAGCTAAGGACACCCGGCACAAAGAGGTTAAACAATCTGAGTGTGGGCTGGGGAGATGGCTCAGTGGCTAAAGCCTTTGTCTCAAAAGCAGAAGGATCCCATGTAAAAATGTCTGGCAGATATGGTGATGGCCTGTAAGTCCAGCCCTAGAAGGCTGAGCTTGGGAAACTCCAGAGCAAAGCAATAAGGGGGAAGAACAATCCAGGATTCTGGATGTCACTCTTGAATCTCCAGAGGCACACACACTCAAGTGATTTCTTAAATATATATCCTGTACACACATGTACATTCACTCACATGCAACACACACAAACACACACATGCACAGCACACACACACACACATGCACGCACACACACGCACAAGCACCCCATGCATATATACATGGAAAACATTTGAGTGTTTAAAATCCTAGGTTTAATTCAATGGCACCTTTGAGCTTCAAAATCATTCGATCCTTTTTTCGAGTTTAAGCTGTTAACTGTTACCATGGTATGTTTTCACTGCCATGCACTCGCCAGGGCGGTTGCTTATGGGCTCCGAGCAAAGCCCAGCTTTCCAGAATCCTGGCTTCCATATACACTGCCTGACCATTCAGCATCCAAGGGCCTTGAAAGGACAGAATACTGTTTCATCCAAAGGAAGATGAAGAAGTATCAAAAACGAGATCCGGGGGCTGGAGAGGTGGCTCAGGGATTAAGCCTCTGCCTTGCAGGCAGAAGGTTCTGAATTCGGATCCTAGACCCCACAGTATAGACTGCCGGGTGGAAGCGGGGGCGGCCTGAGTTTCTGGTCCTGGTAGGGCAGAGCCTGTGAATCCCGGGGCAGAGTAAACAAGGAGGAGGTGGAGGTGTCCAGTGGTGGTTCCTGAATTCGCCTGTTCTACACACAGACACACAGACACACAGACACACACACACACACACACACACGCACGCATGCACGCACACACAAAATTGAATAAAACAAATGAGATCCGTGTGTGCTTCTATGAGTGCACCTCATGTTTTCCAAGTGGAAGACTCGTCCACTGATACTGAAGGCAGAGACACGAAGCATTCAACAAGTTAGTTACACTTATGTTCAGCGGAGAAAACAAACCTGCTGCTCAGTATCTGGACACTAAGCATGTAAAAACTACTCTTGCATGACCCAAGTACCAAAGTGCTGCATGAATGGGGCCTTGGCTCTGTGTCCTAGTCTCCAGGTCCCATGGCTATTTTTATTTTACACTTGCAATTCTCTCGCTCCTGGCAAGAACGGAGGGAGCAGACACGGTGTTTGTTATTACATTCAACTTGGTATATCACCGAAATGTCCACCGCCAACTTGAGAACCTTGGCTCAAGTTGAAAGTGCCTCAGAATGATTAAACTCCATCTGGGCCAAAGGGCTTCTGAAACACCCAACTCTATGACATGGGGCCCAAGTTGAAATCTGACATCTTCCTGGTTCTGTTCCTTGTCATTCATTCCCACGGGGGCTGGCTTCATGACAAGCTCAGGATTGGCACAGGGAAAAGACTGGATGCTGGCACATCGCAACTCTTTCGTATGTTCTAAACACCTAGCTAGAGTTGTTTCTCAACTTGTATTTATTGACTGCTCATCAGAAATGAAAGGTAATGTGAAGAAGAACGTGGTGCAGTATCGAACACGCATTACTCTGGTTTTCTCAAACAGACGCAGCTATGTGCTTTCTATCTTTATCTACACCTGTCATATCAAAGCCATGATTGCAAGATACGTCTAAGATCATCTCCTGTTTCAATGCTTCAGCAGCCAACTGGTATTTTTTATTTTTTATTATGACAACTACGCTTTCATTAGAAGATGTTGGAACATCAAAATAGTGAGCGTTGTGTCTGCCAATAAGTAGCTTTGTGGCCTCCAAAGGTACCGTTTCGGCAGGGAAATAAAAAGAGCAAAACTTCTGGAATGAAAGCAATTTCTATGCTTTACAAAGGAGAAAGAAATGAATCTAGGTGCTCACCAATGATGCTTCCTACTACTCCTCGGGGACTCCAGCAACTACCAAGAAGGTCCGCTAAGGCTCGCTGGTCACAAAAAATTGTAAGGTTAAAAGAGAATTATAAAGAAAAAAGTGCAGGTGCAGGTGTGTTTCAGTGTATAGAGGAGCCTATTGCGCTTACCACAGAGGCTCAGAGAGTAAGCACACATGTGAAAAATCTGCCTAAAACAACACACACCGTGCAAGATACATGTCAGAGGAAGAACACTGTAATGACGTATGCACTCTTTGGTCTCCCTAAACAGATCTTAGGGCATGTTGCTTCTCCATATATGTAAAACTTTCTTGGTAAGGTGGAGGCCATCAGCCTTCACAGGCCCCTGTTAGGATCCGAAGTATATCTTTTTCCCTTTTGAACTCCAGTGCATAGGTTGACGATTGAAGTCTGGATGTTTGGCGAAGTTTTTTTTAAAGGGATGTAAGGTCCTCCTTGGACATGAATGAATAAATGTTCATCCTTCCACTGCAGACCAAAGTCATGGAACTTGGCTATGAGAGTAAACCTGAAAACCAGTGAGATTTCATGCCCACAAACCCACTTTTCTGCACATCTTCAATCACCTCCCCATCTTTAGGAAGCACTACTTATCTGCCGAAACGGGGAAGAGGAGAAAGGAGAAGGTATCATGGCATCAAAAGGATGTTCCAAAATGAGGCACAGTGTGACAAAGAAGAACTAATTACCCTCGTGAACCCTTAAGAAACCATTTCGCCTTCTCCACTGCCAAGTGGTTCCAATGTTGCATCTGTGGACAGTAAATATGGGCAGCAATCATAACGAAGTAGCCAGTAATTTCCAGGGAACAAGAGGGACCGTGAAAGAAGTTGTGCTAGACATGAGAAGAAAATCACACCTCCAAGAACAGAGACTCAAGAAAGAAAGCAGTCTTGGAGACTTGGGTTTGCACAGAAATTGAAATTTCACTAAGGAGAAGAATATTTGTGCAGACAATTCTTTGACAATGACTTTATCAATGAAAGGAAACTTGGTAAAATTCTATGAGTGGCCATTATAAGAGGTTGGAAATATGTGTTCTTATCTTTGTGTGTTTCTGTTTTTGTATATGTGTGTGTTTTGTATTAGGTAAGTGTACATATGTGTGTATAGGCATATGTACAAGAGGGCACTTCAGTGTGTGTGGGCGTCTGTAGAGGCCCAAGGATAACATCATCAATCATCCCCAATTGATCTACCTCCTTATTGTTTTGTTCTGGGGTTCCCAGTCTCCAGGGACAAAGGAATTACAGACCACCAACATATTCAACAGGTATTTTTATGTAGGATCTGGGGAATTGAACTCAGGTCCTTTAGCCTAAGAGGCTAAGGCTATAGCCGCTGACTCATCTTCTCAGACCAAGATGTATTGTTTATAATCAACATTTTGAGGCTGATTATCTAGTCAGGAGATCAACTATCCTAACTATCTTGCACATTAGGAAATACAAACGGGGAGAGAGATAAATGTCTCCCAATTGCTCCAGGACCAGATGAAGTCAGGAATCAGGTTATATGGTAGCTCCAGCCATGCAGAATTCCAGATAAGAATTGGCAGTCTTTCATATCTGGAACAATCTGGAGGTGACTTTTCATATTAGCAAATGATATTCACAGTGGCTAAGTAGAGTTCTAAGTGAATCCTCGGCCGCGCTTTGAAGGGTCTAACTTAATTCTAGCTGTTCCCACAGATCCTTCATCCTCTGCTCACCAAAGAGAGCTGTTATGAACACCACGTCTCCAATCTGGTAGAGTTCTACCCAGGAATCACTGCCACGGTACGTTGCACGGTACGTTGCAAAATTATTACCTCATCTTCCCTTTCACAAAGCTGAAAAAGTACAAATTATCTTTTTTCCCTCTGTCAAAACATATGGCCCTAACTGCTTTCAACACAAAACAAAGCCACGGAATAATTGCCAAATGTATGACTCCATGCCACAGAGTGAAATGTATGATTCTCTGCTACAGAGTGAAATGGAAAAAAGAAAAACAAGTATGCAAATGTCAGCATCTATGGCCAATCAGCTGCCTCTCTGTTATTTATTCCAATGCTCCCTTTTCCCCCAAGCTAACTAAGGCCATATCAACCAGCAACAGACCCTGGCTTAACTCAGGAGCAGCACTTCTAGCTAGCACTAGGTCAGGAGCTTCAGGTACCTTCCATCCTAATACCACCACCTACAATTTTCACTAGGTGACACCTGAGGGATTTTCAGACATACAACAGGTAAACTGAAAATGCAAGGCAGTGACAACTATTTTGCATCAACTGCATTCATAAAAAAAAATGTGGAAAAACTATCTGATGAAGGTTGAGTTATTTAAAAAGTTAGTAAAGATAGTGAACAATTAAGAATAGCAATGGGGCCTGGCAAGAGGGCTCATTGGGAAGATGCCCGCTCAGAAACCTAGAGACCTGAGTTTGATCTCCAGATCACCATGTTCCTACTCCCCCTCCTCCATCTCATAAATAAAATATTAAAACAAATAACAGCAGAATTCCTCAACTAAGATTGCACAATTCATGACAAGTAATCAACATTATTTAGTGCCTGTTTTTAGGGCACATCATTCAAAATCAATAATTAAGTTGGATTTCTTTGATATTAACACTTCAGGTGTTTTCTAATATGCAGTTTTTCTTAAATTTAGTTAACTTTTTTCTGGAACAAAGAGGACATAAAAGTAAACAATAGTGCCTCCTTTTTAACAATAAAATTATAGTAAGAACATTCATTTCTTTTCAAGGCATGCAATTTTTGATAAGCAGATTACATTGTTTGATAATCTTGAATTTTCCAAACATAAATAAATGTAAAATCCAGGTGATTGTTTTAATATTAAGATAAAAAAATTCAGCTTGAGAAATTTAACTTTGATGAAAAAAAACAAGAAAATGTTTTCATTGAAAGAACAGAGGTGTTACATAATAAATGGATCAGAACTGTTCTTTTTCTCTTCTATGATAAATTAGTACCTGGTGAGAACTCAGGACAAATGCACACGGAAATTAAAACATGCAAGAAATTTTCCTTCTTTTTCTCCTGACAAAGAAATAACCATTAAAAACACAGTCTATTGTTTATATAATCAGAAAACATTACGTCTTTGTCTAGAATACTCTAATCGATAAAGAGATATTCAGACAGAATACAGATATAAAAAATGGTGTCCATATCATGAATATAGCAAGTGTGAATATGTATTTATAAGGTAACATTAAAATAAAAAAGTATACAGGTCTGTTCATATGAGAACATAAAACACCTTCCTAGAAGATAGGACTAATTACCGGGAAGTTTTCTTTTGTAGTTGTGAAAATGTCTGAGAACTGGTTGAATGCCATAGCAGTTCAACAAACACTATGGAGACACCAGATAAATCTGAATTGTTCCTTTATATCATTTTCACTTGATGTTCTACAAATTTTAACTTAACTAAAAAAAAAAAAAAATACCAGGCCCAAAATTCGTGGGCTACCCCTATGAAATAAAAATATTGCTGAGAGCCCACGTGAGGGGAGGACAGGTAAAGGATCATATTTCTAAAGTGGGAAGCTTTGTTCTGGGTTGCTAGACAGATAATTTAGGCAAATAATGTAGCAAGCACTGGGGACAGACACTGCCTTTGCAATGTAATGAAACCCCTCCTCTTGCCAAAAGTCCTTGTGATTGGTTAGTAAGTTCGATGTTGTTCACTTTACCAAGAAAATGCTCCCATGTCTACCTGGGCACATGTCTTAAAGGAGTACAAAAGCTATTGACCTCTATAGAACAGTTTCTAAGTGTGACTCTACCACTAATGAAGTAAGAGCAGGTCGATCATTTAGCCTTTCTCCATCCCTTGCCAGTCACTGCAAATGTGGACCTACTAAGGTCCATTCCTCCAGAGATCTTGTTGCCTAGCAGGTCAGTGTTCTGATGCTGCTGTAAGGTTTTTGTTTCTGTTTTTGACAGTAATGCGTCTCACTTTCCTTTAACAGAAAACTTCTTTTCTCTGGCAAGTCCAAGAGTCTACTACTGTGTGATGCTAAGGGATAAGGACTAAGTGACTAAGAAAGAGGATTTGATACCCACTAATGGGTTATATCATCCAAGCTTTCCCAGAACTTTACAGATTTATATCTTTTATGAACTAGACAAGTCTCATCTGCCTTAGCATGGGCCCTTCATTCAGACCAATGCAGCAGCACGGAGCAGATAAAATGTATCAAGTGGGTTAATGGAAACAAGCCAGGTGAAGGACAAGATGGCTTCCCTTCACCTACAAAGCTCATGCACCAGACTGATAGTTTTCGAGGCCCTTTGTTATGTTTGCTGTTCAGGTATTATCCCCATTCTTCAAGGCTGCTACTGCCACTAACTGTAAGCTGATCTGTAACTTCTTTCCCTATTCACTGTGATATCTCAGCTCCTGAACCAGAAACCAAGACAGAGACCACCAGTGAGGTCGGACCAAAGTCACTGTTGGTGGTGGTTGCTAGGGTTTCCGCTTGATGTGAACTTTCACAATGAATACTTCAGCCGCCAGCCCTGCCAATGGGACTCCATCCTCCTTCGCAGCTAAGTCCTCTGTGCTTCAGGAATCTGTCCCAGGCTCGTTCTCTGCTTGGCCGGGGTCGCTCATTCTGTCCATAACCCCGCATTCCACCTTGTGCTGCTATCTGCCGCCTTATGCCTGAGGTCTGACTCCCTAGATATATTACAAGGCTCAGACAGGGGCCTTGTTCCGTCGCTCACTCCCCGTTTCTGGTGAGTAAGATGTCTCGTGCACCTCTTCCGGCAACCAAGACAGCAGTGTTTGCTGTCTACTGACCTTGCTGTCCTTCCACGCTCCCTACTTTCCTGGAACTGGACCTGCATCCAGTGCCTCTGTGGTCTCTCAGCCACGTCCACATGTAGGTCTCTCCTCCTAGTTAGACCTAATTTCCCAGCCTTCAGGACTCTATGCCTCCCTGGCCCTTCTAGCCCTCAGGATTTTAAAATCTAATTACTTGGACATTTGAAGGGCTCCTCACTACTTTCATGGTAAAACTTAAACTCCTAGACAGGATACCGATAGCACATATGCGTGTAAATACACACACACACACACACACACCCCAGAGGGCTTTAAGTATGCGTGCTTGTGGAGGCCGAAGGGTAACATCTGGAATCATTCTAGACTCCTCTACCTCCTTATTGTTCTCCTCTGGAGTTTTCCAGACTCTGCCTTCCAGGGCCAGAATTATAAGCTGCCCCCATATCCTCCCAGCATCTGTATGTGGGATTGGGGGATCTGAACTCAGGTCCTTTGGCTTGTAAAACAAATGTTTTAACCCCTGAGCCATCCACCCAGCCAGCAAACATTTTCTGATCTGCTTTCTGATTATCTTTTCACTCTTATCACTACCATCCTCTGTGTCATGTGACCCAGTCATCCTGGATAATATGGGGGTGGGGAGGGTCACAAGATAGGTCAAGCCTTCCTTTGCTTCCAGTTACCATCTTTGCATTTTGCCAGCTTAATTCCTATTCATTCAGGGACTTCCATCCTCCAAGGCCGTGTATGGGACAGGCGCCCTTTCAAGTCTACCTTTGGCGAGCTGAGGTTCCTAACTGGTCTGCTGTCAGCCATGTCTGTTCACTTGACTGCCCCACTTCTGGTTTGTTCAATTACATCCTAACACGGGTTTATACTAGGCAAGCAATAAATAGGAGCTGAATTACTTACCCCGTAATGCTTAAGACCACCATCAGAGTAAAGGACTTATGAAAATTACACTGAAGTGTTTTTTTTAATAACCAAAATAACTCCTCTGTAAAAAGGAAAGATGAAATCTTCTGCCTCTTTCTAACTTCAGACTGATACTCTCAGGTGACTGAGCTCGTCCAAAGAACAGACACAGGCTCTATCGACGTGCACGTCAGAGGCATACAGTTGGTGGAAGAAGCCTGCGGCTCGAATTATTTTTGTTCTTTCCGCTCCTGAACTTAGAGCTAGATGCGGAGGAGCGCACTATCGAGGGGAGAAGATGCAAGGGTTCTGGGGAGGTTGTGCTTGTCCCAGGATTCAGAACGGCTAAATGTTAGTTCTTTGAGCGCAGTGTTTCAGAGAGAACAAAAGCTGCCACTTCTCATAGCTCCTCAAAGCCCGGGAGCAAAAGAACAAGGGGCTGTGGATGGGAATCTGAGCTTGAGAGTCTACCGCGGGGTTTCCACTGTGGTGACCTAGCCAGAAAGCTGTGCATGTGGCTCAGATGTCACCTGCGCTGGCCTTTCGCTTCTGTTTAACTGGCCACACTGGCTCTGCTGCTGGTGTCTTAAAGATGCTCTGTCCCTGCTCTAAGCCAGTCACTTCAGCTAGGGCTGGCCAACTGGTGAAATGATATGTGTTGCTTTCTAAAGCAATGTGACGGGAACCAACTGGGTGGAGGAAATGCTCAGATTTGCATTTCCTTGAAATGTGATGCTATCTTGGAGGTTCTAATTGAAAAAAAAAAAAAACCTGTAAGTGATAAGTGTGGGGGAGCAAGCCAGAGGCGATTCATGTGTGGACACAGGATCAGCTGACTGGGCCACTGAACTCGGAGGCCAGGATCAGGAAGAGGTGCACTGGGCCATGTCTCATGCCTGTCCATTTTGTGTCTCATACTGTTCTTCAAATGTCACAGGCTCAGCAAAAAACCTGAAACACATTTTCTCAGCACTTCTTTCTTTTTCAACCCATATGTATCCAGAGGAGTTGAATTCATATGGTTCTGATTTATTTACATGCAAGTCATCAGCATGCTGTTTTGCACAAACTATTTGATGTCCAGGAAGCCTGTGGAGCCTTCCCTTTGAGGATCAACCCCCTCAGGATCAGGAAACCATGATTTGCAAACAGCAGAAAAAGGGTAAAACAAAAAAAAAAGTTTATTAGAACTCCCAATATTTTTTCCTCAGAGGTTTAAAGTTTGCTCAAAAGTTAGATCATATGAAGTCTAAGGGTATGCTTATGCTAACCTTGTTGGACTTCGTGTTTTTCACATCCTAAATTGACACTGTCCTTCTTGAAGTCAGTAGTGACACTGAAGTGCAGATTCTCAATGTATGCACATCAAGAGCAGATCTTTAAAGAAGAGGGCAAGACCTTCAAAGATGAAGCAAATGCATTCTGCAACTTGGTATGCGGGAAGTGAGCTTCAGCCTCCAGACAAAATGCAAGAAGTCAGCACCTGCCCAAGAAAGCCCGCGAAAATGAACGCGTGTCTACACCTTCAGAAGTTCATAAATTAAGGTTGCTTACATACATTTAAAATGTGCCTGACTCTATGAATATTTCTGTTTGTCAATAACTGGAAACCAAAAGAAAGAAAAAGTTAAATAATATTCCTCTTAAGACTTATCAAAAAAGGACAGAATATGTGGATCCAATATTCAGCTTTGAACAAAGCAGTTTTTCTTTTTCTTATTTAGAATATGTGGGAAGATAGTTCATATTTTAGCACTGTTGAAGACTCTATAAATCTGATTGCTTCAAAAGATAAAACTGGGGCGATATTTTAGAAGCTCAAATCAGATTTGAAAAGCAGTGGATAGTTTTTTTTTAAGGTGTGTATGTGTGTGTGGGTGTAGGTGTGTGTAAAGACTATCTCCTTGGTAAGCATTCCTAAATTGTAGCATGAGAACCAAATTAATACTGGGTAAGAAGCACATAGTCAGTATCTAATGCTCTCCTGTACTTCTGTGGTGTGTCACTACAGATACGGAGCCATGTTTCCCATGGACTGCATCTGCCATTTGGGGAGATAGATTTGCAGTGCTGGTTAATCTGAGTCAGTGCAAGATTGCCACCTAGGCCGCCTTTCAAAGTGGAGATATCTCTCTTGCATAAAGCTCTTTTCCATTTTCCCATTTCAAAACTGGAATGCTGTTAGGGCTGAGGCAACTCAAAAAAGTCTTCTCAAATCAAATATCTCTCCAGCACAGCTGCTGATAAGTGACCGGATGTGTTCCAAGACAGGCTCACAGCCCATGCAGGAGACTTTTTGGCAGTATTTAGCCACAGATACAATGAATTTTAGGAAAGCAGTTATGTTTAAAAACAAAGCAAAAAAAAAAAAAAAAGCGGCGCATTAGACTTCTCAACACTTTCCAAAAACAATTAACAGTGGCAAAAAGGGCTAGTAGAAATGCTAAGAATTTACATATGTATGTGCATTAAATATCAGTCTAACACTAAAGTACCATCTATGAGAATTTGTGGTCAGAGGAAATCAATTCATTACTAGCTGCTCTGAAATCAAATATATCCTAGAAAGCATTTCTTCATGTATAAGAAGATGCAGAAATGATTGAACTTTTATCAATATCACACTCTTAAGGACCCAATCACTTACAAGCTCAAGAGGAACGTGTGAGGTAGGGGGAGCATCCTTAGATCAAGTATTTTAAACTAGAAACAGGAACCATTGGAATAGAACTGCTTTTCCCCTATGTCTTCTATCAAGCAGACATCTCCATACCACTGAAACTTTTGGCTCATCCTGCCTTTTGCTGAAGACCCAGCCCTATTCTGGAGATAAACATGAAAACAAATAAACCAATGTGTCCTGCAGTTATTAGAATCTCAGTAGCTGGTCTGTGGAACTAACCATTCACCACCTCCCATTTTCTTAAACCCTTTATGTGGCATGGAAGGGGGTGATCCTGGAATGGGGGTGCACCCTGTTTTGTTCTGGCTATTTTTTTTAATTTGGAAGAAGGAAATGCCAATGATAACATTACTCAAAAAAAATCACTTTGTTTTTCAAACTGCACAAACTCCTGAGTATTATTTTCAAATGCAATGAATGAAAAAACAAAGTCATAACTTGATGGCTATCCTGCTATAGAAGAGATTAGAAGACTCATGAATTCCAAAGCCTTATAAGAAAAAAAAAACACTACTCTGAAACAAACAAAAAAATTCATGGGCGCCAGGCACCACATCTGTAATGCTCTTTCCTTCTCTCCTCTCCCCTTTCTCCCGCACCAGGCCTTGCCTTGGTACATCACAGATGCGAACCCTGCTGAGCAGCAGTAATGAGGAGCTTCCTCCTGGGGACCCCCTATGGCTATAGATCTAGTATGGGAGAAGTCACTGTGCATGGGAGCTGGGTCTCCATCCCTCTCCTCTGCAGAGGAGGAGGATGCTCACGGAGACACAGCTTATGTGTGCTTTCTCACCTGTGGCCTGAGATGCGGCAAAAAACCTCGAGAATCCTATACAGCATCAGCTTGCCCTGTTTGTGGCATACATGCAAATCCCAAGAAGTGTCTTCATATATGCACACACGTGCACAATCACATCACATACACATGCGCGCGGCACACACACACACACACACACACACACACACACACAGGGTAATGCCTATTGCTACTATTTTTTCAGCATCATTTCGGTGTTTAACAACCTGAACTAATGGCCATTTAGAAACATATCCTCAGCTTCTGCCTCCCACCCCCACTTGCCCTGCACTTTAGCATGCTGCTGACCATCCTGCTGGACTGGCCTGCTGACCATCCTGCTGGACTGGCCTGCTCTGAGAGTTTAACAGACCAGAGGACAATTTTTTGTTGTGGTTGTTGCTTTAATTTCAGGTCCTTAATGTGGGCCACATGTTTCTGGTGCTGATTTGGACATACAGAGGAGGCAAGGAAAGCAAAGTGGAAGGGAGGTAGGGGAGGAAGGGATGGGGAAGGTAAGTGAGTGTGGGGGGAGGGGGGTGATAGAAAGACCAGTTCCACAAGCGAAGCACATTAGCAACCCCGAGTGGAAAGGGCCGGAAGGAAAACCCACCCACCTCACCCCTGTGCACATTCTATCAACCTGCAATTGCTGCGATCAAAACCATATGTCGGTTCTTCCAGATCTTTCTCACAGGACAAACATGCAAAAGGCCTCAGGCCTGGCGTTGCCATCAAATGGTAATTGACACCATATGAGCCACAAAATAGAAAAGCACATGCGAACAGCAACCTCTCTCCTTGCTCTCCCCCCCCCTTCCCAGCCCTTTCTCGGCCCCTTGAGAGGGATGAAATTGCAGGTCTTGCCGGGCCGCTAAGTGCACTGCGCGCCATGAAAAACAAGTGTATGGCGCAGAGGAACCACCTGTACACCAGAGAGGGAGGAGGGTCCACCAGCCCGGAGTGGGGCCAGGGGTACAGGCCCAGGCAAAAGGTCACTCTGGGTGAATGCGAGGGCATCGATCATGGGGGGAAACGGGCACAGGTGTGAAGCCGATCACAGACCCGGAGCAGGGAATAACCCCCTGAGTTCTAGGGCACATCCGGCTTGGACAAAGCTCATTCCTGCTCAGCCACATCTGTCTTCCCTTCCTGTCAGTAAGACAGTGGAGAAGTGGAAACCACTCCCAGATTACAAAGCAATTAGAAGGAAAGTGACCCCTTATCCTGGATCTGCTGCTCCCCTTGTCCCAGACTATGTTTGTACCCCGTTGTTCTCATAGGAGAAAGAGGGAGAAAAAAAAAAGGCACAAAAATGAAGCAAACCCGAGAGCTGGCCGGCGGTCCCGGCAGTGGCTGGCTGAGAACACAGTAGGTAAAACCCATCTCTCACTTGCACCCGCGCTGACAACCACAAACAGCACACAAGCTTCGCCTACTGCATGTATATATTTTCTTATTAACTCGATCGGGCAGAAATTTGCAGAGATTTGTTTGCATTTGGAAGTCACAACAGAATGTCAGTTTTACAAACCAAGGCTCGTTCTGTGGTGAGGTGTACAGCTCTGGACCAAAAACCATTCCCCCCACACACAGAGACTCCTTCCAATTCTTCCCGCAGCTGCTAAGCAAACGACCGACTCAAAACACACGCGCGCGGCCATCCCTTCTCTCTCCCCCTGCCTTGCCCCTTATATGTGGTATTTCTGTCTTATAGATCTTATGAAGTTTAAATATTTTCCAGATGGGACGAGGGAGTACAGAACCCTGTAAACACTCTAAGTTATAAAAGGACCAACTAAATACTTAAACCAGAAGAGGATGACAGCCATGAGGTTCCTCTGTCAGCGGGGAAACTGGCAAGCTAACACTGGTAACTTCGGAGCAGAGGACAGAGATCAACTCTTCTCCCACCTCCACCCCCCAATTCTCAAGGATGGGCCGATTCCTCCTCATTTAGATCGGATCTATTTATATCCTTCCTAAGTAAACCAGTTCCCCCCCCAAAAAGATGATTTCAGCTCAATTTACAATTCAGTAACATCTCGGTGGGAAGAAAAAGCCAACTCTGGTTGTAACCTAAAGATAAATAGTCCCACTGTCCCCCGCAGCAGGAAAATTAATAAGGTCTATTAATTCCATAGGCTTGCCCTGATCCCAGCAGCCCTGTTCTCGTCTCTGTGAGGCTGGAGAAGGCCCGAGGAAGGTCCCATTCGTGATGACAGCACATTGCCAAGAGAGAAGGAAGTTGATAAGTGAATTGAATGAGGGACAATAACAGGGGCAGGGCATTAGAAGGAAAGTTCTGGTGAGTGGCAGGGAAGGAAGAGGTAAGACAAAGCCGATGGTAGCACACAAGGCGAGGTAGCATAGGGTAGCTGAGCAAGTGCCTGGCCAGGGACAGGCCACTGTGGCGAGACTGACCTTACCTCTGCTCTCCCTTCGTGGTCCAGGCAACATAAGCCTGCATTTGAGCATCTGCGTTGTTTCAATTTCATCCCGTGGTGTTGTCTGCTGATTGGTCAGACATGGCTGACAGCATCGGGACTGGGATCTGACAGACAAGGAGCAAGTAGGACCACAGCCCAGAATTCATAATAGGACGCAGAGAGGCGACCTCATGCTGGATGTATGCAGCTCAGACCCACAGATGTCGGCCGCAAAGCCCAAGGCTGGCCTGGGGGTGGGAGGGCCTAGGAAGAGGCTGGGAGGAGTGCAGGAAGGACAGGAGGTGGGACAGGCCGAGCCACCCAAATGACCAGACTCCAAGCATGTGCCCTAGACGGACCTGCCTGGTGACCACGTTCAACAGTTTCTATGCTGTCACTCCCTGTTCCTGTCACCTTCTGCAATGGAGTAGACTCTTCTCCTTTTGAAGAGAGACAAAGTGGTGGTACTTCCACATGGGGACTTTGTAATTATCTTTTCAGACTTTTTTTTTCTTTACAGGGTATCATGTTGCAGAAGATGGTTTTGAACTCACTATGTGGAGGTTGGCCCTGAAATCTCGATTCTCCTACCTCAACCTCCCAAGTGCTTGGGAAGACAAACTTGTGCTATCGCACCTGGCTCTCTTTCCAGATATTTATTTCTCAACATTTCCATTTTCCCCCAGGATATAGAGAGCCTGGCTCAGAAAAGCACCCCATCTGGATGACTAAATAGGGTTCTTCTTATACTCTCTGACCATTAGCAGTAAACGCACAAATTAAAAGACTGCAGGGTTGAAAGTGCTCAGAAATGGTCAGGGAAACCACTGAAGAAATAGTGGAAGACACAGAAAGAAGTAAAGTCAAC
This sequence comes from Typhlomys cinereus, assembly GCA_023101885.1. Lineage (NCBI taxonomy): Eukaryota > Metazoa > Chordata > Mammalia > Rodentia > Platacanthomyidae > Typhlomys > Typhlomys cinereus. Next base: position 1,011,603 of record JALPQD010000466.1, on the reverse strand, counting down.
TGAAAGTAGGACAGAGTAGATGAATCAGGATCCCTGAGTTGTAGAATACGTCTTTATTTTGACCCAGTGCCTATTTCTTCCTAGGCCAGCGAGAGCCACGTGAGACTCACATTGAAAGCATTGGTTGCTGGCCAGAAATCATCCTCTCCACTCCCCATATCCGACTTTCCTCTTTCTATGCACATATATGCGGATACGCTTGCATGGACACATGCACACACACAGTCTAGCCTGCTGTAGGACGGTTTAAGTGACTTTACCTACTATAAATATATAATTTGTTTCACCTTCTAAGAATTCATAATAAAGAGTTTTTAACCTCCAATCAAGGACTAACACTGGTTTATTTCCATGCCTACCTTTATGTCCCTTCTTCCCAGATTCGTAATTGGAAAGCTTTGGAGGAAAATTAGAATTCAATCAGACTTTCCTAATGTCTAATGAAGGATATAGCTTTCCCAGAATTTTCTGCTTAGAGAACTTTGGGGGGGGGAGCACACACATCACAAATTGAATAATAATAGAAGGAAAGATGTAAGATGGATGATAGCAACACAAAAAAGCTAGATGAAAGAGTCAGGAAGCACAGAGAGACCATGTTATCAAGACCAACGTGTTAACAGGGCAGATAAAAGGGGCAAAACGATGCTTTGGTCAAGGGAAGGTTAACACAACATGAAAATCAAAATTTAATAAAAAATTAATCCTTAAAAAAACACCACTACCAAGCTAAAAACAATTTGGAATAGTGAATTGGCAGAAGAAGACAAAATAGAACCATCTGCTTAAAATAAAATACAAACACCACCATGATCTCTACCTGCCTGCCCCCCGCCCCAAAAACAAGAAAAGGGAATTTAAAGCGTCTCCAAGGGAAGACCCTTTTCCATATAAACCCTGGCCAGAGGGGCATAGTTTTCAAATAAAGTTGGAAAAACGCACCACTGACATCTTCAGACAAGGAAGGAGAAGTGTCACAGGAGGAACACATTGCGAGGATGAGAAGCGCAGAACTGAGAGGAACCACAGGGTCTCTCTGTGAGTGGACAGGAAGGAAGCATGGGGCCAAAGTCCAGGGGGGAAAAAATAGCCATAAGGTCATCATCTCAGTGTCACAGACACACTGGGCAGGTGTGCAGACACGACAGAACAACAGAAAACAGAAATGCACGTACAGGAGAAGGGGATAGGAAGGATGAGCGATAAAGACAATGCAGGAGACAGCAACGGAATCTGGAAGACCACTATGGTCTGTGAGAAGCAAGAAGGGTTTTTCTGGGACTTACATAATTAGAAATTTAGCTAAAGGTGTGTTGTTTCAAAACCCCTGCAGGCTGCGAAGACTACAATGAAAACAATCTCACAGATTTTTTTTTTAAACTCCCTTTTTCACTGTAACAAACATCTCCCCCTGTCACTTCCAGGATCTGTTAGGTAACTTCATGAGGCAACAAAACTAATCACACAGGAGTCTTAACTGTTACGTGATCTTGTCAGGAATAAACCTGGATAGTACTGATTCTGTTCCTGTAGCAACCTTCACATCTGGGAGAAATATTCAGAGAATCAGGCTGCCCAAGGCCACCTGGAACCTGTGGTTCTCACTGAAAACTCCAGGTTATACTTTGGAAGAGTCAGAGACAATATTGCTCCCATCAGCCTGGAGGATTTGATCACTCTTTGAAGGGCCTCACTTGCTTTTTTTTTTTTTTTTTTTTTTTTTTTTTTTAATAAACTCAGGAGAGGATCAAGTGGGTTTCAGTGATAAGCCAGTAATTGCATATTTGGTGGAAAAGTCTACACCTCCGTCAAGCAGCAAGGAAGCAAGCTGACAGCAATTTCAGGTGCCGGGACGCAATAAAAACAAGGAAGAAAGAAAATGTTTGCTTTTTCTGTCAACCAAGATGTCAGTACCCATTAATAAATCTATCTGCTAAATCTACTCTTATTCATGTGGGACATCACCAATTTAAAGTAAAATAAATTATCTTTAATTAAATGGAATTGTCGTCTTCCTCCCACTATCATTCCCAATTATTCTCCCTAATCAGCCCTTTAGGGAGAAAGCGAGACGGAATGCTGAAAGGCACACTGACTATAAACAATTTCTCTTTCTGTCCTACGACGAAATTTTCAATTTTAATTATACTTTGGAACGATAACTTTTGGAGACAAGTCATGAAAACTGCAAAGATCTTGCCATTGGCAAGGGAGGAAGAAGAGACGTGGTCACTGTCAAAGCCCACCTTTCCCGCTCTCTCTCTCTCAAGATTTCAAAAGTCACACAAAACCCTCAATGGACCAAGCACGTCCTCTTGTCCAGCCTCGTCCATGACTTGTGTTACCCATGCAAAGCCGCCAGTTTCATTAATATGTTCTAATACTCAATGCCTGGATGCCACTTCTGTATTTGCAAGTTTTGTGTTTCCAAACCTGGGCTTTCTGAGTGATGTCCAATTGTGTGTAGACAGCACAGCGTACATGCTGCGAAGATGAAGACAGGTCACCGGAAACAGGGGGAAGCTGAACCACTGGCAGCTACTTATTGACCCCCTGCCCTACCTCCTTTTGAGTCTGTAACTGTATCCAACTTCCAGCAAGAGCACTGAGCAGTTGAAAGCAGGCGGTGTGCTTGAAGAATATACCATGTTCAGTCCCCATGCGAATGCAATGATGCTTTTGAAAACAAATGATGAGACAAATGAATTGGGCAATATCTGATCCAAACTCAAAGCATGGAGATGAACTACACCTCAGGAGCAAGGAGGAAAGAATTCAGGAATAACAGGGCCCATTGCTACCGCGTGGCCTTCTCCCCTATGGTCAACAGCCAGGTGGATTTGTATCTGTCTGTTTCACTGTTAATTATAACTGAACTTCTAATAGAAGGGTGGGGTTTTTCCCCTTACACTGGGAGATTGGATATTAATTATTTATAGATAACTGTATCGCCTATCTAAACTAAATGGTTTGGGTAACCACTGTTTTCTGACTACTTACTGTTACTTTTAAAAATGTTTTTTTTTTTTTTTCAGGGCGTAGTGCTGTTTTCATTTAGCATGCCTTTGAATTGCCGTCTACAGAAGTAAAAAAAGAAACCACAGCTACACAAGCCTGCTGACTTTCTTATAAAAGAACCAGTTTTAAACTTGTTTATACTACTGATTCCAAATGAATTCAAGATGGTGGCTAGTTAAAGAAAGAGCCCATGCCAGGGAGTTTGATCAAAGAACTTCAATTCAGCAATGTTCAGTTTTAATTGACCACTAATTAAGCTACATTAGTCCAAGAAAGGTCTGTATCACTTTGAGTAATAAAGAAAAGAATTAATTTAACCCTGTGTCAGTCGGTTCTAGTAAATTCATCTGAAAGCAACTTCTTAAAGATAATCATGAAAGAGGTGTCTGGTGTTAAATGCCAAAAGTGGCCTACAGAATTTCGAGGGGACCAGGAACTCAGTTTTCAAACGCATTTGTCACCTCGCTAGTGATGTCACCTTGCAGGTATAATTATCTTCATTACAGACACAAAGATGTCAGACGTGCTCCCTGAGCTGCAAAGGTTCGCCTGAAAATTGGATTGGAAACATGGCAGCATACCAGCCAGTTTTAACTTTCTTGTATTCTTGACAAAAACAGAGTGCATTTGCAAAATCATGAGAATTTTCAAAGGCTTGGAACGCTCCTTTCTGGGAAAAGTGAGTGGAGGGAGGGGTGACGACTGCAATAACATGAGGAGAGAAACTCACTGTAATTAGGAACCCAAGCTGGGTCAGTTACAGCAGCCAGGCTCCATGTGTGACGGGGTGACTTTGGATGATCCAATCGCAATTTTTTTTTTATTTTAAAACCTTACAGATCCTGGCTAATGATGATGATGATGATGACGACGACGATGATGACACTAGACAGCAAAACCTCAGAATTCTGAGAAAACATTTCAGAATATCATAAGACGGAGGTAAAAAAAGATCTTACTTGGAGATTTCAAAGCAATATGCAAGATTTAAGAATATTTTGCTTTACAGCTCAGTCTTCGTTATGGTTAAAGTTGTGCCCTCTGATCGGCCAATGAATATCAAAAGAGTAAAATGGCTTAAAACTTAAAAATAGACACCGATGTCCATGGTAGGCAAGGCCCCGTTTCCTATTAATTAACCCCGCCCTCCATGCCTGTGTGAACAGCAGCAATTCGCATGGCGCTGAATGCCAGGGGGTCACCTACTCCTAAGCGAGGAGGGGCATCCTCGAGGCCTGAAGGCACATTCTATTTTGCTTTAATGACTTTTGGCAAGCAACTACTGTATTTTCGACGCTAGCATTTAATGAATAACCTTTTTATCATTCTGCCAGCGCTCATTAAAATGCACTTGTTTGCGAAATGCAATAGCTTGCTATATGAAACCAAAATATTAATGCAAATTGGTATTGCTAAGTTTAAAGCGGTATTTGCATAACAGGAACTAAACATGGTACAAGCTGAAAGAGCACACAGAACACAGATGCCTCTTAACACCATAATTATGACGGAGAGAGAAGGCCCAGGAAGAAAGCACCTGCCGGCTTGTGCCACTGTCGGCTTCTGTAGAGCTCGAGGTTTAGTCCATAGCAGGACAGAAAAACATCGGCTTCTGTAGAGCTCGAGGTTTCGTCCGCATAGCAGGACAGAAAAATGTTCTGCAGTCACCGCCCTAACTCAAGTATGGTGTTTGCAAGGCACCGGCTGACTCATTCCCTGTGCTCCAAGATATCTATCCTACAATTAGCCCATCCGTAAGCATCTACAGATATCACTGAAAATGGCCAGTGTGCAAGAATGAAAGTGATCTTTGGTAGCGTCAATCAACACACAGCACCCAACTCAATGAAGCAGAGGATGAAGAGCTGTATATATGCGTTTATTTACGATAACTACAAATAATATCCTACATGTTCCTTTGAGCAGGGAAAAATTTGACAAAGTTGCAAGAGAGAAAAAAGTTGTAATGTTTGCTGGTTCTTTAAAAAGGTCCTACTTGAGCACCCTTCCCCTCCATGTGCATTGCTGTACTAATCTTTGAGGGAAAAGAGGGTAAAACTGCCCTTTAAATGTTTATCAGCTTGTTGCAAAAATGACACAATTTCTTAACCGTGCAAAGGCTGTTTAGGGACTGAATGAGTGTTAGTGATGAGCCAGAGAGACTATTTCATTTATTGTAAAAACATACCTGGATATTGTGAGTGAATATGTATTATCTAGATCCCAAAATTTTCTGTTTTGTTAGAATGGTGAGGGCAGACATAGCGTCTTTCTCACTGTCTCTGTGTCTCTCTTCCCACTCTCTTCCATCGTGGGTATAAGGGCGTTATTCTCAAGGCCCTGCCTTACTGTGTGGAGAGACACAGGTGAGGATCTGGGTGTGTCCCGCTCACTGGCTACAGAAGCATCCCATGGTTATCTAGCTTATGTTAATTTTTGTACACAACTGTCTTTAGACATGGCAGCCGATCTCCTTCAGAACCTCATTTGCCAATGCAGAGGAAGAAGTTCCCAAGTCCTTACTCTATGAAGAAAGACAAAGACCTGAGCTGTGGGAGTGTCCAAATCAAGCACTCGTTTTATAATACAACTGGATTGAGATACGCATATTCCAAAACGATAAAGGTAGCATTAAAGTGTGAATTTTTAACTCAGATGGTTGCTGATTACAAAGGTAAGAAAGAAAATCATATTGGAATATCCAATGGAAGGAATTCTAGGTCTGCCATGGCCCCTGTGATCTTGAGCAAGTTAGTCAATTCCTAAATACTTCCATTTACCACGATTCCCAACAGGATTTCCTAGGAACGTGCAAGGTTTGTTGTGTGTGTGTGTGTGTGTGTGTGTGCGCGTGTGCTCCTTAGCCACATTGAGGACTTTAAATGTGTTTAGTGTGATTGAGAAAGTGAATCTTTTGAGGGTTTTTTTTTTTTTAGTTTTAATTAATTAATTTACATTTAAATAGTAATACACCATGGGTGGTTGGTGGATCCCTCATTGGATAAGATAGTTTTAACCTGTGAGAGGGACCAAGGATACCTGAGGGCATTGCAATGGTCAGTAGTAATTGTTGCCCTGTAGGGGTCAGGACTTTGACAGAGACATTGAGATTAAGCGTGGCTTCTGGGCAGGCTTGTGAGAGATGATTTTGATTGATGTGGCCAGACTCAACTCATAGTAAGTAGTACCACTTTCTAGGCTGATGGTCCGGGACTTATAAAGATGGAGAATGCCAGCTGAACATCGCCAAGCAAGCACCAGCCACCCACGGCTTTCTGTTCTTCCTGTGGACGTGCTGTGAGCAGGTGCCAGCTCGTGCGATTATGACTCCCTTGCTGTGATGGACTGCGACCTGCAATTGCCACCTGAAATAAATCCCTTCTTTCCCTAAGTTCTTTAGGTCAAGTGTTTTTTGTAATGAAAGCAAAAAAAGCCCCTGTGAAAGGTGCAGTAGAATTGACTTAATTTTCCAGTGTTTGTGAAAATGCTCACTCTAAAGGAGCCTACAACAGAATTTATTTCTTTATCAAATATTAATACCATCATAAAAGAGTTAGTATTAGTTTTGTTCTAGCTCTAAATCACTTCGCTAAACAGTAAAGGCACATTAAGATTATTTTATACCCTTTAAGCATACAAACACTGCGTAACAGTCTTTTTGAAGCATATTCTGAAATCAATAGGATAATAAGTTATTGCTTCACAACTATTCAGAATATTACACTGGGATGTTGGGAATATTGAGAACCCAATACAGAAAACCAGATGGTTAATCAATATTGACCACAAGACTGATGGGAAAAAAAATCCTTAAAAATCAGTTGGTAACTTTAAAAAAAATCACCCAGAAACAGAAAGACCTAAATACATTATCATTAAACTGGTAATCTCTAGGACCTGTCTGACAAAAAAACAAGTTTTCTTTGCAGCTGTCCATAGTGAATCCAGACAGTCCTGTACTGTGAAATGTACAAGGCTACCTAAAATAAAAGCCAGCCTAAGACAAACTCACAGACGGTTGAGGAAGGATGCGAGAGAGTGTCCAAGGTAAACCTTCACAACCCAGGAGACTCCTGGGTGCGCAGGGTTTCCAGAAGAGGGCAGGACTTGTATGAGGTCGCTTGAGGACAGAGCTGAAATCCCATCAGCCAGTGCACTAAGTGATACAGGAAGTATATCTGCACTGAAGATCTGCTGGGAATCAGAGCTACCCGCCCTGAGGAAGGCTGCCCAGATGTGTATTCTGATCAAACTTTGGAGAACCTTGTACAGCCTGGGGCAGAACTGAAGTGTGGCACAAGTTACCCTCAGACTTGGCAACTGTCTTCAAACCTTGGCATCTAAAAAGTGAGGTATGCTTCTAGGTTCTAAAAGTTGGCAGACCCAAGGCTCTGCCACCAGATCCTGCAACCTTTTTTCACAGAGTGTGAGAGAAGGCGACCGAGGTTTGAAAGTCACTTTCCAACCATAGCCAAGAATGATGCAGCATTCAGGGATGCAGGAGGAGGAAAACAGCTTTCAGTGTCTAATTTCTAATCTTTCCTTCATGTACACAGTATACATAAAGATGACCCAAACAGTATCTTTAGTGATCTCCTCGATACTTAAATGTACTTTTTAATTAGTCTCTTTATGGCTATAGCCTTTTTCCTCTTTATGTCCTCTTGGGAAAAAATGTAACACACTTCTTTCAGGACAATTCAGATGAAATACCAGATTTATGGGATTTTCAATACTATAGCAGGTAAGATGTAAACATACATTTAGGGCTATAGGAGAAATATGCCTTATCCAACACATTCTCACAGCTGCTCTGAAGCCCTTCAAGTTGGCTCACAAATAACTTATTGCATTTATAATAATGCAAGTGAAATATTGTACTTGCTTGGTAAATCATGGAAATAATCATGGACACTCTGATACAATGGTATAGCAAAAATAGAAGAATAGCTATTAGAAGAGGAAGAGAAGAGAGGAAGAGAAGAGAGGAAACTGAAAAGGGAAAGGGAGAAGAGGAAGGGAAGGAGCAAGAGTGAAAAGGAAGGAGAGGAGGGAAGGGGAAAGGGCGGTGGAGAAAGAAAGAAAAAGAAAGAAAAAGAAAGAAAGAAAGAAAGAAAGAAAGAAAGAAAGAAAGAAAGAAAGAAAGAAAGAAAGAAAGAAAGAAAGAGAAAAAGAGAAAGAAAGAAAGAGAAAAAGAGAGAGAGAAAGAGAGAAAGAGAGAAAGAGACAGAAAGAAAGAGAGAAAGAGAAAGAGAGAAAGAGAGAGAAAGAAAGGAGAGAGAGAAAGAAAGAGAAAGAGAAAGAAAGAAAAAAGAGAGAAAGAGAAAGAAAGAAAGAAAGAAAGAAAGAAAGAAAGAAAGAAAGAAAGAAAGAAAGAAAGAAAGAAAGAAAGAAAGAAAAAGAGAGAGGGAGGGAGGGGAGGGGAGGGAGGGAGAAGGGGAGGAGAGAAGGGAAGAGAAGGGAAGGGGGGAACAGAGCAAAGCTACAAGTGCTTCACAGCAAGAGAAACTGATGCTCAGAGTGCAATTATTTCTGAAGCAAGACTTGTGTGTCTTACACTGCCGAGGGTCAGCCTGGCGCACTATAGAAGGCTTCACCCCTGGACCCCTATGCCAGTAGCATGTCACCCATTCCATCCCCACACTCACAATTGCTTTCAGATCCTGACATATGTCCCCTGGAGGGCACCCCTGCTTTGGAGATGTATGCTTGTAATCAGTCTGTCAGCAAAGAAATACCCACTTTGATTTTCTGAAGTCTTTCACAAATATCTCTAGAAGTACCTGCTTTTCACAACATGAGAAAAACAGCCATTTACACCTATAATCACTTAGTATGTGATACTGTGAGCTGTATCTTCCAATCAGGTAATCTTTCATAGAGTCTGGAATGCGTAGAATCATCACCGTTGAACATTAGCTTATGTGGTAGAGAAGGCTTATTGTTGTCAACAACTTGTTCTGATCTATGTACAATCATCACAATAAAACATGTACAGAAAGTTATGATGATCACGCAAGTTTGAGCCATAAATAATTGGCGTTATCTATTCCTGTCTAGTTACGCCATCTCCCCATCTATACACAGCCATCCATTCTCTCTCACATCCATCATCATTCATTATTGTAAAACCTGTCATACTTTCAGTTCTGATTGAGTTACACAGGTTAAAAAAAAAAGCTTAGGACCAGTCAAAGAGGCTCCCAATTGGCAAAACATCTGGGAAGGCACTATGATCCATCAATAATTCCACATTAGGCCTGTGTATGTGTTCACACACTGCAGATGTGTCAATGTTTGGGAAGGACAGTGACACCATTAGGTACACTCACTGATCCAAATTCTTAACACCAATTGACCTCTGATTTGCAAAATCTAAGCAGACTGGTGGGGCCCAGGAATCACTAACTTTATTACTTTTCACACGGATCTATAAGGCAGATATTTTAAAATGTATGAACAATCTCGAAATGAGAGTTTATCTAAAACTACCTGGGCAGATTTTCTTTTTCTTTTGTGTATCTCTTTCTCACTCACCACCATCCCATGCAGGAAAAGAGCCATAAAATCAAACTTCCTCCAAGAGGATCTGTATGGTCCTACTTGTCTCTACATCCCAGTTGAAAGATCCTGCCACTTCCACAGCTCAGGAAAACTCATAAGGATTCCTGTACGGCATGTTTCTCGGACTCATTAAGAAACTGAATCCTAAAAGGCTTTATTAGTAAACCTGACACTGTCAAGTGGCACCAAGAGCATCTGAAAGGATTTACCTGAAATCCTTTCACAGGTAAAAAGGTTCAAAAGCCTGGGCACCTGATTTTAGTGTTCTGGCTCCCTGCAAGTTACTAAGGGGACTTGGGCACTTTGCCTAGCAGGACCACCAAATCTGCACCAACGCGTCTGCTGCTACAGTGACCTTCTTTTTGCCTCTAAGGCAGGGCAGCTCCCTTTCTCAGATGCTAATAGAAGAATCCATTTCAAGTCACAACAGCTGTGATCATTTGAAATTTCACAGCTGTCGTGAGTTGAGAGTCACCAATTTGAGTTTCTGTTGCACATATACCAAAATGAAAACATGAAGGTATTTTATCTTCTCCCTCAGCAACGGACTGTCTAATTCACTGTCAGAGTAAGAGGTGGCTTGTTTTGCTGACCTCTCCAACATGGCTGAAAAGAACGGGGGGCGGAGGGAGGGGGACAGATCTTCTTTTTTAAAAAAAGTTTATTGATTGATTTATTTATGAGAGAGGGGAGAGGAAGAGGAGGCCTACACTCAGGCATGCCATGGGTGCACAGGTGGAGGTCAGAGGATAATTTTCAGAGTCAGTTCTCACCATCCACCAGGTTTTCTGAGAATCGAACTCAGGTCACCAGGTTTGTGAACAGAGGAGGCCTTGCCCACTGACCTACGCTGCCGGCCCAAGAAGCATCATTTTCAAGATAATGCCCCTATGGCAACCATGGAGCATGTTTAATTATGGAATGAGTATTAACTCTGGAAGGACTAAGCTAAACAGTTAATATCAAATTCAGAGTTCATTTATGTAAACATTTTGCTGTGAAGACAGGGGGGAGATTAAGTGGATCCATGCTACACATTAAATGTTATTAAAGTCTGGGAATCTCAATTATTACACAAGACGAAGTCTAAACTCATATGAATGATGGTTAAGTACGGTCTTTCAGAAAATAATGGCATTTTATCCACATGCTTGCAAACTCCATTAGCCGTTAGGTAAGAAAATGAACCTTCTTCTCTTTTGGCCCAAACCTAATGCCACTGGATTTCAGAGAATGAAATAATATTCTTTAAAAAAGCAAAAGAAAAGGGGAAAAAAAGAGAAAAAGATTTATTCTACCATATGCACAAAGTTTAAGTCAGTTTGTGTGAACTGTAATGTGGATAATGAATACCTAAGAAATTCTAGAATTACGTTAACAAATCCTGCCACCTAAGCCACAGGGAGGAACAAGGGCTCAAATACTTGAAAAACGATATGCCACGAATTAAGACCAGGAGGAAATAAAGGAAGGGCACAACCTTCAACTAAGGCCTTGAACACGTTCTGAAATTCACCTCTTACAAAATATTTCTAAGGTCTTCTAAAGCGGAAACTATGGTCCATATGTAACCAAAAATGATGAACCTAAAGTCTTCATTCCAGATCTTTAATCCTACAGCTCTCATCCTTCTGGGAACCAGAGTACCAGGATACAGATAAAAAAAAAAAAAAAAAAAACAACAAAGTTGACCATAGCTGCAAGTCACCAACTTCTACTAGGAAACTGACATCCCATGGCGCTGATGTGTCGGGGACAAGGAAACCTTAGCAGCCCCTGCGATTTGCATATTAATTTCAAAACTACATGAAAAACATTGTAGTCTTTTAATCACATCAGCACACAAAAAGGCCACTACAAAGTGAAACCACCCTTGTTCAACATGGATCCCAACCCCCACAGCACACAAAGGAATCCAAAAAGAAGCAGCATTTATCCTGCCTGGAACCGCTCAGCAACTCTTCCCACAAGCAGGTGCAGAAACTCAAACGTGCTGGCCCATCAACCTTTTTTTTTTCCCCTCCCTCTGATTTGCCAGTTTAGCTTAATAATGCCATTAGGAATGTAAACATTTCTGCAAGATATATTTAAAAGTCAATAAAATAATGGGGTGGCAGAATTTATCCTTTTTAAATTTTTAAGCAATACATTTGATTATTTTAATCACGTCAGTACTTAACTGGATGGGGTTTAAATATGCATGTAACATCAATTTAATTCGTTTTATTCGTTAGAAAAGCTATTGAGTAATACAGCATTGTTCTCCTTATTTAAAAAAAAAAGCACAGTTCTAGGGAAAAGGAGGTGTCAGACATTTCTGTTTTGTACCCTTCTTACACATGGGAATCCAGTAACTTCCAAATATCTTTACAGTTGGGCCATGGGAGCCAAAGAGGTGAGACTTCAAGAAGAGAGATGAGTCCAATAACACACACTAGAAGCCTGACAGTAAAGACCACAAGTGTTTCCATACAGTGGATAATCACAGAGCTGTGGTGGATAGAAAGGCACCAACTATTTTTAAAACTGTGCGAGCGCTCCCCTGCATAGCAATCCCCCCTTGAATGGGTTCATCACTGGTACTGTCACTTAGGACTCTAGAATTTGCACACCTTGGTCTGTGGAGGTGAAGGAGCCAAGCCAGAAGTGAGTCTCCACCGTTCACATGGCCTGTTCCGGTTCAGGTCAGCTACAATGGAAGCAGCTGGAACTCAGCTCCGTCCCACCAATTACCTCGGCGTGCCCTCTCTCAAAATGAGTGTAATTTGGCCTCTAGGAACGCGCAGCTCCAGGTCCCTGGAGGATGCCAGCCGCATCCTGCATTTTTTCGGTGGAGCCTGAAATAAGACCATCATCTACAATGTTCCCACCTCCAACTTTCCTGGTGTTTCAGTCCAATCACTATCCCAAGTAGGGAAGGGGGGAGTGTAGCAAAGAAAATGTAACAGCTGCAGTGTCTCTTGTAAACAAATCACTTGCAATACAACGTTAGATTTCCTTTAAAAGGGGGTGGGAATGGGAGAAGAATTCGAATGAAACTAAGAACTAAGAACGTAATCCAAGTAGCATGGACTGTAAAGGTGATAGTGTTGGAAATGAGAACTGTAATATTCTAAGGAGATTGTGACATAAATGTGACATCTGGAAATAAAAAGTCGGGAGTTGAAGTCATGGATCTGCAGCATTTCACAGATGAAAGTCTACCAAAGTTGAAGTGAAGTTATGTGCAAGTCTGCAATGAGAAACTCAATTTTAAGAACTGCTCTTCAGAAGAAAGCATCATTTTGTTCAATGAAATGTCCTAATGATCAATGCAACTCACCTAAAAGATACGACAATGTAACAATTAAGTTACTACAGATTGCAAAGTGCTAAAAAGCCTTCAAGAATTTCAGTGTTCTAAAAATTTCATATGCAACTTTTAGCAGGTAACTTCAGTCTACAAAATATGATTATCTCATTGCAATGACTTCACCCCAATTCTTTTATCAAGGTATCTGTCAGTTTGGTCACTATTCATTTGTTTTCTGTGATATACAGATAATTTTCTTTTCTATCTTAGGACTACATGGATTTCCTAAACAGGAAATAAATGTTCTATGAATACGAAATTCCTTTTCTTCCACAATTGATCATTTTTAATTACAAATAAATTTTATACTGTTGCCTTAGAGTCATGTCTTAAACTATTATGGGTCAGTAAATAAATAAAAATCTAGTTGGACACATTAAAAACTTGGAGAGACTGTATCACTTATCACTTTTCAATTATACCAATGATAAGATAAACTCCCTTTCTTGTTAGACATCTGGGAAGGGACTAAAACAAGCCCCATCATTCATGGATGTCTATTCTGAATTCTCACAGGTATAAGGCCTGCCTTTAGGCTGGCTGTACTGAGCAAATATATGTTAACATTGCATTTTCTTCTTAAGGTAACAGCTAATCTGAATTTGCACAGCTTGTAAAACTACAGCCACATCCCGAATCTACACATTCTCCCTGGATCGAAAGTGAAAATTTCTTCCTTTGATTCTCAGTAATCTCCTGATGGCAGGTGACTAACTATGGTCACAACCTGCCATAAGGAGATGATGCTAGGACAGTTCTTAATCGATGGCAGACCAGCAAAAGAAGTTTCGAGAGGCTTGGAAACCCATAGACATAGTACTAGGAATTGTGAAATATTCCAGTATCTGCAATCAAACAATGGTAAAGCTACTTAACCAATAATGTATGGGGGAAGAAATCAGTTCTCTGCAAGTCTTTGTGGGGGAGTACTGAAATTTTAATAATAAGGAGAAGAAACAGCTAAGAACAAAAAAGAAAATAAGTAATGTAAAACATATTTACAGTGGCACATGAGACAAACAATTCTTCAGCACAATTTCCTGCTGAGCAGTCTCAAGGTATTTAAAGAGTGCACCAGCTATTGCCCCCTCCCGCTTTTTTTTTTTTTAACCACAGTCCTCTGTCCCCTGTTCCAGTGTTTTTCCACCTAACCCTTGCAACAATATGCCACTGCCTAACGCTGTGAGGCGGATGGGGATATGATCAGTTGCCAACGCTCCACTCCACATGTCCAAACCCATCTGAAATCAGAGACTAAAGAAAATGAACCAAATACGTTATCTTTGCAACGTTAGCCTTGCAAAGATGTTCAAACCAGCATCTGGGAATCTCAGGCAGGGATTGTGGAAATTTAATCAGAGGCAGGAAAGCAAGAGCAGCTATGGTATCGAGATTAAGCTTCTGAAGCTTAACACTAAAGGACGAAATCAATTTTTTAAAAGAAATTAAATACAGAAGAAAAGCAAAATGAAATTTTCCTTGTTATTTTCAAAATGACTTAATGAAAATGTTTGGTATCACAGAAGGCAGTTTTTACTACCAGCCTTTGCTTTGATATATTCTCTAAAGAAAGGGAAAATTAAATTTAAGATCTAAGCAAATATTTTTTCCTCAGTATTAGCAGCCAAACAAACATTTTTTATTATAATGCATTGCCACGGTTACTTTCATTTAGTCAGACTCCTTAAGTAGTAATGTCTTTTCACATATCAATGACAATTTGAATAGTGGGTACATTACTGAAAGCTTTAAAGCCTAGTGTTTACCTGTATGGATATAGCTGCTACTATAGACTGTGAGGTTTTTAATAACAAGGCTATCTATGAAATGTACTGAGTAATGTTATTGCTGGTGTTCTTTAAATATTAATCTTTATATGTTGGCACCTTCTCGTGCCAATGCAAAAGATGACGATCACTTCGTATCCCAATTTTGGGCTTTAAAAATATGAAGGTGGCTGATTACCACTCGTCTGTAGGTGGACCTGCATCTGAGAATGACTCCCAGCCAGCAGAGCCTCTATTGCTCAGAGTTTCTTGTGTTTCTGTGTAAACAGGCACCATCATGCTGTCTTTTTTTTGGGGGGGGGGTTCATATCAGAAAGAGTTCCCATCCCTTTTCATCTCTGAACTTTATGGAGTTGAAAGACTGTATAATATGACCAACAGTCAAAATGTAAACATAGGGAGCTCGTTACCACTCACTTTCTGAGACTTGATGACTTGACAAATAACTATTTCAAAACAACTAGTTTGAAGCATGGTTTGAAGCTTGTTAGTATAAAGCAAAAAGAGCAATTACGATAATTACAGGTTTCTCTATACGGTTTAACACATGCACACGCTGGGGAGAGCTGATGGTGTGATCCTAAATTACCATTAGAAGGAAATTTCCCCACTTTTCCTTTCAAGTCCATTTGCCATCATTTTATTTTTGTGGACTTGCCATCTTTTTAAGTATGTGGAATTTGACCAAAGAATTACTTATTAAAATTCTTATTCAATGAGAATGTAAGGAGATATTTTTTAAAAAAAAATATCAAAATCTAGGTCTAGAAGTACATTTCATGTAGACCAGGAAATGCCTGTAACATCTCAAGGCCAGAATAAGGCCAGACGGACGCAGGACTTCACACAAGCTGGTCTTCACAACACTCAAGGAAACGATGCGGGTTTTCTTTGCCAAATATGTTCCTCTAACAGTTGAATAGGAATAGCTTCAAATTTCTGTTTAGCAGAGATTGGGACTGGCTTGTACATAAACCATTAAAATTTGAGAAAAAAAATCACAAAAATGATTTAGTCAGGTTCACCTGAAGCTGAGCTGAGGTTAAAAAGACCTTCTGATTTACATGCAACATATTCTTTGGAAGCTCTCAGGCTATGACTAGTGGAGTTTTTCTTTTCATGGAGTAAATACATATATATACTTCAGGCCACATCCTTGTCTGTCACAGAAACATGACAGCATTTATTGGGCACACGGGTAAAGGGACATGGCTTATGGCTTAAAGGTAATAAAGAATCACATTTCTCTTTTGTGTGTCCTAAAAATCTCACTGATTAAAGTGCTTCTTTTGCTCAGAAGTTAAAGGAAAACTGATTTTGCAAAGCGTATCTGTGCCAGTTCAAAGTGGAGGGGCTCATCAACGTCAGGGCTGATTGTATTCTTCCCGGCAGCTAGAGTCAGGGTGTTTCGGGATGATTTTCCATTTTTCTTCTTTTGTTTATTCACAGGGAAAACCTGCTTCCTCTGGCCTCTCTCAGTTCAGAGAGTACAAACCGAATTTAAACACGTAATTGACTTGTCACTGGGGGTGGGGGAGAGAGAAATTCATTGCTGTGTTGTCTTCACAGGAAAACTTGTGCAACACAAGGCTGGTCACAACCCCGAGATTTCAGGTTCGAATACACACACACACACACACACACACACCCCAAATAATATTAAAGTCCTACA